>JADWOT020000010.1:10490865-11093365 GCA_036345935.2 Taenia hydatigena
ACCACCACCACCACCACCACCACCACCACCACCACCACTTGGCTGTCGGTGCAGAGTAGTCACTTCTTCAACTCCAAATGGAAACGACCCTCCACACCTCACAAACTGAAAGCTGGCTTGTCGGGATTGAAAAGCCGGACGACGCATCCTCTGCATACATACAAGTTGTTAGCACAAGATTGATTGAATGGGATGGTGAGTCTTCTGCACAATGCATCATATTCCACGTGACACATTGTTGAGTGTCAAATGGTGGTCTCAAAGGAACCAACTTGTCACTAGCCTCTGCCTACTTAGAGGAATTTTCTGTTTTTGTAAACAACCACAACACCTTCTTGTAGGCTCCCACGCCCATGTCAAATAAATAACTTCCTTTTCAAATACAGAATTATGGCTGTTTTAGTCCTCTTGTTCTATCCTCAAACTCCTCATTAAAGTCTACTGTTTGGTGTTATGGTCTTGTCAATCAATTCCAACGGACTGCTTAGTAGCGCAGTCTTTCCTCCCTTCACCCGAGGAGGAATGCACAACCTCTTTCTTACCTTCCCAACCAGATTCCTGGCAATGCGCTCCACTCATAGCACAATGTCTGACAGTTAAGATCTTTTCCTTAACACAGACTGTTATGTGCTATTTTAAGATCAGCCCAACCCCATTGGCTGCTCTAAACGTGCTATTTTTGAAAATAATTTCCTCTTTTGTGAAAAAAAAAATCAAGAAACAAAAGAAAAAATAGTAAAATTGTATAATCTGGTTCTTTTGGCATTCCATTCTCGTGAAAGGGTTTTTTATCTAGTCATTATGAGAAAAGCCCAAATGTTATTTGATTAAGACGTACAATTATAAGAGGTGGAAGTAGAAGCAGAAGGGTGTCACAGAACGCGTCCCTTGGTGCCCTCGGGTGTGGATTGCGCTACCCCAAAACCAGTGAACGTGACTGCCACCCACTCAATTGCCAATTGGCACATCTGAAGGCATCTTTTACTAACGTCATGTGGTGGTGCCTTTCTGCCTTCTGCACAACGCACATGACATTTGGGCTGAACCCTCGCAATGGCTATTGTTTCCAGGCTACGCAATTCCCCACCATGGCAATTTGAAAGCGCCCTAACATCAATTGCCGTTCAAGGCTTTAAAGCGGAGTGGATTCTACCCACCCCTAAGACCGCCAATTTGTCCATTTTTCATCATTTAAGGCACTAACCAATCCTTCCCATTCACTTTGCTATGCCCGCTTCATGTGAATGGTGCAAACAAAACTTCTCCTCTCTTTGAAGTGATTCTCATCACACAAAATGCAAATCCTTCTCACTTACACACAACCGGGTTGCTAATTTCCATCCTAATTAGACCAGTCGGCCTCTAACAGCTGAAACAAGGGAGGAAACAATCCACGACTAGTTGCATTTTTATCCTCGAACCGTCTTCTTAACTCCTCGAGCGATCATTTGGTTAATGATAATCCTCACTCAAGGTGAAACAGGGGAAATGTAATGGAGGAGGTAGGATAGAGATCTTGGGTAAGTTCTCCCACCTCCGAACCACACAGAGCTATAGCTTCTCGGGTGAGCAGGTTGCAGTAGTAATGGCGAACATTTCATTCACAGTCCATAAGGCAAACAGTGGACGGTGAGTAAACCACTAGGTGATAACCAGTGGTGGCAATAAAAACTTATGTCCCACTGCAAGCTGGCCAGCCATAAATCCAAAATGCACATGAAAGAGAGATTGGTAGGTCTTGGACAGTAATTGTTATTCGTTTTTGCCGCGTGACCTTTGCACGAGAGACGTTCGTCTAGCCGCCATCACCACGACTTTCCTTTTTGGCAGATGACTTGCCTGTTAACCCACGTTAGAAAACACCTCACATTTATTATTGTAACTACCTTTCTTCCTTCTCCGATTGCCAATCAAACGATTCGACAGGTAACTAACGTCTATGACCTTGGAGGCAGACTGATACGGATCGTGTTGGACTCAAATGGGACATTAGACCAAGGCGAAAGTGATACGAACCAAATTAAGGGTCTTTGATTACTTGAGACATATTTACGCTCCATGATGCGCTGATTTGAATGCCTTCTACTCCACAAATGGTCCCTTCAGACATATCTTAATGTCGTGACGACGCATGCAATGTGTCACTAGTCGCAACAGGGTCAAAAATTAATGATATAAACCCACATGGACGCACCTACCGCGGATACGAAGGCTTTTGGCCTCCGTTCTGAGGGCGTGATCGTCCTGGTCACGCTGGTTGGAATCTTGATAGTGCCAGTATTCGCGCACGCAAGCATGCAATTGCAAGTCCCCATAAGTGCCAGCAGATCATTGAATCAAGCAGCGCTGTATCCTGCATGAACTTTTCAGTTAACCAGTACTTTCTCAGGTACGGGCAATCTGTGTCATGTGAGCAAGCAAATCCACAGTTTTTTGTCCACTTGAAGCAGGTATACTTTCCAATGGCAAAAAATGGATATGATCTATCAGTAAAATCGCTTAAAGTCAACTTCTATATGACACCGATAGTTGCTACTGAAATGGGGTCACTGAAATCAGTAGTATAATTCCCTTGGGGTACAAAATAGTAAAGTAGTAGGCACTTTTACAGGAATAAAACGGTTTATAAACTGCTGCTTTCTTCTGATTAGTTACTGGACCACTGGCACAGAGTAAAGCTAATTTTCGACGACGATTGCCTTATTTATCCGCCAATCCCATCGTCACCCGACGTCCTCTATTTTACTTCCAGCTTAGGCTAAGTACCACCCTGAAAGGCATGAGCTGCCTGAATTATAAGCAGCAGAAAGATCACTTATCCAATATTAGCCACCTCTGGTTGTTCACCTTTTTCCAACAACACCACATGTTGGAAAATCACTTTGTCTACATCATCGATGCGTCAAATGGAGACATTTTGATCTGTCAAATGTGAGGACATCAATCAAACTCGTGGCTATTGTCACAGCATTTGCATTTAAAACAATTTCGATACTTACGAACCCATGCAAAACAGTAGCCACTAGGCGCGTAGGGGTAAAGCTTAAAGGATGGAACCAACGCGGTCGAGTTAACCTAATGAGCTCTTCAGTCTCGCTGTTCCAGCCTCCAGAACTGTTAAGCCTCCTCTGTGGTAATTAATTTATTGCCCCCCAAATGCTCTTGACGACTTGTTCCACCCTCAGGCATTATTAGCTGCTTTGGAATTGTTACATATGGAGGCACAAAGGGTGCAACGTCTAGCTAGGTCCTCCTCGCCTCGTAGACACAGACGTTGATTCCGGTACCCCCGCAGTCAATGCTGTTGCCCTCCACTGTTCACATGATGAGTGGAGGGGCTTACCAATTACTGAGCGAATTTTCTTACAGCAGGTTCAAATTAGGAGGCTTTCATTTCAACGACAAAGAGGTCACTCAATTAGGGAATAAACTCTCCTTTAGAATAAACGAAAGAGGTGGATTTGCAGTGACACCAAAAATTTGACAGATTTAATCAGTGAGGCTGCCTCAACTGTTTGTGGCATAACTTTGGTCCCAACCCCCTCTTCTCCGTGTCACGTGATGTGTAAGGTGGTTAAAACGAACAATGAGTCATTCAAGTGACCTACATTTGGGGTTGACCTGGGCAGTGTGCAGCCACGGTTAACAACGGCTGTGATGTTGGCCTCAAAATGGCGCCAGATAGCTTTTAATTTCGGCGCTTGCGTGGAAGAGGCGAAGGAGGCAAGGCCACTCGATAAATTGGGAATCAGAAAATCGTCTTTGATACCTCGGAAGGGCAAAAAAAATCGTATGCTGGTTTCGGCACATTCACACCGTCCACTCCTGCGAGTTTTAAATGAGAATTTATGTGGGTGTTTTACCTTCCTTCACAATTTCAAAAAATATGTATATTTTTGACATTTCTGTGGTCTGACAAGCATATCTACTACTCTGGCGTAGTAAGTAGTATCTGCCCTACTTAAAAGGTATATATGCCATAAGGAGGCGTATTTGACAGGGAAGCGCTCCAAGAACGGGTTCCCACACATACACACCTGAAACTTGACTAAACTGTTCCCAATTGGAAGTATTTTAGTCTCATTTTTTTCGCCTCCCATGAATAGCTACATCAAACAGCCGCTGAAGGTGACTGATGTGATCGCTCCCTGAAAGTGGTTAGAATATAAAATGATTGTCCTTGAAGGCGCCAATACCCCATTTTTGCCATAAAAAAGGAGCAAAGTAATGAAACACATACACAAGCGCATACCAATCCCCACCTTCTCGATTGTGATGCTGCCATTGGCCATTTGTCTTGTCTAGTAATGCGCACCGCCCCGGAAATGCACACCCATTTCTGATGATCCCAATATCTTGTGTGCCTTTCCTTTTCCCCATTGAAGCTAAGGCACTGACTTCCGCTTCACTTGCCCTTACGATGGTTAAAATGGCTTAGATTTGATCAAAATACGGGTTTCCCTTCCATAAATAACAGTCAGTACTCACACATTCCTTATCAAATATTAACTAGGCGCGGGAGGAGAGTCCATTTTATCGCCCTTCGCGTGACAAGGTTTCGTGTTCGGACATTGTTTACGCAAGTCTACCATCCCAACTCCCATCCCATTTGACACTAATAATGCGTCACATGAAATATGATGCATTGTGCAGAAGACTCACCCTCATATTCAGTCTATCTTGTGCTAACAACTTGTCTGTTTGGAGAGGATACGTCGTCTGGCTTTTCAATCCCGACATGCCAGCTTTCAGTTTGTGAGGTGTGGAGGGTCGATTCTATCTAAAGTTGAAGAAGTGACTACACTGCACCGACAGCCAAGTGGTGGTGGTGGTGGCAGTGCAAGTCTAGACATGGAGAAAAGTTGTGGGACAAAATACTTGTCTATATCCACGTCTGTAGCGGACTGAAGTCGTCTGCTCTTACGAGCCATTCGATGCAGGCAAAGCTACTTGCGAGCCGTTTTGTCTGAGTTGGACAAACTATTCATAACCGACACAAAGGTGAGCGTGACGATTTGTCTACTTTCCACACTCACACACGCACGCACACACACGCACACACACAGACACATAGGTGGTGCGCACAATCTGTGGTGTGTTCACTGTCTGTGGAGACTGCAACCGAAGTAGAAGCAACTGGTCTCTCAAGTTACCTTTGATACCGCTTCTGGTGGGACAGTCATCGGGACCGATGTGAGGGTCCCACTGCCACTGTTGTCAGGTCCTTTGTCTACCTCGGTGTCAAGGGGCCAATTGTTGACCTCAATCTCTTCACAGAGTTGGTTCTGCTTTCCGCCTTCTGTGGTGTGCGGTGGATCCTTGGTTCGCAGAACACATCCCTGACATGTGGTAGCATGTGTGCCCTTCACCGCTTTAAATGGGATGGGAGGAAGGGAGGTCTTGCAGTTGGTTTGTGCATTGTCGCTGTCGATACGATGGGCGCCTCAACTTCGCACTGAACCATCCTTCCAACGTTTCTTGATGTTACGACCTCATGGAGACACTCACCACTGGTAAAATGAATGCATGAATGTAGGAAGCACACCAACATCATTGACTTGCAGTGCGATTGAATTGGGCAACCTTTTTCGAGGTAGTTATTGTGTCCAATGTGGAAATGCAAGGTGTATTGTTTCATTGAAAACATTGGAAGTGACTGTATCGCCCTGATGCACGCTTGTTGTGCGACAGTCAGATGGGATTGTGACAGCTCCAGTCTCGTTTGAAGTCGTAGCAACCCGAAGTTGGAACAAATGGAAGGTAGATGCCGGAGAAGGTGGAAAGGAGGTGGAAGTGTATCAGACTGTCTCGGAGAGAAAGCGTAGTCGGTCGAGGCCGGACCGTCCGTATTGCCGGTTGTAGCATCAAACACACTGTCGAATGGAGAACTTAGTCACCTGTGAAAGGTAGTCAGAACCATGACGACGTCGTGAGACTATTTTGATGTTGCCTCTTTCATAATTTCGGTGGGTTTCAACCAACTACGCTGTGTCAGTAGATGTGTATGGAGTTGTTTCAACGAGGCGAATGTTTATGCATTTTCACTGTCGATTCGATGGGCACTTTAACCTCGCATTGATAGCATTGGTTTGAAGACACTGCTCACTGCTCATCCATCTCATCCCAACGCAAAACTTCGACCAAGTGAACTAGGATGGGAGAGGTCGGTGCACTGCATTCCATTCATGCTGCAGCCCCCGCTGAAGCGGGTGGAATGCCTTACAAGCATGAGCATCAAGAAAGCTGACTTCCGTGACACAAGATAGCCACGTAGATGCGTACAAATGCAAGAGCTTGGCAACCTTCGCAGATCCGTTCAGTGGGCCCCATCAAGAGAGTGAAGGCAGCACGATTGCTGACTTCGTCACTTTTGTCCTGGCAGTTCGGAGAGACTGTGGTAGCATCTGAATTCATCAGGGACCCTCTTGCTTGCATTGCATTAAGTAGATGGAAGTGCAGCTTAAAGAAGCAGTTGACGAGGTTTAACGTCCACAAAATGCGCAATGGCTCGGAGTAACCGAGGAAGTAAAGCACAAACCCTTGACAGCTGGAAAAGAGGAGCCTCAGCAGACACTCTCTACATGCCATGAACACGCATTCGGTTGACCGCGTTGCAGTCTGCAGCTTTCAAGTGGACTGAAGACATGTTGACGGCTTTGAATTGACGAGGTGAATTGATATCACTTGAATCCTTCCATTCCTTTGCATCTTCACGGACAACTTGTCGTGGACAAGAGAGCCTGCTCCATCATCAGACCTCAGTCTCACGAAATGACGTTTGAAAAAAGGTGAATTTTGTAGATTTCCCTCACATCACATACCTCTTGGTAGGCGAATCGTCTACTTATGCAGTATGCTCGCCTTCATTCCACTGGTATGCCAACCTGTCTTCAAATTGCACCGTCTTCCACTCCAGACGGGAAGAAGCACATCACTACAACTGATTGCCTCTTTTATTTGAAGAGCATCGCCCTATCCATCGGGGTGACTGATTACACGGCTGGTGGTGGCATATTTTGGCATCCACGTCGCAGCTCAATGACCCTCTGACCCCTAGAATACCACCACTGATGCAAACACTTGCAGTTGCGATTGCGTTTATGGTTGTGGTTGCAGTGGCGGTCATCAGAGGTGTGGCATGTGTATCTACCACTTTGATTCTGATCAGCGTGAGTGTGACCCCATTGGATGTGGTATCTTCAATGCTCTGAGTAGACTCACTGCTCTTTGAGAAGTCGACCTCGTCGTCTTTGTCACAACAGGCAACAAACTTTGTTTCTCTCTTTCTCATTCTCTCACCCTCTTGCAGTCACGTCTTCTTCTGTGTTCCATTGTGGAGTCACTTAGACTGCTCCCCTGGGTTGTCATTTAAATTGTCAAGACTGTGACCCACCACTGCAATGCAGTGACACTCCAATTATTTTGTCAAACTTTACCAAAACAGGAGGCCTACTTTTGTGGCTATTTTTGTCTTCATTATTGACTCCGTTGGTCATTTGGTTGTCCAATCGCTGGTCGCATGGAGCGAATTAGCATCTGCCTCAAACTGAATCGCCCAAAAATTAAAAATCGGTGTCGGTAGAAGTAAATAGCATTGAACAGACCTTCACAGGGCTTTGTAGACCCTTTGTACACCCTTTTGTTGCTCCCTTTGACGTAGCGCAGTCTAGACTAGGATGAATAGTTTAGATGTTCGGTTGATAAATGTCTGGCTTGGCTTGGCTTGGTCACGGCTTCCAGTCTCCCAGAGTGGCACTTCTCGACTGCTTTCATCACAGGACTGAGAAGTCACCAAGAACTGTGAAGATGTTTTGCCCTCCGTCCAGTGCATGATGGAGTTTTCCAAACGCCTTTTGTCTCCTCCGAGGCACAATTTATGCGCTCTTATTATGTGAGAGTCGGGTGAGAAGAGAACAGCGGCTTCTAGTTCAACTCCAACCACCTGTAAAGACCGAAGTGTCAAGTACCGTCAAACAGACTCTACCAAGGCAATGGAGGAGGCGTTTGTGGATCCTAAAATGCTTCCGTCGGTTCATTCTGCTTCTCCATTTTCTTCTTCAGCTTCATCCTCGCCAGCTCTTTAACTGCGCGTCATGTTTAACAATTGCGTACTGTCAACTGTTCGAAGGAAGCAGGTAAAGCCTCCCAAATCCCGAGGCATTAAAGGAGAAAGCAGATTTTCAATTCTCACAGACGACGAGGAGAGTGGATGGAAGCAGTTGTGGTCTCCTCGCCATTTTATTGGCTCGGACCATGATTACCACAAGGTCCAAGGCTCAGTTGTGTGTGTTCTCTCCACTAGCCATTCCTCAGGCACGAAAAACCATCCGCCTTGTCCTGACATCCTTGTCTATGGCGTATCTAATTGAAGGCTTGGCGAGATTAAAGGAACTTTCGCACAATCAGCATCAGTTTTTAACACCTCCAAACAGAACGTCCACCACTAGACGGTTGAGACACACAGCTACATGCCAGTTTCTGCTTCCCTTCTCCTCTCTCCAACTTCAAAGCCTTGAATCGAAGTGATTGACTAGATCAAGGTGCTTTATATGTGCGTAGTACGGGAGATTATAGACTGACAAAATCTTATTTGCGGTAGGGGCGGGGGAGGAGGGAGATCAGTCTTGGTCTCCGTCTTGTTAATCAATGGCGCCTCCTCAGTCACGACAGTTCACCGTATTGCCAATCGGTGCATTAAATGCTCTAAGAAGGAAAAAAAGCGCCGCTAGAACGGATCAAATATGCCTTATACCCACGATATTCCGTATAATAATATTTTTATCACTTTTGTCGGTCTTTATTGCCTCACCATGGCGTCTACTGACTAATGGCTTGAGTAACCACAGCCTCAAGGTCAACGAGTTGACCTTGAAAGGCAAAAAAAGTCTCCTACTTAAAAATTACACTTCCTTCATTGGTTGATCGGGTTAAGGAAGTAATTTGACTAAAGTAGACCTCCGACACAAAGTTAGTTGGCATTGGTAAAGCAAAAGTTGGTGGATATGGCCTTTGAAGCCCCAACTTCGTTTCCTATTGGCTAATTGCTATGCTGAACTGCTTCCTGTGGAGAAACTACGTGACTCTCGCCTTTTTTCTCATTTACAGAGAAGAAAATATACCTGGCAGAGTCGTTTCAAGTGAGGGAAGGAAAAGTGGAGTTGCGGGAAGGGACAGAAATGATAACCAAGGCATCTGAAAGTGTAGACCCTTTCATTATCTTAGATCTTCCACTTGACAAACTGTAAAATTGTGTAGGACAAGTTGTTCCTGACTGTTTTTTTTTTCTAATTAATGTATCCCTCGAGAGTCTCCGCTCCATCATCCATTCACAACCACACGGACGGGGACAAATGGTCGACTGGATAGACTCATCTCCTCCGGCCACGAATGACTTCTTCTCTGCGTGTTGGCGCAATTTCACATCCTAAAAGAATAATTTTTTTAAGCATAAATGTGTGTTTATTTTAGGTGCATTCCATTGCTTCTCCAGCATGAATGTGACATGCTCCTCACAGCTGCCCTCATCACGTGCACAGATTCCAAGTGTTGTCCCTTCTTCTGGATGGAATTTATTGTCCAGAAATGCCTTTAGATAAGTTTCCCCCCAGAAAGGCAAGGTATTGCAGTTTGTTTTAATCCACCTCCGCCTTTCCAAAGTGGTGGAGGCTTGAAGTTGGACTTGGGGTGGTGAAAAGGCTATTTCTTCTAATCTAGGTGCCACGGAGGGTGCTAATACCACCTAATTTAAAATTCTATGCATTAATTATTAACTCGATGAAGTTTAGGACCCAATTTAGCAGGCTAAATTAGTCATTCAACAAGTCACCCGTCAACTTCAGAAGCTTCCAACTGCTGCAGATTATGCCTTCTCCTTTATACCACGATGCTTGCAACCCTCCATTCCTTCATTTTGTCCATCTATCACTCCGTCCAAGCCGCAGAAGCACGACATCACAGTGGCTTAAACTTTAGCAAGCCTAGATTATTTGCGGTTTCATCCGACGAATGCACTCAACATCAGCTTCATCTATTCATCCATTCATTTGGTTATTAACACAACTTCAAACCTTGAAGATCATGGTGGAGTAAAACTCGTTCCTTGCAGACCAACAAGTTTTTTTATTCATTCTCCTTCTCTCATGTCAGCCCTACAGTTGTTGTAACTTGCAGCCGAGTTAAAGCAGACACCAATTCGCTACCAGTGACACATGTATGAACCATGCGCCTCTTATCGACTAACTGCGTTTGGCAGGCATACAATTATGCAAAATACTCCTCCTTGATGGTGGTCTAGCATTCTTTTTAAATTTACCCTCACAAATGCACAGGCAACTTCAGCATTCGCTCTACGGTGCATGCTAGTGGCCTCTCAGATCTACTGTACGTTAATAAGTAGTATGTTCTCACCATCGCTTCTCATACTATTGCGACTTTGCGGAGAACCAGGGGACTTGAAAAATGGTGCTGAATTAAATGCTTGCCTAGTAGAAATCGTTTGTATCACCTTATCTCCTAATTAGCAAGTCACAGTCTTTTTGAAATATTTTTATTACTATCATAATTCGCATTAATTAAAACGTCTAAAAAGTCCATTAAGCAGAGAGGTAGTCAGGCTAACATTGTCTTTACCAGAGCAGCATTGCTGCCATGGTGATTTTTATCAACACCCATTATATTTGAGGTCCATTAAGTCATAAGGCTAGTGAAAGTAGTCATGTGGTCACGCAACATCCATCCATTCCTCCCAAATCCCTCCAAGGGAGTGGTGGGTTGCCTTCACCCTCACCCCAACATTGCCTTTGTCACGCCTCGGGAGATTAGGGGGCAATTAGAGTCGCTCACAAGACATTGTCATGCCTTCATCAACCTCACAGCAGTGAGAAGAAGTGAACGCCGCACCCCCGTGCATAGATGGTTTCCATCTCAAGTCACCAGACTTATCCACTCCACGCACACACCGACGTATTTCAGCAAACGTGTACATCGGTGCTTAAGACACATCGTGCAGGTAGACTAAGCTTACGACTGAGGACAAGCTTTGTAACTTCCTCCTACCAGTCTTCCCCATCCAAGTGACTGAATCCACTTTTAAACGGTGACCGAAGCATTTTCGAAGCCGGTTGAGGGTCTTGCTTCCATTTTGAAGGTCTCAAAACCGCCATTGATGCAGGCATTCCATTGGCCAGCATTTGTCTACACCTTGGAGAGTGTTGGCGACGCCTTGGTCACCTTGGAAGAGCTTTCAAACAACCTCCACACTTGTATTACTGCCGTAAGTTGTTTTTAAAGTAAAAGTTACGGCCAAAATGAAACAACATTCTGCATCATCAGGTCCTAATTGCCAGCACAGGGTCGAAGTAGTGACTCTGAGGAAAAATTATTCTCCCACTAGGACTTCCACTCCTCCCATGATTGGTGGAAGGGCGGAAGTAATTAGACCAAAGGAAGAACTCAGGCACAGATCCGGTTGTCATTATTGTAGTAGTGGAGAACAGTCCTCAAAAACTCAGTGACACTTCCTCTCGGCTCAATTCAGAGTGGATTGCTTCCAGTGAGGGGAAGACGTAGCCTTCACCTTTTTTTCCAACACTCTTGAAAGTGTATTTAACAGCAAAGGGAATCCTCCGAACGAACAATAGGTTATCTTCGGCAGTGGCGACTATTGTGACCAGAGGAGACAGATTTTTAGGAGGATAAGGTGGCTAATTCGGTTTGACATTTCCTCGCCATAGCTCTTTATCCTCTTCAACATCCACACAACCACGGAAAAACGCTCCATTGGTTGAGCACAAGTGCGTCAGTGCTACTTCGACTAGCACTATTCCTCAAATAGAAGGCTTTGGGTGGATTAGTGATGAGCTTGATGCTCCCAATGACCTCTTCACCCTTGTCACCCGTTTAATTGGCTTACGATCGGGTGCTTGGCACTTTCCATACATTCTATTCCACTCAGATGCCTTTTGCAGCGACCATTAAAATCGACGTGTCAGTTGGGCTGGATGATGTTCCAAGCTTCATATGGACATTCAAACAACGGATGAAGCTCTTCTTCTGCCTCCTCTTCCTTCTCCCCTCCTGAAGTCATAATTGAACTCGAGTTTTATGCTTCCCTTAAATTCTCTGCTCATGAGTTCGAATTTGACAAGCAATGATTGGTAACTTGCTTGATTGACTGGCCTATGGACTGACTGATCGACTGCCATCGAATCTGAGCTCGATAAATGAGTAGTGACTGTAACGGTGAACTATTCCTGTGAAATCCTTTACTGCCAATACAATTAAAACCTCCACAATGCATCAAACAGGTGAAGAATATCTCGTAACTCACTTTCTGAGGTCTTGTTAGTCGCCACTCATGCAAGGTGTAGATCTTCGCCTGCTGGTGCACCTCAGCAGTATGCTGACCTTTGTACTCGGATCACCACATTTGACCTCCGACGCGATCAACCTTTCTAAGGAAACAAAGTCTGCATGGTCGCACGAAAGTTTGACACCTCCGTTTCCCTTTCCCAAACTGCATTTCCGCTTCGTCCACCAGTTTCTCTACACTGACACTACTTCAAACAATGAAAGTCACAATGTCCACAGAAAGCATTTTATTTTCCAATCCGGTAGGATGAATTCACTAGCAATGGAGCCAAACGCTTTTTGAGATCGACGGACCACACCGTGAGGAGCAATGGGGCGCTAATGCTGAGTACATTAACTGGATGAGTCAATGTTACATGGCAGCATTTATCTACCCGCCTCCTCGTCATAAAAGGTGAGGAATACAAATTTTTACTCATTAAGTGTGCGTGTGACGATTTTTTATTTAGACTTTTTGAATACATGGGTAATTTGGCCTATTCGGAATGTATTTCAACCCTGTTTTATAGTCGTCGGTGTTGACTGAAGTCCTCTTAGGTCTACTTTAATTTAGTAAGTAGTATGTTCCCCCGATCATACCTTGGTGCATTACGACCTTCGCAAAGTCTCTGTAGACCAGAAAACGCGCTAAAATTAAATATTTGCCTTCTGTTTGATTTAATTTAAGTATATTAAAGCATTTATATAATATTTATTCCTTCTTGTAATAAGAGGGTTGTGAAAAGTTTGTTAGGCTAAAAAGTAATCTCGATAATTTTTGTTATTTGTGAGGTACTATGGTTGCTAGTGGTGATACTTAGCAACATCTACCACCCACCAAGTCACAGGGCTAGAGGAAATAGCCATGTGGACACGCAACAACCCGACTCACGCACGCATGTTCTCACTGCATCATCCTTCTCTACTTCTTTCCACTGGAGTGGGTCGCCTTCACCTTCTCACTCCTGTATCCTTCATTTTCTGGTAGATAATAAGGCAACTGTAGTCACCAGTGAATGGAACTACATCAGTTGAGCCGTATACAAGTAACTAGTTACTGTCATTGCCTTCATCTTTCCTCCCTTCGTTCCAAACCCAAAGGGTGGGAGAAGAAAAAACAGCAACCTCGGGTAAACAAACAAGAGCATGGTGTGTCGGTATTGAAGTAGGCCAAGCATGCAGGCACCCACATCAAACATGTGCGGGCTCTATAGATTTGGTCATGGGGCTAGAGAAATGGCCCATGAAGGAGGCATTTATTAAGCAATCATCTCTTGGCTACTAAAATGTCTTTTTCCCGAACGACATGTAATTATTGTGATTAAGGAAATGAATGCCGAGTTTTGGTACGTTATGTTGTGCTAGAGCATAAAATTACACAAAGTTTGAGCCTATCTTCTGCTCCTCGTCCTCGTCCTCCTCCTCCTCCTCCTCGTCCTCGTCCTCCTCCTCCTCCTCCTCCTCCTCCTCCTCCTCCTCCTCCTCTCCTCCTCCTCCTCCTCCTCTCCTCCTCCTCCTCCTCCTCCTCCTCTCCTCCTCCTCCTCCTCCTCCTCCTCCTCCTCCTCTCCTCCTCCTCCTCCTCCTCCTCCTCCTCCTCCTCTCCTCCTCCTCCTCCTCCTCCTCCTCCTCCTCCTTCCTCCTCCTCCTCCTCCTCCTCCTCCTCCTCCTCCTCCTCCTCCTCCTCCTCCTCCTCCTCCTCCTCCTCCTCCTCCTCCTCCTCCTCCTCCTCCTCCTCCTCCTCCTCCTCCTCCTGCGCCGACTCAGAGTCACGAGGTAGATCCGCTCTGCCCACCGGCCACCCAGACAACACAATCAAGGTGATAGGCACCGCAATGGTAGCCGAGGAAATCAACGCTACTCAAGGCGCAACATAAATCCGAGAAAACATGCTCAACAGAATCGGTTTGTGCATTTTTTTTCCCTTGTATCTGAATAATACTATTTGCAAGGTCTGAAGGAAAAAACTAGTCACGAACAATTCGAAGGAGATCAAGTGAGAGGCGCAGCTGGATGCAATGCAAAGCAAATTCTTGCAGTAATTTAATGCTGTCCACCTCCATAAATGTCAAGCCAAACATTTCAGAGCTGATTAGACAAGTGATTAATTTGCCCTCATTTACAAAGGATACTATAAAGTCAATTGTCTTCGAAGTATCCAGTGGAAGCTCTAGAACGGGGCACAGGAAGCGTTTAAAGTCACTCACTGAGTCGGTAAAATCCTATTTTCTCCGTAGAACCACCAAAGAGAGGCTTGAAGCAATAAATTAAATCATTTTAACCGAACTTTTACTCCAAAATCGTGTTTTCCGTCTGGCTGGGCTAATGCAAGGAGTTATACGAGATCCGAGATTGTCCTCCAAACCCCTTAGGGTGAGGTGACATGGACTCGGGACCATAAATTTGACCCCGATCATCCACCCCGATGGTGTCAGGGCCAATCAACACCTGCGAAAGGTCAAAACACACGGGTAAAAGGATGTCATTCTACAATACAAAGCCGATGATCGGCTCCGCCGCTACGATGATGCAGAACTGTCAAGCGCGCGGACTGGATCAAGCTCGCGATCGAGGCAATGCTCTCCAACCCCCAAACAAGAAAGGCTAGCTCATCTTTCCCGTAATTGAAGAGTAGAAGCCAGATGTGGAAGGCGAAGTAAAACATAATCAGTGCACATGAAACGAGACCCATTTCAGAAGACTGCTCGAAACACCAACGAAGCCAATTGAGGGTCTTGAGTCTTGGAGACCCCGAAATTGCCACGAATATGGACAAATCGACCGTCTGAATGCTACCGTCAAGAGGCATTTTGTTGCAGTTGATTCCACGCTGTCATGACATTGACCCTCCTTAGAAGGAGCATCAAAATATTTCCCGCAATGTCACATAATGTCGAAAGTAGTTGGTGGCTGGCAGGCTTTACGAATAAAGGCTTAAATTTATTGCTCCG
The DNA here is from genome assembly GCA_036345935.2 of Taenia hydatigena. Lineage (NCBI taxonomy): Eukaryota > Metazoa > Platyhelminthes > Cestoda > Cyclophyllidea > Taeniidae > Taenia > Taenia hydatigena. The sequence continues at coordinate 10,506,163 of JADWOT020000010.1, forward strand.
ATTCTGGATTTAGTAATTCTAGCAATAAATTTGACCTCACCGAAATAGCCAAAGTAAGCATTTTGGTTCCGCAGCAAGGGAATTGCAGCACTTCCTGCGTCGCAATTCATAACTCTTGTACCGAGTTGTTTTGTTGTTGGTTTTATTACATCCTTAGTAATCAAAGGCAATTAATCACTTGCTTAATCTACCCTGAATTGTTTAGCTTGACATTTATGAAGGCGGACAACATTAAATTACTTAAAGGTTTGGCCATCCGCACTAAAACTGGAGGAGGAGAAGGAGAAGGAGGAGAAGGAAAAGAAGGCGGAGAAGGAGGAGAAGCAGAAAAGGAGAAGCGGTGCATGTGAGAGACGAGGAAGTAAGGATGGAAGCATAGCGGAGGAGGAGGAGGAGGAGGAGGAGGAGGAGGAGGAGAAGGAGGAGGAGGAGGAGGAGGAGGAGGAGGAGGAGGAGGAGGAGGAGATGAACTCAGACCTTGTTTATGTTCATATTCCAGCATTGCATAATGCCTTCAACAAGCCAATCTTCTCGAGTTAAGGATTTATGGAGCAGAGATGTAAGAAAGACGTAGCGAAATCGGTTGATATTATCTTGCTAGACCTAATCCGTCGTCTCTTGCGTCTGTCACTTGACGCACACGGAATGCGTGGGCAAAGTCATTAACGACGGGAGCCCGAGGTTTATTGTGGGCGTCTGTATGATAGGTCTGATTCACTAATAGCACATGGATTCGGTGCAAATGCTTGTCTGTTTACCCAAGGGTGCCGATTTCACTTTCACATGCTGTTTTGATGTGGAGGAGCTCCATAAACGATGTTCTATCGCCAGCTGAGGCAGGAAGAGGACGGAAAATGTGGTCATTCCTCATGGAGATCATTCAATATTTTGACACTGGTGAGTTTATTCGCATTCCCATGGGCCATCACACCTTTCAACCTTGTCTAATGGCATCGAGGTAGGCGGTGATGTGCTATTGGTGAGTGAACCAAGCTAATCATTTATTCATTTCCTTTCGAGTGGCATTTGTGGCTTGCAACGAAATGACGACTTTGAGGTCAATCTAATGGCACTTTTAATTGGTTCTTTACCTAGAACAAAAGTGCAGCAGTTTGGTACTCTGCTCAAATTTGACCTTTTGAATATGTGGGCTCTTCAGCCTTCCCAGTTTTTACCATAATTCCATGATATGGCCTCTTAGCTCTACTTAACGTTAGTAAGTAGTATGTTCTCCCATCGTACCTTGGCGCATTTCGACCTCAGCAAAGTCCCAGGGATCGGAAAAATGCACTAAAATTGAGCACTCAATAAATGGAAACTAGTCTTCCTAGTTTAAGGAATGCAGGTTCTTCCGTTTAATTTGCTATAGACTTCCTGAAACATTTTCACAATGTTTATTTCTTCTTATAATAAGAAGACCCTTAAAAGCCTATTAATGTAAAAAGCAGTCACGCTCATTTTATTATATGTGTGATAATATTGTTGCTATGGTAATATATAATGATATCCATTAGGTTAGAGATCTACTAAGTCACGAGACCGGTAAAAATTGCCCTGTGGTCGCGTAACGATTCGACTCACGTAGAAGTGGTCTCAATCCACTCCTCTCTACTTCACCCTCACTTTGTCATCTAAAACAGGTGTTTCTACCTCCTTATTGTCTTCAGCATATAATGAGGCAACAGTACATTGATCGAGTCGTTCACTGACCTTCCTTCAATCCCCTTTCCTTTGCCTCCATCTGTTGGGTAAGTCGACCTCACAACAGCGGACCACAATGGAAGCAGGCGTGGAGGCGCCCACATTAAACCTCGGGCTCCTACCATCAATGGCTTTGCCCATAAACTCCGTGCGTGCATTTGGATGCCTAAGTGATTAGACACAGTGGCCCTTAAAGAGGTTATTGCTAAGCCCTAATTGCACAATAAATGGAATAGCACTTTCCTAAACATATGCATGTTTATTGTAGCTTAGTGCTTTTAACATGTTTTACTTCTATCTGTGGTTTCAGATCCTTTGTTAATGAATATTGGTTAGTAGGTGCCATTACGATATCCCAATGGCATGAAATAACTCCCAGTCAGGGTTTACCTCTACTCCATGAAGAGAAGAGGTGGCGACTCGGTGTTAAGAGGTGATACTAATCCTTAACTTCCAAAAGCGTTAATCTATTTCAAGTAATTTTTCTTCCTCTTTATGGTTGTTAACTTGCCGCCCAGGAGGAAACGAGGCCGGAGACAACAAGAGCTGAAGTAGGAGAGTGAATAGAGATCGCTCCTAGGATGATTTAAGTGCTTTGTCTATTACTGAATGCATTTGAGGCGAAAAAGTCATTGGGGCACTTTCCAGAAATCTGCTACTAAAGAAATGCAACACGTTAGAATGGATCTAAACTCCCAATCTATGGGTTTGAGGTTTTATTTTTAGGCTAGACTCAATCTAAATGTCGATTGGTGTGACAATCCACGCATAGCAAGCCATGACATTGTTTCACTGCCACAACGCTCTACTGGGAATAAGCAAAGTCAGTGTTTTCGCCTTTTTTCTTCGAATAACAGCAGGCAGAATGAGCTCACCGTAGAGTCTGAATCCCTGGATGCCTTCAATGGACATCCACATAAAAGAGCTTTCCCACTGATTGCCTCTTAAATTGTTTTGCGTTTGATATTAAAGAGACTGGCAGGTGCTGCGTTGGGCAGGGAAAATAACTAATTCTTGATTGGAAGAATTGAGAATACATTCAAAGCTCCTCAATCAGTATTATACAAGTCTTGCACAAGTTATTCAAAATATTAAATAAAGAGTTTTTCTAAACACTTCTTTATTCGTTTTTAGGAGCAAAGAAAAGGCTATCCGCTGTGGCGTCCCGAGGCTTCCTTGAGGCAAAAGAATGTAGGATACTAGAGTAGAATATGTATATGTATATTCAAGAGGCAATTAGAAACGAGCTACTGGTGTAGCCCGGAGGCCAGCCTACGCAGCTAGGGCACTATGAACACCTCTGTGAGCCAGACTTAAACCGCTAGTCCAAACAAGCAAAGTACTACATCCGCCACTAGTGGCTGCAGCGATGTAAAACACAGGCTGGTTAATTACCATTGTAGAAGTTTATCCTTAAAGCCAATCAAAAGTAGGCGGTCTAGCGCCCCGAGACTCTCTCGAAGGCAAAAGAAGGCAGAGGCCAGCCTACGCAGCTAAGGCAATACAGCCGCCTCTGTCACCCTGACCAAAACCGGTAGTTCAAACAAACAAAGTGCTACAGGTGGTCTCTGAAATGGAAGTAATCTACTATCTCAAGAGTCGCACAAATTTTTATGTCGAATTGTTAAACGAACTGGTAAGCAAGACATGGATTTTGTCAAGCCTTTGCATTTTCAGCAAGTTCATTAAATGTGTGGGCCATTTGGCAATATTTATTAGGAATCGGCGGATTAATCTTCTCTTTGCTACTGCGAAGAATGCGAATGAGTGGGTGGCTCAAATATTACACTTGATTATGCAGGACTTCCCGTCAATTGGGCAGGAATGCATATATAATTTTATGGCATCAAGTCATCAGATCCAACTTGCCTTGCTCCATATAATGTGATAGATTTGAATAATATAAATAGAAGCTTTTAATTCATAACCCGCTACCCTCCCTTTTTAAAAGCACATTTCTCGAATTTGATTGGCTAGGTGGCGAGTAGGATCCCTTTTTTATTCTGCTCTTTTTTCTACTGAGACAAGAAATAATCTGCAGGCGCTCAGTATTTTTTTCCCTGCTTTTGCTTAAAGGCTAATGTGAGGAGTGGCGATCCTACCGGAAAGTGGTTTGTCTCAGCACATCTCACGGCTGGTATGAAACGGCAACATTCGTGGCAGCGGAAAGCGGACCCAACTCTATAGGGCTTTTATCTCGATCTCTACCGCCTGTGGCATGTTGCAGCGGTGCGAAAGAAGTGCATGCGCTACGGATGGGCCACGAACGACGTCCGCCTCCGGCATCTACCCCTCTCCGTGTTCTACAAGAAAGCTATCAACAACTGAAGCGACACTAGCCATGGACCACCTGGGAAGTTTCGTTTCGAAGATTACCCCTATTATAGTTGCTTAAGGAGATTGGCGTGCTAAGGCCTCCCTACGGGCATACTGATGGTCGACAGAACCACTTATTCCGAACTTTGTTCCCAAGCCAAACGAAAGTCCAAGTCTAGTTGAACTGCCATGAGGGATCACTGACGTTAGTGTCAGGCATCGCCTCAGTCGCGTCGAATGTCGGCGACTGGCGTGGTTAGCTCGTGGGTGCTTCTTGCAGCACTGACTACGTTGTGGTGGCTGACACGGGAGGTGTACCGAGGGGCGCGTCGGGGACGACGCTTGAAAGAGGAGAGGGGCAATGTAATACTCTGTTTGTTGGAACTACCGATTCCGGTCAGGGTCACAGAGGTGGCCATATTGCCCTAGCTGCGTAGGCTGGCCTCTGGGCCATGCCAGTAGGTTATTTCCCTCCGCCCGTTGAATATATATATTCTACCCTAGTATTCTGCCTTCTTTTGCCTTCGAGGGAGCCTCGGGATGCTACATTGGCAACATTCGTGATGTCGAAGATGACTGAGAACCCGTCGGTTGCATGGAGCAGTCACCCTATCGGAAAGTAATTACCACAGATTAACAAGCTGGGTGGTGTTCTCCACCCGAGTTCGGCCTCTTAGAGGGTGACTCGTGGGTGGATTACCGTCCCCAAAAAGCAACCATTCTGTTCTTCTTGACAGTGAACTAACAAGTGAAGCACCCGTCCCGGAACATGGAGCAAAGGCTTCAGCAAATACTGCAGTGTGTGGGGAAACTGGATTCCACTCGATTTCCACCATCCTTTCCTTAATTTTGTGGCTATCAGTGGGCATATTGGAAGGCGATGAAAAAACTTGTTGACATTTGTATTGGGGAGGGTAAATAAATTCTTATGGACAAATTGGACGGTCGTTAAAGAAACGAGCATATGCCCTTTGGGTCTTATTTCGTTCACAGCAGATGCGCAGCGTTATGTAATTGCTCCGAGATCGTGGAACGCCAGAGTGGCATAATGAAACATGCTACCCATGAACGTACAGATGTGCTAGGAGGCTACGAGCACACCCCAAAGGCCTTGCTCCAGAGAGGCGGTACAAGTCACGCAGACTGAATTACTCGAAGTCAAACAAGGCATCTAATCGTTGCAGATATTTCATGAATCAGTAGAGAAGGACCCTAGCCTCGTGGTCATTCAGGCTATAGGCAGTCTAAGTTTCCAAAATCCATATTGACTTTAGGAGCCAAATCGTGCTACTTAGTAGCATTAAGTAGTGCTGATAGCCTGTCAATTCTGACAAGGGTTCGAAAACCAATGTGTACAAGTGACGCGGAGAGGTTCCTCCAAGTGCTAAAATGTCTTGTTGGGTGATTCGGCACCAAGGCATGTCTCCTTCAGCCACGCTAGTGGTTGCCCTACCCTACTGCTCGGCAATAAACAGCATGATCGAACCTACTGCTTTGGCTTATTAAGACTTCAACGGTGCTTCATGACGGTACACTTGTTTCCAGCACGCGTGCGATACTGCACATTTTAGAGGGATAGGAGGCATCGTCTATTTTACCTTTTTTATCTACTCGAGTCCAGCTTTGTGTTTTGAGACGGTTAGCTAGCTTACTGGTCTACGAAGTGTCTAGCCTTGTAATTGTTTTGGCTTCGTGACGGCATTCAACTACAATCTCCCTTCCTTTTCTCTCCATACTACCTTATTCGCCCCTACTGGGAAGAGAGTTCTGTGATTTCAGATTTCTGACCTGGAAGTAGAGACTCGGTTCCATTACTCGACCTGGGCCGTGTAACCCATTTCGGACGCATACACCGGTGGGAAAGAACACACAACAATGCGATTAAATACAGATTTTGTATATCAAACTTACAAGTGAGAATACCCGCACGGATAAGGCGCGACAACATCAGAGGGAGAGGGGATTCGTCGACTACCTTCAAGGCCGACTAAATCTTGATGGCGGAGACCCTCTTCCGCTGACGCTGGGCATTACGACGACGGGTTTTCTGCATTTTCTTGTCCAGCCGCTTGATCCGTGCCGCGGAGGCAGTATGTGTGAGCACACTCACTCCACCCTTGGCGGTGGTGCGAGTCGATAGGGCGTCGTTACGCTTCGAACGCTTCTTCTGGCCACCGAATCCGTACTTCTGGTTCTTGTATGCTCGTCTATAGTTTATTCTACAAAAAAAATATGAGAAAAAGCGTGTTTAACGTGTGCAGAGACATATCGGCGCGGTTATTCTTTACCATATGTATGCAATCTTACTCAGTGAAGGGAGAATGATTGGATTAAGAGCTTTTAAAACACAAAAGATGGCGACGTACTTTCGACGTTTAGTGTATTCGGTGGGTCGCAATTGCTTTCGACCCTGATTCACTACATTCTCGCCACGTGAAGACTTCCCCTTCGATGGCTTGGAGTCACTCTGCAAAAATTCCTCCAGCAGCTGGACCTGCTCCTTGCCGCCTGAGAAAACAGGAGAACGTCAATTACTTGAGTCGACTGAAAAAAAAGAGTTCCACAGGTATTCCTCGAGTATATTTGGCCCTAGTATCGTGAATAAATGTGGTTGAAAGTCGTGTGGCGCTTTCAAAAAAGGTTGAGGCCTACCCGACCTTACTAACTTTGGAATTGGCGGGCGGCTTTGTCCTGGTACACACCACAAAAGGGCTACCAGTGGCCCATCGAGATCCTCCATTCATATCAAGCGATCCCAGACGCTTATGTCTTACGAATAATGAAGAAGTGGTGCAGACAGTAAAAAAAATTTGATTTCCATCAATTAGGGAGGCAGGTAATGAGGATTCTCAGTAAGTAAGCGGGGACATCCATCTCCAAGGGACAAAAAGCATTACGACAGCACTGGATGTACAACAAGTATTCAAAGTGAACCGAAATATTTTTTCTCAAGAACTAAAGAGAACGTCCCAGTGATAAAACTGTTGTAGACACTTGTAAGACGGATTAAAGAAGACGCAAAGCCCTAATTCACGGACATATACTCCTACAGAAGACTTGAAGCACAGTGCGTTACAGTGAAGGCGCACAGTAAGACATCCAAATGCCGCGAGATTTTCAAAGACAACTGGACACACGTTTGTGAAGGCCTTAGCGCTGGTGGCTCCGTCCCCAATGCACATTTAGCCACAGAGTTGAACGTCTGGTTAGTGGATGGTCGCTGCTACGTTTAGCAAGAGGCCATCTCCTCAGTCGATACTTGACACAATCACTCAAGAGGAATCAAGATTATGAAAGGTCGATGCGCGCCAATACTGCTACAGCTTTCAGCTTCTGATCGGCATAGAATAATTATTCCCACCTCTTCGGATCGGCAATTCGACACCAGTAAGGGAGTGGAATAGGCAAACTCATGGTGGCTCCAAAGTACAGACAAATTCTTCGATAACCTCGCTTCCCAAGTCCCGACTCCACATCAAGAACTCAAAACATAAATGCAGCAGATCGTGGAAAAGTGAGTGCAATCTCCATCCTCTGAATATTCACATATCCTATCCCCATTAACTATCCCGTAATTACAACCGTAAAAGGTAAGAATGTGATAGAAACTCACCAAGTCGCTTTTTCGCGGCTTTAAGAGCCTCCATATGCTTCTTCTTCTCCAAGCGCCGCGCTTCCAAAATTTCCTTTTGCTGTTGTTTGCCGAATTTGCGCTGTTCCCGAAGCTGTCTGGCTCTCTCCCGCAATTCCAAACGTTTCTTACTCACCACAATGTGTTCTCGCACCTAGAAAAACAACTTCATTAATTGAAGCTAAGAAGTGGTTGGTGATCTAAGGGAAAAGTAGAATTATTACTACCTTTGCCATATGAGCGTCTGATTTAATCATTTCTGCAAAATAGTCATTCGGTCGCTTTGTTGGGATCTCAAGCTCATGTAGACGAGGAATTGCCTCTAATACTGCAGCCTGAGCAACACGATAACTAAAATGAAAACAACAACATAAATTTGTCAAAATAGCAAGAAATGGTAATTGTAAACAAACGGAATGGAACTAACAAGAGCGCCTCCCTTTTGAAATCGTCGTTTGGATCGACCTTATCAAAATCGTTTTCAAGATCTGTGTCCTTCGGGGGTGGAGCCGGTTCAGTTACAATGTCGAGACGTTCAACCCAGGGGAATGACTTACTTATCTGCCGCAGAGTGTTGTTTATTAGGGGCTAAATGCACAAAAATTAACAAAATCCAGGCGACGGTAAGCACACGAAGGCCAGAATTAACAGTAGCTGGATAAAATAAAACCAAAGACCCAAATATGTTGAGGGACAAAGTACCAATGAAACCTGTACCTTGTTATTAATAGACATCCTGGGAACTTCAATTTCTTTGTACACCCCAGGAGCCTGTAAAAGCTCCTGCAATTCCTGAATGCAGAGACATTACAAAACTCTTCCCGATTTACCGACTCTGATTCAGTGTCTGACATTATTTTTGGAAGTAATGGGCCGAGCAAATCAACACGAAAAAACCCAATAGAACGTGGCAGTCCACACGTCCCGCCAGTATGATGGCAGGTTAAAACATGCATAACAATAAACAGCACACAAAATCAGTTCTTTTGAAAATTTTTTAAGAATTAAACAAAATCAAAACTTAACTTTATATATTTTATTTACAATAGTCTGTCTTAACTTTTAAAAACAAAAAAAGAAGAACATTTTTAGAAAATTTAGTTAGCCCTTTAAGTTTTGTCCAGCCATCGTATATTTTGTGCACGAAATGAGTGTGTATATGCGCGTAGCAATTTATTACAAAAAAAGCATAATTAAGGGGCCAAATCACATTGCATTGGACATGTTTAAACGTATGGACCGTGACGGTAATACTTAAGGCTCTTTAAATGTGCTTTGCAACCAAAGCGCAAGGATAAGTTGTTTTTTTTGAAGCCGTGTTGTAGCGTCGCAAGCTCCCCTGAAGGCAAAAGAAGGCGAAGTAACCGGGTAGAATACATATATATTCACCGGACAGAGGGAAATAGGCTGCTGGCATGGCCCGGAGGCTAGCCCACTCAGCTAGGGCAATACGGCCACCTCTGTGACCCTGACCGAAACCGGTAGTTCCACAAACAAAGCACTACATTACCCCTCTCCTCTTTCGAGCGTCATCCCCGACGCGCCCCTTGATACACCTCCCGAGTCAGCCATCACAACTAAGTGCTGCAAGAAGCACCCACGAGCTAACCACGCCAGTCGCCGACATTCGACGCGATTGAGGCGATCCTTGACACCAACGTCAGTGATCCCTCTTCACAGTGCATTGCACTTCGAGTTTCGTTTGGCTTGGAAACAAAGTTCGGAATAAGTGGTTCTGCCAACAATCAGTATGCCCGTAGGGGGGCGTTAGCATGCCGATCTCCTTAAGCAAGAATATTGGGGGTAATCTTCGGAACTAACTTTCCAGGTGGTCCATGGCTAGTGTCGCTTCAGTTGTTAATAGCTTTCTTGTAGAACACGGAGAGGGGTAGATGCCAAAGGCGGACGTCGTTCATGGCCCATCCGTAGTGCGTGCACTTCTTCCGCATTGCCGCAACATTCCACAGACGGTAGAGATTGAAATAAAAACCCTATAGAGTTAGGTCCGCTTTCTGCTGCCACCAATGTAGCGTCCCGAGGCTCCCTCGAAGGCTGCTGGCATGGCCCGGAGGCCAGCCCACCTAGCTAGGGCAGTACGGCCACCTCTGTGAACTTGACAGAAACTGGCAGCTCTAACAAACAAAGTACTGCACGTGTAGTGGCTCTTTAGAGGCCTAACTACCTCCGACTTGGACTCTGCTACGACATCGCGCTGTACCTTCCCTCGACCTATAATAAAAATATCTAAGAGCATTTAGCATTCCATCAGTGAGAACAAAAAAAGAATAAAGGGAATTGTTACAATGGTCTAGTTTCAATGTGAAATCAGTCGCGAAACTATTTAGGAGTCCGTTCGCACATTGAAATGCCCGAAACCTTGATATTTAATTGCGACAAGCCCTAGCCTATACCAAGAATTTATTTTCTTTTTAACGCCGTTCTTAAAGTGCAGCGGTTTTATTTTGTTCATCAATTTTTGAAGGTGCGTTTAAGTCTACTTACTGAATGGCCGTGTACGGCATTAATAAAGTGTATGTTTTAAAATATTGGCTCAATAATTTAAGACGTCCGTGTTTGAAGATAAGTTTAAAAAATGTTTGGTAATGCTGTTATTCATGTCAAAATTTTTTATTTCTCAACTCTTGGCATTACCTGTGCTTATATTCATTTTTCTTCGCTTCTCTTTTTTACTTCGGACAATTTAGTGTCGATCATTCTGGTCAAGATTTTGCTTTGAAGACCGGTACAAACTTATTATTTCAGTTCAAAAATGTCCATGCAAGACTTCTCGGATAATTTGTCGACCCTCTCGTACATACCACCAAGTCGATGCCCGACGTGGCTTTACAACAAAAAAGATAAATCTTTCCTTGGTCGAACCTGTGCATCTTGGGGTTTGTTCTTTCTTTCCACTTTTATTTTTGAAATTATATAGCTAAGATATTCATTTACTATTGCTTCTTCTACGCAATCCTTTTCGGATTCTTCTTGGCGATGATAATGGTCTTTCTGCAATTCATTGTTCCCACTAAGGTCCCACTGCGAACTGGTCATCAGAGTCTCCTCAGATTCCAACCAGGTTTGGTCAAGAAAGGAAAATCTGATCTTTTTAATCAGGTCTTGGTATGAGGCCTATCATTGATGAGGATAAGACTCTTATTTACTACTCAAGCAGAGATCCCCAGGTCTACTATGAATACGTAGACAACCTGAATGCCTTGATATCCTACTATGAAGCAATCAACGAAAAACCATCCATTGGCTTTGCTACTTGCACGAACGACCGAAAGGATCCCAATGAGCCGACAAAAGTGTGTCGCTTTGACCTGTCGTCCCTTGGACCTTGTAACAAGGCCAACAACTATGGCTATCCTGATGACAAGCCTTGCGTCATCCTCAAACTGAATCGTGTAGGTACTTCCGTATTTGCGCGTCAATATTGTTCAGATTGCTGTCATTCTCATGATTTTTTAGATCTATGGTTGGATGCCAGACGTCACTGATGCTGCAATTCCGCACACTTTGGTCACTTGCGAAGGGCAGGTCAGGGCTCTTCTTTAATGCCAGAGATGCAGATCTTGTAGTCGCAATTAAACATCATACTTTTTTGCTTTTAGAACCCCGAGGATCAGGTAAACATCGGTCCGATGAAATTTTACCCCGGGATTCCGAAAAATGGCACGGAATAGTGAGTTTGGCAATCGAAGATCTTTTTGGACTGTTTAAGTTGTAAACAACTTCCCGACTGCTCTGGTTGGGGCACAATATTACCCAGACCAACCGTACTTTTCAAAAAAGATGTTAATTTTTTCCAATTGGCATCTGGGATTAGGAAAAAAAACTGTACTGAATAATTGCTTTTATGATATATTGAGTTAGCAAACAATTTTAAGCGATATAATCATAAACCTCATCAGATCAATGGTTATGTAATGCTGTGGAGTTGCACTATCTAACCTCTTCTAATCTTATCATAAGCTGTGTTAAGTGGTATTTTGTGGGCCTATCTAGCGGTGTATTCCACAACCAATACTTCCCCTTCCTGGGCCAGCATGGTTACACATCGCCACTGGTGGCAGTGCAGTTTGAAAAGTTGGAGAAACACATTCTCGTCCTTGTCCAATGCCGTCTCCTCGGTGCTGCAAATGTGGACCCAGAACCGGTCAAATTTGAGATCCTTCTCGATTAATTCGGCGGCTCAAAACCCAATTTTTTCTTTCCCCTCTCCTCCTACTTCTCACCCCTGTTAGTCAGCAGCGGAGAACCATCTCCTTTCTTGTGTGCGTGTGTGTGGATGTGTGATTGTATGTTGTCTTGCTGTGTTTATTCTCTACTCACAGTCATTCTATCCCTCCTTACCTTAAAAATTGCTCTACCATTCATCCGGCTGTTACCACCACTACTACTATTTTGCTTAGCGTCAGCCGCGTCCTATTGTCCCTCATTCTTTTCCTACCTACCTACTGTCCCACTTGCGATGTGGACTTTGAAACAGCTCGAGATTATAGTAGTGGCATGCCTTGAAGTTCTCTCAATAAAAAAGTGCGAAAGTAGTTACTTCAACAGCATAAACACAATTCTAATGATTGGTGCACGCAAATGCCAAACTGGTACGGCTGATGCAAGAATTCAAGACTCAACTGATACTATGCCAGTTGGTAAGTCTGTAAAATGGTGAAATCTGCCTCCTTAAATATTTGTCCTATCGACAGGTCCAACCATCCCTACACATTCCCACCGCTCGGGTCACTGCCAACGTAACAGGACAGGAGGCTGGAAGGCTTGGGCAACCCGTATCTAAAGGGACAAGGCACATCTGCGAGACCAGTAATTTTATTTAAAGTAACTTTATTTTTTACCTTAAATTGAATGAACAACATTTGTTAACAGGTGGTGTGTTTTTGCAGATGCCAAACGATGGTTCCGCATCCTAAATGGGACAACCTGTTTGCGCTCCTCTTCAGTTGCGCAGCGTTTCAGGCCTCCTTGAAGGGGCTTTGATGCACCAACAATGCGAATGTTTGGTGAGTCTGAGTCTATTAGACTGTTAACGGGCGCAGATTTAATGAGGAGGTCATTATGCCGCCAAAATGGTGAGGGGAGATTGAAGAGCCTGTGTAGTAGTGAGACATGGCTCTAGTAATGCTAGAGGTAGCATGATTATGGAAACTTTTAGCCAATCATTCCTTGCTTTTATGACCTGTGAGAGATTATGTACCCTTCCTGAATCCTATCCATGTTTGGGATTTTATGGCCGTTTGAACGTACTGAGCCTTGGTTGTAAACAGCGTACTTGGCCAACACAACACAACCCTAACTGCTTTCACCTCATTTGACCATCATTGCTGCCCGTTGCTTCTCTACGAGTGAATCCTTTTCAAATGTTTGATAGTGATGCCCTCTCAGGTGGCAGTAAAGGCATGTTCAATAGCTGTGTTAGGTATGCCACGGCTTTGGAGAAGGGTCAATAGCCAAACCCTCTTTTTTATCCCACCACTAGACAGACTCTCATCCAATGAGCGATCAGACATTCAGGCTGTTGAGAGAGACACGTTATCCCGCCAAAACTAAGACACCTTCCTGCCAGCGATTAGCAGGAGGCTGAAATACTTTGCCCGAGTGGATAAACCCTCGATTCGCCGTGGTGGGAGGGTAGTTTTTTTTACCCTCATCAATCCACTTTGAGTTTGTTGATTTTTTTTTTCAAATCAGAGCAGATACTTTGCTTCAGTTGTGCAGTTAGAATGCAAAGAAATGCGATTTTTTGGCATTTAATTTGCGCTCTCGTCTTTGAGGCTCCATCTAACTCTGAGCAGTGCGAAGCATGCCCAGTCAATGCCAAATCGCCTCAATGGCACTAAATGTGCTGTGTTAGTGGGTTTTATTTGCCTCTAAAGCCCTAGCGACTATTGTGTCCGGGTCTCGAATGAAAACGCCCAAGAAAGTGAGGATCCGCACCCGCGGCCACTTTGTCGCTATTTTTTGCAGTTTTGGCGATGACTCGAGGAGGCGCAAGTACATTTTGTTCCCTATGGCGGGGGTTAATGCATGCGCCTGGCTGGGGGAGAGGGATTAAGCATGAGTGATGGCCTTGGCTCATCCTCATTCCCGCATACTCCAAGGGGTGTGAGCACTATCAACCATCCAGCGACTTCGGTTGAAGATTAACTAACAAACGGGTGGCAGAAATGAGTGATCAATTGAACAAACAAATGAGCGCACGCCTGTGCCAAATATTTGGTTTATGTATTCACATAGTTAGGAGATCTTATTGAGAAGTAAAATTGGTGCTTTGGAGGTCGTGCTGCGAGCCGGCGTTGCATTTACTTTTGATATGTGTGCCGCACCTCACCCTCGATAGTAAGTGAAGGAGGTTGTGTCAGAGGTGCCTCATTCGTCTCGACGATTCGGTTCAACTGTTTTCCCCTATGAAGCCAACGTTTGCAACGGTGTTTAAAAGGAGGGAAACCAAGAGACACCTAGGTTTATGGTCGTGTTTTGATCCGTCCGCTCATACCATAGGCTCTTCTCTACCCTTCCTCCCCGCCCAGCTCGGGCGGATTAGACGGAACGTCCTGTACGCGTGATGCACGTAGTGAATGGCGATTAGAGCCAATGTGGCCGATTCTATCAAACCCTGGCTGAAAGCCTACTGTCCTTTGGACACACCGAGGCTTTTTACTAGGTTTGGATTTCCGTTGTACTTCTTCAAATTCGTAAACACAGGGGAAAATTTTGCTCCCTAAATAGGCGAGTTGGCGGTTCGCTAACGAAATGCGTTTGATGAGGTTGGTTATGCGCAACAGTGGGAAGGTAGGTTAAGGTAGAGTCAGTTGTTTCTTGGTTTTACCCTTCGCCTACATGACTGAGCCTGTTTGGCGCTCAGAAATGCAACAAATGTGTGTGTTTTTGGCGGAAAAAATTTTTTATTTTAAGCCAGGCATGGAGGAGGCGTTATATTTGTCGTGTTACGGCAGAAAAGGTGGTCAAGCAGCTATAAGTCATCCTAAGTTTTTAAGAGGAGAAACCACTTAGGCCAGTCGGTTGCGTTTAGCCTTGTAAAGTTTTGTTAAGACGTTGTAAAGGTGTTTGATGGCAGATCCTAGGAATAGCGTCTGGCGGCAAATAATTCCAACTCACAGGAAAAGACAATTTCTGGTACTGTCTAGTCATGCATTCTCAGGGAACGGCTTTAAAAATGCAAACATTGTTTTAGGTGGGTCCTCTAAAGGGCGGGCCGTATGACGAGGTGATTTATGTGCGATCTGATGCCTATCTTCTGGTCTGCCCATCCTCTCTTTCTCTGCCTCTAGCCGAAGAGCAAACAGGCATTTTGGGAATGAAAGTACTTCCTGCTTGTCAGTGGTCCAAAAGTGCATCATAGACTGGGAATAGGACTTTCTGAGGGGGAAAGAGCTGCAAGCAGCCAAGCAACACGAATCTGTGCCCTCATTGGCTGACCGATAGGAGCGAATTTCAAACAGACCTATCACTAATCAACACTCTTAGTTGCAGGAGGTCGCTCTTATATTTGTTTATAAACACGACACTTTTTTTCTCCCCAATGAAAAGGGTGATCATGGCTTCACAGCCTTTGCAAGATCGTAACACAAATCTTGCTGTTGCTGCATTGCATCCAAGCGTAGCCGGTTATTTGATTGGTCAACCTCCTGGACGGTGATTGGTCGGTGGGTATGAGAAAAGCCCTCATGCCAAATGGTTAGGACAAATGTTTTTTTCGGAAACGAAGGCCCTTGGGAAACTTCTTTTTCCATGGACAGTGCGATAAGTTTGGACCACGAGGTACTAGAAATACTCTGCTCCTTGTAATAAAGTGAGGCCATCGGATGGGCTTACATATCCGGTTGTTACATACTTTGTGGTGTTTTAGCCGGCAGTTATAAGTTGCTTTATGGTTTTGCTGTGCAATCACTCTACTTTTTACTATCACGCCTCTATTAAAAAAAGAAATAAATCTTAACGACGTCTGGGACTCAATTCCCACCCGCTACCGCCTCTTTCTAGTTCATTCGGGCCCTCCCCCTGATAACCCTACCTTAATCATACCATTTGTGTGACAAAAATAAAAACAGTTGAGGAAGTTTAAGGCGTTGCCTAGGGTTATAATGTGATCTTCACTGTGATGTCGACACCCAAAAAACCGTTGTAGTTTGTTGCGTAACTCCCATGTAAAATGAACGAACAGGGAGGAACTAGCTTGTCCTGGGGTAGGAGTGAAATTTTGTCTCCATCAGTATGTATGTTTGGCGTAAGAGTTGGGTTCTTGCTTTGCAGTGGCATTGACAATGGCAGCATCGAGGTGGTTGGGAGCAGGGCGCCCCGAACACCCGACCAGCTATAATCACATTGAACGGGAGTAAGGAGTGCTCGATCTCTTTTAAGGAAACAGAAGGAAAAAAAAGCCCAAAATCCGTCCGACCTCGGTAAAGCTTGCGCCATTTAAAAGATGAAATACATTTAAACATTCAACAGGAAGCCTACATGGTTTGGTGCTATCTTCCGAACATAGTGCTGAAACATCTGGCTCGTAAAGTGGTCTATTTTTAGGATGCTAATGAAATCGAGACCGTATCGGTGGCTAGGCTACTGACTTAATTCCCTTTTCTCGACAATTACGCAAGGTGAGATGGAGGCAGACTGGTATTTTCTTTGCTATCGCGAATTGACCTTTGGAATTTAAAGTTGTAGCTGTAACCAATCGTGACCTCTCTGAGGGCTTTGAACACTCGACTCTTATTTAATTTGCGAGTACATTTAGCACTTATAATTCAATTGCGTTCTTTTACCACTGGATTTTGCCACAGATAACTGTTTGGGGGTTTTTCGCTGTTTTTCTGCTTACCGAAACGCATGGGGGAAGGGATATATCATTTAAACGATGGAGTTGTTTATTTTCGGCGTTTTTGTTGTCCTAAATAAAAATTCGGGCAATACTGTGTTAGAGTTTACAGGGCGTAGTCCTTATTGCTGCTCACGCACTGTTCGGAGGGATTTAACGTCACATTTCCAGTCTTGCCGAAGGAGCAGTTTATCCGCTCCTCAGCCTAACTATCATTCACATTTAACTTGCCCTGAGGCGTGTTTAGAAAAAGTACATGGAAGTTTTTTCTGGCAAATCTTGTGCCAAATTCAGCTTGAACAACAGAAGAATATTTGCAGAGAGTTTTTACGGTTAAAGCAGCGTTGAGAAGGCGTCCAGGAGAAGTGACTGGGACAATATGACAGAGGGGAAGTTGTTTAGGTTGCGTTATGCATTGCACAAACTCCCCAACCACCCGAAAATTTTTTTCACTATCTTGTCAGTGCGTAGGACTATTTCTGTCACCTCCACAGTCCACACGACGAACTCAGCTTCACTGTGTGTTCTGTGTTGTCGTTGTTCCATCCCACTTTTTCCCAGCTTTGATTTTCTCCAAGGAGAACTGTAGCGCTACAGCCCCAAGAAGGAGCAGCAGTGAGAGACTCCGCCCACTTTGCAACTAATTGTATGCCCCTTCGATGTCAGGTCGGAACATATCGCACGGATGCATCGCCTGGTCTTAAAGAACGTTCCGTTCTTATTTACTCCTTCGCTTTGCAATAAATTTCATCGACTTGGGATTTCCCTCTCGCTTTGCGTTTGTGTCAAATTAAGGTAAAATATTTGCATTCCACGTGACTATAGCCTCTTAGGTGTGGGGAGGGAGGGGAGAGATGCACGACAGCATTAGGGGATCACGCTGACGCCTACACACTCAACCGCGACACGACCCACAAAGACAGTATTTTGATTCGTGGGTTTTCCCTATCCCTTGGAGTCAGCCGGTAAGCGTATTCTAAGGCGTCCACTTTTCAGGCGGTCGTCAAATAAGCTTCTGACTCAGCAAAAATTTGTTTGCCACATAGAATGGTGGTGATTATGCTACTAACGCGCATATGAGTAGCTTGGGTACATATTCAAACAGGGAACGACCGGTTGCTTCATGGTTATCCTACTGATAAAATTTCAGTAGCACATAATCGGGAAAATGCTTAAGGTCCTTTGGCTTTATCGAGTTGAAATGTCTCCCCAGTTCTTAATAAGCAGTTACTTACGCAAGGAGGAGTGATATTCTCGACATTGACGTTGCATTCGAGTGCTTTACGGGATGGTAAAGGGCGCATTATTAACAGGAGGGAAGTGGCAGGATGGCATCAAGAAGCGCTACAAATTATGACAACGTAGAGCAAATCAAGTCTCTAGCCACTGGATCCGTAACAAGTGAGGGTCCCAGGTCTTCTGCATAAGTCATAGCAAATGGGCCGTGGAATTGACCGCTTTCTTAATCCCTCCCCAATACGCCTTTAATGATCCGGCTGTCTGCAGCTGATACTTTCGCTTTACGGCAACTTCCACGAGGTAACCAACCACTTAGGTCTCCCTTAATGCACCCATGAAATTATTATCAACAGGCGTCAGACATATTCCACGTATCCCCGAAATCATCACGCCCTCCAGGTTAATGATGCAGACTATACGGGATGGTACCCATCTCAGACCGGCAACTGACCATCAGACGCGAAGGTCCACACGGAGATTCTTGCTTTTTTGTTCTGCCACTGGATATTGCAGGGATAGCACAAAACCCCCTACTCACGTGATTCAAAGTTGGTATAGCGAATTGTCGTTTGCCTTTTACTTAACCGCAAACAAAACCTGTGATCAACATCACGGGGTGTGCATTTGAAACGCCGCAAATCAGAAAGAGAAAAAAGCTGAATAGAAAGTAGGTAGCCAACCATCTGTTTATTGGCCAAAATGTTCCTTTATCACCATATTTTCCCATCGGCCGTACCCCTAGCTGTGCCTATATTTGTGCACTTCTGACCGCCATGAGTGAAACTCTTTTTTCTAATTACCGGCACGCCTCATGAGCAAGGTAATAAAAGGCTCAAAGGTTTCCGAGACTTCACATGCTACTAATGACTAAGTTAGTAGTAAGCCGGCGTCCTTAATGGGTAGAAAAATAGATGATTTTCTTGCTTGGCATCGCAAAGGCTACCGACTTGCTAACCCAAACGGATAATATGCCATGATAGAATTGAGATAAGAAACGGTTGTAAAGGTAAAGTGCGGTAATACGATACTCACCTCATTGGCAAGAAAATTCAGGAACACTGCCTCCTCAATCCACATGGTGGCGTCGACAACCCATCCACGCCCGTGACTTGCTAGTTCTGCTTCCAAATTCGGTGCTGGAGGGTCAACGAGCAGGCTCACGACACCTCCGAGGGCAAATAAACCCACCACCTACTTAAAAGGATCTTAAGTAGTCTGGTCGACGCACCTAAACACGTCTTAGCGGCACATCTTTCTCACAGTAACAAAAAAAGATCACACCAACAAGGTGAGGGCAAATTCCACTGGTTCAAGAGTATCCAGTAAGATCACTGTGAAATTTGACGTATAGAATTACAAAATAATTAGTTTACAGCCAGTCCTCTTCTCTTTTCAACCACAAAAGAACACCTCCACGCTGTAAGTAGAGTTAACAACTTAAAATAGAAATATGTGGAGAGATAAAGAGAAAGAAAAAGGAAGAGACGAAAGTTATGATTATGAGAGATGAAAACAGTGGGTGCGAGGTGCTAGTCAAGCTTGAATTGAGTAGCCGCGGCGGAATGACTGCCTTGACCAGCCTGTTTACTCGTGTCGTTCCTAGGGCGATGGAGGAGAGCAAAAAAGTGAACGATTTAAAACCGGGCCACACAGTGGCTGACTGAGGAGGAAAAAAGCACCTACTTGTTTGGCTGTGAAGGAGGAATGTTCTCTTCAGCCCATTTCAATGCATCGCCCTCAAAAGCCGCATTTGTGTTGCCCTTCTTTCCGCCCTCCGGATCTTCGTTCATGCCTAAAATCAAAAAAAAGTGGAGAAAAGTTCATGCACAAAACACAGAATTCACGCGCAAGTGAGCTCACCCGTAAACAGGGTGACCTACCACGTTCTCTTAGTAGTTATGCAATGAGAGAGAGCAGCTGAAGAAATGGGAAGAAAAGTGATTCCCTCAGACAGCATTTCCTCAGTGCGCAGATGTAGTAGCAGTGCCGGGCGGCCAAGCCTCAACTCTCCTAATGCTGGACCACCACACCTCGGTGGAATGCCATCTTGCTTGCGTTGACAGTTTAGCCGTCCCTCTGTAGTTGATGGCCTTATTACGTATTCAAGTGGATGGAACACTGCCTTTATTGCTGTGATTGCTACAGGCAACAACTATCAACCCCAAATACAAAGTCATGCCCAACACCGGCCTCAGTAAAGGGGTTATTTGCTGAAAAGGTGGAATACAGTGCCTGGGTGGGCAAAAAAGCCTTGCCACTCCGGATTTTGTGCCAATAAAGTCAGGTGTGTAGCAATAGTTGAGAAAGCCCTCGCCCACACATCAGCAAGCAAGCGATTCACACCGAGGCCGTGAATAAAGTTGACTTATTTCTCTATCCAATGGCTTCGCCTTGTTGATAACCAATTGACCCAGAGCAAGTGGCATTCTCGTGTGCGGAGTTGTAAGTCGCGATGCTGGAGAATGACGTATTAATAGCACACGCTTTCCCGCGCTCTGCGTTCCGTTTTAATAGGACTTCCTAATGGTAAAACATATCCCCTTCTACCAAGTGAATAGATAGTTCCTGATCATTCCGGTCCACCAGCAGGGCGAATCGGCATGTGAATGAACCAATGACGACCCCTCCACAGTAATAAAATGTGCAATGAAGGAACAGGCCGATCGTATTAATGACAAGGAGACAAAATGACGCACCAGAGACGATGGCGTCAAGGAGACGTTCCTCAAGATCCTCGGGTGGTGGTTCGACGTCGGGATCGAGGAAGGCACTGCGCGCGTAGAGTTTATTAGTGCTGCTGGGACGCCAGAGGATGACAATGGTGAGGAGGATTACGAAGAAGAGCAATTGCCAGAAGGTTTCGTCAAACCAAATATAGCGCCATGCCTGAAAAGGAGACGGTAGCGATTGACCAGATGCTTCTCTTGCGAACCATCTGTTTGGGTAGGACTCTTCTGCCCAATTCCGATTGCTTAGGCTTCCCTATCCTTCGCTTCCTAATTGACTAAGATCTCTAGCAACCTTACATCCGTTGAGATTCCAACTTAGCATATGTAATCGGCTAGGATCCTCTTTTACCGACCTTAAATAACCGGAACTCCTCCTTTTGTCCCTTATTTGAGTAAGAATCACCTTTACCACCGTCAGTTAGCAATGATTATCTTCTATTACTTCTGAATAGAGTTCGTCACCTTCTTTGGGAGGCTTTAATTTTAGTCATCATGAAATGAAAAACAGGTTTAAGTGCCACTCAACTTAACTGGCACAGTATCTCCTATGGATGCAACAGGGTACTTCATTTTGAATGTCCTAAGGCTGTGTGAACCAAAAAGGTTTTGCGATTATACTCTTTGGACCGATCGGCATTTAAGAAGGAAAAAGTGCATTCATCCACTTAATGCCGAATCACGTGAAATGCCGCTTTTAAAGGGACATAATACGTGGCACATGCCGAACTCAAATCCGTCCTCAGTCTACCTATTGACGCCAAGTGGCACCTCATCGAAGTGGATTTCACCCTATGAATACCTGGAGTAATTTTAATAACTGCACCCATCTTGATGGTTAGATCCACCTCCAAATACGTTCTGCGCTCCCTGATTGGTTAGCATCACCTCCCCTCACTTCTGACGCCACTCATTGGCTAGAATTGCCCAGTCAGCTAAAGTTACCTTCCGCCAACTCTGATTGGCCAGTAATACCCTTCACGCATTTTGGTTAACCAGGCAGCTAAGTCACGGTCTAAGAATTTGCATTCACGGTTCACCCTAGTTCAGTAAGAGTGCAAAGCAGACGGCAAACTCACTCTGGTGCAAGGCTTCCAGTGCAGCAGGAAGATGGATGCACACATGCAGAGAACGGAGACTGAAAATAAAACAAAGCAAAAGGATCAGCAATGTGAGGGTAATAGCCCAGTTTATACGACAACCACGTGGTGATTGCCTACTCGAATTCAGGTATGTTTGTGTGGAAAGTTGCACAAAAAGGCTGTCACTTATACAACGAGAGCTGCATTCAAATAACCTCTCAAGTCAAGGCCCTTTGATCCACCCTGTAGGCTTCATGGAACCAGAAAAAAAGGAAGAACTCACTGAGAGCCACAGCAATGAGGAGAGCAGAGAAGATGCGATAGAGACGGTACTTGACCTTATTACGTCGCATCCTAGTCTCACGCAGAGTGCTGACAAGGTAGGAGAAGCTCCACCAGAGGATGGCCAGGTCGACAGCAATCATGGGTAGGCCGCCAATGAGGACAGCAAGAGAGGGTTTAAAGCGCGGGTGGAAGGCGCGCAGACCGCTGTCAAGGAGGCAGCAGACTAGGTAGACTACACAAATCCACACGATGCGACGGTAGACCGTACCCAGTCGTGATTTGGTTATGCCGTACCTGATGAAAGGCAAGAGAATTGGAGAACACAGTCTAGTCAGGAAGATCAGAAGGGAGGAAGTGCGTGAGAGGAGGGAGAAAAGGTGGAAGGAGAGAAGATGGAAGGGAAGGAGAAATGGAGGATGGGATTGGAAAGGAAGTAATGAAGTAAAAGGAGTAACTTCATGATATGATGCTGAGAATTATGAAAAAGGGATAGGAACAGAATGAGTAAAGGAAAATGAATTTCTTAAAAGAAAAAGGAACGAAAAAAAGATAGGAGATACAAACGAGCGTTAAGGCAGGGAAAGGAGTAGTAGGATGTGGTAGGAGGGACGGGAAAAAAATGCAAAGGAATGAGAGGTAGAATTATTAAACGGAAAGGCAGTGATGAGGGAAAAAGGTGTGAAATATGGGAAAGAAATAGGACATGAAGAAAAATTGAGGGGAAGAGATAGGAAAAATGAATAAGGGTCGAAAAGGCCAAAGTCTGAAGCGGATGTGAAAAGGAAAAAAGATAGTGACAACTGAATACAGGATCGACTGCGAAGAATACCGCTAAAAAAGACAAAAATCTTACATAGAAGAAAGGGATAAAGAAGTAGAAAAGAACGAAGGGGAAAAAAGAGGAAGTGAAGGAGGATAAAAGGAAGAATCGGGGTTAGAAGAAGGTTAGTGCATAAGAGAGAGGGCTGGAGAAGGATGTGAGGACTACAGGACAAAATTAAAGGGATGAACTAACGGATGACTGACCCGATGCAAACAATGAGAAGGAGAAAGCGCGCCAGAGTGCGTTTCACACAGCTAACAATGAGGGCGAAAATAAGAGCACTTTTAAGTATAACGCCCGTTCGATTTAGCGTTTCGTATAGTGCATATAGGGTGATCTGTTCCACAAGACCGATAAAGACCATCAGAGTAATGTAGTACTGGATTCGTAGAAGGTCTTTCCAGTGATAAAATGTGAAGCATAACCAGAGGAGAGCCAAGAGGGCATGAGCTAAAGCCAAAAGCCCGTAAAACTAAAAAAGTAAAGGTGTGTGTAACAGAAGGGTAAACATACTGTTCTGAGAGGATATTCAATCCCTGACAAGTATCCGTAGCTGCTCTTAATATCCGCGATGTAATGAACTAGCAGTCAACATGAGATTTTGAACAATTAGGACTCACCATTAACGTCGTTTTCACAAGCGCCTTCACGGCATTGCACCAAAACAGCAGTCATTTGAGAGCCTGCCCTGATGATGTTTATGGACTCAACCTAAAATATGTCAAATAATAAGGTAATAAACACGAGAAATCTTGGCAGCGCTTTGAGGATTTAAGTACCATAGGCTGTACAGACGAGCACTTAAACTCCTTCTCAGTTTTGCCAATATATTCAGTTTTCACACCAGGTGCGACCAACATTGAAAGCACTGAGGCGTTAGGACTCTAAAAACAGTGACTAGGAGGGACAGATAAGTCGAACTTGTTTGATGTAAGAGAAGGCGTCCGCACACTCCGACCAGAGAACAGAGATAGAGAGTCGTGAATCCACCTCCTTGGTACATGTTACTACACTTTTAAGAAATCATGAAAAAGCAAATACCCTGGACACTAAAATTAGTGTTCTCGAGAACTGATTTAGGGAAGAACACACCTTCGCCCTACATATTACAGTAAACAGATAAATATATTAAATACCAATTGTTTGTCCTCTTCCCAATGACCAAGCTCGGGAAACGCAGCGACAAACGCACTACAAAATAGGCAAAATAACAGAGGTATCCACATGACGCCAAGCAATAAAGGTGATCCTGGGGGAACACCAATCTAGATGACCCGCTGCGATTTAAGGTAAAACTAAACTTTAGAATACTTAACATTCTCTGGGTTGAATTGGCATTTCAATAGCATACTAGGCCGCAAGCTTATAGAACAACTTGTGCAATTGGGTAAAATTGCGCGTCACAGGGATATTTTGCTGCAGCATGATCGCTTTGCATTTAAAAGCACAAATATCGCTTTAAAAATGCTAGAGAAAATTTTGTCATAATTGCTTTGGTGCTTATTAAGGGCTCCTGCTTAAGGATATACCGACCTTATAGTGCTTTTAAGTCTCAAAAATTTCAACGGTTGGGCTATTTTGGTCATCCCGCTTGTTTGTATTTTGGTTGCCTGTTTGCATTCATCATTGGCGAATAATTCTCTGTATGACCTTTCAGATTCGTGGTGCAAAATGAAGAACTTGCGCTTGTTCATCTCTACAGGTTCCTTCCATTGTTTTTTTCTATTTGCCAAACCTAGACATTCCCGATTCGACTTTTAAACGTTCAAAGTGTGTTCGTCTTTTGCATCCCAGATTAGGTAGTTGTCATTGCTTTAATCGCTCACTACAGGAACGAAGTGTGTTTTTATTGCTTCAGAAGATTTCAATGATATTTATGAATTGCAGAAAATCAGTCTTCCGGGGCGGTCACTTATTTATGACAACCGGATTTCGGAATGTGATATTTGACAATTCCGAAGACGATTCGCTTTAGGTGGTGACGTTTATATTCCCGCTCGTATGAGCGTGATTTTCCTCTTTATTCCCTCTCTCCTTAAAATGGACAAATTCACAACTCTCGATGTTCTCGTCCGATCAGAGTGTGCACCCGGCTTTTCAGCCTTTTTTCCCGAATCCACCTTTGATAAACTCTGCACGATTTGTGAATCAAAAGGTATAATGATGGCAGCGAAAAGCATTTTGTCAACCTAGTAACATGTGGTCTAAAAGTGCTTCGTCTGTGCGATGAAAAGTTAATGGATTGGCTGAATGACACCTTTAATCAAATTTGCGAGGCTGCGCATCGTATTTCCGACTATCGTCAGATGTGCCAGTTGAGAGCCATCTTGGCTCCCTCCAATGGTAATTTCCACGCTGCGGCACTCCCTCCGGGAGGTGAGTTGCATTTACTTCATCCTCTCAGCTGGCACTGGCTGGTCAAACGCTCGTTAAATAATCATATTTTTTATCTATTATCGAATATGTGTTTCTCCTTCTATGGTCTGTTTAGTCCATTGTGTGTGCAATCAAATGTCGGTGCTAATGTTTTGGTTATTACCGAAGTGTTTTATTTTTTTGCTATCTCTTCAGACTCATCTGCGGTCACTTCAAATGACTTGGATAGTTCTGCTCTTAAGAATCTGGCTTTTCAAATCATCGCTGACAAGCTACCGTATCAGCTTGTCGATAAGCTCTTCAGTTCCCTGGGCCTCGTTGCTCTGCCTGCAGAGGAAAAGGAAAATGAGCACAATGAAGAAAGCGGTAAGCTGAAAGTATCTCGATCTGCGGTAAATTATGGCAATCCAACCGAAGACTACATGGCCAGTGGCACTGCTGTGAAGGCGGTAATGGTGAGCTGTGATATCTTTGCTTTTGACGTTTACGCTCTGGTAGAAAATGTAAACAAGGCTTCCTTTTTAGGCGAAATCTGCGGCACACTCCAAAAGAATGAAAATGGCTAAAGGCACTAAGTCGATCATGAGTTTTTTCTCTAAAACGTAAGTTGTACACGAGACATACCCTCCCCCATGCATTTACGATGCGATGTGTACACGTTTTTATGTACTTTTGTGTAGCCACTTTGTGCGATTTACAATGTGCTATAAATGTTTTCCGATTTGAGCTTCCGTTTTAATGTCGATCCACTTGATCCTCACACATTGGTGATTCTGTGCCGTCGTTAGATGTGGCAATTTTTGGTGCAAGTAGGGGTTTGTAGACCATTTTCCGTGGTGAGCGGCTGCGTGCGAGATGATGGGAAAATCGACTTATGAGCTGACCTACGCTGGGAGATCTGGTATTAGACATTGTCAGAACACAGATTAGTATGGTGGTCAAACAATAAGCACGGAAATGATGATATGAGGCTGAGACGTCTGCGGGACCCAATGCGCGAGGGAGATCCTGCGCCTGGGTTCACAGTTTGCGAGTTCCGGTTCCTCTTGTTGGTAGACAGTTGGGAAAGACGAAGAGGTTCGAATGAGCTTGCATGAAACTAGTTTCTGATGGTGCTAGATCAATGTGGGTGTAATGAAATGGCGTGAAGGGTCTGCCTTTCAAGTTCTGTCCTAATTCGGTTCAGAATTACTGTATGTATCATGCTTTGCAAATAAAAGTAGAATCATATCAGTGCGTGAACATTTAGAGCGAAAAAATATTGTTTTAGAAGCGCTTCTAGGAATAAGTGATAATAAAAACAATTTATTGAGCTGTTTCCGGCGTGACCGTAGTTTCTCTGAGAAACTACTTAAGTAGATATTTGAAGCGTAGTACAACAAATGATTTCTTAACTTATTTTTTTTCGCAAGAAGTGCACTTAGGAGTGCCAAACACCTCTGTGTTCAAATATTTATTATTAATGTACACTTCTAGGTGTCACTGTGGAAGGTTCCTCCTCTCCCCTTTTTCTGTCCGTACAATTTAAACCTTTGTTACAGGATGGAGAAAAGACATAACGGGATAAATTCGGAGAGTTCAAGACGGGGATACGTTGCGTAATGAGGAGGGACCGCGCTGCTCTGCAACTAGGTTCAAATCGTTGTCCATCCTCTGGCCTACGAAGCACAAATAGAGAACATAGGTATTACAGTTACTATGCCTAATTCTTGCTCTGGTGAAGGCGCCTGAGACTACGGATACCAGCAGGTCTTTTCGTTACATGGAGCACAACATACTCTCAAAGCTCCAAGAGGTAAATAAAAATTAGGGAAAATAAATAAATTTTGATTTAGTAAATACAGTTGGGTCTTTTCAAATATATCATATACATTGCTTCTTTTAATCAGTGCCCTTGGGTCGCGTTTTCGACAATGCGAGGCGTAGCTGAACATTGTGAGGTGCAATTTGGTTTTATTGACTTTTATTTTTATCTTCTGCAGTAGTAATTGTGTTTCTTACCTACTACTTGGCTCGACGTTTTTTGCTTTTACGTGCGAGTAATGTCTTCTATTCGGTTTCTTAGTTGTAGTTTTCGTCTCAATCATACCCCTGTTCATTTTCCAACGCTATTTCATATTGCATTAATCTGTAGCCCTTTAATTCTTTTTTGCATTGTTTTTGTCATTACCATTCACTGAAAGTGATTTTGCGTTGCTCTCTTGTTATTAAGGACTCAGAGAACTCAGTAAATGTTTTGGATCCTGAAACTCGGCTTCCTTCTCACTACTTGATAGTTCTGGATGCTATCAAGAGGCGTATGTCCTCCGGTTTTCATATTGTGTGCCTTCTACAGGTGCTGTACACTTTTCCTTATGCTTATAATGCAGTTTTTGAAACTCTCGCCTTTTGGCAGAGCTTTGAGAGCTTCCGGTATGGTAATCACGACTTTTGATATCACCGCAGAATAATTTGCTGCTACATCACCCAATAAATGAAGCGATTTGTGTTCTTGCTATTTTTGGTGCGACCATCTAGTTTTTAAATTGCAGTATTTACTGCTGTGGTCTGCATAAAACTATAGTGAGTAAAGTAGTTCACACACAAAATTATTTTAATGAGGCCAGACACTCAGAATGTGTTCCCTGGTGTTTCGCTGCAGGCTTCGGCTCTTGTGAGGCATGCTGCGTACGTCTTGCTGATCAGCGAGATCTAATCGCTGTCGCGAAGCTGAATGAGACGTTATTGGACGTTTTCGTACCATGCAATGAACCGGCGGCTCCTGGTAGCATCTCATGGACAACAGAGCATCTTGTACATCGCCTTTTGCCTCCTCCTTCCTTCCACCGCCCTCTCACTGACGCTATTTCGAGTCACCTCCACAGACAACTCGACGAAGGATCAATAAGGTTGTGTAATGCGTGTCTAATTTTAGTAGGGTGATCTTCTGTGTTTGAATGTCAAATAATTGACCATTTCAAGCATTACTACGATCGAGGTAAACATATTTTCTAGACTAATTGTGGTTATGGATGTGCCCCCTATTTTTCTTTCTAGATTTCATCTTGTCTTCCTGGATGCTGATTGTCGACCTTTGTTCGTGACCGCAAAGCGGGGTTTCATGGATGCATTTGAATTTGACGCTGTGATGTCGGGACGACGTCAAGCAAGGGATCCGCCTCGCCGTTTTGCATCGTCCAGTGTTCGCTCTAGTCGGACCTTCCCCTCTTTGGATATATTCGATCCCCCAGATCCTTATAACAGTACAGATACAGATGATCAATGGGTGTAGGCGTGTTTCTGTGTACTGTGTAGTGCTTTATCTGTTTGTGCTGCCGATTTCTGTCAAGGTCACAGAGGTGGCCATATTGCCCAAGCTGCGCGGGCTGGCCTCCGGGCCATGCCAGCAGTATATTTCCCTCTGTCCTGCATATATATGTGTTCTACCCTGCCACTTTGCCTTCTTTTACCTTAAGGGAGTCTCGGGACGCTACATACTGAATCTCGGTTTTTACGATAAACTTCGCAAAAGCGGGTGGTGGTGTGGGTTGGTCTCGGTGCGGCGGCACGGCGTGTGGGCCGCGAAGGTCCTCTTCGAGGGACGGGCTTGACATACCTGCCAATAAGCAACGCAAATATGATTTATTTGGAAATATTTGCGAAGGTAGTCTTGGTGTCAGTGGTGGAAATATGCAGTTATAGGTTACTGTTTAAAATGTTATGTTGTAAATCATTTGGGGTCGTTTGTTTTAGTCCTTCGATTTGCCTTTCGTACTGCCTTGACTTGATGGAGCCTAATAAGTGGGTAGGCTCTTCGTCCTCAGCCTGTTTGCTCGAGGAGTCGCTCCAGAGTATCCTCTTGCAAACCTTTGATAGTGTTTCCGATGCTCAAAGTTTTTTACTACTGAACAACATATCCGTTTTCTCTTTTACTCTACTAGATCTTTCAAGTGATGGGCTCGAAAATTCTGGTTTCGAATTTCAAAGACCTGTTGATTCGTGGCCACAAGCCTTATTCCTCAGGAATTCTCAATCTCCTTTGATAACTAGCGGATTTTCGGTTTCTGGCATAATTACAGACACTTCGGATCAGCTTACTTCATATGCAACATACGTTCTTCTTATAAAAATGTCGGTCGATGATACGTTTCATTCTGCTCATCTGCTATCGCTGGAACACGCCGAATTCAAATGTATCAATGAATTTTATTTTGTTGAGCTTTATCTGGATGTCAATAGATTCTTGTGGGGAATCACTAAATTAGTATTTCAGCGACATTCGCTTCCGCAAAACTATCAACTTGTTCTCACGACCGCCCTTTTGGCCCATAACAGCAATTCTTTTGTGGATAGGATCTACCTTCTAATTTTTTTGGCATTTGCCTATCCTCTCTTCGGTGCAACTCCTTCCCTAATGTCCTACCTGCAAATCGGTGATGTTTCAGCTAACATTTTTTGGTACGAAATTATTCATCTCGTACTTCAACGTAATTCTCGTCTTTCTTTTCTCTCTTCTCGTACAG
The DNA here is from genome assembly GCA_036345935.2 of Taenia hydatigena. Classification (NCBI taxonomy): domain Eukaryota; kingdom Metazoa; phylum Platyhelminthes; class Cestoda; order Cyclophyllidea; family Taeniidae; genus Taenia; species Taenia hydatigena. The sequence continues at coordinate 10,535,704 of JADWOT020000010.1, forward strand.
AGAATGCTGTTCTTCGTGAGATTGATTGTTTTATTCGCGAATTCCATCTCTGCCGCGTCTGGCAAGGCTACGATTGTCATCCTTTAGAGATGTTCCTTCGTGATATAAGTAATTTCAGTAAGTGTTGACTTTCACTAACAACTCTTCTAGATGATCCTCTGGTGGTAGGTGTCTTACGAACTTGTCTTCTTCCCTACATAAGTGATGATATCGACATTAGCAAGCTATTATCGGCTGACTGTCTCACCGAAATAATGCTATCGAGCAATGTCTGTCAAGCATTTGCTGACTACCATCCACGCACTATTGTGGCTATGTTTGAAAACGCTGATCTCATAAAAAGCGCACTTCGTTTCTGCGACCGCTTACACACTCTTCTGGGTGAGCCGCAGTTAGAGGGCTGGATTTCTCGTGTCCTCCCTCTCTACCAACTCTGCTCAGAACAGTTGGGCATTTTCGGCACTTCTCCATGGACAAAGTGGAGACTGGACTGGCACAATGCCGGTTCTTTATTGCATTGGTTAGAGCGCCACTCTGTGGACATTGATGGCGGTGGTGATGGTAGGGTGCCAAGACTCACCCGGTTGGCGTGTCGAGCCCTTCGTTTTGCTCTACGGCAGTATCTTGACGCATTGCCACAACCTAGACCCTCCTTCACTGCCCAAGTAGAGGCTCTCAAGGGGATTTCGCCCGCTATAAAACGAATTATCCTTTTCAATGCAGAAGATAGTTGATTTGACCGACCATTGTGCTTTGTGCTTCTCCATTTTCCGAACTTACATCTTTTTCGGTGTATTTTTCTACTTCGTTTTGATATTTTTTATTTTGAATCGGATACTTCCTGTTTATGTGCTTGTCCTATCGACATGAACGATGGTCGTGTGGGTGATTAGGGGAAGTAGGATGTGGGGCTAAAAATTTTCCGAAATTTCCTCTCCCGACATAAGATCTGTAAGATTGTGACACGACTACTTGTGTTCCAGTTGGGATAATTTTCATTGACGCCTCTTCCAACCTGGTCAAAATAATGTAGGAAGTAAAAAGCGCTGTTTTCATGTGAAATGATGTATGTTTCTCTTATTCCACGCGGTAATTTGTTGCAGCTCGTACCTCTACCCTGCAGTATTACATTTGGGCCATGCTAATAGCCCCAAAGACCTTTTTTATGCCAGTGCTATGCATTATTTCATGCCACTTTGAATGACTCAACTGCTAAGAAAATTCGGCGTGCGATAAAAACTTGCCGCTATGCGACCTAGCTGCATTGGTTTTTCAGCTTCCGTGACCTGTGCTTCCGTTCAGAGGTCCAAATCCTGGAGTCGTTTAACTAATCACGCCTTCAAGAAGGACTCGCAAAATACTAAGTTTGTTTACATATTCCTCATTTGGGTCTCGAGAGCACTTAATGATCCACCCTAGTTGGGTGGGGTCCAAATAAATGTGGCTGAGCAGCTCTGAAGTGCAAATAAAGTGACAAGGAGGAGAGCTTTCAAATTATTCTGCTCGAGAGCAATGTATCAGTGTGCTACAAAACAACTTCTAATGATGTATTTTGATAGCATTGGGTGTATCAACGTAATTCATTGCAAATAAATATGTGTTCGTTGCTTAAAAGATGCACTAAATTTTTTTAGGATAACAACAGTTTAGCACTTCAGTACTTTGTGTACCGTATGCATATAGGGACAAAATAATAAGAGCATTAGACTGGCTTAAACCAAAATAAATATATCTACGTTTATTATTTAGCCAAGGTCAGCTTAGAACAGTACACAAAACTATTAAATTCAAATACCTTTCTGTATTTGTTTACGTTTACTGGGTCGCAGTGTGGCTCCCTTAAAGTCCTTTGGAGTCGGTGGGTATATTGTGCTGCTGTGAGAGGGGGTGCTTCCTTATTGGAATCCAGGGTTGTTTAGTAAAGGATAAGTTCAGTACGTAAAAATATATTGTCTTATTGTAGACACAACAATGCCCTACGCGAATCAGTCCATCGTCACAGTAACGTCTTACAACGATGAAGTTTTTAAATTCACTCTCGAGGACACGGATTTGAGCGTGGCTAATGCCATACGACGCGTCTGCATTGCGGAGGTGCCTACTCTTGCCATCGACTGGGTGCAGTTGGAGGAGAATAATACGATGCTCAATGATGAGTTCATTGCTCAACGCATCGGTCTAATTCCACTCACCTCAGATGACGTGGTCGATAAGATGTCCTACTTTCGTGAGTGTACCTGCCGCGATTTCTGCAAGGAGTGTTCGATTGAGTTGACTCTCGATGTCAGTTGCACTGACGACACGCCTCGCCATGTTACTGGTGCTGATTTGATCACAAGTAACCCTGATGTTCGTCCTGTGCCCTGTCGTGATGAAAATGATGAGTCTTCGCCTTATACTGGACAGCAAGTAAGCAGATTCGCTGAGTAGATACTTTTGCATAGTTTCATCTAATTTGGCTTAATCAAATGCTGTTTATTGCATTTTGTAACTGTGGCAATCTACCTGTACTTTTGCTGTACAATGGCTTAAACCTAGCCTTTTTAAGACCAGAAAGCTCTTCTGAATGATTCCCAGCAAGGGTGCTTGCCGTATGACTGGTTGGTCGGATGAGTTGGAAGTCGATTATTAAATGAGTGGATCCGGAAAGGGTTTATGCATGTACGGACTGAAGAACATATGCGAATAGAATAGACAGATGGTTAGACATAAGAACAGTTCTTCATTTTAACCTCAAATTATATTAAAACTTGATTATTTCCTCGAATAGGGTATGAACTTTCACGGCGATCTGAGTTTTAGGGCATTAATTTTAACTATATAACTAATAGGTCCTTAACTTAAGTGGAGTGACCAAGCACTTGGGAAATGGATTTACGAGTACCTTTCATGTGTATTTTAGGAGTCAATTCTCATAGTGAAGATGCGCAAGGGCCAGCGGTTGAAGTTGCGTGCCTTTGCCAAGAAAGGCTTTGGAAAGGAGCACGCCAAGTGGAACCCCACAGCAGGCGTGGGTTTCGAGTATGACCCCGACAATGCTTTGCGCCACACCTTCCTTCAAAAACCTGAGGACTGGCCGCGTTCTGAGTACTCCGAATTGCCTGCCGATTCGGAACAGTCGCAGGCGCCCTACGATCCCTTTGGCAAGGCAAGTTTGGACACTAATGCTATTTCGGAGGAACTTGTTATCCTCACCGATGTTTGTTTCATGACACCGTGTTACCGAAGTTCATCGGGATTGTTGCTGTTCTTGAGCTATTCGTTTGTCTAATTTTGCCACGGTTCTTACTGATTCCTCCAACTTTCCGTTTTCTCGCTGCCCTCTTTTTTCCTTCGTCCATCTTGTTATTCATTCTTAGCATAATTTCTTGACCCAGCTATTGTACCTTGTATGACATATATTCATCCGAGTTTTGGCATTGTTTTAGTCTATTCTGGCTACCTTTTGAGGGCTTAATTTTCCCTTCTAACTTTGCTCAGTCCTTATCGGACTTTGCCCTATCACAGCTCGTAGATTTCACTCTCCATCATTCACTTCCCCCCTCTCTCTCGATTTAGACCCCTTGCGTTTAATGTATGAATGAATTCACCTGTTCCATTTTCCTCACTTTCTTGAACTGTTTTCTGGCTCTCTTGTTGGTTCAAATACTGGCCGTATTACCGGTAGGTGCGGATCATAAGAAGCGCTTTTTGTTGCCTTTTTTGGTCACCAATTCAGGGATCTGGCTATTGGTTTATCGGATCCTCGATATGAATTCGAGGATCCAGAGTTGCGGTTACTTTGCGGCTTCACCGTTTTCCAAATTCAGGCATATTTTGGCGTTGAGAGGATACTTGTGTGGTGCGCTTCCAATCAGATGCAAAAGAGGATCACTGAGGTGTTTTTAATTGTTCTCATCAACTGTTCACCAACGCATTATTTATCTCATTCCTGGTAGATCCCGGTACTTTTACCAGTTAACCCCCAAGAATCAAGTTGTTTGGGAGAAAGGCAGCGATGCTTAGCTATTCTCCTTTCCCTTCCAGCCGTCGAAGTTCTACTTTACAATCGAATCGTGCGGTTCATTAAAGGCCAAGAACATAATATTCTCGGCGTTACGAGTGCTGAAGGAGAAATTGACAACTCTCCAAGAAAATCTTCCACCTGAATGATGCATCGACTGTCGATGGTCCATTCTCCCTTCTCCGTGTGTGTACATACATACTTTTTGCATTGTTTTGTATGCATATTCGCAAGGATAGGCGCGCTTCACCGTGTGGTTTTTCAACGTAAAGACCGCTATGCCACAATGCGACTTAAAGGACTTGTGAACTGCCAAGAAGGCATTAAATGAGTTGTTTAAAGTTGTTTATTATTGGCATTGCCTTGAGAAGGCGGTTTTGGATCGACTTAGGCGGTTCATTTTCTTTTTGGAATTTCAACTTAAGGGTAGCGCTAAGACACTAAATTGGCGAAATTGGAAGACAGGTGCAAATTCTTGATCAATGTTAAATGCAATTTCAAGATGTCTGGGTTGCTTTGAAGACTTCATTACAGGTGGATCTAAAAGGAAGAGGGGAAGGGATTCACGAGTGGAGGGAGGAGGGCATTTTATCTCTAGCCGCGTCTTACGGGCGGGAGGAGGCGTAGGCGGTGGAATCACAAGTTCGTCTCAACCAGCGTGCGTGCTTGAGTTCCTTTGATACCTCAACGGATTCCTTCCCCGTAGAATTGGTAGAAGTAATACTAAAGAATTTCACTCCACCACAGCCACTGAAACTAAGAATGGGAACCACAAGGTTGGATGACAAGAAGCTCTCTCTGTAGTAGACCTTATAACAAAAGGGGAAGTAACGAAGGCGCAGAACCAGAAACATGCTGTCAATGCGAAAACACTATCAATAAACCAGGTGAGTTTAAAATCTACAGACAGATTCTAAAGGTGCTGAATAAGTAAATAAAGGACTGGCATAGCATTTTTAGCATTTTCTTGTCAACTAAATTTATCCATCAATCTACGCAACGCCTGTTTGCACCAATTGGGGGCTCATAATTAAGCAAATACCATCAAATTATTGAGTGGACAGTGCTACACTATAAGGCTTGGGACTAACTCCAGAATTTCAAGAAATCTCACAGTTAATGCGTCTAACTGCCCTTGGTGTTTGTAAGCGTACACTTCATCTTTTTCAAAAAATGTCAAGGTCATCAGGCTCAATGCACGGAACATTTAAAACTTAGTGACTTAAGACTTTAGTGATGACTTCACTTGGTTCTGAGTAAGTCAATCTGGTATTAGCAAAATGGTATTTCGAATATTCTAACATAGCATTCGTTTTCTGAAATAAAAAGTGAGTAATCTTTTGGGCGATTGCTGGGAGAGGAAAAGATTTTCTGCATTTCAACAGAATATGCCTTAGCAGCTTTCCACATATTTGTGTGTCAGTTTATTCAAACACATTTCCCAATTAAGTACAGCCAAACGTAGCTATTTAACGGGGGATTCTAACCGCACTCAATAAAGTACTACCTCTCTCTTAAATCGACAAATAATAGTCTTTTTCGACTTATTACTTGACGCTGTTTACATAGATTGAGGTTGGTGCCTTTAAAGGCAAAGTTGTGCTTTAGAAAAACACCTCTTTTACTTGACGTCGTGTCTAGCCTAGACCAGTAAAACCCAAGGCCCGTGTCACTGCGGAGTGGCTAGCAACAGACAACACAAAAGCCTTGCTACCTTTCTAACTTTTAACTTTTCCATCTCTTCAAAAAAAATTATGCAACTGAAATTTGCGTAGCTCCTCTATGGTGAGCATTTAGGTTCATGCAGTTTATGGTGTCAAAAACTAAAAAATTATTCGTCAAATAATCCTTGATACAATACATTACCCCTTCATAACTGAAGCAATGCAAATTTGACTCGAAAGTTATCTCCTGTATTATTCACCACCTCTCGTTAATTTCCCATCAGTGATTATTTGACGTTTTTGCTATCAACATCTCCAATGCCCAGACAGCTTGACATGCATCAATTAAATAAATACCATTGGAATACAGAGAACACTAGAAATGAGAACACGGATGTAGGTGGGCAGTACCCCTCTCTCTGCCCTCTTTATTCTCGTCCCCTCCAATACTGGACATACTCATTGGCAAGCTGGTCGTTGTGTGTGTCCCATCAGAGTATCGTTTTATTTCCACTAATTTCTATCACGTGTATTCAGGCTTACGTCTCCCCTCTTCCGCTCCTCTCATTCATCCGTTTCTACTTCTTGAACATGCTCCACCTCTCATCGCCACACAGTTTTGGGGTGCTGTGCTCTACTGATACCACTAAGAGCTCAATGCTGGAATCGCATTCAACTTGGACAGTAAAGCAGACCAAACTCCATCCCCACCAGATTCAACTGACATCTGACGCCCGAGGAGCGAGGCGTTGGAACAACAGAGACCCGCGGAGTAGAGCACACCATACCAAAGCAAAATAGACACCATCACACCAGCACAAGGACGTCAATCTGCTCCCCACAATGCATGTAAGTGGGGACGTGAACCCTCCGCCCCAAATAGCTTCACATCACTACAAGGAGCAGAACCCGAAGACTGCTGGAATCCCCCCACATCTCGACAGCTCTGAGCACCAAGGAATCCCAGAATAGCCAATGAATTCCCCATTGCCATCTTCACACCTCCTCCTCCTCCTCCTCCTCCACCCTATTTCGTTATCGATCATGTTCGGAACATGCTTTATTCTAAACTTTTCCATCCAGACAGCTACAATCCGCTGCTCCTACCATCGCAAGAGTCTATGTGTTCCCTTTACCGTGTCTTCAAGGATTTGCATTGCTCCAACACAGTCCCAACCCAAGTCATAACCGAGATTCGCTCATTCCCATCTGAAAAGTTCAAGATCTATTCGAACTGATCCAACGCTTCCACGAAGTGTTCAATTCACGGAACGGTGGTATCAGACCAGAACAGAATTTCCCGGTCCCCAACATTCCGGTCAGTTGATTAGGGCAATTAGCTTACTCAAACCCACGTCCCACGCATTCCTCCGGCAAACGGACACCAGGAGGAGGGGGAATGTGGACCACTGGGGAGAGAAGGCTGCAGAATACAAGTCTATCTTCACTCACACGCACACACGGTCGTCATTCAGTTGGTCAGGCAATTATTGGTAAGTAGTCAAAGCCCTCCTCTCTTACATGCGCTGTGCGGGCGGCCATGGTGGCGGGGAAGGAAATCACGCATTGGTGGCTGGACGAATGAATGAATGATGGTGAGGTTCGTGAAGGCCATAAGTGTGTCTGTATGGAAGTGTGGTGAAAAGGTGGGGAAGAAGAGGAAGAATTGGAGAAACCGGGATTGTTGGCAGAACAGACGGGTGAGTGGGTGGGTGGGTGGGTGGGTGAGTGAGTAAGTGGCACGTAATTGCAAATGCACATCGTCTAATCGCATCCTGGTGGTTGTTGCACCATCGATAGTCAAGTAGTACTAGTGGTCGTGGTGGTAGTCAAATTACACGCATTAATGGTAATGCTCATGATAGACATGGTGTTTAAGAGGGGAGAGAAGGAGACTGGAGGAGAGGGGAGACAACGTGGTGAAGGGAGAAAAGTCACTTCGAGATCGGAGGGTAGAAAAAGAGGGGGGCGGTTAGACAGCTAAAACAAGCCGACGGCGAAAGCACTTCGAGTGTGAGGGGGAAGAGAAAGAAGGACGAGGAGGAGAGGGAAGGGGGAAGGCAACGGTGCCCCTCCTTTCTTCCTTCCCTTCACCAGTGGATGCCACTCAAGGTCATCATTGAGACCTGTGGCGATCCGGACCGGGTGTTGGAGAAAAAGACCTGAATGGGTACGGAACGAACGGATAAACAGATATGTGACTATGAAGGAAGTGATAGATAGATCGATTAGGGCAATCGGACCCACCTTGTCGTTACGCTCGCAGAGGAACTTGAAGCGCTGCTCACGCTTGTGCATGAAAACGCCATCAAGGTGACCGGTCTCCGCTGAGCGCACCTCGATGGCGCGCAGACCCCAACCCAGCAACTGACCCGAGGAGGGGATGTAGGCCACGGAGGTGGGCGACTCGCCCCACTGAATTACCACGTTCTTCGTCATCTTCCCACTTGTGTCCACGTACACGCCCTCCGCTGTAACACAGGTGAGTCAATCAGTCGCTTAGCGAAGCGTGCACTCGTCCAAACCCCAAGAGGCAACTAGCCGTAATAGTCATCTGACCCGATCGCCTGCTACACTGATTGAGGAGATAATCAATGGTACAGACGGCTTCGATGAAGGGAAATAAATGCGGAGGACGTGGGCGGACAAATGGACGCACACACGGACAAATTAGCTGGCCAGTGTCGTGCCGTGCCGTGCTTCAGCTCATTAAGACGGTAATTTAGTACCTCATTGATGTGTGATTGAGACCTGGCCAAATCACTTATTGCTCGCATCCAAGGCTATCTGTGCCTGGGCGAGTAAACGATAGGCACATTGGCCAAAATAAAGAGACATTAGAGGAATGGCTTCAGAAACCAACTCCAACTGGGTGCACGGTTGGGTAGATAGATAATTTTTTCCAATTGGATGAGCAGCTAAGCTAATGCATGGCCAGATCCTAGGGATGAGTAGATTACTGGGGGAAGGAAAGGTGAGAGATGTCATTCTAGTCCGAAAAATACCCACCTACTTTAAGACTGTCCTAATAATTTATGAGACAGCTACTTCATGGACGAATTGGCAGAAAAGTGGGTGAAAGGTGCAGGAATGGATAGATTTATGTAGGAACGAACAGCAGCCAAACGATTGGATAGACAGGTGAACAGAGTGATGGGCAGACGGGCAGGTGTATCAAATGGATAATAAATGGTTTGATGACCGAATGCGCGCGTATGGTGACCGCCTGAAGGCGGTTTGAAAACGCAATAAACGAAGGTAAAAAGGGGAGAATTGAAAGTGTCCGATCATGGGAACGATAAAGTGTCTTCTGTTTAACCATACGATCTAGTAGGATGTGAGACTTAAACCTGAAAGTACTCACTGTCATAGCAGAGTAAAAGCTGCAATCCATCAGTATTCGGCAGAACGACTATACAATGGGGGGTGATGGTTCCACGATTGGGCTGAAATAGGAAAAAATAAGATCGATCACCCTGTGATCAGTAATTCTGATTACAGGCCTTCCATTGGCTCATTGCTAGACCAATGGGGTGAGAGCTAATCAGAACCCATTTCGGGACAAGATAGAGACTTCTAAATGTCGTCTTGTGATTGGTGGCCGTAACTTTGCGGTCCTTTTGATTGGCTAATCGCTCCGCAAATGAAATTTTGGGAGAAAAAAACAGTTCAAGCACTATATCCGGGAGGAGAGGGGGGAATTACAGTTTATACGAGCCATCTAGTGATATTTGCATCAAATGTTAAACGTCTGGCCTACGAGTAATGTGCCATTTAAAAGTGACAATTGTCAGTTGTTTTGCGTTACATCTAGGTGATTTGCGTGATGCCGGCGAGGAGGCAACATCGGAGTGATTAAAATTCCAGCCGCTGAAGTGGAGAAAAATAAGGCAATTTATGCAGAATTAATGTAACACTCTCATTCCGCCTCCCTTCCCCGCTTGTGCATCGTACGCACACACACAAGGTGACTCACGATGTCAGGGAGAAGGGAATATGGGACAAAATTGTCGCCTAGGCTGCAATGGACAGGCGAGCGAATGCACGAATGTCAAACTATGTGGCCCGGGAGGGGACAGGTTCAACAGGAGACTGAAGTTTGCCCTGAAGAAAGGTCATCCTTAGATCGCTAATGGAAAAAGGACGAATTCGTTCGACAAATTTGGCAAATAATATTTAGGCAGTCAACAAGTTGGAACGCCTGATGTAAAGACTACTGGAGAAAATCTATGGTTTTGAAGATCTCGGAAGGATGAAGGGGGAATAAGGTGAGTAGTCGATTGAAGGTGCTGCAAACAGGTAAAGGAAAGCAACAAATGTGCTGACGACAATGGCATAAGGATGGAATAGAGAAGGTGAGTGACGCTGACACAAGTCTTAGGCGGCTCTTAGAGAACCTGAAATTCCAAATGGTCTTCAACCAATCGAAACAGGAAAGAGACGAATTCCACATGACCTTCGATAAGTAGATAGAAAGATGGGGACACAGACCTTGGGACAGAGGTAGAGGTCGAAGACGGTATTGGTGTCCAGGTCGATGGCATGAAAGCCCGCCTCGGAGCCGTAGATGACTTTGAGTCGTTGGTTCTCCTCCACCGTCAGGTCCACAAGCAGCGGACGGAAGTGGAGCGAGGAGAAGAGCTTATCATCAAAAGGACAGGAATAAAGAGCAGGGATCACAACTCAATCCAAATCGACGCTGATTGCGTCACATATGTGTGACAATGGTATCCCCATCAGTTTATGGCAATAATTCGTGTAGTACACTTCTAGACTATTTGTGGAACCTCCTGTTAGTGTTGTAAATAAAGTCGCTTATCGATACAAGTAAGCCTAACCGGAATGGAGTGGATAAAGATCGTCTTCTTCAACTCTCTTGCCTACAAGGGAGCTGATTGGACATCCGCTAGCTCCAGAGTGAGCACAGCCATCTCTAATTCAGTCTAACGGTTCGTGTGCCGAGCTGGAAGCCCAGTCGACTTGGAGGGGAGATCTTGGTCCAAAGGCATGCCTAGATACTTGGCGACTCAAAACGCATTCCCCGTGTTTGGGACCGGAGGAATCCGAAAGCACAAGGCCCCTTGAAGACATTTCGCCAGTAGAGTCATCAACGAAGGCACCAAGTCACGCGTAGCCAATGTTGGAAGGGGGAAATACATCCGCATCCTGGGCACACATTCCCTTACACACCCACATGGAAGAGGCCCTGAAGGCATCCCGAAGGAGTACGCCACCATCGTGAAGCTAGCTGCCTTCAGCAAGAGGGCATGATCGATTTATACTACCGTCGAAGGTCACGCATTCCACCACCTGTACTGACAAAACCGTGAACCCTCTCGATAATGCACAAAGTAAACCTGAAGGTCGGTTTCAATGAGCCCGTCCACTGCTAGCAAAGCTATGTTCTTCTTCTTGTTCCTTTTTTTCTGTGGGATGGTCTATGAAGCAAAGTAAAACTAACCTTGAAAGCCATGAATTTGTGGTAGGGTCGGGGCGCCCATGCGTATATCTCCACGGAGTCACGAAGGGCGATGACGAGGAACTTGATGTTATCGTACTTCACTGCAACACCAAGGCATCAAACACAGCTGGTCATGCCATCATGAAAGCAGGGGAGGGAGAGAAAGGAGAGGTGACACACTCACCGATTTTGAAGGTGACCGCGCCATGCAGATTCTCGCCCACATTTACCCAACCATTCTTCTTGTCGCACTGAAAGATCGAGACGAAAATTAGGTTGATAATGAAAATGAGAGCATGGATAGGGAAATGGATGGATGGAAGGATTCAGAATTGATGAAAGAGGAGTCACTCACTCCCTCAGATTTCATTATTTTGCTCTTGAGCCAGGAGAGATAGTAGACCCGGAGGCGGTTCTTGCGACCCGAGATAGTCACCAGAATGTTCTGACCCTCCAGCACAGCCATTTGCGAGAAGCGTCGTCGACTAATCAGCGAGTAGACTAGACGAGGAAGAAGAGATCGATGAAATAGTAGTTGCTAGCCTTGTCGATGTCTATTCAGCACACAATAGCTGGCTTCCAGTCCACCCGCACACTAAGTCGTTCTGGTTTCACACAAGGTCTCCAATCCACAGCCCCCACACCTAAACGCAAGTGAAAGAGATCAATAAAATTGAAGACTGCAATTCGGCCCAGAACAACCCCACAGCGGACTCGAACTCAGCTAGGCACTTGACGATGCTGGGAGGCACCAACAGATCTTCGGCAGGATCGAGACTGAAAGGGAGGCTCAAGGGTGGACAATTCCAAAGCTTGATTAAGAGTACACGAAGCAGAAGTGGAGACGACAAACACACAGACGCCCTTGAAAAGCAGTAGAAAGTTCATTTTCTGTTCCGTGTGTAAAATTAAGCAAAGCCACGGTCTTGCGGTGGAGGCGTTAATGAGTGGCATAAAATTTCCATCTCATTAATCTCCCTCTTGCTCTTCTACTTCTTCTCCTCAATTAAGCTACCCGCTGGTCAGCCGTGTGTCCGAAATTCTGCATGTCCTGGCAACAAAAAACATCCTCAATGGCACGGATGAGCGAGGAATGGATTCCTCGGCCCCGTGGTAGGTGAAGTGTTATAAGGCGTTTAAAAACTGTCAATCTGGGACAGTAACTGATCCAACTATCACGATTTGTGACATCTGGTCTCCACGGCTTATAGCCCGCACGACCACCCGGCGATTCCACGTAACTGTCCTCGATCCTTCAGCAAGTTGGCAATAAATCTCCCGTTCTCGTTTACCTTGTCAGAGAAGACAACGTGAACTAGATTGGTGACAGTAGAAAGCAAACAATAGAGGGGAAATTCCTAAAGAATTTAAATTAAACTGCGTCTGGTTCTTCCCAGTAAATTTGAATCATTTGATTACTAGAAATAATGGTTACCTAAAAACAGAAATCTAAGCAAAAGAAGAGACCACTCTCACCTTTCCCCTCGCCAGATCGATCGAGAAGGGAGAGCCCGGTGTCAAGGCCAATGAGGAGATTGACACCCCACATGGCAGCGCAGAGGATCTCCGAGTTGAAGCGCTTCTTGTAGACGTGCACCTCTGGTGTCTCCTCGTGTTGTTGCTGTGGTGGTTGGGGCTGTTGGGGAGATGGGGCCACTTCGACAGTAGTTGGAAGGAGTTGTGATGGCGCCTTGTTCGATTCAACCTGCCAGAGAAGGAAAAGAGGGGAGATGCAGCTATTGAGCCACTGTTGGATGGAATTTGCGAATTAATTCAATTCAACTGTAAAACAAAATAAGATGTCACATGGAAGAGGGCGAAAAGAAGTCTATTGAGCTTGGCCATGGCAGAAATGCTGTCTTGCCTCAAAGTCATTGCATTTGCCGGAAGAGTGTTTCTATGGGCAGCCAAGCGGATCGGAATGCCGGAGACACGGTTTTAGAGCTCAACAAAACAGAACAAAATACTTTTGCGAATGCCAAGCAAGTTAGTTAGTTGGAAATGTTTTTGAGGAGAGAAAACTTTCGTGAAGTGACCTTGAATAAGTGATGGTGAATCTTTGGGCAGTCAAGGAAGTCAAATGAAAGGAAAAGGAGGATCAGTTTGGCAAGGAACTCGAAAACTCACTCGTCCTGAGGCAACACCAGCAGACTCGCCACCAGCAGACACAGCATTGGCAGCGGAGGAGGGGAGATGGAGACCGGAGGAGAAAGAGGGTGACTGAGGCACAGCGGCGGCGGCGGAGGCGGTGGCAGCAGCACCGGCGATCCGGCGAGAAGCAACGAGGGCGCCACGACTTGCATCGTCCTGTGTGCGTCTCGGCTGTCCACTCGAGGCTGAAACTGCGGGAGTTGACTGCTGCTGCTGCTGCGGCTGTTGTTGCTGTTGCTGCCCTGAAGATGAGACTGCACCAAAGTTGGTCACTGGGTATTCTGCAGTATGACGCGGAAATAAAGTAGAAAGTCGAATAGGCAGATACTCTCTCCACCCGCGCCGAACCCAAAAAGCAAGCGTTATTGATAGCCACATCAGTTCGCCCCATCGCAAACCATCAAACCGGACCAAACTCAAGTTCCCCACCTAAAACATGGCTCAATTTCGAGAACGGAACGGAAACATTCACTTAGGTCAACGGATGGTTGCACATAAGCATCACCTTGAGGATTGTATTCTACCCAGCCTGGCAACATGTCATGCTTTCGAAATTTAAATCGACTACCATCGTGTTCCTCGTGATCAAAAAGTGTGAGCGATGGCGTGGAACAAAAAAAAGACCAGAAGTTCGGATGAATGGAAGATGACAGTTAACTTACCCTCAGAATTTGGCCAGAGCTTTCCAACAGCACCTGTATAGACCACACTACTTGGACGCTGTTGCTGGGCTTGTTGGGCGAGGTGGTTGTGATGGCCGGCAACGCCACCGGGATGGGGACGGCGTTGAACTGAGCGCTGAATGGTCTCCACATCCTCTGTTTCTTTCTGGTTGGTAAAAGAAAGACCTCGGGGTCAGGAGTTCAAATCATGGGAAGTTAAACCAATCCGCTCTGCCTGGATGATTGAATGTTGCAACAAATGGAATTTCACGACGATGACGAGAAGTTCAAGCTATTTCGGCCTCAGAACAAGTTCTAGGCCGATTAATGGTTAATCAACCTCCCAAGAATGCGCCAGTTGTAGGTTTGTTTTCCGCATAGATTCACAGCGGAGGCGGGCAGACAGACAAGTACTTTCCCAGTGGCATTTCGGAATCAACCTCCATCCATTCCAACACGAAAGCATGAGTCATTGATGAGGCATTGTGTGGTGTGCCTAATAATTAATTGACTGTAAAAAAGACTGAAACGCCCACTCAATGCGCCACTTTGTAGCTACGTGCGAGTAGAAAATTCCTTCCACTGAGCAACGATGACAGTATGCGGCATCCTCAGTCTTTGCGACGCCATTGCCTACTTTGTTGGCCACTCAGCCCTCCTCCGTGTGCTCAGGATGTTGCAACAGCAATGGTTGGCGAGGAGAGGCTTTGACAACTCAACAGTTGTGTCGCCGCTTCGGCAAAAGCCTACTTAGTTTGCCACTTGAAACAGCCAAGAGGCTGAAAAATATTTACTCATAAAAATACAAAAAGATGAGGAAGTTCAACGTGTCGACAATGTGGAATTAGTGGCATGTTGGACTTTGACGTATGAACTATTCAGGGTTGGAAAAAAGGGAGCTCAGGAGCGCTTATTGACAATAATCCCACTTGGTGCACACACAAATCCAACTGTGCCGTTTAAAATTTGCGCAGTCAATTTTACCCTCACCCGATTCCCTTCCAAATTGGACTGGATTTGGACTTGACTTGAAAACCACCTGCATTTCTGCCTACAGACCTCACTCGCACCACCACCACCACCACCACCACACAAACAGGTTGACACACGTCACCTGGAGAAATACCATGGGAACAGAGAGAATGTGAACGGAAAAGAGGGTGAGAAAAAGGACATGGATAAGGTGGCATCCGCCTGCCTCCTCCACGTCCGACCCCTCCCACCGTCCAACGAAATCGTCTCGTTCGTAAAATTGGAAGGGGTGTGTGTCTCACAGGCAAATCACCTTCTTTTCACTGATTCACCATGTATGGGTGAATATATTGCAATCACAAATGCTTTATCATCATCAATGTCCAGCATTACTTCCCCCAAATCCTCTTCGTCCAGTTCTACTTCTTGAGCTCTCTCCATCTCCTCTCGGACGACCCACAATCACGACCAATTTATTCAAACCGTTTCGGGGTGCCGCGCTCTACTAATACTGCCGAAAGCTCATTGCTGGATTCCGATTCAACTCGAATGGTAAAGGAGACCGAACTCCATCCCCACCAGATTCAACCGACAGAACAACAGAGACCCGGTGGAGCAGGGCACACCAGACTAGAGCAAACTAAACGCCACCACACCAGCACGCAGATGCCAATATAAACTATTAACTAAAAGTATTATAAAAAATTAGGCAACTGAATGGGGATAGAAGACATTAGATCCAGAAGTGGAAGGTTTATTATTGTTTTTTTACTTCAAATGGATTAAACGATTACCATTCTACCGTGACGCTATGATGCAGAACGGTAGGTGTCAAGTACCTCCTTTGTACTTAGAATGCAGGAAAAAACCCGTTACCGTGATGCTATAAACGTGTAGCAGAAGGTGTCAGGTACCTCCTCGTATTAGCACTAGCGAGCCAACACAGACACCACATCGTTAATCAAGTCAACACATCACACGACAATGCCGGTGCAGTCCCAACGCACATGTGCACATTCAATGGGGCGAGTGTAGATGAACCAAATTTCAGTTTTCCTGTCAACAATGAAGTCGTACAGCCCCGACTCGTGGAGAAGACACTTCAAACACACTGCTGCATGGCTATGCAATGCGTCAAAGATTTTAACGATGAGCCTACAAACGTCCGTCAGCGTCCACCCCCTGTCTCGGTGACTCGCACTCCCACACCTTCACTCTACACAAGGGGGTGAACAAAATCTCCCGTGGGAACAGTCAACACAATGCGATAACAATTCCAGCGCCTTGGTACAAACTGAGCAATGAGAGAGCTTCCACCCCTGCCTAAGTCGGGATCCCCTTTTACAGGCACAAATTTGAGAGTGGTGAATTCGTGTCCAGTGCGGCGACAGTGTAGTGAAGGTCATGTGTTTTCCACTCCTTAAAGCGTGTGACTTTTCACCTACTTTTGAGGACACAAGTACCCGCTTGACTTGAAACAAAAAAGCCCTCTTCTAAGTGCCATAATCAAAAATAAGTCATGAAAGTGCCATTTCTCGATTACCTGCTGGAAGTAAACATCGACAACACCTCACTGATGTGGTTTTACTTCGCTTCTAACTAAACCTCAAAGTCAAAGCTGTCGACCTTATGAAGGTAAATAAATCAAGCTTAAACCATCTTGATAATAATCCAACCTGTCAAGATCATGGTATCAACAGGAGTGGCAAACAAACAGCAGATTGTATATCAACCTACCGCATGATTATGTCCACCTGGTGATTGATTGGAATTTGAGTTCTCCAAAATTGAATTTAGGCTGTTCAATGTCTCCTGAGTGAACTCATCCGAGGGTCTAGAGTGTTGGAAGACAAAAATGGTAAAAAAAGAGCATGGGAAAAAGGCGATGAAACAACGTGCGCAAGAAATGAGGGAGCAATGAGACTCAACAACAATAGAGTTAAATTGGGATGGCGAGGGAGGGATGGGGGGAAATGGGGGATGTGAAATGGGAGGTTAGATTAGAAGTGAGGTTTTAAAGACCACTCTGACTGAAAAGTCGAGGATGAATAATATAAACGGCGCAAATAAGCAAATAAAAAGGTTTGTTAAGGCGGTGGGTTAGCTCGGTTATTCACACAGGTGCCCTGTTGATAAAGATCATGCTTGAAGCCTGAATTCCAACTTCTCGTTCCCACAGTGTTAACAAATGATCCAAAAATTTGACACGATTTCGGCAACAGCTTCGTTTGGATGTGAATGATGACTCATTGAACCATGGATAACACCTGAGATGTAATTGGATGATCCAAGGTCAGGCAGTCGACCGGATTTGGTGGTTGGAACCGTGGAATGCAATGCCGATGCAACCAAATGGTATTTGTTTCAGGCATGAGAAAATAATACACTGACCTTTTCAGACCCCTTTGATATGCCTCTTCCCACGCCACCTATGCAATTAGCCGACTAGCACTGCTATATGCTGCTAAGATGGTTACTTCCACACCCACCTACACCGCTCCGTCGAGCGGTAGGCTAATGACAGCATCTTTAGCGCTGGTAAAAGTACAAAAACGCCTGATGACTCCTTGGCCGTATCATTAGCAAGGAGAAGGATTTAAAGATGCGACACCTCCACGCTGCGTCTGCATTCGAAGAACAAAGTCACAGACAAACAGCACAACCATCCGCCGCTCTACTCAACAACTTCAGATACGCTCATGCATCCATCAATGGGTACATCCATCCATCCTGCTTGGGTTTGATCGCCCTTGAGCTCTCCATTTATCCGTCCGTCTATCCATCCAGCCGTTGACACACACAGACAATCGGCATTCCAACCATGCCAGCAGTTTCTTGGAAGAGAAACTCGACCCAGGCACTTTTCCGCATCTAAGGTGGCCGAAACTATTGCCATCTGTTCCCATATCCCAAATCCACCCACCCATCGAGGCAGCCATGTATTCTTCCGGCCATTCATCTATGCCAAGTGACTCATCCACTCATTTATTCATTCAGCCATTTATCCGCTCATTCAGCCTTACAAACAGACATCCATCTCAAATCCATCAATTCATTCACTTAATTCTCAGTCACCTCACTTCCATCCATGTCGCTAATGGCGCATTTCGGGTTCACCCTTCAAACCAACCATTTGTGCAGGGCGAAAGAAGTACTTCAATCCTCGATTACAACAAGGATGACAACTACCAGTAGCGACAACAACTACGCGACAACTATGACAACGGCGACACTCGTCACGCCAATAAGTGAGGTAAACAACCATTCATCCATCCATCTTTCTCAGATCCAAGCATTGCTTCGATAACGGATTGACTGCTCAAATCAACTGACTAGAGAGGCAAAATACAGTACCGAATAGTCCCCTTCCAAGACTCACGACGACCACTAACGACAACGACGACGCGACAACCACAACGGTGGAGATGGAAGACGCGACAGTGAGTGTGCATCGTTAGAGCGGTTAGAGCGCACAGCACCGCACTCACAACATTGGCACAAGGTAGCTGGGGGGAGCTGAGTATCTTCTGTTGCTTTTTTCGTCAATTTTTCCCCCATCCACCTGCGAGCGATCTTTACGTGGGTCTGCCTCAGTCAGCAGCTCCGGAGGAAAGCAGCTGACCAGCTGCAGCTGCAGCCCATTGATACAGGTCGTAAAAAGGGGAAAACACGCCACTGGATCATTACCACCACCATCAGGAGCAGCGTTGGAGTCAAGGGGCGGCTGACATCTAGGGGGCAGGGGTGGGGGTGAGGCAGAGGTGTCCCTGTGTGGAACTGGGGGTGCCTCGGGTCTGCGTCTAGCGACACACGCGAACCACACACAACGAAGAGGACAAGACAAGGGGAATTTTGGGAAGAATAGAAGAGAGATAAGAGAAATTAATATCAAAATCAAGAAATGGTAACTCCAATAGCAGACTAATCTATCCCTCCTTCAACTCACAAAAGCTTCCCGCCACCATTTTCAGATGTCTGTTTGGAAGAGTCTTCTTCCGCTCCTACGGTTTCCAGATCCTCCTTTCTGGAGGGTCGGAGGATGGAAAGGGTGGACCTCACATGTTCTGTCTCCTCCACGTCTAGTGCACCTTGTTCTCCCTCTTCCTCTACCACCTCCACTTCGCCATCATCGTCGTCAGCGTCTTCATCCTCTGCGTCGGGATCCTTCAGCTGAACCTCCTCGTCTTCCTCGTTGTCCTCATCGACATCCGCGGTGTTCACAAGATCTGTCTCCTCTTCCGCTTCACCTTCCACCCCATCCACAGGAATCTTTTCAACCACTGTCTGGCGTCTCTTGTCAGCATCATCACGGAAACTAGAGCCCCTATGGCGACGACGGTGTTGGGGAGGTGATGAATTCTCGTCAGAATGGGAGTGGGAGGAAGAAGCTGAGGAGTTGGAGTGCGTAGAGGCAGTTGAGGGGGAGGAAGGAGGAGTAGGGGTGGCAGTGGGAGCCCCGCCGCTGCCACCTTTGCCATTGGTAACCTTTGCTGGCAGGGGATTTCGTGAGCCCATGTCTGTGAGTTGAGCTGCAAGACGATCCAGTTCCTAGGCGGCAGGAATGGAATGAATGCATCAATGTGAACTTGACAACGCGGACGAGGAGCACGCCTTGAAGGCAATCGCTGGACACACTGATTTAGCGGTAACAAATGCCTGAACAGTCTGCAATCAACGTGAAAATAATCGCTATTCCATTGTCGAATTGCTAGTCCATCCCAAAACGTTTAAAACTCCAAAGAAGTCTGGGTTTAAATTAATTACACCCCAGCCTATCTAAGCTCTATTTAATTACATGAATCCCGCCGAAACCTCAGTTCACAAAATCCCTCCGAATTTTTCACACAAACGCTCAGAGAGCGAGACCTAATTGGGCGCAATCAATGTGTCCCAGCGACTGAGTTCAAGGCCGAGATGCGTGCATAGAAGCACACATACACAACACCAAGAAACGCACAGGGAGTAAACAAAGTGGGGGATGGTAAGAGGAGACAACAGTAACAGCACAAAGCACACAATTACGTAAATAAAATAAGCACAAAGAAAGGAAGACAAGGAGGTGAAGGAGAAGGAAGAAGGGGGAGAGAAGCCTGACATTTGACACAAAATAGACGCGCAAAGCGAAAGCACAGACACACACGGCGAAGGCTTTACTCCTTGTGACAAGGAAGAGCGAAGAGGGAAGCTATTTTCATGCACATGAGGAGAAAGCTTTGACCATTTGACGGAGGATTCAAACACCATAGCAAACATTGATCCTGCGCACAATTTGAGGCAATGAAGTAGGGAGACACTTCAGAATAAGCTAGAGAGAATATTCCCAAACGTTGTGACCTTATCTGTTTTAACTTTTGATCCCCAATGGATGAGAACAAGGACCACAATGGCAATGAGATAAGCTCTACATCGCGAAATGGAAAGGCATTGGGTGAGCAATCGAAATTGCCCTGGCAGTTAGACCCTCATTCCCATTAATTCTCGCTAGTAAAAAGAGCAATTACATGGAAAACAAAAGTCGAAACAATAAGGTTGCATAACACCTAGGAAGAGGTAAAACTACTAGTGCAGGAGTAACAGAAAACACCTACGGCTTGGAGCCGGAGCACCTCGGAAACCTGAGTGGAAACACAAACACCTCCGTTCTCATCGTCCGCGTCGTCATCATCCACGAGGATAATCTCATCAGGTCTTGGCTTAGCCAGCCTCCGTTTCAACTTGGGACCCGGAGGAGGTCGCAGAATGAAAGCTGATTCGCTTCGATAGTCGTCAGGAGCTGCAATAATGTCACCTGCCTCCTCCTCTGACATCAAAGACGAGGAGGAGCTGGACGAAGACGTTTCCCCCTTCTCCACATCTGCCTCCTCTTGAGAGTTTGACACAGAACCAAACCAACCACAACCACTGCCCCCCACTCCTGTAGTACCAGGAGTGCTCTGTGCTCGAAGCACCTTCTGAGTTTGCTTCAACCCCAGAAGACCATTTGCAGTGGGATTCAACCTAGCTTGCTTCAGAAGATTTAACAGACCCATCGGTTGCGGTGTAAGGAGGCTGAGTGGAGGCTAATTTTGCGATCACATGCAGACGGCACGACACATGTACGCACACGTAACAGAGGGAATGAGGAGTGGGTGGGAAGAAGGGGGAAAGAGAAGAGTGTTTTGACGATTAGAACACCTGATCTATAAAAGAATCAACAGACTGACGTTCTCCCTCTCCCCACACACGCATGCCCAATCAACATTGACTGCAACTCAGACTCTTATTTTGCACTTTCTCCTCGCGTTTGTTTAAAGTGTTTAAAGATGCAAGCGCAGCAAATTTGTAAGGCATTCAGACATTGGTTGAAGAGGGAGTTAAGGAAAAATTGTTTGAACCTCACCTCAACACAGATTCGTCTCTATGCGTAGAAGAGGGAGTAGAGGGAACAAAGAGGCATGAGGACCCAGTATCGATCGAGGAAGGTAAGTTGGTGTGTGTTCCCTGGAACTTACCTCAGGCTTGCCACTGGCTGGTTGGCCAGCGGGCGTCTTCTGCGGTTGTGGTTGTGATTGGCTGGGCACTGGTGCTGATGGAGGTGGTGGTGGAGTGCCGGGTATGTTGCGTGAGAGACCCAGGATGGGCTGACGCACAAATTGATGCTGACTCACTCGTGGGGTGGACAGTGGAGCTGGTGACTCCTCAGCTGAAGACAAAAAGCGCACTTGTTGCATGGTACTCATTTAACTTCTCAGATAGACACTACCAATCCTATGTGAGCTACTAACGTTCGCTGATTCGGGATATCACATGCTACCGTTGGATGCATTTAAGTATAAACCCACAGCAGGAGAACCACAAAGGGTTACATATACTACTCAAGTAAATAATGCGATTTAAGTAGACTCACAGAACTGAGGCTGCGATCTCACGCCAGGTTGTTGACGAGTGGGAGTTCCATTGTTGTTAGTCCTCTGCAAGTAGTTCTGTCCACTGCCACCACCACTGCTAGACTGTGAGAGCGGATGATGCTGCTGCTGTTGGAGTTGGTGATGCGAATGGGAGTGCTGTTTGCTCAAGTCCAAGGGACGTCGCATTTCCGATAGCACGTTTCCGCTGCCCGTCTGCACAGTTCAGAAAACTCCATTGAGACAATGCAGAAAGTAAATTATGGGGATACACAGAGGACACAAAAACAGACCCTAGACTCCACACCCGTTCTAACTGGTGGGAACTTGGGTGTCATGATGTTCTGATGGCGTGAAGGCGGAGCATCAGCACCATTGTTGTTCGTGCTACCAACAAAGAACTGTTTGGCTGTGCGAAGTTGCTGTTGCTGTTGCATGGGGAAGTGATGCGCCGTGTCCTCGAATTTCTCTTCACTTGATGACGACAAAGGCTGCTGTTGTTGCTGCTGTTTCGCATTCGCTGTGGCCGCAGTGACACCGAGTTTGGGCCCCCGGGAGAACTGTGAGGAGATGGAGGATTGCTGCTGTTGAGGTTGGTACACCGTATGCTGTTGCTGTGGGTAGTGATGCTGCTGTTGTTGTTGTTGTTGGGGTGGTGATGTCACTTGACGCACAGCACCAGAACCTGGATGCCGTTCGCGTTCCTTAATCGAAGAAAAGGAAAAAAAAAACAGTTATGAAAATATTCGGCGCCAGCCTCTTAGTGTGTGAATTCAACCAAAGCCCAGTGGAATTTCACACGAATCCAAATTGTTCTGACAGGTACTTTTTTTAAGAGTTTCATTCAACGCATAAATAGTAACAACAAACGAGAGGAGGTGTGTGGGAATAGAATGGATTTGTGAAAGAGAGATACTTGTTTCAATTGTAATTTAACTAGGCGAGGTCTTGAATTGCCTCGGTTACTGTAACAACATCTTGATGCCCTGAAGTTCTCATCAGGCTTGTGGCCCTCCAATCCTTCTGCGGTAGTTCTACAACGAAGTGCCTTATTACGTATTCATGGATGACGCAGGGCGCTGCATTTTTGATGAAGGTAAGAGAACCCGATCCGAATGAAAAATGGGGAGGGCATGGGTCCCTAAAGGCTGGATTTCCGAAGAGCCACAACATAAGGGTTACGCCTGTTCTCCACTAAGGCCACCATCAACTACAGCGACACGGGATTGTAGCGACCCGAAAACGACCTCGGTGTTTATGGTAAAATATCTAAAGTTTAAGAAACTAAAACCCCTCCCCCTTCCTCTTCCTTTGGCTCCAAGATAGACGGCCAAACACCCCTAGGAGGATGTGGTAAACATCCAATCTTTGTACTTTCATTGCAGGACTAGAAATTTTAGTTTTATTGGGGTATGGAAAAAGCCCAATATCGTGATGCTATAAACGTGTAGCAGAAGGTGTCAAGTACCTCCTCGTATTAGCACTAGCGAGCCAACACAGACACCACATCGTTAATCAAGTCAACACATCACACGACAATGCCGGTGCAGTCCCAGCGCACATGTGCACATTCAATGGGGCGAGTGTAGATGAACCAAATTTCAGTTTTCCTGTCAACAATGAAGTCGTACAACCCCAACTCGTGAAGACACTTCAAACACACTGTTGTATGGCTATGCAATGCGTCAAAGATTTTAGCGATGAGCCTACAAACGTTCGTCAGCGTCTACCCCTGTCGCGATGACTCGCACTTCCACACCTCGTCCCCGCAAAAGAGATGGACGAAATCTCTTGTTCGGGCGGTTAACACAACAACAAGCCGGTGCAAACTGGGACACTGAGAGAGCCCCCTTAGACGTGCTGGCAATCCCTTCTGTACCGTTGTTGGTATGTCGGCATGAATCAGAGGGCGGGGAATGAATAAACAAGTACAGCCGCAGAGGTGGTGTGTGGAAAAGGAGCCTGTGATTCCTACTCCCTGAAAGGTGTTATTTTTTGGCGCAAGCCCTCGTTTGACTCAAACTATCGTCAAAGAAAGCCTTTCTATTAAAAACAATCACTGCATCACAAGTGACGTGATGGAGAGGGAGAGGGGGAGGAAAGAGAAGAGCGAGTGTTGAGATGATTCACCACTCACTCGTGCATAGCCCAGTGGCTCCGTGCATTTCTGTGAACTGGGATGTGCCAAAAAAATAACACTGAAATATGAGGTAGGATGGAGGAGGGCACGATCGAATCACCGGTGATGCACAGGCAGATGCAACAGATGGATAAGCTATGAAATTAAAAGGGAGGGGAAGGGGAACACGAGAGAACTCAGTAGAACAAACAATTTACAATGCTGAATGGGAAGGCTGGCAGGATCTGGCCGGGATTTCATACACACAAAAGGAAACAACTTTACAGATTTTCTCAATACACTTTTGCGGCTACTGGAGGAGGGAGGATAGCGAAAAGAAGACACCTGATTTTAATTGTGTGGGAGCACAAAACGTGAGGGTGTCACCAGTGACTCAGTGGTGTCTGTGCTTACACACAGGCAACAACGCACAAAAAGAAAACTGGGAACTATATTTTGCATGTCTCATTGGTAAGTTAGTCTCCCGTGGTAACTGTGCTGTCATTCAGGTTAGTTTAGAGAACCCAGCCTCCCAAAACCTGCGACAGCGAAGGAGTACGGGAATTGGAGCATGCCTTTCGATTGGGGAATCGACAAGCAGAGTGAAGGATAAAACAATTTTAAAAGTGCAGGGCCATTGGCTATATTTTGGTCACAAAAAATTCGGATAATCTTGGCACAACGCCCAAAAATACACCTTTCAACTTGTCAAACTGTCAAAACGTCCGTTAAGAACGTCCTTAGGTGGTCCGTTACCAGCGTAGTCGCTAGTATTACTGCCTCTTCCGTTTTTACTTTTTTTTACTTGGAGCAGGACTGGTGCCCCTGTCGCTGCTCGAGTCCGTAGCCCTGCAGCCGACAGGGGTATGACAACAATGTGATCAGAAAATACCGGGAATGCTGTAATCAAACGCAAATTGGGTGAGAGACACTTCGTCATTTTACCCCCACCAGGCGGACTGGCTTCCGGGCCAAGCCAATAGCCGCCTCGGCTCTTCTACACGTTGAGTTTTATGTCATTCCTCCTTTCGGTGCAGTTCGATGCTCGTTTCTGTGAAATTTTTCTCATTATCAGTCTCGATCACATTCGTGCTGCCAGAATCACATAACAATACAGCGCCATTAAAATGCGGTAGTTCGCTCCGTAGCACACAAAGCTAACAGAAACTTCACACACCTTGATGGTAGGAGGAAAGGAGCCCCCGTGACGCAAACACAGAACTGTACTTTCAGGTAGGCAAAAAGCACACAAACGTACCAAGTAGCACAAAACACACACGATTCAATAATGTAAACAGTAAGTAAGCACAAACCGCCGAATTTGAACATGAAACGACACTATTCGAGGTGAAATCAAAGTGAATAAATTTAAAAATTTTGAGATTTCAAGGAGATGGCAATGACGATAGGCGTCAAAATGAGAAAAAGGAGAAAAAAATTCCTTAGCACTAACAGAATGAGGAAAGACCACAACTAAAATATTTTGTTTAGCAACCAAAAACTTACAAACCCCATGCAAACTCACCTGAAAGCGGGCAAACTTCTGTCTTAATGTGTGCTCCTCTGCCGCCACGGCTGTACTTGGTTCTCCCGAAGCCTCAATCACCGAACTGCGTGTCCCTGCGTCTCCATTGAATACCTGCGAATTCCGATGCTGTTGTTGTTGCTGCGGTTGGACGGCTGGTGGTGGTCGGTACATGCCCGAGCGCTGCACAAGATGCTGTTGCTGCTGTGGTGGTGGTATACCCCTGTGCTGTGACTGAGCGGCGAGGAAGGAGGGTTGAGGCTGACCCCGCGATGAAACAGCGGTAGGACGAGACCCGCGTGCCACTTGCTGCTGTTGCTGATGGATGTAGGCAGCTCGGTGTTGTGCAAATGCTGCACCAGCACCGCCAAAAGGCGGAGCGAAAGGATCTTTGGAAGCAGCGACAGCTTGTGCTGGTGGCGGAGGCGGGGGAGGCGGAGCAGGCGACTCATCATCCTCTGCATCACTGCCTTCATACTCATACACCTTGTCCTTTTCGTCAGCACCTATCAATAAAAACTAAATTTTTAGTAGGATCAGTAATTTAGGTAAGAAAAGACTCAAGTTGAGAGGAGGGGCTCTCACTAAGACGATGTCGAGACTGGTATAGAATGTGAACAGGGAAGTACAAAAAAATGGGATCCCACCCGAAAACAGGCAGCTCGTCGACAGCATCTCCGACGACAACTTAGAGGAATCTAAAGACCCCATTTTTTAACCCGACTTTGCAAAATTTTAAGACCCTCGATTAGCACAAGCATGTGATAATTAGGAAGCGCCATAAACACGACAAAAAGGCATAAACACGCACGAAGAGGGAGCGATGTGAAAGACGGATGATTAAGAAGTTGCAAGCACTAGCATGTGTTTATCATTTCGCCACCTGGAGAACGAAAATTGACAGTGGCAACAAAAACGATAAAGCCTGCGTTAACCGTGCTCTACGGATAGTCATTGTGGTAGAGCAGTTTGATTGATTGAAAAGAGCAACACATCGATGGAAGCAATAACAATTTTGTGGTTTGGATTTGTTCCCAACTGGACTGAATCAGACATTGGGCTAACGCTCATAATGGGTGATGGAATGCTGACGTGGAAGGAAGATTACGCAACCAGTCAACGGTTCAATGACAAGGAAAGCTAATGAAAACGAGGTAACCCCGAATGGGGTATTCGCATCAAAGATCATGATCAAGAATGATGCTGGCAGCCACCCATTGACACAAACGCTTACGAACTTTAGGCAGGACGGAGAAAACAGAGGTGGAAGAGGCGACTATGCCTAATGCCTAGGTGGAAGGGAAGGGCAAGAATTGCCTGAATTCCAAACCGTCCAGCATCCAAGGATTTCTCCTTCCGTTTGTCCAAAATTTGACTTCACTATGAAGCCTCCGAGGGGGAGCAATGGAACGAATTGGAAACGTTTTCAACTTGGTAGAACAGCGAAGCCTACACAATTTGCGGAAGGAACCAAAAATTTTACACGAAGTGGGCTGACGGAACCAAGACACTAACAACAACGGTGTGCACCTATAGGTTTTGTCTAACCAGACAGTCCCAGTGTGTAAGCTGTTTCCTAAGGTTGACTCAGTACACCAATGGACCACTTGTTGTGGGAGAGTAGAAGGCGTAGTCGACACGAGCTCTGGGCCCTGACAAAACCCAGGACTGGGCAATAAAAAGTATGTACAATCTTAATTTGATTACTCTGAATTGGCGTCGGGAGGATCGCCATTAAAACCACCCAAGGCGAGCATTTAGCTCTCAGTTAAGGAACTCCATCAAGTAATGTCATCTTCCAATGCGACACAGATTACAAAATGGCGACTTTTAACAACTGTGGAAAATTGTTCTCAAGACTTGGCTAAGCGTGCCAAATGAAGCTCCACACAGTAGCTCGCAAGCAGAACTGTGAGCAGATTGGAAATTTTGCTCATTCCAATGGAAAATCAGCCCATGAACAGCATTCACTTCTCGCAGTTGAGCAATAACGACGGCGGTAATCGTGGAGAGCACCAAAACTGATGTCAAGTAACGATTGCGCATGGGATTGTGAGAGGCTTTTCAGTATCCAACATTACGGATGCCATACACACACTGGTGACTCTGAAAGGTCCTTAATTTACCCTATTGTAATAGACAACTATTCGCAGCAGGTCTACTGGGCTCACATCGATACGCATTGTACGCCAAGAGGGCATTTGTAAGAGGAGAGACACGCATGGATGGACTCCACTGCGGAGGGTTAGGCATTAAACACACCTGACAAGTGGGAAGGTAAATCCATTTAGCCCTTAAGGTAGAGACAATGTATAGACTGATAAAGAAAGAACTGATCAAGTGAGGAGCAAATTAATGGAGATGTGGCTCTGTAGATGGACAGACAAATAAACATGCAAGTGAAGCGATAGATGGGTGACCGAGGGGGTAAAGGATGAAGTAGCCAGAACATCTTCACACGGTTTTACGCAGACGGAGAGAAATGCAGGGGAAGCAGCAGATAACCTGGCGTAGTCATACAAGAACACCTGCATCAATCTACGAGACAAAACTATATAACTAGATGAAGAGGGTTAAGTACCTAATCATAACTGACGATTAGAAGACTAGACGTAGAGCCAATAACGAACGTACTTCGTCGCGTGCGCTTGTGTCGATCGATGTAGTCCTTGAGGTGGATGCGCACCTGTCGTTCATTGGGTAGATTAGCGACAAATTCATGCTTCAACAGCTCGGTGGTAGTGGGCCTCTTGCGGAAGTCCTTAGCGAGGCTCTTGAAGATGAAGTCGTGGAAACGGGGAGACCACTGACGTGCACCAAGACCTGTCTTGAGGCGGGGCGGCTGATTGCGCATGATGAGGAAGAGGGCGCGCATTGGGTGCATCTCGCAGAGGGGTGGACGACCCTCCGCCATCTCCAGAGCCGTGATGCCCAACGACCAGATGTCGGAGCGCGCGTCGTAGGTGCAGCTCGCGTCCTGCTCGCAATTTATCACTTCCGGGGCCATCCTAATCACAAGGCATAGAAATGCACGAAACAATGATAATCAGCAGTGAAGAGGGAACGATACTACTGATAATGAACCAGCCCTTTCATCATTCTACAGCCGCGTTTCACTTACGGTTAAGCATTCCCAGCGACAGTTTAACCACAACAAGTTGGTGGAATTAAGATGGTACTAGTAACAAATTCGAACAGCTGCTGTTTCTACCATCACGGCGACACTAACGCGGTTGGTGGGACCGAGGCGACACTGCCAATGTCGTGGTGTAGCTTGGTTCAATTATTTGTTGAAGCAAACAGGCATTTCAATTTTTGGATGCGAGTTGGTTAGCACTTATGGACAATTTAAATGGACTGCGTTAGAGGGTAGAGGAGAGCCTACCAGTACGGCGTTCCAATGAAGGTATTCCTCTTCCCAATGGTCCGATCCAATTGGGCGCTCACGCCAAAGTCAACTGAAAGGAAATACAAATGAAAAGACATATTCGTAACACGCGTCCCCTACTGGTGAATCCCACACAACGCACCCAGCTTAACATCCGCGTTGTCCGTAAGGAGGACATTCTGACCCTTAATGTCTCGGTGAATGACTCGGTTGGCGTGGAGGTGAGACAGACCCTGGAATGGACGGAGAAGTGTGAATATAATAGAAAGACATGCATTACAACGTCTGTTGATGAGCTAGTTGATTTTGCACGATTTTAGCACGAACTAGCGCAGAGACAGGTAGCAGCACGTCATCGAATCGAAGAATGGTAGTGTATGTGCGTGTATGCGCACACATCCGTTTCACAAGAAATTGAGACACATACTGGAAGGTATCTTTAATTAGAACCGACACATTGGCGGTGATGCACTATGAGTCGCCGGGTGAAATGAAAAAGGACCGCACATAATTCAATTAAAGTGCAGTGAAGGCGATCAAATGTGGCAATGAAAGAGAAGTCGCACAGAAGACAGATATCAAAAGTCAGACAGAGACAATTAAATTCCACCATTTGAATATCACTTTTGTTTATCCAAGAGAAACGACCTGCCTGTACCCTAGAAGAATGAGACATGAGCCTAGTTCGCATGAAACATCAAACAAGTGATGAGACCAGTGATAAGCAAACCCGATCCAAGTGAGTACCTTGAGAGGAGGAAGATACTCAAATCTACAATGATCCAAAACAAAGTTCATTTATGCCAATCACCCCAATTACGTGTTTTCCACAAGGAGCAACCAACAATTAGGGTGACACCCATCCTAAACGATTAAAAACGTCCACCCTCCTCGAGTTGCTACGATATTTACGTGAAAGCTCAAGCATGCCCCAAATTAATTATACCGCCTCCACTATCATAGTGGCTAAATGGAACCTTAATTAACGAGCGAACGCAACGCCGAAACAGAAACAGGGTCAGGGAGGAACAAATGCATATTGCGAAAATGTACACGTTGCGGGGCGCCGCCCAGGCTTGAACGACCAACGAATCTCCCCAGCGCAGTTGGCAAGAGCGAAAGTATATTCGACGTTAGGATCAAGCGTTTTTTCGCCTCCGTGAAAATTAAATGATTAATGCGCCGAGTAACGCATCAACTACGTGGTGGCAAACACGGATTTACAACGGAGACAACGTTCGAATGAAAAAAAGGGCTGAAGTAGTAATTTAACATTAGTTTGTCTGCAAAATTCAATTGCACCGACTCTTTGACCTACAGTCTTCCAGGCCTCCTATGCTAGCGCTGCCTTACGCAGATACGTACAACGACCAGTAGGGCCCTAAACAGCGCCTAGAACTGGACAAGAGATTTCGAGAGCTGTAGCCACCACCTAAGTCATAATATCTAAGCTCAGAGATCACAACAATGTACACAGAAGCACCGCCACCACCAATCCAAGGCCAAACACATGAGTGAAAAACAAGCTCAGAGGTAAACACAGAGTTGCTACTTATGCCTATTAGCGAAGAGGAGGGGGTTCACGGCGAAAAGTCAGGCAAGTGTGAGTGTATGTGTCACACATGGCGAAGCAAGGCGAGGCCAGACCATGGATGAATAAGCCCCGCCTACATACGGCCACCAGCACCCACGGACGCACAAAAGTGGACGGCGAGCGCACGGCACGATGCGGCACAGCAATGACGTGCACGTGCGCGCGCACTAAACATCTGATGACTACACAACTACACCGCCACCGCCACCGCCACCGCCGAGGCCGTCAATCGATGAGGCGCGTGCGCACGGGCACGCAGGCAGCGAACCGCGGACGGTGGCTGCTACACATGTGTGCGCCAAGGCCAGGCGAATGCATACAACAAACGCAAACACCGATACATAGATGCAGACAGGTAGATACACAGACGGTGAAAGGGGAGATGAGTGACCATCAGGTATTGTGCCACTTCTACACAGCTTCTATGGTCGGTTGCTGGAGCGGTTGATAATCTACTCCACCCCCCTCCCCTCAAAAACGTGACAGGTGCCGATTTCCTTAGATTTGAGAATAGGAAACCCTTCAAAGAGGCCTCAGTCGCCATTCCGGGAGAGAGTGGAATCCTGAGCTGGATTAAAAGGCAGTTGCAGGCTCGGGTATTCTTCCACTAATAGGCGGTTTGGGAGATTTGTCAAATTGCCGCAGTCGATGAGGGCCCGAGAGGCACAAATCATTTGAGTTTGATGGCTGGAATTTCAATTTCCGTACCTCTGAAGTTTACGAGTAAATGGCGTTGCTATAGTTATTTTAGCTTCCATTTTAACGAAAATGCTAACTTTGAATGGCGGATAGGAGGAATGGAGGGATTAAAACACCGGCTTATCGAGGTGGGACGTCCACCATTGTCCTGTTCAAGACTTTCTTAAAGGGTGGTAGTTTGAAGACCCAGTATTCGGCCAATTCCAAAAGTTCCCTAGGTGTCAAATTCGGCCGAGGGACAGAGATTCCATGGACGGTGAAGTGTACAAGCACCTTAAAACATCCAGACGGTTGATAGATGAATGGTTGTGTGATTGGAGGCCTTCGTTCACCGTCTTCTTTGAAAACTGGTTCGACTCTGGTCGGCTGGTGGATAAAACTTTGTCAGCGAGATAAACAAATGATGTAAACGCAGCCGCCAGTTTTTCAACCGCCGCCCTTAGAGGGAGGGGCCTATCGACGCCTAATCAAATGATGCATCAAGGGGATGATGTATGACTCGCGGTACGACCGAGTCCGTAAACCTTAACAGGTAGAAAAAAGTGAAGTTGGAGCAGTTCCGGTGGTTGGCATCCACTGCCTCCTTTGGAGGGCAATGGTGGGTGTGAACGTATTTCAACATCCAGCCGATTGGTGGTCAATCAACGGAGCGATAAATAATTTTGCGAGCTTTGGGACTGTCTCATTTCAACGTCCAACAGTCGCTTTGGGATGGCTTGTCGAATATCAGTTATAAAAGGCCTTGCGTAGCTTCTGTACAATCAAAGTCCTCAACCATAGGTTACGTAGACGTCGCAGTCGCTGGAGTCGAAGAACCAGATGTAATTAGGAAGGGGGGGGGGTGGGGGGAGGGTACAAGGACAAAGACATCATTGATCTGTTTGGAGCTGCTGAAGGGATGGAATGCCAATGCCTTCCAACACAAGGCCGACTGTTTCTATCACTTATTCACCCACGAGTAGTCGCCTAGAGACTTGATCGTCTTCCAGTCAACTAAGCGGCGAAGTGAGAAATAAAAGCCAAGTGCAGTTTGGGACCACGTCCTTCCCAGTCTTTGGAATGACAGACACTTCGATTGTCTCCATTGCCCCAATTTCATCCATCTTATTGCCAAATCTTGTGTTGGGACCCACATTGCAATCCTCTTTAAGGTGTAGTGATGTGGTTGAAAGCCATCTGGAGAGCATTTTGCATGGAGCAGAGGGTGGAGGTGGGGAGCAGCCCATTAAGGCCCAGTGAGTCACGCTATTTCCGTAGCTTTAAAAGGTCGGAATTTACTTTCCGGACGACACATAAATCAAACACGCTTTTAGCAGAAAAGGGGATTCAAATGCGAAACATCCAGAATCCCTCATCGAGAGCTGTTGGAGGTGATGATCCAGACGCAATAATGAACCGGAGACGAAGTCATCTCGGGATGCCGGTGATTTAGTCTACAAGACTTCCTGAGATGACAAAAAACACTTTTGTGGAAAACAAGAAACCAGAGCCCGTGGACGACAAAGTCTGACAACAGATGAAACGAGGAATTTTCAAGTGAATGTTTTGGGACCTTCTTTTGAAACCGGAGGGTTTAAAGAGCGTCCGAATTGTCTGATAAAAACTCGTATGACCAAGACTCATGAAGGCGCAATCAAAGTTGGAGGGAAATGAAAATGCAAACTCCAAAATCCTAAGCTTTCAATTGATGGTTCAGAAGCCATTCTGAGTGTTCATTAAACAGATCAAGGGGGGATGCAATTAGACAACCTTTGTTGATAGACATCCAATGGAAGAAAATGGATATCGAATCTGTGTAGCTCGCAGTAACCTGTCAACATATCAACGCCAGGCAAATGGAAGAACTCAAAGTTGCTGCCACTTAGGAAACCGTTCGGACACAGCTTAAACAAACTGGTGCAGCTTGAAATAAAAAGACGTGGAGGCACGCACCCGGAGAATCTCGCGACAGATGTAGGCAATCCAGTCCTCCTTCAACGACTGACCCCGAGTACCTACACAAAAGGCGAATTCAGCGTTAGCTACCTGCTCACGGACGGACTGAGACGAGGCAATGGTAAGCCATAAATACACACACACGTATATGAACTTTAAATAGCATTAACGCCATTGTTGGCTACCGTACACACAGAAAACTAACTTTTAACCAAATCCGTCACCGAACCGGCTCCGCAGTACTCCATCACGAGCTAGCATTGAAGGAAAGAAGATTGAGAGTGGCGCGGAAGAGTGCGATAGCTCGCCTTGATGGTGACTTCATGCCAATCGCAAACTTACCCACAGGTGGTCGTTCGGAGTGGCCTTTTTGATAAAGGCACCGTAGTATGTGGCGATGTTTCGATGGTTGGAGAGCTAAAAAACACAAATACACACATGCGCATACCCACCTTGTTGGAGCTCTGGGTTGAATACGCACATGGAAGCGTGTGTGACCACTTTCGAGGTTAGCTATGGATATGGTCAGCGAGGAGCAATATTGAGGGCTTCACATCACTGTTCGCGGGGGGTGGGGATGCCTCCACTTGACACTACCTTCCAACCCCAATAGCACCTGAGCTTCTGATTTCATCCGAGTGGTGCAGGGTAACAGTGATTGAGAGGACGAATCGCTACTGGATTATTGAGACATTGGATTTTGTGCCCTCTGAATCCAAGCAACCCAAGTCCAACCCAAGACATCAATCAAAAACGCAAACTTAGACACGGAGTTTGGAAGGCAACAAGCAAGAGGTTCAACAAATGGGACCGAGGGAGTCAGGCAAGGGGTAAGGGATTCCAAAAAGCAATTTGCGATAAAGTCCGCCCCCCTCCCCCCTCCTCGAAAGACGACTTTAGCGCAGTCGACCGAGATGCGCAAAAAAGCGAGTCACCCAACAATGGCAAGAAATTCAGCAAGGGGTAGTTAAGAGGAGCAGAAGATAATAAAGAAGAGGTCATCGAAAATCTCGTTTTTTTGTCGATAAAACACACCCATCAAATAAAGCTACTTCCTCAAAACCTATCCGATCGAGAAATGGGAGAGAGAGGGGGAGGCAGTCCTTGGAGCAAACAAGAAGGCATGAAAATGACATTCAAAACCGTGAAAATTTGGTGAATACTCACAAATAAAACCGATGAATGAGGAGAAAAGGAGGAGCATGAAGCAATCGCAAAATAAGTTCGCAGGAGTTTGCATCCTTTCTCGGGTATAACATACATCAAATCCAGACATCGCTTCAAACAAGTGCTTCCAGCCGTGAGCGAGTAAACAATGAACGCAATGAGGGAAAAGAGGTAGCCACCCTTCCGTCGGTTCTTGCAGAATTAGTATTTAGCTTTGCCTTACCAAAGAGAGGAGAGAATGACTCACATGACTCAGGATAGAAGTACGCCCAAGGAGATGCCAGAAAGCAATGAGCTCGACAAATAGCATGAGAAGCCAGTCAGGACGGAGATTCACATCAGCCATCAGCTTAAGGTGCTCACCCAACGAGTCCAAATTGTCGAAGAGCTCAACCAACTGAGACAGTGCCGGCAAAAGGTGACCAGAGAGGTCTACTTCCCCTAGCCGATCAGAGCATCATCTCAAAGAGGATGAATCCTCAAAAGCACATGCGCTTACTAAGTTGAGAGGGAAATGAGAAGTTGGGAAGAGAGAGATTCCCAGGATGCCTTGCAATGAACTGCATAATTTCAAAAACATCAAGGAGCCCGGATTCGGTCGAGGAGGCCTGACAAGTGGAGTAAGTAAACAAACAAATAAGAGCGATTCATGGAGAAATCTACGCCCTTCCCATTACCAAAACCACCTATCTCGGCCAAACAAGAGGGAGGAGAAGTGGAAAGATGGAGAAGTGGATAGTTCACCGGACGAATGAATAAATAGATGGCCAATCCCGCCAACAACTGTCCGGTTTTCAAACGCTAGTAGTTTGCTTCACCCACGAACGGAGTGCGGCTTCAAAGTGATCAGGGGAGGAATGGAGAGGCTCTACCAGGAATCTAAAATCTTCCTAGAGAACACAAGACCTACAAAGTATCCAACGTCATCTTCATCCCCAAAGAAAAACACATTTCAAACAGCTGAGTGAATAGAAATGCGAAAATTTCATTGGCGAAGACGCCATTTCAGGGAGTCGAGAATTTTAAGAAAGGAAAATAAGTGACTGTCCCATGGAGCATGGCTCTAAAAACCTGTTTTAAAAAGGACCTACTGAACTCAAGAATAGTGAACAAGGGAAGGAGAAGACGATAGGAAGGAAAGAAAAGCCGCGCTCCTCTCAAACCCAGACTTCACCTTAGTTTGACCGAATTGGAGAGAGAATAGGAGAGTTAGGTGAGGCGGATGACAGGCAAGCATTTTCATATAAGTGGATATTCAACTCCATTTTCGCATTTTACGTTTGCACGCAGTTTGAAGCTCTCCCTCTCTCCCTTCCAACGGAAAAAACCGATCGGGGAATAAGCAGCATAAGGAGAGAGAAAGTTCAAGTTATTCCTACTAGACCCAATTTCTCAGGTTTCTTTCAGGTACGTCCGTTGAATGGTGTAAGGAAAGAAAGGAGCAAAGTGCAACATATGAAGGTTCCTAAAAATCGCATTTTGAAGTAGTCAATTTTGCTGGACTTCGCCGACGACGAATTCGCCCTAGGAAAATAATGTGGCAGGTACGCTCGTGGAAGTCCACTCGCCCTCCGGACCATCGTCTCAAGGAGGCCAAACTTGGTTCTTAACAATTGAGAATCCGTTCGAAAAGTCAAAGCAAATGAAGCAGAAATAGAGGCAGTCGGGAGAGGAAGGAAACTTCAAATAATTCTCATTGAAAATTCAAGCTTTTCCCAGATGAGTGAAATGGAGAGGCAGAAAGAACAAATGAATTGAAAATAGAAGACAAATTGGTAAACAGTTCGTGGGAATCACAAAAAGCATTACCAGACTAAATTTCAAAGTATTTTCGGTTGCTGAATGGCTAGCGATACACTTGAGCAATAAACTGAGACAAGCGGCAAAAGAAGAGGACTTTAATGTACTCATAAAAATTCGGTTGCTTCCCAGCAAAGAACAGTCAGTGGGTCAGGAATTCAGCCAAAGGATGGCGGACAAGAATCCCGACAGGTGAAGTCCAAAGGGAGGGAAACAATAAATGCTAGAAAATTTCTTGCAAAGCTTAAAGCCTCTACCTCAATTCAGCGGGTAGAGTTGGGAAAGTGGAGGAAAAAGGGACTGACCCGACGCAGAGTGTTAATCTCCAGCAGGATTTCTTCCTCGTCCTCCTCGGTGATTGGCATCACCTTGATGGCGGCCAGTTGGCCTGTGCGTTTGTGGCGACCCTTATAGACGTTTCCATAAGTGCCCTTGCCCACCACCTCGATCAACGCGAAGATGCCCGAGGGGTCCCGCAGATCCTCCAAGTTCGTAATTTCTGTCCCAATCGATGACATAATCCTGTGCTCTGCCGTCGCTGTGATTAAAGCGCTTTTGGTGTCGGGCCTTCCGAGGACATTCGTTGGGGCTATGCGAGAAGTGTTTTGAGTCATTTTCAAGTAGGCTTTATCGTAATTATTAGTGTTTTGACAAAGGAGGTGACGGTCACGGTAAAAAGGTGTAAAGAGATCCCTACGGAACAAGATTTGTAGATCCAAATGACTTATCGGTATCTTGAAGTAGCACATCCATACAAGAGGAACTCAATTCTGCCATTGTTAGCACTGGCTTATGAGTTGGAGGAAAAGCCCTACTGTCTACCGGTAATTCTAAAATCCTGAGAGCAAGCAAATATCTAACAAGGCAAACAATGGAAATGGATATGCTGACAGAACCAGATTCATTGCTGATTAACTAATAACAAAAACGGTTGAGGCGCTTCGAAGGGTTGAGAATAGGAAGGAGGGGAAGGGGAGGGAGGCGAAAAAAAGGATCGAAACCCCAACAATAGTGAATAGAGTCTCAATAACGCGCAAATTAAATAAGTGGGAGGGTAAAAACATCCGAAGCACCTCACTAGAGAATAATTAGTCGCAACTACCAAAATTATCACAGAGGAGATGGCCTTCGCAGTCGTCTACATACCCATACCGGAAACCCAAGTAAGTTAGTGGCAGTTTTAGCAGGCTTAGGAGTCATAAACTTCAAGCTTATGAAACACATCCGACCTGGAAAAGAGGCAACAAAATCACGAGTGAAGGAAATTTAAATCAATTAGAGAAAAATATGAAACGAACGTCCAACAATTGAATAATGGACCTCCAGTAGTCCTGCGGATACCAATTATGATCCAACCGTAGTTACTTAAATGTAATGTGAAGTTCCACCTCCCGATTCGTTAGCGCCACTCTAACTGTTAAGCCATTAACACAGACTTGAAGGTGCTACTTATAACTGAAGCCATGATTCTAAGGTGTTTAGATGACGAGCGGGAGGGGAGGAAAAGGAAAAGTCGGTGCAGGTGAGCACAGATACCTATTATCATTATACCGTAAGAACAGATGTTTCGAAGGCGGTCAAAATACCCACAGCAAGTCACTGCTAACAAGCATATTTGAAAGCCGTACTGATTGACATTTTTGTTAATTGACCTCCTATCACCGTTACGAGTGATGACTCAAAAAACAAGGAAGTAACCTCGTGCAGATGTATCTCTAAATCCGACTGTCTATCAACCATTTGACGCCGATAAAAGCAGGCGAGAAAGTTGAACATATTACAGTTAAAGAACGTGCTTCAAACATGATTGACATTCGGTCGGGTTGTAGATTGCACAGATTCCGTTGCAGAGGTCAGTGTTTAAATTGAAAATGGGTAAGGTGGAAAAATTTTGTAATTATCAGTGATTATCAGCAATGTGAGAGTTTCAAACAGATTGTCAAAGGAAAGGCCCAAAAGTCTCCATCGATATTTCGGCAAGACGACAAATTTGAGTCGCGTGGGCAAATCGCTAACGAAAAACGCGCTGAAGCAGCCCTAAGAATATTGGATTAAGAATCATTCCAGATGGACCAGCCGTGGACAAATAAAAGCATTTACGAAATTGTGAGATAAGTCCGCGATGCAGGTGGGAGTAGTAACAGAAGGCTATACAACCCCGACTTTAATAAACGAAGTCCAAACATAAGAGGAATGCAACACACTTCGAAATAAGTGTAAACGGAATCACCCATCGTGAACGAAAAGAAATTGGGTGTAAAAACAGATCGCCAATACAATACACACAGGAGCCCACACCAACTACGTTCTATGAGGGTGATCAATTTAGGAGGAAATTTCAAAATGAAGGTGACCAGTGGTAAAGCATGCCACGAAAACGCACAAGAGTTGAGAACTCTAACGCACACTAGAGTTCTCATTATTAACTCAAGAAAATGCGACAGCAAACACACTTAGTGCTTCAATGCATAAGGTTAAGACATTAAAGTCAATACTTAACGAAAGAGCTCATTAACTGAAGCTAATCGGAGGAAGTAGATGCAATAGTCACTAGACGAAATCCTTGGGTTCCCAAAAAAAGTAGAGAATGAATAACGGACTCGAGTACTAATCAGGACGAAACAGGTCAAGACTAGGCACCAATCCCATAAATTCAAACATTATTTGCCGCAAAGCAAATTAATTAAGAACGCAATGAATCAAGTCCGCCTAGTTTAATGGGTTCACAAGGTGTAAGAAGGATGTTTTTTTAATAAAACAAAGAAAAAGATCTGTATTCAATGTACGAAATGAACTTGATTTCTCGGTAGAACACACCCGTTGCTAAATTTATCAATAAACAGTAGAAAATAGCGCACATAGCAGATAGAAAAATTCGAATATCAAAAATGATGCTAAGTGCAATTATGCAATGCATATAATGCTACAATAAAGAGAAACCCTGAACAGATTGCATCAAGTAAATGGGAGAGCGGATTGAAAAGAACACACATCAACATAGACAAGCGAAAAAAAGCTAAAAATGGGGGCACGGAACATACCAAGAGAGAAATTAACATACAAGTAAGAAGTAGAAGATTGTCCTAGAACAGCCTAAATTGTTGGATTTATTTCTTTGTCTAATGGCGCCAGAGCCGTAGCGGCATTTTTTAGGACGAACATCATCGGCATCATTTGTAAAATCCGATTTCCCCAATAATAAAGCTACAGGGGTAATTCAAGAGAATGCAAAGTTGAACCAAGAAACGAAACCAGTTATTTTTAAATGTGTTCTGCTGAAGCTCTTATCTAACAAGAGAGCTATACGTTAGAGCTAAAATATGCACATACGAAAATTCGCAATGAAATTGACAATTACCAACGCTCTTCCGAAAAAGAAGAAAAATGGTGATATACTGTTGCGTGAGCTTTATTTGATTATCATTCAAATAATCTAGATATCATCGTTTAATCTGAACTCTATCGCTTAAAATCTCGGTGCCTTCTTTGCAATCCTAGAATGGTTAAGGATTGCTCCAATAGATTTGGTACCTGCAAATCTAGAACAGTAGTGACTGTCACGGTGGTCGTTTTGCAAAGATGGAGCCACCCACTTTTTAACTCACCAAAATGCAGAGTAGCACTTTGTTGTACCAATTTCCATGATGTATTCGCTTCAGTTTAATAGATGTTAGGTGAACTAAGGAGGATTGAAGAGTGTCTTGAAAAAATCTACTTTCTTAAAGGTAAAAGAAGGCATAATATCAGGGAAATATATATATTCGGCAAACAGAGGGAATGGGGCTGCCGGCATATCTCGGAGACCAGCCCACCCGGATAGGGCAATATGGCCACCTAAGTGACCGAAACCGAAACCCGTTTCAGTCATCACAACTTAATTAGTGCTGGAAGAAGCGCTCACAATCTAACCGCGCCACCTATCAAAATCTGAGTGCAAATGTAGGGATGCTTGGCCACCAGGTCACTGATCCCTCTTGGCAGTTCAACTGGACTTTGGGTTTCGTTCCGTTTGGAAAATAAATTCATAGCAAGAGACCCTGCTGAGCATCAGTGTGCCTGTAGGGAAAAGTTAGAATATCAGCCACCTAGAGCAGGTGTATTAGAGGAATCTCCGCAACGAAACGTTTCCAGATGGTTCACGGCCAGTGTCGCTTCAGTTGCTAATAGCTTTCTTGCAGAAAGCGGAGATAAGGTAGATGCCAAAGACAGACGTTGAACTCAGCCCTTCTATCATTGGGTGTCAGAGATGTTCATCTGTGGCACATGCACTTCTTTCGCATCGCTTTCGTTCGCATTGGGATGGGGATCCATTAAAGTCGGGTCCGCTTTCCACTGCCACCAATGTAGCGTCCCGAGACTATCTTGAATGCAAAGGAAGACAAAATACTAGAGCGGAATGCATATATTCATCAAACAGATGGATCAAGCCTGCTGGCACGGCCCAGAAGCCATCCAACCCGACTAGGACAATATGGCCAACCATGTGACTGAAACTGTAGTGCTTTGTTTGTTGGAACTGCCGGTTTTGGTGAAGGTCACAGAGGTGGCCGTACTGCCCTAGCTGCTTGGGCTGGTCTCCCGGCCGTACCAGCAGCCTATTTCCCTCTGTCCGTTGAATATATATATTCTACTCTAGCATTCTGCCTTCTTTTGCCTTCGAGGGAGCCTCGGGACGCTACAGAAACTGAAACGGGCACTTTGAACAAACGAAGTTTCATATCCACAATTTCCAAACTTTCTGCCCGCTGCTTAATGGGTAATTATTTTGACCACACAAGAAGAAGAATTGAGCAATGCGGATAGCTTTGAAAGGCCACCGAATGACTTTTGCAAGTGGGATAACACTGCCAATGGCTAGGGCGAGAAGAAATTAGACCTCTTTTTAAAGCTAACCTCAAAACTTGTGCTTCCATCGCACCAGGGAGGGGCTTAGAGGGAAATGGCAAGGCCCGAACGCAAGACTGCCCGATAACAGCAGTGGTGGAGCGCTAAGTGATCCAGTACCAAAACCGAGAACAAATTTAGCAATGACTTAGGTCCCAAGGGTTGAGAACTGCGCCGCCGAGTGGGAACATAACCCTTGACCACCAAAGAACCTCCTTGATCAAAATACATAGTAAGACAGCCGCTGAACCACCACATTATCCTCTTCCTCCTTTCTTGAACGCCTTCTCTGTCATCCATTAAAGTTACCGTATGCTGTTGTTCGATTCGAGCTGCCTAAATATCGCTCCCTCCTCTGCGTGAACTGTTTCAGTAGGTGGCAGAGCCCACGGTTAAGGTGCTATCTCAGGACGGGAACCGCTTGTTATTGACTACACTTGTGCAAGAGGGTACGCTAGCAAAAGGAATACAACGGTCCCCGCAGAGTGAGGAGCTTTTTCGTTTAAGACCCCCTTTTGCGATCTTCTTGCTCGCGTTCTACGAATTTTTACTGCGTGGAACATAAGATTGGCGAGTATCCACAGATTTTGTCATCTTCGTTATGTCACAATATGGTATAGTAATTAGTTAAGGAAATGGACCAAGATTGCCCTTCGCAGACGCACGGATTGGTACTTGAAGCCTTTCCAAGCCCCCACTTTCTCAGAGAAGCCACACGACCAATGTACTGGAAGCAGCGAACACCAGACGAATCTCACACTGCATCAATTTCACACTAAAATTATAAAGATCATTTAGCACTAGAATTTAGCAATGTCCAACTCTCAGTATTTTCCCTTATAATAAATCAATTGCCCCCTAAAGAAATATCAAGAAGATAGTGTGGAGCATAGTATTTGTACACAACAAAAAAGGCTATTTGAATGACAATAAATACAAATCATAAGATGGGATCACAAAAAAGAAACACCAACTTTCTATATTGCACTTATTCAGTCTTTTCCTTTCCATCAAGTACTTGCTCCACTTCTGAATCCGAAATTTTAACAGATTCATCGTTTTTGTTATTAGCGAAATCAGGAACAAGAAAATTCTCATTATCTTCAAGAATGCCAATGTAATGAATCTTCGTATCATCGTACAACTCGATATACGTAAATCCGCTGCACTCCAACTCCTACAAACTGACTACAAAAGCAAACCAAAAATTACATTAAATTGTTTTCTTAGAAGGGGAAGAATCTTCCATATCCCAATGAAGGTAGATAAAAATGAAGCATGCAAAAATGATCCGTACAAAGCCTCCTTTATGGGTGGAACAAGAAGTTTCTTAAATCCGTGTTGCTCAAAGTCTTCCGCTAAATCTGCAGAGTCTTCCATTAAAATAACTCCGACAGCTGATCGACAGGCCTTAGCGACCACTTTGCCAGGATCGTCATAGTACACACCGCACTGCATAATCCCCGGTGCGATGGAATAAGCCTCAGTAAAAAGACTGCCCAGGGAACTGTAAGACCCAACATTTGCTTTGTAGTACAACGTTGCCCCGCCTTTCAAATAGGGAATGTCTGACGAAATCGACAGATCAACAGACTGAAAAATTCCTGAGACGTATAATAAAACTGCGATAGTACAAATTAGTAAGAGGGAGGTCAGAATAATCAAGCCAATCAGCAGCTCCAACATCTCAGGCACACCGACCGATATCCACACCCAAACGAATCAGACTCCCTACTGGTCCACGAGCATTAGGGACTATGAAAACGATTTAAACATAAATACTGAACTGTTAGACCCATCATTGGTTTGCTAGGATTTGTTACTAATTTTATTTTAGCACGTCTTTTATGGTATTGCATCATAGCGGCATCATAGCATTACTCTGTACTCCCCAATAGGAAGTTAGCCTATAAAATTTAGTAGTACAACTTAGCATTCCATCTAAACGTGTAGACATTGTAATGTTGCATTCGTATGTTTAGGTTAATTTGAAACAATTTTCCTTGATCTACCTTGTCATCCTGCTTTGTTTTAACTAACCAGAATGTGACTCTTAAGTCTGACGCGGCTTGGTCGATATTGCGCTCATCTCGGCCTCATGGCTAGTGTATGTTTTCTAGTATGTTATCTTATATGAAGAGGTAATTATAGGGTCATTTTTTAGAGAATGCGCGAGATATCAGTTTTGTTGTTGTGCGCTATTTCTCTTGCATTTGCTTGTCCGCAGGAAATCAGAAAATTTCTCAAGTTGAACGGTCTCATGCTGGCTCCTGACGCCGCAGCCTACCTTGCTTGCAACTTTAACACTGTCTCAACTGATGTCGTGAAGCGCTTTGTTGATTGTGTGCTCGCTGCTCCTGCACTGGAGGACAATCGCGTCACCAAGGTGGTCTGCGAACAAATCCTCTCCAACTGGAAGTCGGATTTCGGTGCTTCTGGAGAGGTTCTCTTTCTCATCAACGCTCTGGGTGTAGGTTACTATCTCTTTTAAAAGGAAATTATTGTTTGAATCTTTTTACATTTGCTCAATTTTCTTGAATATGTAGATTCTCCGAAGGTGGAGATTTCGTTATTCTTTAAGTTGAATGATTTTTCCTGCTTGAGTGGTATTTTGATGAGGCAGAATACATGCTCTCGTTCTTTATTATTTCTTTCTCCTTTAAGGTTCCACGTTTCAGGTATTGCCGAAACGCAAAAAAGTTCGTTCCACTTCGGGCCTCAACAGAGGAGGATGTGAACAGTCTTCTTCCCTCCTCTCCTCTGTGCAAGTCTTTCCTCCTTGCCCATCGATATGAGGTACGTTTTTTATAGGAACTAAATTTAATTGGAACCTTTGCTTTTTAAAGGGCTTTTGGATCAACTTTTCATCCACCGCCTTTCCCGAGGTCTAATCCTCATCTCCACCCTCGAAAGCTTTGCTTTTCCCTCTTTTACGCCGCAGATTTTCGAGAATTAGTCGCTACTGTCAATGCCACTACTTTTTTAGCTGAGGTCATTGAGCTCATTTGTACCTGAAGTCCCACTGCTTGCCGCCTCACTACTCCCCAGGCCTTAGCGCACCGCTCCTAGCTACCCTCAAGGGTTGTAAACTGCTGTTGATGTTTACTTGATCTCCCTCTGA
This sequence comes from Taenia hydatigena, assembly GCA_036345935.2. Taxonomy (NCBI): domain Eukaryota; kingdom Metazoa; phylum Platyhelminthes; class Cestoda; order Cyclophyllidea; family Taeniidae; genus Taenia; species Taenia hydatigena. Next base: position 10,579,733 of record JADWOT020000010.1, read on the forward strand.
AGTTTTAAAATACGATGAGGCTATCTTTCTGAATATACTTGAACCGTCGAGTGAACAATTGTCAGGTTAGCTCGCTGTTGTAACTGTTCATAACTCGTGAAGATCTGTAAAGCACTAGCATTGCTTATCTGAATGCACTATAGAGCTTGGATAGGCGCACTCTTTGTGGCTTTCTTTCTGCTTTGAATTCACAGATAATAATCTCTCGATTAAGCAATAAGTTGGAAAGCCTTTTTCTTTCTTTTTCGAATTTTTTGGGTATGCTTGCTCTTGAACGAGGACCTCGCCCCACCTCCCATTCCCACATGTGTGGAGCATTTCATCTTTTTAGAAGCCAATGCCTTGTGTTTGCACGTGTGGTGGACTGAAAACGCTAGCCTTGACCGTAAATTGGTTAAGAGTAGATCTCATCAGAACTTGACGATGAAGGACTTCTTATCTAGCAATAACTAGGAGTGATAGTCTTGCACGACAAAGCAGAGCTTACACTTAAATTTGAGAAAGGAGGGAGATTGCTATTTCACTTTATCCTCCTTATTCCCATGGCATTCTTTCGGGTGATCATCCTCTTTACTGGTATTCCACAATCATGGAAAGCCGAACAGACAGTTGGGAAGTGAGTGTGGTAGAATTGAAGATAACTGGGACTGGCTTACTCACTTCGAGAATCAAAGACCCCATGCCGAGCGGGCTTTGTCTGCGAATGGCTCTACAACATCCACTTCGGCAATTGGGACTATGTTCACGACTGGAGGTGACCTTTTTCCTATCAGTTCAGTTTAGCCAATCTTCATTTCTACCCTGTTGCAGGTGGTGTACCAACGGGTGACTCGAAACCCCCTCTTCTCCGATGAGAAGGGATTCAAGCTACGTCCAGTAGAGTTCCTTCTCTCTTCTGGCGGCAGAAGAGCTTCAGGGGATGATATAGAGGAAGAGGAAGAGGAGCGGGACAGAGAGGCGACAGAAATGGTGATTGTTCTTGGGGTTTTGGTACAGCTGAAAAACGCCCAGTGGTACCTCGAGGATCCAACTAATCTGGTCAAATTAGATCTTTCCAACACTCGATTTCATCAGGTAGAGTTCTCTTTTTTTGTCTAACTAACCTATAAGGTATATGCGCTAGAAAATCGCTGGAAGGCGTGGAGGCCGACCAGCAAGAGACTAAAGGCTCATTACAATCAAATTAACCATCGTTTCTCTAGGGTATTTTCTCAGAGGGCGCGATAGTTCTCGCCGAGGGTTACTACGACGATAATGCTGAAGTTTTTCGCGCTACTGGTATCGGTCTTCCACCTGTAGAACGCGCTGCCGAGACGCGGAAGTACTTCAGCGTGACAAATCCTTTCGGTGGGGAGAGCTTAGACGCTCCTGCCGCTCCCGTCGATCAACGAATGTCTCGACTCCTTGACGCGTCACCGGTGTGTTTTCAATAAACAGAGAAGAGGGTCTCCTGCCCTCAGTCGAGTCCAGTTCAACTTTAATCGGGTCTCTTTCTCCACACAGGACTCCATGCTGGTCCTCTTGGGTGAGACCCGCCTAGACGTGGCTGGATGTCTGGAACACCTCGAGACCATTTTCACGGGCTACGCAGACTTTCCGCCTTGCGCGTTTGTCCTCTGCGGTGACTTCATCTCCGCCGACTACAGTCCTCATATCAGCGAAAAACGCGGTTTGTTGAAACACCTCTTTAAGCGTCTCACAGATATCTTTCTTCGGGCCTATGGCGATGCAGAGACACGAGGCCACCGTCAACCGCGTCTGGTGTTGGTTCCGGGGCCACACGACCCTTGTGTGGGACCTCAGGGGATTTATCCTCGCCCCCAACTCCCATTGGATCTCTTTGGAATGGAGGAACGAGGCGCGTCGTCTACCGATTGGCTCTGGTTGGCTACCAATCCGTGCAGATTGAGGTTGTTTACAAGGGAGGTGGTGGTCTTTCGATATGACTATGGAAGGCACCTAGTGAGGTATTGCATCCACTTGCCGACTGTGTCATCAACTTCTCCTACTGACGTTGCTGTGGAGGCTGCTTCCTGTGACCTCGATGCTGAGGTAATGACTAAGCGTCTAACTGATTATCATTCTCTATCAATAAGCTCTTCATACGTCTGTCTGCCCACAATCAATTGGTCTTGTTGGTGTTGTCGATTCCTTCCATTGCGCTCCCATTAAGCTTGTCCACCGGAGACCGTAATACTGCAATAGTCTGGCTACGGATCCACCACTTCTGGTGTTAGTCGCCTTTGAGATGTTGACAGGATTCAAATACCTGTTTCGTATATGAGTAGACGTCTGCGAATTCAGGTCTTGAGGCTTCCCTATTCATCACACTGTGCTGCATTTACGTACGACGCTGGCATCGGCTACGAGTAATGGAACAGACTTGCCGTTTGCTACTCATCTAGACGCAACAATCGCAAGACCGGGAACACGGTACAACAGCAACAACAACAAGAACAGGAGAGGAAGTTCCAGCTGCAGTGTTGGGTCGAGGCCTGGCTCGCTGCCTCTCCAGTCAAGGACACCTCACCCCTCTGCCTCTTCACGTTTCCCCAGTTTACTGGGCCTACGATCAGAGTCTGTGCCTTAACCCTCTGCCAGATCTTGTCGTTGCTGTGGAACCAGATGCTATCGCCGATTTGAACGTTGCCTCGGCTTCCATCGTGTCTGGTGGCGAAGATCCTCTCGGTGGCTGTCGATTTGTCAACCCGGGACGCTTCGGGGGTGATGACTACAGCTTCAAAGTTTACTATCCAAGCAATAGACTTGTGGAAGATAGTAGAGTGCCTTCGTAGATTGGTTGTCGAATTGCTTATCCAGATGGGTACAAATAAAGTGCATTATTTTTTATTTTCACTACTATTTTTGGGGTGGAGGGTATATAACTTTCGAGTCAAACTTGAAGACGATGACAAGTTCGAATAAGATTTTTCATTCACTTAGGGAAGACCGGTGATATTACCTCATACCCGGCGTAGTAAAATGTCAGCCGTTGTTCCGGTGTTGGTGGTTGTAATTATCCACAAGACAGAAACGATGAATCCGCGTCGTGATCGGAATGTACGTTGCGTGTATCAAATTTGGATTTCTGAGTATTGCAACGGGAGGGAAAACTTCAGGTGAGGCAGTGCAAAATTGGGAATGCTGTTTCCAGGAGCGAAGTAATTTGTACGCCAGTCAAATACGGCAAGAGGAATTAGCTCCAAGGTGAACAACTGATGGAATAGAGCTTCGAACAAATTCAAGAGAGCATTCCCCATAGATGCCAGACCCGACACGCTCTGAGGTCACCTTAGCTCTCTTCTCATTTGTCTGTAATTGCTAGTTCCGACAAGGGTAGACTATCATGCTCTTTTAATGTTTTACAAAAAGTTCAACAAATGAACACTAACAACAGAGACGTTCTACTCGCAAAAAAGACGACTTCCAAACTGAAAACCTGACAACAATGAGGAAACGTGTACAAAAATTGGCTTTATTAAATGTCTCAAGCGCTACAGACCCTACTCCGCAGTCCAACCGAGAGCAAGGCAAAGTAACTCATTTCTTTATTGACTAATTGGAGGAGGTGGTGGTGGTGGTGGCGGAGGAGGAGCTGCCAAAAGCGGCGGTGGGGGTGGTGGAGGTGGGGGCTGTGGTACTCCCACTCCGATGGCAGTGAGCGACGGCGGTGGAGGTGGCGGCTGCGCTGCCTGAGGCATACCAAAAGGCGTCGTTCCGAATGATGGAATCGCTGGTGGAGGAGGCGGAGGCGGCGGTGGAGGAGGCAATTGAAGCTGCAGCTGTGCCTGCTGAGCGCGCGCCTTCTGCATCTCCAATTCACGAATCATCGCAGACGATGTTGATTGATTTTCAAGCTTGTAAGCGAACTGCAAACCAACAGAACAATAAATAATGTTACCTCACACATTTCCATTCAAGAAGTGGCTAGAACCCACCTGAAGGAAGAACTGCTTTGACGCGGGATTCCAATAAGTCCAGAACTTCTTTGGGTCCTTGTCAACCTCCCGGCTACGAACTTTAAAGGCAATAGTTTCATAAGGTTCAGCAGCGAACAGGAGATATTGCCACTTCCTATCCGGAGGTTCAACATGCTGTTCATAAGCCGACATGAAACGGTGACGTGGAATCACTCCAGCAGCATCGGCGATCTCAGGATAGTCGATTTGGAAGAGCATTGATTGTTGCCCTGTCTCTGGGTCTTTCTGCTTTGTCACCTAGAGAACAAAAAATAACCTACGTGAAGAAAGCTAAAATTAAGAGTAGAATAAATAGACAAGCTGCACACTTTATAGCCGGGTCGACCGATCTTAATAAATTTCTTTGGTTCAACTTTGGCCTTTTCTGGTTGAAGCGTCGCTGGACCTTCTTTTGCTTGTTCATGCGCGCGTCTCTGAAGATTGTATTGGTGCTTTTTACCTGAAAAATTGGGTTAGCCCGATTAATTCATGGGAGGCAATTTGGTAGGCAGACACGAAATGTAATTACATTACCTTGAGTATGCGCAAGGTAGCTGCCCTCGTTGTTGTGAAGTGTAAGGCAAAGCTTGCATTCATAGGTACCCAGATGATTTTTCATAAAATAGGGGTCTTTTTCAAGGTCAATGGTGTCCAAAGCCAACTGGCGAAGACGCTCACGCCGGTCGCGATTAGCTTCTGACTCTGATGCTACACCACCAGAGCCAGTTTTGCCCCCAACGCGATGCTGAAAATCCATCTTACCAATATGAACAATGGCACAGCAGAACGCGAAAATTCCAAAAGGACCGCGACGCACTCCCCAAAGAACCAATGAAATGGGAAAGATGTGATTGGAAATAGTTAAAACACAATGCATGAATTCTGGGAGAACTTGATTGCTTTGCACAACGATTTACATTATAAAAAGCATCTGGAAAAAAATAGTAATTTGTGTTGTGCAAAAAATTGATAAGGATGTGCAAAATCTTAAATCCGCGACACTAACCATCTAAAAGCCAAAAGGTTTTGACTACTGGATTATAAACGTTTTCAAGTTTTAATAAATTTTACACACTGACAAATTAGCAAAGTACGGGGGTTTGTGATGTTGCAGCGTGTGTATTGGGAAACAACGTTACACTATCTAAAAAACAAAAAAGATGTTATTTTCATGTAGAATATACAGATTTTCAACACGTTAGAGCAACAAGAGCTATCTATTTAGCTCATATCAATCTACCTGGTAACGTTACAATGCCTAGACACAAAATGAATTCAGTTACAAAACGCGAGTTAATCGTGTTGCAATCGTAGTAAATTTGCACATTTTTCTTGTTTTTCTATGCAAGGTGAATCTCTTTACCACAGATTTTGCGCTCCTGTGCAGTTTGCAATGCATCTTTTTATTGCGGTTTTCGCAAAAGCTCATAGGGCTACAGGTTATGGTTTATTTACGGAAGAGCCAAATTTTTGCGGTGCAGCTAAATAAATGTACAGTCATTGTAATACTTTGTCCATTTGACTGCCGGTTTCAATTTAGGCCACTTTGGGTAACCATAACGTCCTAACGGATTAACTGGTCACCGGACCGTATTAGAACCACCATTTCTAGTATTATGCCTTCTTATGCCTTTAAGAATATCGCCTAGTTTGCCATACTCGGCAGTAAATGTATTTTTCATGACTCAAACTATTTTTTAAAATTATCTGTAGCGTCCCGAGGCTCCCTTGAAGGCAAAAGAAGGCAGAATGCTAGGGCGGAACATATATGTTCACCGGACAGAGGGAAAAAGGCTGCTGGCATGGCCCGGAGGCCAGCCCACGCAGCTAGGACAGTACGGCCACCTCTGTAACCCACACCAAAACCGGTGGTTCCAACAAACAAAGTACTACATTATCACTTAAAAATTATTCAAAATATATTATTATCAACCCGAAAAGGCAGATTTAGTAGGTTCCTTATGGTTTTAGGCATTTAATTTTGTGTCAGCTGATTAAGGTCAAGAGGTAAAACATCCCAGTGACGACCGGGAGTACAATTTGCAAATTTAGGGGACTCTCAGTATTAAACAAAGGTCTAGTCAAGCTGCGGTGCGCTGGTTGTTTTGCTTTTGGCTTTGAGTAAGAGACCAACTGTTTCTCCACTTTTGAGCTCTTGATGGGTGATCTGATTTACAGGTCGCGTAATTAACTCCAAGCCCTAGCGTATTTCAAAATTTAGTATTCTGCCGAGCGCTATGTCTTTATTGAGCTTTTGAGAACGTCGCTGAAAGCCACTGTAACATATTTAGTTGTTAGTTTGACAGTCAGTTTTGGTTGCGGTCACCTGACTGGCCATATGAAATTAGCCTAATGGGCTGACCCCTAATCGAAGTCGGTAGCCGCAAACTTTTCTGTAACTGCATATATGTATTTGCCGCCTTAGAATTATTTTCTTTTATCTTCAGAGTGGCCCTGGAGCGCTGAAGCGACAAAATAAATTAAGTCATTATGCAAAATCATAACTAACAAAATAAAATCTTTCTGTGTAGGACTTCAGAGTCCAGCAAATATCACTGCGTCATTGTCAACTGCACAAGAACTGTAGTGCATGTTTTTTATTACTAGTTTGGTTTACGGGCTTAGACGGCTGCACTGCCCTATCCAGGATGGCCAGACTTCAGGCGGCTTCAACGTCCCTTCTTGCTAATTATATTCTGCATGGCAACATACTTTCTTTTGCCTCCAATAAAATCTGTAGGCGCTATAGCAACCGTTTTTAAATTTGGTGAAACGGCCGTCAACTTAAAGCATTAGCCATGCATTTAAAGAAGTGCTAAGATTCCTTGTATAAAGTCTTGCCCACAAAGGCCCTGTAGAGTTCCGGTGCTATACTGGAGGCAAAAAAAGCAAAATGACAGAGCAGAATACATAAGTTCAGCAAACAGAGGAAAATTAGCACTGGCATGCCCCATAGCCCAGCCTACGCAGCTAGGGCAACATGGCTACCTCTGTGACTCTGACCAAAACCGGTAGTCCAAACAAACGAAGTATCGCAAAGCCGTCAAACAATAGCATAAGCTTTAAAATATAAGCGCTCGGATTGTAAATCGCGTTTCTGCTAGTTACTGGGTGTGCACATGCCTTTATGGTTAGGAACTGGCATAATTGAATATAAAGTTCAACTGCGTTGTCAATTTAGTTGTAATGACCTGATTCTTCTATAAGCAAAATGACCAATTTTAACTGATGCATTGAAATGTAGGTTAAACTATTTTTGGTAAAATTCTTTGCGTTTTATGTAATGATTTTGCCGAAAATTGCGTTTGGAATTATCTTATTTTGCGATTCCACCTAAGACATGTAACTTTATTGCTTAGCGAAATTTCGTCTAAGCTTTCAGCAAAATGGTTGTTCAAATGCATTTTCTTTACGCGCCTGAGTCGCGTTTCACTTATTGTCGTAGCTCTCGTTGAGGATGAGCGCTAAGCAGCGGATGAAGGTGCAGAATGAGCGCGCTCACAGCAATATTACTAACCGTGGGAACGTACCAAAGTCACTGGTACTATTTTCAATTCTGTCGCTCGATGGAAGTTTTAGAAATCGAATGACGATCAGTCGAATTTGAATGCGTGGGTTCTTGGGCTTATCGTGTTCGTCGTCTGTGGTTCAGGCAAGTGTTCATTTCGTTCCCCTAAATTTTTTTCTCCTTAGCTGTTTTCGAAATCATTCAGCACATAAGAATGGCTTTCTAACCTATTTCTTCAAATTGTGACGGTGCTCTTTCAACGTGTGTTCTGCAAGTACGCCTTTGTGAAGTAAATTTGAACATCAAAACCAGTGAATTGCTGGTACTTTTTTGTGTTCTTACGGGAGTGTTCGTGAGGGCACTTTATCTACTTGGACCAAAAGGTGGGATTTGCCATTTCAATGGGTGCTTTAAGGCAATAATTGGAATTTCGTTTTCCTCGGTGGTTTCCACTAGGTTTTGTTGGGGGCTTTTTTTAAATAATTACCTGTTACAACAAGAGACATTCAAATAATAGAGGTCATGTTTGTATGGTTACTATAGCAGACAAAACTAGTTGCGTCATCTTACGTCAATATTTGTTTTGTTTCTTTATTTCTTCACTGATGTGCTAATTCTCTTAAAGTATGTCTTGGTTCTATCGTATGCAACTACGCTGGTAAAGATTGAGTATCGTTTCACTTCTCGTTTGAGTCCTTGATTGTCATCAAATAAATTTGTTCTCTTTTTTCCATTTCACGCGATTTCACAAATGCTTTCTTGATTCTGCTATTCAGATAACTGTGTGCGCCTCTCTCGTCCTATGCAGTCCGCACTGTTTTTTAGTTCAAATTACAATGCGCTGCTTAGTAGATTAGCACCCTGTGTTTTTGGGATATTGCATGTGCATATTCTTGATGCTATAAACATTACCACACTCGTAGTATCTGCGGCTTGGTTGTTTTACTCAAGTCAGTCATTACCCGTCGGGGCAGCATGTGCGCCTGCCGGTAGCCCTTTTCTTGTCACCTCACGCTTGATAGTCTCGCGGTCTGACACTGAAATAGCCTGGACCTCAAACGCTATACGTGAGGTGTCACTGAGTTCCTAGTTCTAACTATTTTCTTTTTTAACTGTAGCTACGATATTTTTTTTGGAAGTTTATTGTTGGGAGCGTTGTTTCTGGGTCGCGAGACATTTTCCATTTATCGAGGGCGATAGTTTGGAAGTCGTTAAAATTAAAACAAGTAGCATTGTGATTATTTCATGTTGAGGTCTTGTTATTTTTGTTGCATTTAGGTGGAAAATGGTCGATTTGTCTGCTTACTGCAGGTACAAGTGTGGTGTGGGGCGTTTGTTGTCGGTGTCACACATGTGTCATGTGCTCTTCATCCGTTTACATTATGCCTGGGTGTGTCAAATCGTAGAGCTAGCAGATTGGCTTAGCTTAAAACCGTAGCATCATCCTTTTTTTCGTGACATAATTCTCCACCAATTGTTGCTCTGTGGACTGTTGTGGTCGCAAGTTTTTCTCCGAGATTTTGACAGCGAAGGCAACAATAATTACGCCATCGAATTGAGTGGCTGGCTGGCTCTTTTTCTCATCCCAAAGCACCGTGTGACAGTTCTGTTCCTCGTCAACCTCGTTCCAATTAAATGGACTCTAGAATTAATGTCCATTTTTAATTCCGGGGTTTTCGCATTATCTTGAATTGAAACCCTAGCGGTCATGAAGAACGCAATGAATAAGTAGTTGGCGCTGTGAGGACGGTCAGGAAAAGGCAGTTGTACCGAGGGCAGAGGGTGGCAGAGTAATTAACTGTGAAAATAGAAGCTCAACGGGTGAGACAGACCATAGCGGGATATTAATGTGGTAGACGATTAAGTAGATTAGGAGTTCCACGAATTAGGCCTCGATACATCAAATCCTAAGGTGTGCAGCACAAAGTTTGGATAGTGCGGGCGTCACATATGGGTGACGCTGGCGGAAGTGTCACACTGTAAGGGTGGGCTTGTCATCTGGGTTGGGGTGCTCCTCCAAGCAGCTTCCCGCCTGGATCACTGCACTCGAAACTTCTTCCCGTGATGGGCGCCCACTGTGGTGTTGCAGCCTCAAATGGAGGTGGTGGAGCTAACTGTGGGAACCGAAAGAGTCTGACGGTCTGGCAAAGCACCAGGAAGGAGTTTCCACGATATCAGAGTGTCTTCAATGCGCCTCTCACCGACCGACCTCCAACTGGTCAGGTTGGACGAAGAATGTTACCGAGCATAAGGTGAGGACAAGCACATGGCATGGAATGGAGACGGATGGCCAGGAGTGAGCACGGAATGGGTGGGTGGATGTGGACAAATGGGTACATAATGGATGGAGACATGCGGGATGAATGGATGGGTGAAACGGGTGCACACCGATTCGGTGGGTGGGTACGGAATAAAAGGATGTATGGGTGGGCGGGAGTTGGCCGCAGGATAAATGGATATTCGGATGAGTTGATAGAACCGGAGAGATTGAGTAGATTTGAGATCAAAGAAAGGATGGATTGACAGCTGGATGCACTGAAGAGTGGATGGTCGGATGAAACAGGTAGACTAATCGAGAGTAGGTGGGGTAATGCTTGAGAGGGGGTTCAGAAGCTGAGCAGAATTAAAGGAAAGGATCGAGGTTTGGTGTTTTCCCCCAGAAGAGAAATACTCTCATCATCAAGTCGTTTTTCCTAGTTTGATCGTGACAGACGTGGAGATTCAAGCAGAATATTGACGCACCCTTCCCACTTAATGCATAAATTGGAATCACTCTTCCAAAGTAACAGCTTTTATACCCAATTAAAAGGTTTATCTTGTTTACGGTCGTTATGTGCATCTACACGATGCCTCGAAATGGACTATTTGGACCCTTCAATCAAAATTCACTTCAATGTCTTGACACAACCAAAAAAATCGCCACAATCACGACGAGCAGTGGTGATCCACCAGAAAAAAAGTGACCACACTCCCGAGAAATCACAAGGAATTGACACTCCTGAAACCGGTCGAACCGCCGTCTGACCGATGACCTTCGAGCACCGCTTATGTAAAGATGATTGGTCCGAAGTAACCAATGGTTGATCGGCAGGTGGGATGATGGCCAATGAGAACTTTGGCCTATCCAGTCCGCATTGGCCATTGTGGCAATAAATATTTTAGCTAAATAAATCTGTATTTTTACGTAAATGTGCATTTAGATTAAACCCAAGAAGTTATGGAGGTGGCAATCACCAAGAAGGTTATTTGTAGATCTATTTGTTTGTGGGTTAAGAGAAGGGAACAAACAACTTTGATTGCATTGTCGTAAAAGCAGTCACCCGGATAACTCGTGTTACGTAGGCGCAGGAAAAGTCCCCATTAATTAGCGATTGGTCCAGCCCGACGCCATGTCTTCTAAGCCTCCTTTGCGCGCAAGTTTCCCCTGACGCGAGAATGAATTGCTAGGTGTGGCAAGCAATGCTTCACTGAGTGGCAGATGGGGCTTTCGCTCACCTTTCTAGCATCGCCCGGGACTAGCATTAAACACAATCCGATTTTAATGCCTATATTATTGAAGCCTCACCAATAGTGGCTCAAATAGGCGCCAAGTATACTGAAATGGAAGGAAAAGTAGGAGAAGTCCATTTATCCATCCCAAACCATAAATTTTTTAGGACGCTATTAAAGAAAACTAGAAAATCGTTTAAAACAGGCTCTGAGGCGAGTAAAAACAAATTCTCAGATTGAATATCAGTGCACCAAAAATTTTGTTATTCCAAAATTAAATTGGCATGTACTTATCACATAAACCCTCTTTATATCTATCAAGCGTGGCCTGAAATATGACAGACACCGCGTGCACATTGATACACTTGGGACACTCTACTCTTGATCACGTGATTGCACCAGCGACAAATGCAAGGCGAATAAGTAGCTGGAGCTTAGCCATTTCAACTTCTGACGCAATGCCTACTTAAATAGGATTTAAGTAGAGCGAGCACATTCATCAGTTTGGCCTTAACAAAAAAAGGAAATGCATTTTGCTTGATTTGTTGCAAATTATGTGTCACTAAAAGTTCTTTTTTCCCTGAGGTTAAAAAGTTCACGTAGAAAAAGAGCAGGCAAATGAACAAGCTTCCACTTGACTGCTGACCTCTAAATATGAGAAACGCAGCATTTTATATAGTCAAATGACCTGCCTGTTGAAACACTTAATTTTCATTCTTATAAAGGCAACAGAATAGCTTGGCAACGCTTCTCAGACAAAAAATTAGTTCAGGTGATATGCATTGTAAAGTGTGACTTGTCCTACTTAAAAAATAAGTAGCAGAGACCAGGTAAGCGAAGTTTTTCAAAACCAGATGCATGCGACGACAAAATTGGGAACAGTGGAATATCTTTCAAAAAGAAACATGAAGCCAAAAACTTGCTTGTTAGGTGTATGAAAACTCAAAGGTTTTAGTAATCTGTGTTCCTTTTTTAAATTACCTAAAGGCCATTTTACGTCATCAACCCACATCCGAGTGGGTGGAAAAGGCAAGTAAATTTTAGTAGAAGAGATAGAAATAAAACGCACTGGAGTCTAGCCTAATCGTTGCTGCAAATGGCATGCGAAGCAGTTGCCCGTCGAAGGAGCGTGCTGACGACAACAAGATGTGCGTCCAAGGCGTGCATTTGCTGCCAACAAAAGCAGCTTTTTTAAACCCAGCCAGTAAAACTTGTGCTTAGCCCAACTCTCCCTTTAAACTGGCATTTTGATCTCGAATTTCTTTTCTGCCTTGCTTTGCATGAAAGTCTCATTATTAACTACTGAAAAATCCGTGGGTGGGGAAATTTGATTTGGCTGTAGCTGCTTAAAATTGCCCATTTAGCGGTGGGTCTGCTTAATTATTTCAAAAGGTTGAAATGAAAAAGGGCTTTTAAGGCGATGTTTATTTGCTCTAATTAAAATTAATGGGTTTTTTTGGTGAGTAATTGTTTACAAAGTTTCGGTAAGGCGTGGTGCCAGGGTGAACTCTTGCGTTAAACCAAAGTGTTAAATTACATTTCCTAAATAAATTGATGCAGATGTAATTAAAATTACCAAATAAGAATTAAATGGCGTCCTACATAATTTGCTGACTTCGAGGAAAGAATTTTCACTCGGTGAAATGGTTGAGAATGTAATGTGACTTTCAGTAGATAAATTACTTGTCATATTTCTCGGTCATCAGCTTATGCTCCACAAAGCAGAGCTTCTTTGGCCAGTTTACTGACCCGACACGTGCATTGGCGGAGCACGAGACAAACTGATAATTTGTCCGACCAACTAACCAAATTGTGTTTATTGCTACTGACAAAGCTTAAGTAATATGAATTTTAACTAGTTTAATGCAACTGCAATGGCTTTGAAGTTGTCAGACTCTGTTTACGTGTGCGTCCAATTGGATGGGACACTTCAGCCTCCGCCGCAAGTTGTGCTCCCACTCTGCTTTCGAACCAGACAAATAGCTGGTCTACTAACTCTACTGTTCATTAATAAGTAGTATGCCCTGTAAAACATTCTCGGCTTGTTGGGAATTCACGGAAGGTATAACTATCTTTCAACAAATTAATTAATAGTTCTAGTGATGAAAAGCTGCTTAAAAAATTAATGAAAGACCGAAATGTAGTAAATTAACGAAACACCAAAATTGAGTTTGAATAGGCAGGATGTAGGTGTTTTTTGCCTTTAAAAATAGGCAAAAAGCTTGCCATATTAGCTAAAATACTTAGCCTCGTAGTGCATAAGTATGCTCTCAAGGATATGCCAACATGACAATTCATCTCGACTAAAGCGTTTCGTGCAAAGGAGTCGTAAAACTAAGCCCTTCCTCCAAAGGAGGCATATCACTACTTTCCCTTTCCCAAATGATTGTCTTTCGTGAGTGGCTGTTTAATCCCAATGCGAGGTAAAAAAAAGCCGTAAGGAAAAAAACCAGGCGGATGTGGAGAGAGTGAGAGAGAGAGAGAGAGGGAGATAGCGAGAGGGGATAAGGATGAGTCAATACCCAACTCCCATTTCTGCAGTGCAAGTTTAATGTTTTGGGCGAGAGATGAACGGGCATTCGGTGGCAGGTTTAGTTAGATTAAGAGGTCGTGATGACGATTCAAGAGAAGCTGCAATATGATTGCCGCCCTTTGATGCACAAATTGCAGTTAAGTTCAGACACCATCACACCACCTTTGAAGTTGCCGTCGCGGTCGGCAACGGAGTTGGGGACTTAATAGTCGATTGGCTTAATCTTTGGACAGACAAGTGACCGCATGCTTGTGTGTTCTTGCGTGCTAACCCGGTTTTTGGATTACGTGACCCCGCCCATGCTACCACTTCCGCCGCGTGAGCAAAGAAAGAAAGTCAACATTTTGTCATTAACTGCATAAACCAACGATGGCGCTTGAACTAGTAAGAAATGCCTATAATCTTGCAAATTGGCGGAAAATATCTGGTGGAAAATTTTATGCCCTCGTTGACGATTAGCCTCCACATCTGGCGACCCAAGAAGCGCTATCAAAGAAATAAGAGAAATCCCGCTTATTCTACCTACTGTGGTTTTACGTTAGCTTCCATAAGACTTCGAAATAGGAAAACAAGTTTAAATGGACCGGGTTTAGAAAGCAACGAAGGCGGATGGCGCAAAACAGAAAGCAATCGCTGCCCATGCGGCTACCGTAAAAGGGAATGTCTTAATGATAAATAGGAGGAAGGCAAGTCATGACGAAAGGAATGAAAACCAACCGACAATTCTGTTTACGTCCATCCCGTATCCGTCCATCCATCCATCGATGCATTCTCTATTCACGTAGAAAATCAATTCACTTCGGGTTTGTCCACTCATTTCATTCTATTGTTTAATGCTTAGGGTCAAGCGAGGTCTTCCATGTGTGCACTACAAGTCACTTTCATCATCCCCCGTGCCACGTGGAATGCCAAAGAGAAGAGGTCACTCCTCTGGTGAAATTGCAGCCGGGCATCAATTGCGACATCCGCATTCAACCCTTCCACATCAGACCATTACAACCACACCATTGTAGTCTCCCTCTGCCAACCTAGCCACCACTCCTGTCATGAGGCATTTCTCAATGCCTCGACTGCACTCTACATCCTCCACCTCTCCATTCAACACAAGTGCCTACTCCACAACTCACTTCATCCAATGGAACACGTAGTCCTCTCGCACCTCCCTCCTCCAACTGAGAAGGATTTGTGTTTCCTGCGCATTGGGCGTGTGTGCGATCACTCTTCTCCCTCCAACAGTCCGAATGTGTCACACTCACTGTCACCAGCACAGAAGGACAGATGTGAGAGCTTTGTCATACCACACCACCACGAATGCCTTTCAACGCCACTGCCACACCCTTCACCCTCAAAGACTGTCACCGATGACTGATGTCATCTGTTCGCACTTTTAGCTGCCTTGTCAACTGCTCGCATCCTAATGGCACTTCACTCCGTGTCGACGCACTACGCCACAACTGAGAAGGGACAATTTCGAGTGCATTGGGTTTGGAGAAGGCGGTCGTGGGTAAGTTGCATCCTCTTTTCCATTACATGACAAACTGACGTGACAGGAGACTAGGCCGATTTCGCAGTTGTTTGACAAGGAGTCGTTGAAGCACATTAAACCGCATGAGCCAAGTTGTCTGGTTGAATTGTCATCATTGTCATCATCAAAGCAGTGTCTTCGAACCTGTTCTGACACTAGGCATGACAAATGTTGTCCCACGACGTGACAAATCAACCCAACGAGTGAAGAAATAAGCAAGCAAAGAATGCGAATAATTCAATCATGTTATTCTCCGTGGAGTCTCAATATCCCTCGTCCCCACACAACGCTCTTCTCTTTGCTCCATTCCATTGCATTGTGTAGTTATGCGGACACTTGCCGACAACTTGTGTTCGCCGTCTGATGTCACGACCTTTCACTAAAGCCGACAGGGAAAGCATTTCTCGCTCCCTCACTCCCCCTCTCCATCTTCTTCGCACTCGCTGAGTCTCACTGACACGACTTGACGCGCCACATTGGGCGTGCTACGTGTTCCGTCGGTGGGTTGGATTAATTCATGCAATGCAGTCAGTTAGTCAGTCAGTCAATCAATCAAATCGCCATAACTGTTTAAAAAGTCCGCCTTACCACTTCTAGCAGTGCGTGGACGAGTGGGTGTGGGTGGAGGGGTGAGCGTGTCTCTCCATCCGTAGGTGTTCCGTCTGCTGCTCCTCCACACACATCGACTGCACGTGCCTTCATGATACAGCAGTTGCGCATCAAACTGCGTGAGGGTGGAGGAGGGAGGTGGGAGAAAATGAGGTGAGGAGTGCCGGTTGTAGTGCTTCACTTTCACTCATCCACGTCTAGACAGTAAATCTGTACCATCATCAACCACTCCTGCGTCACTACTCACCACCTTCACACTTTCACTCTTTCATCGTCGTGCGTGCAACACTCACCCGCAATCACTTGACAACTCACTGCCGTGGTCAGGCTCGAGCACCACTTGCATGGGAGAATCACCCACCTTCCATCCAACCATCTCGGAACCGACCACCCACCCAACCGATGGCATTCCATTCGAGTGACACTCCACAATCTCCATCCCCATCTACTTAATCCACGTGTCACCTCCTTCCAAAATACCCAAACGATCAATCTGAAGACTCCTCCTCCTTTTCTGCCTCTTCTTCTTCTCCGTCCATCACACTGACGAGAAACTTTGTGGAAGTAAACGCGAAGAATTTGCAACTGCTCAACCCACCTCACATGATTGCTCCATTGATGGGTGTCTCCTCTACATCCTCATCACCATTTCAACTCTTCCATTCAATCGCATTTCCACCACAACGTCCAACTCTGCCGTTGACGTCCACTTGGCAACACATTGTGTAAATGCGTCTGTAATCACACGTCAGGTGGGCAATTCGACTCACCACATTCTCTGCTCACACTCACAAATGTCCTCCTCAATTCATTACCTCACAGTGTATCAAGCTTTCCCACTGTCACAGTGGCATGGTGTCAAATGACTCACACCCACTTCCACTCTTCAGGCGCTCCACTCGTCACAAAGGTGTTGGGTGAATTCACAGTGTGTGTGTTTCACCCTCCTCCCCTCGACGTCTCTCCGTTGACGTACACTCTGTGTACCACCGCACCTCCCAACCCCTCACTCCTCATTCTGCATTCCAATCAGCTCAATCAATCACCCAATGCGATTGCACAGTGTGAGAGGCACAAGACAAGACCATTTGATTGTTTCAATTCGTGATCCACCACACGGGATAACGTATCGCCTTAATGCTTTGTGAGGTTCTGTGATGGAGACTTGCGCGAGAATGAGGTCATCGGGTCAGTCATACGTCCACGAATAGAGCTTACAGGTTAGTTTGGCGTTATGGCTTCGTACCTGAAAGAACTGCAAATCAGCTGGACGATTCATGTGTGCCAATGAAACTTTTTTTCTAACACTGAAATTGAAATGCCACGGAACGATCTGAAGAACCGGTGAGTGAAAAACAACTCCTGTTGTTTCTTTAGTTTCAAATCTGATTTCGATGGGCCATGGGCCGAGCGAGAACACCTCGGTGATTCACCGGTTTGGGGGAGGAAAGAAAGCCCAGAGGAGCATAATTAGACTGACGAGGCGCGCAACTTTACTGAACAGCTTGGCCAGACAAACTGCGTTTCCCCATTGGCAGGCGATGTACACGTAAGCCCGTCTAGCGTGTGGACACAAAATTTACGTGTCTGTGCACATACGCACACACAAACATAGAGACAGACAATTGGAAAGTACTCTGGTGACTAAGACACCTCTATCACCACATCGGCGCGTCTAATTGGCCTCTTTGATGCCAAGCCGTGCCTTGGCATTAGACTTGTACCCACCATAATAATGCAGTCCGGAAACAGCACGAAATGCCGCCAGACACTCGCGTTAATGACATGGGAAAACCATGCTCAGTCCTTCAACCAAGACACTCAAATGCGCCATTTTATTCTTGTATAAAAAATCAAACTCAATCAGTGCTAGATGTGAGGTTAGCATTATCACCTGAGTGTTAAAGTTTGTATTTTTTAAAAAAAAAATCTACTGAGCGCTTAGGCCAGCTATACGAATTAGCATGGGCTAATTCTCCTAGCAAGCGGCCCACCTACCAGTGTTGAGTGTGGTTAGTTATTGCGTGATTAGTTTTTGCGCACTTTCGAAATGACCGTCAGTGAATGTATCGCATACATAAACAGTTCACAATACCGTGCAAGTTGTGTTTACACTGGGGATGGTGCAACACTTATTCAATTGTGGTCAAGTACAAGTGGGGCGTGAAGGCTGTCGATTATTTGTCTTACTGAAGTTAGAAAAAAAACCAATTGCACATCACAATGTGCGTTTTTTATTCACAGCTACCATAAAATGCCTAATTAGTAATTAGGAACGATTTGCTCTTTGTTCCATTCTCAGTGAGTGCATTAATTTACATGTGAAGGCCTAAATTCTAAGTAAATAACGATCCATTTTTACAAGTAGAGATAAGAGATCTTTGACGTTTACCTTCTAAAAAATTGTCATTTTTTGGTAAAAAGTAGCGCTGTTTGATGTTTGTCAAAGCTGAGAAAGAGCATTTTGCGAGAAAAACATGCGAAGAGGTGATTGGCTTAGACCGAGCCAATGGAAGATCAATCCGACCCTAGACACGCCTCTCATTGGTCAATGCACTTCAGGTAACTTTTTCGGTCAAATAATTTAACCTTGGCGATTGGGACAGAACGTGCAGGCCGCTAAAAAGACGAGTAGCTGTGGACAATTGGCTATCAAAATGTTAGCATCAATTGACCCATTTGGCAATTTTAATCCGCATTGTTTCTAGCATGAAATGTGGCCGCATTAAAGGGGCATTTTTAGGGCTGTACCAAGGCGCCATGGACATAAATACTAGCCGAGAATGGTGGACATTTTAAGTGTTTTTAAATAAAAAAAGGCATTGTGTTATTTTAATGAGTGGCGGCCTATCACTACGAAACGTGGGAGGCAAATTAGAGACGCATTTGAATTTAAACCAGACAAATCATGTGCTGATACCTTAAAATGAAAATTAAAGCCCCTTTACCGTTTGGGATGCATGAGCAGTGCATTAGCGGAAAGTAAATTGTAAAACAAGAAAAGAAGATTTTATAGACACACTTAAACCCTGAAAGTGGAATGCAGCCTGGTGATGTACGATGTTTTCAAGTACGAAGCCATAACGCCAGACTAACCTGTAAGCTCTATTCGTGGACGGATGACTGACCCGATGACCTCATTCTCGCGCGAGTCTGCATCACAGAACCTCACAAAGCATTAAGGCGATGCGTTATCCCGTGTGGTGGATCACGAATTGAAACAATCAAATGGTCTTGTCTTGTGCCTCTCACACTGTGCAATCGCATTGGGTGATTGATTGAGCTGATTAGAATGCAGAATGAGGAGTGAGGGGTTGGGAGGTGCGGTGGTACACAGAGTGTACGTCAACGGAGAGACGTCGAGGGGAGGAGGGTGAAACACACACACTGTGAATTCACCCAACACCTTTGTGACAAGTGGAGCGCCTGAAGAGTGGAAGTGGGTGTGAGTCATTTGACACCTTGCCACTGTGACAGTGGGTTGGTTTTTCACGCCATGGGACAGCATTTGTCATGCCTAGTGTCAGAACAGGTTCGAAGACATTGCTTTGATGATGACAATGATGACAATTCAACCAGACAACTTGGCTCATGCGGTTTAATGTGCTTCAACGACTCCTTGTCAAACAACTGCGAAATCGGCCTAGTCTCCTGTCACGTCAGTTTGTCATGTAATGGAAAAGAGGATGCAACTTACCCACGACCGCCTTCTCCAAACCCAATGCACTCGAAATTGTCCCTTCTCAGTTGTGGCGTAGTGCGTCGACACGGAGTGAAGTGCCATTAGGATGCGAGCAGTTGACAAGGCAGCTAAAAGTGCGAACAGATGACATCAGTCATCGGTGACAGTCTTTGAGGGTGAAGGGTGTGGCAGTGGCGTTGAAAGGCATTCGTGGTGGTGTGGTATGACAAAGCTCTCACATCTGTCCTTCTGTGCTGGTGACAGTGAGTGTGACACATTCGGACTGTTGGAGGGAGAAGAGTGATCGCACACACGCCCAATGCGCAGGAAACACAAATCCTTCTCAGTTGGAGGAGGGAGGTGCGAGAGGACTACGTGTTCCATTGGATGAAGTGAGTTGTGGAGTAGGCACTTGTGTTGAATGGAGAGGTGGAGGATGTAGAGTGCAGTCGAGGCATTGAGAAATGCCTCATGACAGGAGTGGTGGCTAGGTTGGCAGAGGGAGACTACAATGGTGTGGTTGTAATGGTCTGATGTGGAAGGGTTGAATGCGGATGTCGCAATTGATGCCCGGCTGCAATTTCACCAGATGAGTGACCTCTTCTCTCTGGCATTCCACGTGGCACAGTGGTGATGAAAGTGACTTGTAGTGCACACATGGAAGACCTCGCTTGACCCTAAGCATCAAACTATAGAGGAGGATCAGTGGACCCATTCCGAGTGGATTGACACACACTGGTAGATGGATGCGAGATAAATTGATGGATGAATAACAGAGAAATGAAGGAGTGTAGATGAGCGTCGTTTGATTTGCTTGCGGTTGTCAACTAAGCATTACGAGTACAGCAAAGGCGTATGGTGGTTGTGAAGACATTAAACTACCCAAAAATGTTTTACCCTGTGTACACGGCTTTTGAACTTTTAAATCCATGTGTTTTGGGAGGCTCTTGTTTTTTTATTTCTCCAGCATTATTAAATCCCGCCCTGACCGAATTTCATGACAGTCCCTCTCTCCCATAAAATGTGGGCGTATTATTTGGTTGCCTTGGCGTCTACTAACACAACAGCTTTTGTTGCCTTGATATATGACTTCGACCTATTTAGGGTCTTCCACCCTCTTGACATTGTTGATTTTGTCGTCGATAAAGAGTAGCTCCTGCCGACCCAACTTTCAAGGGAACGGACGAATACCGATGGATGCGATGCATCTGGCTTAGCTACAACCATCTCCAGGACACCTGACTGTGTCCGCTTTTTATTGTGGAGGTGCAAGAACGGCGGCTTTTTCTGTTCCAAATGCCTATGGATCGATGTTGCCATGGCGCCCAAAGATGTCTATGCATTTCCTTCACCAAAAGTAGTTGCCGTACACTTCTATTCCTCAATTTCTCATGTAGAAAAGTGAAATGGTTTTTAATGTGCATAATTTAAAAGACAGGAGGCAAAAAGGAGTTCATTTTTTGATTTGTTAGTTACACTCCTGACCATTTTGATGTAGAATAGAGCGCGCTTGTCACGGTTCAAGACGCAACGACTGATTGACTGCAAGCATTTGACACGCAGTCTCCACGAGAAGGTCGGATTTGCTCCAAAAATTAACAAAAGTATCAACTCCTAAGTGTACATTCGAGGAGAATCACGGTTTTGCACGGTTTTGCGGAGTGACGGTTGTGAAAGCCCTTAAACGTGGAAGAACAATCGACCTTATTTTAGCCTCCGTCTCCTCTCTCCTTCCACTTCACACACAATCAAAACGACACACTTTCACCACCTCTTCAGTTCAGTTTATGGCGCCCCATTGACAGGAAGGAAACAATTGTTTTTTGAAATAAGACGGAAATAATTACTAATGAAGCATTATGCCGCGTATCAAGATTTTATCTGCACCATCTGAGGAATAATGAGCGGACGCTGGGATAAAAATCATAGGATCTGAAATAACGCGAAATTTCAGAGACGCTATGAGACAGCCGACAGTGATGGACATGTGAAATCCTTAAAAAACAACTAAAACTATGATGAGTTGGTGCTTCAAATAGCCTGACAGATCTGTGACAGTGGGTAGATGAGATGAAATAATTGATGGATCAGCAGATAGAGGGGGAAAAGGATGGATAGATCGACGTGTACCTTCCTTTTACTCCCACTACACTAATGACTGCGTCATCTGTATCAACTAACGCACTCTTGGACAGAAGTTGGGCAGTTCAGTCGTGCATTGCATTTGTTACACGAGGAGTTGTGTTGAATGTGAGTGAAAATGCAGTTGTTTCTACGATTGGAACCACGCCACAGAGAGTACCGGCGATACCGAATGCTCAATTAAATGCTTCCTGCGGAGATGGGTGGATTAGGAAATGGTTTTGAATAAGGGATGCAACTGATTTCACAGAGAAAGGCGTAACATTAACTCCTACTTTTTGTTCATATGGTAAAAGTGGTGGCTAGAATGGAGTCACAAAAGCAGGCAGACACGCAAGAACAAGCAGGCCAACGGTCACCTGTCTGTCCCAAGATTAGGCGATTTGCTGCACTGGAGAGCGACGACTACAGCAGCCATTCCGACGCCGACGATGGACGTGGATAAACTCTCGACTTTCAGTCTATAAAAAAACGATTAAAAGGAACTGAGATGTACACACACACACACACACACCAGACCACTTCCTTACGTGAGTAGCAATTCGAGTGGTCGGCGATTGCCCTCGTCTCCAGAGTTGTTTCGACGGTTGTGCCTTTGACTCGGACTCCAAGGCAAGAAGGGGCGACAAGGGAGCGCAATTGTACCCTGTGAGCTTCTGTCCATGGGGGCGGAGGGAGGGAGGGCATCAGTCTCACAATTTTACACTGTTCTCTTCAAGCAAAACTTAGTAGCAAAAATAAAAACTTGAGAAGTTCTAGAGTGGGGTTGCATCATGAAATCGAAATCCAACTATCACAAGATTCTGAGGTCACACCTAAATCATGACTATTTCATCATATGACGCCATGGGGTATTGATCCTCCACCACTACCTCCAAGACTTCTCAAAATATGCGTTATTGACCAAGAGAAAAGGTCTGGGGGTGGCTATCGGCATGGCCCAGAGGTCAGATCGTCTGACGGTAGCACAGTCGTGGAGCCTCCAAACGCCTCCTTACCAGAACGCTGAGAGCTAAACAATCAATTAAGGCCTTAGATGAAACAAAAACTGATTGCTCAGTGGGTTCCAAACCTCCTCTCTCCTCTCCCCTCCCCCACTTCCCGAAAAAAGGGGAAAGAGGAAGGCAAAAACTGACCCACAACCCAGTAATCAATAAATATTTCAGGGTAATAAAAAATATTGCGCGATGTCACCTCCTTTTTTTTCGTACCAAGCCTTCGTTGTATTTTATTGCCTCTTTCTTTTCGCGCTACCCTCCACCCTCCCCCCTTCACCTCCGTTTGACCTTTTACGAAGATCACATGAAGGTGACAGCAATTCCAGAACAGGAAAATTAATTACTATTCTCCACTTTTTTTCTTCGATATTTTGCTACAGAGAAAGTAAAATTTGGCGCAAGTGGCACCAATTACCGTCACCTTGTCAGTGTGCGTACGTGCGCGCACGCACACACGCACGCACGTGCACTGGCTATGCCATATAAAGCCAAAAATCGAAAATAAAAAAGAAGTACATTTTGGGCAAAAAAACAACTTTTGCTTCCTCCTTAACCTTTCAAGAAAAAGTTAATAACTCAGCGCTTCCTGTGTTTGTGCGATTTTTTCCTCCGTAAATTAAAGTGATCTATTGGCGCCACTTTGATTGGTCGAAGTGGAGTCACGATCCACAACCCACCACTGCTGTGGAAGAGGGTGGACAAAGGAATATCAGAGGGAGGTATGGCTAGCTGAACTGATACGTTGTTGATGGCTGAACGGATGGGTGAGCAAAGACCACAACCCACAGTCAAGGAGGACAGCCTTCGCCTTCCCTCCTGTTGTATCGCTCCCTACTCCCAGTCAACAAGAGGACTTCTCAGCATTCCACGGATTTCAACACCTTAATTACGACCTTCCAACGATTGAGTGCATCAATTATGAATCATGCCCCTATGCCGGTAGGTCTTGTTGGGGTAATGGAGGGGATCCGACGGCTATAACGGTGGTAACGACCAAAGAACTCAACCTAATTGGACGATATTCCGATTTCAGTCAACCGAATACGTGACAGTGCGACAAAAGCCGCACCCATTTTTGGCGTTCACACCAACAAAGCGTTTCAAAGAGGTTAAGACACCATTCCAGGAGCTGGTCGCCATCACCGATCCCACGCAATGTTGAATACACTTGATGAAAAACGTCTGACGTCCGACAGGCGATAAGATGCTTCCAATTCATGCCGCACCGGATCATGACCACAATCAGCAGAAAGACCAGTGACAATCGGAGCGGGAGAACAGTGACGAAGAGTGTCCGAGACGACCCCTTCCAAGGAGTGAAAACTGCTTCACACACTTCCCTCGCCTCGGCATATTTTTAATCCTAGCCCATATTAGCAGGCCTCGTGACACCCTCAGGTGTGACACAAAGAAGACAACGTCCAATCGAACAAAAACAAGAACAAACAAAGAAAGATGGGAAATTTTTATAAAAATTTATTATTGATATAGATATATAGGTTGGTAGGTAGGTGGGTGGGTGGGGATAGAGGGTGATAAAGACACACACACACACATGCACATACAGACATAAAGAGAACCGTAGGTGGAGGAGCAAGATGGACAGCAGGGAGGGAGGATTTTTCGGTCTGTGCAAGTGTGCAATGGAAGGAAGAGAAGAGAGATGGGGTGGGGCAGCATGAGCATCATATCTCTCTAAAACATCGCAATAAGGGAGGAAAAGACTACAACCAATCAACCCAAAACACATGGGACACTCCAACTCAAGCATCTATATCACAGCCCACCATCATCGCCATCACCACCGTCTTCGGTCTCTAAGCGTGATGTTTTCACATCCGCTACCATGGGTGCCTCAGCAGAGCCCTCCGACTCCCTACGTCGTTTCCTTTGGCCCAACCTAGCCTCCATTGCCGCCAGCATTGAGGTGTTCCCGGTATCCACGAGCACTTGGCCTGTGCGTGAGTGAGGAGGAAGGGCATATACCCAAGACTCGTTGAAACCGTCTCCCCAGGCATTTAGGTCGTCCTCAGGAGGCACGGCTCGTAGATAGGGCTCCGAGTAGGGCCAAAGAAGGTAGTCAGAATCATCTCCCCCTACTACGCCTTCATGCACGTCACGATACTGCACGTGGAGGTGGATGCCCCTTCGATGGAACTTGTACAATCCTCGGTAGGCAGCCAAGAAGGCCTCAAAGCGACTTCTGCCGTCTTCTTCATCAAATAATAAGGGGAAGTCAATAATGTTGGAGGGAGGTTGGGGGTCGGTTAGTGAAACCTCAACGGTGGGATCCAGAGCTCCTTGAGGCGACCAGGCAATGTCTGTCAAAAGGCTCCAGTCCGCACCTTCATCGGAGTGGAACAAACGTGGATGAACGTGCAACTTTGGGAAATTGGGATCGACCGGAGGACTGCGACGATGAAAAGAGCTAAAAAGGAGCAAGAGAAGCCCAGGCTAGCAGGAGTAGGGAGGTAGGGGATAGTGAAAACAGAAATGGTGAAGACGTACTCAGTAAGAGAGATGACCTCTCTGAAGCGCTGTTCAAAAGCTGAGTTCGTCTCCTCCATGGCGCATTCACTGCGATCTATCGAGTAGTCGTGCGAGATCATCACGTGTACTGCTTTGGCATTCCGCCACAGGGCCTGTTCCACAGCCTCGTGGTAGGGTCCAAAGGGTCTGCCAACAACAGCAATAAAAAGGGTGAGACTAATGGAAATTATTCTCAGGAAAGGCAATACCAGCAAGAGTCACCAGAATGTAGATCAACAAAAAGGTCAAAAGTTCCAACTTGCTAGGGACGGAGTTAAAAGGGCCTTAGAGCTCACAGAGGATCTGACTGATTTCCTAAAAAGTGATCTATCGCAGAAATGGCTTGCTGTTCTATAAGTGGCAATGAGTGGGAATGGAAATGAAATTTCTTGAACCCTCCCTGAAAAGGCGCACAGAAGTAAATCAAAGAGTCACATTATTGCAAAGTCCAGTTCTCACAAGTAATCTTAATCTCAAGATTTAAGTAACCATGTGGCACGTGAGAAATGCAGACCTGAGCTGAGACTATGAGAGTGGGCGACAGCGGTGTTGAAACATTAAGCAATTTATTCAGTTTTGAGGATATTCCGACACAGTGGCTCAAACCAACTCCACCCTCTTAGAAGTTCCATTTCACCTGCTGAGCTGAGAGAACTTAGCCTTTGAAGACAGGTCACTTGACCACGCAACAGGAAGACAAATGATTACGTGAGTTCCCCTCTTCTCCTGCGATTCCACCTCCAAAACAACGCCGTCCACGAGTCTTCCAGCCTTTCCCTACACGAAGGTGTACTACGCTACACTCGCAAATCAGAGGAAGGAGATCGCCTTAGCAGTGATGCTTGACACTTCTGACTGCCCTTCCAGACCACACCACCATCATATCGTCACTTTATCGACACAACTGCTAAAGCCACATTCTAAAGCGACAGTTTATTGAACAGGTAATGGCTGATGGCAGTTGAGAGGTGTCCGCCACTGGCTTAAGTAGACAAAGCAATTGTTCAGGCATGATGACCTACTTGCTAGACAGGCGTGCCCACCAGTTTCCACTTCCGGTGAACCGCGATTTGGCGGGATTACACACACACAAACGCACACCCTGGATGAGGCCAGCTCTGCTTCCAAAGGGGTGTAATTAACTTCTACGCCATTAATTTTAACTCCGAGATGTAAAGGTGGAGGTTTTATGACTACATGATTAGAGCAAATTTAATAAAAAAGCCACGAAATTATTTTTATTTGCCAGTTCTCATCCACTTGCCGAGTCTTGACGCAAAGGGCAACGCAACGCCTAAGGAATCCTCCGAGGGTGAATTCTTTGAAAAGGAAAGACGAAACTTCAAACCACAGATTGAATGAAAAGGTGCACCCCTCCACCCTCCAGTTACCAATGCTGGTGTAGTAACAGGGACGCATGTCATGCCGAGCCTCGGCTCACCTATGAAGGTCAGACAAACAGCAACAAAACTGCAAGCATGGGACCTACCATGTAAGGTCACATGCATCGACGTGCATGTGACTGACAGCATGTAGCGCGGTACACATCGCTGTCACAACAGTGCGGTTGCGAATAATCAAAAAGGCAGTTGCAAATTTTGGTGCAGGAAGGGATGAAATATGTGCCTCTCTTCATTGTGCCCTCTCAAATGAACCCATTATCCGAAATCCAAGCCCATCTGCACCAGTCCCAAAGCAGAATTGGAGGAGCTGCGGTGTGGGAGTGGTAGTAGAACTAACCACCCGGAAAGGATCTAGCCAACTTAATCCCAGTGGCGGGGGTGGCAAGAACAGTCCTCAGCAATGCACGGTTTTGTGCGTGGTGAAGCAGTTGACCCACACCCACACTAAGGGGCACAGCAGTGTTGCAAGGTAGAGGAAACGGATCTTCACACAGGTGTAGTAAAACATCAGCCAACACTGAACCCCGAAGGCAACCAATTTGAACACTGCATTTCGGACTGTCGACTGACTGATTTGCGGCAGAGAATGGTAAAAAAAGTGTTATAGTGTCTCCAAACAAACCATCTCATGCTTTTAAGGCATCACTTCGACTGCTGAAGACCACGAAGTGTAGCTAAATCAACCCCTGGGAAGGGAGAAGCCCCCTACCCCAAAAAGTAGTCGGGTGTGGTGAATCAGCAGGGAAGCCCTCCTTTTACCCAATACCTCAAACTTGCTGCCGAGAAGACGTCTACCTTGATGTTCCCCCATTAGTGTTTCGCCAAATGACAAGTTTCCCTTCCCTTAGCATTATTACTAGACAATCAAATGGGCAGTGGAATAGCCACTGGAGCAATGAATGCGATACAGAAATGGGAGTGGAGAGGAATAAATCTTGTTTATCCGTGGTTTGTAAACATCCACAGCGCGGGAGATGATTATGGACCCCCAATCGCGGTGGTAAAGAAGCTCCCTGTGGTTATTTAACCTTTATTAAACAAACAACTGCCCGATCATATTTACCTACCTTCTAATTCTGTCCCAGCGCGAGAAAGTGGTTTAATAGCTTGTAAAGCACAAAACTACCATTCCAAGGCTAGTCAGGGAGAAAGTGACAAAAGATTTGCCCTTTTCGAGAACTTTTGAAAGGGAAGCATCAGACCACAAGACCAAGTACTAGGATCCGTAGGAATCCAACCGAAAAAGTAGGAATAAGAATAGTGTACCCTGATAAATCACGGCTTCGAGGTTTTGTGGATACTACATGCGGAAGGTGGACGAAAAACTAATCCCCGAGAAGGCGTAACTAGAAGCACAAAAAAGAAAACAACCATGGTAGCAGGCAAACGAGTCGCGAGGTGTAGGTTCCATAACAATCCCAATTTCCCTTGGAGTAGCAAGTGTACCAGGCACCGTGATTTCCCGACTTCTTAAATAAAGTTGACAAGAACTCTACCACTGATAGATGCAAAGCCTAGCCTGTGCTAAAATCTCTCCTCATAATCACCCAAAAATGATTAAAACCGAGAAGGTAATTTCCCCATAAAACTAGTCAGTTGGTTAGGATCGTGGTTTTTTGAAGCAACTTTTAGAGTAATCATCAACTTAACGAGTGAAACACAAAAACCTACCGGAAGGTGATAAAGATGTTCTCCTCATGATGGGGATATAGGGCAGCGACAGCACCGAGCCAATTGTAGATAGCGAATTTGGGACATCGGATAATGCGAACGCGTCGGAGGGAGGGCACCGGATCGGTCATTTTTACGGAGATACAGGGTGGGAAGACAGTGGTGGAGGAGGAGGAGGGGGAGGCGGTGATGGCGGTGGCGGGAACACCGGTTGTGACGGCATGAAACAGTATGGCGGTGAGAGCTGGACAGTTCTCAACCGTGATGTTCTTCAGCCGCGGCACACTGGAGAGCACCAGATGGGTGAGACCTACGCGCTCAAAGTGCAGTGTGGTGAGGCAGCTGAGGGGTGAGGCAATGGGTTGGCGCAGGGTTAGCACGCAGGGCTTGGGACCCACAAATTGACGCAACTCGCTCGTGTCCACGCAAGCATCGCGAGCCGTCCATACCCGTGGTGTGTGATGCAGTGACGGTTCTGACTGCGTTTCCGAAGGCGATTGCTAAAAAAAGACTAAAAGTTTAGAAGGAGCCTACGGACAATCAACACCCTCGCTTACACGCTGGCTAACTCAGAGGTCGTTTCGCCGTGATAGAATGACGCAAATACTTGTTCCATCACACTGTTGCTCTCCTCAAACCAAAACTATCCCTCCTCTACTTTACTGTCTTAAATGCAACCGGTCATCATGGACCAATACGGAATGTATAACGCGTCTTTAACTCCAAGCTTTGGTAGTGAAATAGCTGTCACAAATATGTGGAGCTGAAAGCTCACTCCATTGACTTGGTACTGAAGAGATCGGAACCGCTCACCCAGGGACAGTTTATAGTCTTGGCATGAAAACAGTGAAAGCGTTGCACTCTTCAGCCACATTGAGAGCTGAAGATACTCCTAAATGACAGCCAGGAGGCAGGAATCGAGCATAAAAGCTAAATTACACGAATACAAAATAAAGTGAATCCGACTAACGAGCTCTCGATGAAACAAAACGACCAATTTAGGCATGAAGAGTCACTCACTGCTAAACCCGAACTACATCCCAAGCACTCGCCAGATCCACAAAGGGGCCGAACAAAGGAACACCGCTTATCCCGTAACCGATCAAATGTAGCTGTGGCGCATATCTTATCCGCCCAATCCGAGCAAATGAGTTTTTGGTAGAGCGCGTTGTGCTGCAAGAGCACAGGGAAGGGATGAAAGGCCAGTGGGCCACCCAACTGATGCTGATGTTGGTACAGGCCTTGGTCCTTGGAGTCTGCTGGTGGTAACTGTGAGGGTTCAGATTCCACATGGAGGCGTTGGACAAAATCCCACTCAAGCAGACCACACACACAAGTCTGAGTGGAGCGGGAGGTAAAGAAGGCGCTTTTTTCGTCTTTTTCCTCCGCAATGACAACCGCTGGTGGACTGTCAATCAAAGTAGGGTCGAAGAGTAGACGATGGATCCTGCAGTGACCGAAGGCGCGACGCCCACACGTGCCGTCCATTTGAAGCAGCGACGTCAGGTAGGTGTGAGTCCGCAGAGTGAAAAAGATGTCAAAAGGCTGGACGGGCAATTCGTAGACACGGAGGCCAGCGGTGGTGGCTGAGTGCGAGACATCTCGAACCGAAGCGCCCATTCCAATACCGACGGGAGAGATGGGGGGATAGGCGACAAGACGAGACGAGAGGAGATCCGCGATGGAAAGAAGAAGACCCAACTTTCGGTAGTCAGGAAGAGTTAAAAGTTCCCTTCCCTCGCCTCCGCCTCCAGTTCTAGGCAGTGTATTGGGATCGAGCAACCACCGCTGCGACCAGTGGTAGGCAGGAAGCGTAAACGCAGTCTCTCGGCTCAGAGGGAACATGTCGCGCAAGACAAGAGATTCCAGAAAGCCGAAGGGGTCACCTTTTGCAAGGACACTCTCAATTTCGGACACGGTAATACCAGGGCAGTTTTCCAAAGTCAGACATTTCAAGGGAAGAGAGGTACGATATAAGGTGTTGGAGACGACCTTAGCTGCTCCCGATGACGGTGTTGACGTTTGAGGCGGCTGCGATGGTGCAGGAACGGTAGATGTTGCCGGTTGCGGTAACTGCGGTGGTACAGGTGCAGAAATTGAAGTTGAAGGTTGCGAATTTGCAGCAGCAGCAGCTGCTGGTGTCACAGCCTCCGCAGGAATGAGCTGATCGATACGAGGGAAACGGGTGATGTAGGGTGCATGCCGGATGGTGAGGCTAGAGAGGCGAGGACAAAGTGGAAAGACGAGAGCGAGACCGCGATTGGTGAAAGTGCAGTAGGGAAGAGAGCTCTCCATGGACTCAGATAGGTCCAAATCCACTGCTTCGGTGGGGGTGAGACGCGCCCGGTAGGGATCTTGATAACCTGAAAAGTGAAGGGTGAGAAGGTGGCGTAGTTAGTGAGGACACCATAAACCGTTCTACAAAATTCCCCAAAGCAATAAGAGAGGAGGTGACCTCAAGTGAAAACACGCAAGTGATGCGTCATCTCAAGGTGACTGTACACGACCTCGCGATAAAAACGGTTTCAGGTCAAACGGTCATATTCGATTTTAAATCTTGGAGGACTAGAAGCCATCTATCCCACGTCTCGCCCACAGGTTGGAGAACGTGAGTAAATGATTCCAGAACTGTCAGATGGATTGATTTTCTGGTCGACAAAGTGGTGAAAGAAATAAGGAGGAATATTTGTGGCTATTCATGCCTTAGAGGTACGGAACACACACAATGACAAGCCACGTACACAATGCGTTCGCACGTGATGGTACAACTTAACCATGTGATGTAAGAATGAAGGCGGCGACACGAACAGCATGGGTGGAGTTGAATAACTATCAGGGCTGCAAAGTGAAGTGAGGGTATCTTTTAGTATGTAAGTTCTATTTGAAGTGAAGCCAATCACAACTCTAGTTATTTACCGAGTTATAGAGTGGTCAGAGGATACGCCAACAGTGAGCATTTGGAGACGAAGAGTGCCAGAAAGTGAACGATAGCACGAAGAACACAGCTAGTGAGGTTACGAAAACGACAAAAAGGTATGCATGAGGGGAGAATGAGTCACTAGCATTTCTTCCAAATGTTTTCCTTTATCCCGCAAGGGTTTCTCTGGAAGTATCAACACCTAGCCGGAATCAGGCGGGGGCGCCAACTAGCACACGAGAGCATACACGTCACTGCCACGGAATGCAAGAACCGACCGGTAGCAGTACCAGCAGCAGAAGCACATGGTGGGTTCCGTGGGTGTGTGTGTGCCAGCTACCGAGTTGGAGAATGTCTTCTGACAGTGCAACAGAGGTAGCTTAGTCACACTCTACACACTGAGAGACCAGAAAAAATGCCACACGCAAGTACACTTAGACAGATGAGTTTGAAGAAAAACTACACGGGCTTCACAGAATGTATAAAACGCGTAAAAGCCATTTATCAGGACCAGCTTCAACCCGCCTCTCCAACCCCATCAGGGGTAATGTCGCTTCTCTGTACAAGTCCGAGAACACTACACAATCGTGCTTGCGTTACTATCACAACTCACTAGACCAGATTAAAGGGAAATAGAACCACTAGCGGAAAAATCCCAAAAGGATTGCTTTCTTATGAGTCAAGGATTCTGCCTGAGAAAGAATAACGCTGTCCTATGGCTACAATGCATAAGTAATCCAAAAACGGTTTGGTGGGATCCCGTGTGAAGCACAGAATATCATTAAAAGGATTAGCAGGGATGCTCCCGAGAGTGGTCGAATGCAACGAGATACGATTTCATTTGGGAATTAAGGGACTCCAAGCACGAAGAGATGGTGCTTAGACTCAGCACGTAAAAGTACTCAAGCAGACACTACGTCTCCAGCCCCACAAGACGCTGATGACATCGTTCTTTAAAAAAGAACCACTTGACAATGCAAAAATACACCAACTTAGCAAGACAAAGCCACACTCTCAAAGGATTCAAGAAGCTGATAAAGAGCTCCAGCAATTGGAATGACTTCAAAAAGGGACTTCATTGGCTATTCAGAGAAATACAGGGAAGGAACCTTGGTAATACTAAAAGTCAGTAAATGTAGTATGAAAAGCAAGTTTGCAAGGCTCTCGACACAGCTTGCTAAAATCACCTGTTCTGACTTGTAGCCAGTTGTCACATTCGTGTGACACTTTTATGCACACCAGTCTGCCGTTGAAGCACTACTGGTACTCTCTGTGTTACTCTCCACACCATCTTCTCGATATCCCATCAGCCCCTTCAATCTGTGCCACGTAAATGTAACATGTCTGCTTCACAGCCTGCGTTGGGCTCGACTTCAAAACCGCGGTAGACGCTAGTCTGCAGCCAACTCCACTGAAGAGTGCTTGCCAAAAAAAGTCCGACAAAATCTCATCCATCAAATGGTGTGCCCCATTCGGGAGGTCCTTTCTCTCCCGCTTGGGACCGGCAGTTTGGGTGTCTCTACTAACTCAAGTCGTTGCACAATTCTAAACTAACGTGTCACCCATGATGCTAGAAAAAACTGCTGTGTGTTTTCGACCACTTGCTGCCTCAGTACAATAACTCGTGAAGAAGTGGTTTTTACACTGCAAGATTCGTTAAGACAACATTTAAAACCGTTAGCCATTCCACTATCCCACCGTCTCGCTATGCCCAAAAGACCATCCACCCGCACCACTCCCATCTCTGTCCCCATTCCCACGCCCAGAGAACAATGTGTTCTTTATGCCCGCGGGCGCGCGTGTGCAGCGACGTGGGTGCGCGGACTGCAGACGACATTTTTCACCAGCACTTGTCTGTTCGCTTCCTAAAGGGCCTACTTGTCCTCCGCCTTCGCCTTCTCGTGTTTCAGAAAAAGCCAGCCATATTGATTGATTCGGAAGAAGGGCCTCTTCTTCCAACACAATACACACGACCGTCCAAAAACCATCCCCTCGAGCGTTGCAATTCGGGAAGAGAGGATTTCACTGCACCGCCTCACCACATCCTTCGTTTGGCGCTTTCCTGGCATTAGCTTTGGACAATCGCAAGACGGCATTCAAAAAAAGGCGGTTGGGAAATAGACACGTAATGACATATAGGTAGCTAGGGGCAGTGGAAAGGTAGCAACTCTCTGCCTCGTAGAGTACGCATTCTGGATTTAAGGTCGTGGACCTACGCACATTCCGAATGTAAAAGGCAGCGAAATCCCATTCAGTTACTGCCCAAATAAGATAAAAAAATCCAAATTGATAGTCTAAAATTCCCTAAGCAGTATAATCTTTGCTGGAAGGAACAATCAATCACGCGGCCTCCCGAATGCTAGTTCGCACGGCCCTCGACGATTAAAATTCTCCGGAAGTAATGAGGCAGTCAAAAATTCGAAAGATGGACATTTGGAGCGGAAACTATCAAAGTACAGCTACAAATTCTATGAAAAGAAAATCGCAACAGCGTTGCATTTTCGGTACAACACTGCAGATGTCAAAGTAGACTTATACCTTCAGAAACTTATACACAGCCACAACGCGCCCGTGAACTTCCTCACACGCACGATGTAATACAAATAGGGAATGGAGTAAATGCGCTACCGAAAAATTTGTGTGGAAAAAGCACATTTTCAAGCGTAAAACTAACCCAGAATAAGGCTCTCCAATCGCGATAGCCTAACTCTGGCGTAGGAAAGGGCTTCAAACAGCGCATTCTTCGTGTGCCAGATTTGTAGGGCGACATGGACGAGACTCTGTTGACCCGCGAGAAGTAGTAAGCCCGCATCCACCGCTGTCGAATCCCTATTACCCGCTAGCACCAGCCGTTGGAGGTTTCGGAAACAGAGGATTGGGGGTTCATGACGGTCCACAATCTGCTCCAAAAGACCTTCTGCAGGCCGAAAAAAGTTGAGAAGTGAACTTCAAGGAAGAAAATTGCGAGTTGCGAAAGATTGAGCTAACTCACCGATAAACCGTGTACCAACAAGCTCCAATCTAGCCAGTTGAGGTGCTCGAGCAAGGACTGCAAAGACACGTACGTATCGAAGGTAGCGTCGTGGCCCAACACAGTTGTTCATCACAAATGATTGCAGCTTCCCGGCTTGAAACGAGGCAAATGGATCTTGCTGTGTAAAAAGGACCTAGGAACACAGAGAGGAACACACGTTAGTCATTTTATCTGTGGCTGGGGTGATTCATGCACCAATACGCCCTTGACACTACCTGAAGACCTAGATAGGGACCATTTAACCAAGAATCCCACAAAACTAAGAGTACTCATTTCGGAAAAAAATACGTGTCACATTAACTTCAGTTTAGCTTGAGGAACTAAGCTCCAGACTCACCCACTTCAAGTGAAGATACTTGACATTATCAAGCCTGGGCAGAACCGAAATGGCAACAGAGACAAGATCAAGCTTTGTGAGATTGGAGATGGCCAGAGGAAGGTTTACCGACGGCGTGCGAGTGAGTATCGGGAAGGGTGAAACCGGTGCACCAGTTCGCGTGTCCCCAATACTTCCTGTTGCTGCTACTGCGGCCGCAGCTGCCGAAACGCCCGAGAGCAATGCGGTGATGGGGGGTCTGCGCAGATGCGCCACTGCCCCACTACCAGTACTACTTCCTGCACCACCCCTCACTCTCCGCCCCGAATTAAAATCGTTCCGGGCTTGCATACTCTCCGGCGGCACAAACGCTGTAGCGATGGCGAACGCCATCATCGATCCGTACGCACCTTGCTCCCCACCTGCATTTGATGACGCCATCGATGCTATCAGCGGGGATGATTCCGTCACTGCCGCTTCCTGGTTAACGTTCCGTTGGGTGTGCATATGGAAGTGTGGTTGAAGAAAGACGCGATGAGTGTGCGGATAGAGGTAGGTATACTGTGGACAGCACGGCGATCCCTGAAGTTGCGGCACCTCCCCTACTGGCTCAAACCACCTTGCTAATCGAGCTCCACTAGCGGCAGCTTGATGAACGAAAGAAGCCGCTGCGTGAGCGAGATTATTTGCAGTGAAAGAGGGTGTAGAGGGACCAGGTGATGGAGTAGGTAGTGGAGCAGGCTCTGGTGGCATAGGAACCGCATATTCACTATCCCAACTGTCCGGTCGGTTTCGGAACATACCATGAAACTTAACACTAGGTAGACGGTTCACGAGGAGGCTCATCAGGCCCACATCCATTAACTCGACCGAGCGGAGTTTTGTACAACTGCGAAATGCCTCCAACACTCCATCGTAGGTGAGAGCATGGGTGACATGCTGTAACTCAGGCGAGGTGGTGTCGTAAATGCGACGGGGGTAAAAACCAAGAATGTGGGTGACCTCGGGGGTGTAGGCCAGAATGCGCTTCAGCGCAGCGTCGTCGAGCTTTCTTGGTAGGTAGGCAAAGGGCAATCCCGAGCTAAAGTTAATCCGTTTTAGTGTGCTCAGGTGCCTGGTCGTGATGGTTTTCAGTCGCTTATTGAGACACTGAAGGGAGAAGAGGTCCTGAACACTGAGATATTGGATAATGCGGAGGATGAGTTCGAAGGGAAGGCTATCCAACTGGCGCGGTGCAGCCTGTCTCGCCTCCCACTCTCTGCGCAATTGTTCCTGACGAATTCGCGAGCGCAGAGGGTAGACATGCGGTTGAGCCTCTGCTGTCGAATCGACGTCCATGTCCGACTCCAAGTTCACCTCTGTTGCCAGTGCCCTCAGTGAGGGCCTCTTTGGATTATCACGCGAAATTGGTCTACGTTTCCTTTTGCCACGTTTACAGGCGACAGCAGTAGCGACGCCGACTACCGAAAAGGTGAAGTGATTAAAAGAAATTAGACCAATAAGTGAATGACTGGAAACCAGAAAAAAAAACATGAATCTGCTGACGATAACACCAACTCACTGCATTGATGGACCACATTCGAGGAGGGCTTGCAGGCAGTGGGGAGGGATGAGGAGCTTTCATTAAACAGACCATGGGAAGATGGATCGCTTGGTTGGTGCTGTGCTGAAAGGATGGGTTCCTCTGGCGACAGGATCATGAGGGGTTCGAGAACGGTATCAACGAGGGAAGTGACAGAGGAGAAGCTTGAAAGACTGGACTTGGGAAGGCAAGTGGTTGTGCAGGTTGCAACCACTTGTTGCCTAAATGCTGCGTCCACGGGGAGGACAGACGATGAAGTAGAGGGAATGGAGGAATCACAGCTAATTGAACGAGGAACGATGGAAACAGAGGAGGAAAGAGATCTTTGAATATTTTCGTCAACAGCGACAACAGTAGTCGAGGAGTCGCAGGTGGATTCGGGGTCCGGAAACGACGTTGGTGGCAGTTTTGCGACCTGGTCGTCTTCGTTCTCGCTATTATTGCCCTCGTCATTACTCTGCGGAGTCTGTGTTCCGGAGCCGTCATCGTCGACACGGACGCTAACTTGAACCGCGGCAACTTCTTCAACTGCCGTCTTAATAGCTTTCATGCGAAAGCTGGAATCAGATTCCCCGGAATCAACAAAACACTTTCTGGGGCCCCCAGACACAAAATCACCGCTACAGATGACATCAGCGGCGGGATCTGCAGTAGGAAGGGCTTCATGAATGCTATTTCCAGCTGAAGATCGGTTCCGACGTGACTTTCGGCATGGCTGTTGGCCGTCGGAGCTGCCTAACGAGGCCCCGCTACCATAGCGATGACGTTTTTGTCGTCCGCCACGGGAAAACCCGCCATCAACTGAGGTGGGTGAACTGACGGAATTGCTTCGCCTAGGAAGACCTCCAGGAGAACTTTGTTGTGATTGGTTAGGAGAAGTAGAGCCATTTTGAAGTGTTGAGTGGTTGATGCGCATGGGCATTTCAAGGAACACAAAGCGGATCCGA
The DNA here is from genome assembly GCA_036345935.2 of Taenia hydatigena. Lineage (NCBI taxonomy): Eukaryota > Metazoa > Platyhelminthes > Cestoda > Cyclophyllidea > Taeniidae > Taenia > Taenia hydatigena. Next base: position 10,616,577 of record JADWOT020000010.1, read on the forward strand.
GTTGGCGGCGCACACCTGCAAAACCAAGGCAAAAGAGCGTGAGAAGTTTCACATCAAAGACGGGAGGATATTAGTTCGCCTTAAATAGGACAGACGATCATCGGAAAAGTAAATTATAATCTGCAAATACTCAAGGCGTGGAGGACCTCATATTAACGAACAAAATTGAGATAAAGGCCAGTAGGAAATAGAAATAGACTAATATGTACGATAAGATAGAACCGAGTACTGAGTAACAGAAGGCTAGGACGACTCTTGCTGTCAACAAATTAAAAGTGTGACTATCGAAATCTAAATACAGTGGGTAGGAACCGTTACATTCACAAAAGTATTTGTCTGCAAAACATTGCAAGTGGTATGAATAAGGAGTTCAAATACACGCAGAGCAAATGTCGGTTAAACTACCTAAGCCTAGCTCTGCTCGATTATCTTATCAATGCAGCGGCACGCGCAAAAACAGAAAGATAGAAAATGGCGACAACTATGGCGATACCTAAAATAAAGTAGAACCCATAGAGAGCATTCGAAGTGGGCTTATAACCAACTGCGTCAACTTAAACAAAGTCAAAAAGGCAGATTTAATCTGCAGTTTATGGTCAAGACAAATGATTTATTGCACTTTTTACCAAATTTTATGCTAAGTGCACAATATTATAATGCATTTAATGCTAAGCTTAATAGATGAATTTCAGGTGACTAAACAAAAATCATTGCAAGAATAAGTAACAGCATGCAGCTCAAAACTAACAAATCCATTATTTTTGCAAATTCACTCTTGAAGTGTGGCTAATAAATAGCAGCGGAAAATCATAGATGTGTCCTCTAGTACCACCGGACTTAAAACCAGACTTGTACCATTCGTTTTTTAGCATCGTATGTTTTTTGCTGGTTATCTTTGCAATAAGCATTGCAAAAGGCAAAAAAGAGTAGGGTTCGCAGAATCTGTACAGTCATTGGACGGTAGGACTTACAGCTACTAGAGTTGACTGGGGGGCAGGACATACGACAAATTTTAGCGGTCCGTTATAAACAGAGTGGGTTAAGCAATCACCACACAACATGTGCTCGAAAGAGTTAAAAAATTCAGGATTTTACAAGGCTGGATTTATACATAACGTTATGCAGCAATCAATAACGCCCTCTACTCGCGGTGTGCGCTTGAGACTATAGTCTTAATCAATCGGTTGAGCTTAAGAAGTGATTTATTACCTTTCGCTTTTGCGATGCGTTTCAAAGAGCAGAATGAATCACAAATGCAAGTCGGCCTTAAATATGTCTGCCTTAAGACGCAAGGGGGGTCTGTCTCTGTTATAAGTCTCACTTATTTGTTTGATTCCCGGTTAGCTATAATCCCTTCGTTGAGTGGCCTCTACGCTACGTCAGTAGCACTGATTCCTTTGGTGTATGAGTATAGATGCCTTCTTCCCTGGTATCATGTCAACTTTTGTCTGTTGGGAAGTGTCGAGCTCAGGGTTGTGCTGCTAATGGCCTCCCGAGTAGCTCTACTCTGATGTGATTGCCAACGAAAGCTGTTCTTGTTGGTTTTCGTGTTAAGATTCATTTAATCACTGCCGATACTTAAAATGACAACCTTTAATTTTGTTATTTGACCTTATAAATAAAACAAAATTGGGGTCTGTACAGAGGGTAAGAAAAAATTTGTTTCGTTGAAATAAGCATTTGCGTCTAGCATCAGCACTTAACAATACTTTACTTGTTAGACAGCCAGTTTCGATTGCGGACGCTTGGGTGGCCATATTGCCTTTGCCAGATGGGCTAGTGGTAAAGCCATGCCAGTAGCCCCGATTCCTTTCTGTCAAATTATTTTGTCTCCTTTGTCTTCAAGGGATTCTTGGGACGCAACATTGGTGCCAGTGAAAAGCAACTTCGACTTTAAGAGGCTTACATCCTGATTTATGGCGCTTGTGATAAACTATAGCAGCGCGAAAGAAGTGTATCTGCAACGGATGTGAGAATCGCTAACGATTCATAACAGAAGGGTTGACGATGACGTCTACCTTTGGCATCTACTGCACTTTCGTATTCTGCAAGGAAACCATTAACAGCGGTGGTGACACTTGCTGCTCTATGGTACATGCTTAGGGACGTCGACAATGCAAAAATATGCAAAACCTCTATCCCGACAGAACCGTGTTAATTGCCGTACTTTTTTTGAAAATCTGCTCTTGGACCAATTTTGCCACGTCTTTCTAAAAGACAGCGAAATCCTCCCCCTTCAAAGTCAGTTTCTGAGCCAGACAAAACTCCAGATCGAGTAGAAATGCTAAGGTGGATTAGTTGTAGCGTCTGAGATTCCCTTGAAAGCAAAAGAAGGCAAAATACTAGGACAGAATACATATATTCAATAGACCGAGACCGAAACTAATTGGACAGGAGTGTGCTGACTGGCACGGCTGGCTCGTAAGTATTCCGTTTTAGCTTAACAAAGGAAGCGCCAAGGAGACGCACAAAGAAAGAGAGGAGCTAGGTAGTTGTTTGTTTGTCTTGCAGGCTGGACTCTGGCCATGCCAGCAGTTCAATTCCATCTGCCTGTTGAGCATATATACTCTGGCCTATGCTTTGCCTTCATTTATCCTCAAGGGAGTCTTAAGGCGCCACATTGGTGGAAGTGGAAAGCGGACCCGACTTTATAGGGTTTCTATCTCGATCTCTACCGCCTGTGGCATGTTGCAGTGGTGCAAAAGAAGTGCCTGTAGTACGGATGGGAGAATCTCTGACATCCCATAATAGGAAAGCTGAGAACGGTGTCCACCCTCGGCATCTACCCTATCTCCGTATTATGCAAGAAAGCTAACAACAAATGAAGCGACACTAGCTACGGATCACCTAGGAAGATTTCGTTCTGGAGATTTCCTTAAGATGCTTACTGAAGGATACCGGTGTGCTAGCGTCTCCCTATGGGCATACTAATGGTCGGCAGGACCTCTTACTCTAAGGTTCTTCCTTAAACAAGAAAAAACTCCAAGTCCAATCGAACTGCCAAGAGGGATCACTGACGATGGTGGCAAGAATCGCCCCAATCGCGTAAAATGTCGGCGGCTGGCATGGTTAGCTCGTGAGTGCTTCTTGCAGCACTGATTGCGTTGTGATGGTGACGCTAGAGGTTTACCAAGAAGCGCGTCAGGGACGACACTCGAAGGAGGAGAGGGGCAATGTAATACTTTGCTTGTTTGAACTACCGATTTCGGTCAGGGTCACAGAGGTAGCCATATTGCTCTAGCTGCATAGACTAGCCTCTAGGCCATACCAGCAGCTTACTTTCCTCTGTAATTGAATACATATGCTCAGACTTAGTATTTTGCCTTCTTTTGCATTTAAGGGAGTCGGGGGACGCCACAATGGGAGCATATTGCAGGTAATCTTACCTTAGTTTCACTAGTACCTGCATTTAACGCACAGTATTTGCATCTCGGGCACAGTTTTTTGAAAGACTTAGTTTCGCATACCTAAATTGTATTGACAGCACCTAACTTGTTCACACTGCGGTGAAATTCGATGCATATTGGTTCATCCTAACAATCCCACCACCAGAAGGTTAAAATTTAAATAGTCTTTAAAAAAAAGAAATTTATGAGCAATTGCTAATTTTAATAAGAATACTTAAAGCGTTTGCTTATTTCATGCACGTTCGACGGCTTCAATGACTTAACCTTGAAACTGTAACTAGGACACCAAATAATTAACCAAATTTAATTCACCGTCTTTAAGGATGGCTTTGCCATTTTTACCAGGGAATGTGTTTAATAACAGGGTACGTAATTTAAAGAGCTAGGGTGCATTTCTAGATTGGCAAGGAGAGATTCCACAAATCACATTACTTTGACAAAAATGTGGGTGCGGTCAACTTCTATTATGATAATAAACCGGGAATTGGCGGTGAACCGCTACCGGGTCAAAGAATGGACCCACCAATGAGCAAGTATCCCGACGTACATGGATCAAGAGCTCCTGCTTGGATCACATTTGATAAGCAGGTCAATACAGCCATTTTACTAGCATTTATGCGCTTCAAATCCACTTTAAAGAAATTATGTTCCCATTTGGAGTGGGGCTGTACGAGTCGAAATCGCGTAGCCTATAATTTTAAGTTACCTTGTATAATATTTATTCTAATGTTAATTCGACAGGTTCTCTGTTTTGAAGCTTACTTTCAACAAGCAGTTCACGAAAGCCGCATAGAACAGTATCGTGTGAGAAGATGTCAAGTCCTATTCTACTTAGAGGATGATACAATCCAGGTTATGGAACCTCGTGTTCAAAATTCTGCGCTGCCACAAGGTTTGATACTAGATGTTTGAAATTTATGCGAATTAAATAATTTTTTCTTGCATGAGTGAATTACACGAGGGTAAAATGGCATTATTCATTTGCAATCGGCAAAATCTATCGTTGCAAATTCTCCAGCCCATCAACTTAACCACCCAATCTAGGCACAATTGTGCGACGCCATCGAATTCACAAGCCGCCACCTTACGAGAAGTGCTTCTACACTGTGGAGGACTTTAACGTAGGCATAGATCTGGAGCTCTACGGGCGTGTCTACCGCCTAGTGTCATGCGACCAATTCACCGCCAACTTTCTACGCAAACTCGGCGTTCGGGTGAACGAACCGGAGCCCATTCCTGACGATCCCTACACAATGCATCGTATATCGGTGAGTTAGAGGCCAAATTTTTGGCTTGATGTCGATCGCCTTTTTTAAAAAAGAAACTGACGTTTAAATGAAATTGAAGGAACTACATACATTCTGTGTGGCGGAGGGTCAAAGGAGGGTTGATGGGTTTCCTCAGTTCTTGACCGTGATCTTCAGGTCTCTGACGCGATGCAACCACGACGTCCGCAAGAACGCGTTGACACACTGCGCCAGTTCCTTAATCACGATCGTCACGTCTTGCGTTTTTTTTGTACCTGGGACGATACTGGCAGTCTCTACGGCGATATTCGTAATTTCGTACTCAACTACTTCTTAGGTAATGAATCATGGTTTATAAGGGTTGTTTAGCTTAAACCAACTTTTGGTCAACATTTCTCTCCTCCTTTCTGTCCCAGGTGATGACACAATTGAGATACACGAGAAAGTTACCACCAATTCTGGACGCGATGCTGTACCCTACTTTCTGCGACGCCAGAAACTTCCTAAAGGCGTTCCTCCACTACCTCTACCAGGAGCTATCTGTAAACAAACCATTTTAAACACCATGGGCACCGTGCAGACTGGTAGCAGTCATATGCTAGACAGCATAAAGTTGGGAATTCAACAGCCCGAGTACTACACGGACGCAGATCTCACTTTGGGCGCTGTACTGAATGTTTTTGGAAGAAAATTTCTTATTTGTGACTGTGATGAGTTTACAAAGGAATTTTATAGAAAAAAATACGGCGTCAGTGAGTAAAACTTTTGTTCTATCTCAAACCTCGTGTTATTGGCTGCAAATCAAATTCTTTGCTCGGAAGAGTTGACAGTAAAAAATGCAAATTTTATAAAAATACGTCTATTTTAGAGACCTTTACTCCAGTGGCTCCTCCACGAAACGATTGCGACTACACAGTGAAACGGGAAAATCCACCCTACAACGGTTGGGGCTCGGACGAAGACTCGTTGGCCAACTGCTACAACCTCATTCCACGCCCACCCAAGAGGACATTCGAAGTAAACTGCAGTGTGGAAGTCCTGCGCTTCGCAGCACACCTTATCGCAGGGGCGGATGATGATGGTAACTGTGGCGATAAAGAGACTACTCGAAGGAGAATTTTCATCATCTCCTGCTTCTTGCGCGATAACACCTTTATGGTGTACGAACCTCCTGTCACCAATTCTGGTAAAACTGTTGTTACTGAAATTAATATCAGTAGAATAAAATTTAAGGCGAATTCCATTTGACTTGAACGCGTTCAGGCTACAAGGGTGGAAAGTTCATGGAACGGCGCAAAGTTATGAAACCCGGGCAGCCGATATTCCGTACGCATTTGCCGGACTACTACGCACCCTCCGATATCTACATTGGTGGCCAGGTGGTCTTTAACAACTTCGTATTTGAAATCTACGGCGCGGATGAATACACGTTAACCTACATGGAGGCCCATCCCGCCGAATTTCCGTGCGCGGACGCGCAGGCTGTGCTACGACGTCTGCGACCGCTTGTGGAGGGACGGGAGGAGACCATCCGTCGTCTGGCCACGGAAGCCGATCCCAGTGGAAGTGGGAGCGTCGATTTTGCTAAATTTGGTTGCTTTGTGCAAGAAATGCTGAAGGACCCAAGTGTGGAGTCGGTGTGCGTGGTGTTGCATGAGGTTGTCACGTTGGCGCGTCATTATGCTCTCAAGTGAGTTAGGAGTGATGGGTGAGGCAAACGAGTTGATTGGGTAACTGGCAACCGATTAAAAGGGGCTTCATTTAGGATAAATCCTTGTTCAGGGAACCAAAGGAGACCAATTACATGACGGTCGTGGGGATGGCCCAACAACAGCTTCGAAAAGTCTTCTTCGAGGCTTTCCAAGAAATTCTTGACGCCTGTCGATATGAGGACTTGGAGAACACCGGTACCATAGATCGTGCTGTTTTACGGCGGATTTGCAAAGCCAACCACCTACCCCTACCCGATGATATACTACTAACAATCATGGAAATGTAAGTGGCATTGGCATTGATGCCTGAAGCCGAATTCGTTGGCGATGCAAGTGAGGTGAGCGGTGCCTTGCATTTTAGATCACAAAACTACGACAACGGAATGGTGTATTATGAGACGTTCATTAATCAACTGAATTGGTGCTGCAATCCCGTGCCTCCAGGCACGGTGCCCTGCGAGTACTCAGGCAACCTCGAAGTTGATTGGCCAGCATTCATGAAGGCTGGTAAGGAAGAGAAGAAGGGAGGTGACTGTATCAATGCATTTGACTCTTTCAATGTGGAAAGGGTTAGACTCGGGGCCTTCGTTGAGGACTTAATCAGCCTTTTAAAGTGCTAAGCGAATGTCAACTTGGAGCCCCTTCCCCAAGAATAGATTAGCAGTATATATTATAGGATTTTCCAAGAGACGCACTAGAATGGAGTTGGCTAAAAGGAGAATAAAGTGCCTTCGCACAGTGTATCAAATTAAGCATCTCCCCTTTGTTGACGCGCCCAGTACATGCTATTTGGGATCTAATTAAGCAGGTAATTTTGGGACATGGCAACATGCTACTTAAATTAGGCCGTGTAATACTTAAACTTCCTGAAACTAAGGCGTATTTTACACGAAAAAGAATGTCTCGGTCACAAAGAATAGGTTTGCGAATCCATGGCCCTACTTAATACCAAATCAGTAGCACACGCCTTGGCATGGATTCCGCATTTTACGAACATTGTTTGGTCTGACCAAGTCGAAGCGTTGGGTGGGGAGGCTTTTGGAGGTGATGCTTCACCAATGGAGACATCTGTTCCCTCATTTGGGATAGTGCATTTAAGCTTAATTGGCTCCAGTGGCATATGACAACCGGCTAGCCTGTCAACTCCGTATGGAGGCTTGGTTACTGTGGCTTGACAAAAAGCGTTGACGCCTTCTAAGGGAGCACAGCGGTTGGTTACGTCTCCTTTAGTCAAACTCAAGAAGAGCTACTGACTAATTTAAGTACTATGGTCCCCATAGTATTTTTGTACGGCCAGCAGGTAAGGATTAATCAACTGTTTGGGTTGTTATCGAGACAAACAAACTGAGTTGGCTTGCCAGGGCAGATTAAAAGCTCACAATAGACGAATTCTTCCTCCCCCTCAATCTTCATCGCATACTACTTAAACAGAAAATTGTTATAAGTAGCGTAGGACTTGTCACCTCGAAAGGTACTAATTGTTGATGCACGAACGAACAAAATCCGTTTCTTGAGTTCTGACCGTACAGACAAACGAACTAGACCAGTGAGGCCGCGTAAGGCGGTTTCAACGAGGTGGTTACCATTCTTACGCCTCCTTCGGCCCCAGCGAGTTGCAAGCTCCCTGACTAATCCCATCCCACCACCAGAGGCTAAGAAGAATGCAGTCCTCGCCTCTCCATCACTCTTAGTACTGCGAGGATGTCAAATGTTAATCCCAAGTAAAGGCGATCCTATCCCCACTTTGGAGGGAGGTAGGCAAGGATCTGGGCTCTGGTGGATGACGTTATAATCGTGCAGGGAGTCTCGTTTTGCGAATAGAAAAGAATTCTTACTTAAATTTTTTTTATTGCATACACCTTTGGTAGTAATACTTTCCCAGGGGTGATCACACACCCAAAAAACAAGATGACAGATGGGAAGTAAATATGGGCAAGAAGTAGTGACTGCAAGGCCTACAGAGCCTCTATGTGCCCCGTTAGGAAGGAAACACAGGCCCCCACCCAAAAAGGGGAAGCAGTTTCGCAACGTAGTTTCTGTGCGAAATGGAGGGGCTTTCAAACCTCCTCCTCCTTCATAATTACACGCTAACAACCACTTTAAAAGGAGTTACTCCCTGTTTTACTGGTTGGGCGGAGAAAGCCTTGAAAATACCGATAGGGCATTAACGTGAACATGAAACAGGCTCACATTTGCGGTAATTCCATCGTAAAAACGTTCTTTTCGTGTGCCAAAGCAGAAGACGCAGAGTTGAGGTGGAACGGAAAGCAACCTATTTAAATTACCAAAGCAAGCAAATAGGATACAAATCAAGCAATGTAACGTATAAAGGAGAGAGAAGAAAGTTGTAAAAATGCGTTTATGAATGTTGTCTGTGTGTCTATCTGTGTATGTTTATGGAGTGACAGGATGCATCGTAAAAAGTGGAGTACGTCAATTAAATGACCAGGAGAGAAGTTCACTACTGCCGATTGCAGTTCTTTCCGCGTTTACCGTTTGCGCATTTCTTACCTAAAAGGCAATAAAGGTGCCGCACCTGCTACTTATGACATTTCAGTAGGTAAGCATTTACATAAAACACGCAAAAAAAGCCATCACTTAAAATTCCTACCGCGTTTGCGATCCTCCTCAACAGAGCGTGGCCTCTAAAGCAATTTTTAAGAGAAAAAATTAAGTCAGTATAGTAATTCATGAAAAGGCTCTTTTCTGGATTAGTTGGGAGGTGAGAGTAGGACTACCTTGAAACGTCGCCTCTTTGGACGATCTGCAGAGAGAGGTAAACAAAAAATATGGTTTTGAATCCACATCTAATAACAAATCACCAGAGTGTAGGGACAAATGTATATGTAAAATGGTGAAAATGCGTACGCTGGTTCAATTTGCTTCGGCCTGGTCCGTGTTTGCCGCCTTTCTTGCGTCGGTGTCTCCTGGGTCTACTCTCGACTTCCTTGTCACTGAAAAAAAGAAGAGAGAAAAGTGAAAGCGTCTTAATGGCTTCACAACTTAATGCAAATGAAGCATCCTCCTACCCCCCTCCACCGACTTCAAGGTCATGGGGCCTAAAAAGAGAGAAAAAAAACCGCGCTTAAGGAAGTAGTGGTTGCAAAGTCTTTTTTGGATTCAGATCTGGTTCTTACGATTGAAAGATTATTACAATAAACCAACTCAGTATACTTAAAATCAGTTATTATCGTCTGTAGAGGTTGGACCTTTTGACGGTAACCAAATAGCTTCAAATAACTTCATTTCTTATTTAAAAAAAGAAAGTTCAAGCATCCACTGGTGAGCGGTGAGTCACTGGAAGGGAGTTAAGGCCACACTTGGTCCAGCCAAGATGGGGCGGATTCGTGCACGACCTTGTGCACGCTGTCCGAATTTGGGTTGGACAAGCTTCAAATTGGGACAAAAAAGAAGAAGGAGATGCTTTTTTTTGCTGATCTCTAACACCCGCGTTTTTGTGTCTCCTAACACGGATGACGGAAAAGGGACTTGGGTAGAAGGTGGAGACACTCACGCCCTGTCCATTGACACCGCGGGCTTGGCCTCAGCCAGCTGGAAGCAGGCGACGAGGGCGACGATCACGAGAGCGCACAGAATCCAACTGCGCATTTTACTATTTGAAATGAAGAAAAGGGAAAAGAAGAATAACGAGATCAAGAAAGGGAGAATAATGGGAAATTTCCCCTCTAGCTAAAGTGCTTTATCAAAGAGCTTGTTTTACGAGCTGATTGGGATCCATTTTTTGATAAAAATTAACGAAACAGTTGTGATCTATCGAATTGAAGGGAGGAGAATGTTACTTTAGGAGGAGCAGAAGATGATTTACTGAGGGAAATTTAAAATAATTACAAATTTCGGCTTGAATAGTCATAAAGGTAAGGTAATACCTCTCCAAAGCCTCCATGCAGACGTGAAACTATCCCCTCACCAACAAATCGTGCTATTTTTAGCAACTTGTGAATAAACCTCAAATGAAGTATTCACTCTCGCCCATTTTAAACATGGAATAACTTTCGCAAAATTTCGGGCTGGCAGGGCAGTCTCAAATTCTGTAGAATGATTGCAGCCATTTTTCGGACAAAAGATATGTGTCAAAACTACTCGGAAAAGTAGTCTGCCAAGGTACAGGATGCTTACTCCAAGATATAAATTAAGAAGTGTTAATAAAACCAATTCATCAAGAAGGTGGCTATTCTTTTTCGAACGGAATGAAAAGCTACGACACCACAAGGAATTTACTTAGAGGGAGACTAAACAACTCCAAGCATTAAACAGGTATGTGGATTGCATCAAAAAGTCGCAAATAAATAACCAATATTTGCTTTAAATGGCGCTTTGAGCTAATAAAGCTCTAACAAAAACTCCATGAGTTGTTTAAATCTTCTACTAACTAACAAAGCAAAGTGCCTGAAAAGCAATTAACCGAAAGCAGGCGTCGGACGCGCGAAGTTCGACAACGCACCTAGAGACGAATGCTGTCCACAATGGCTCTCGAGCCACGACTGGCGTCTACGCGGGTTATTATGCGACACTTGAATTGGCCGCACGTCCCAACCAACCAATGAGAGAGCGGCCTCGTCGGCATGTCGACCAATAGACATGCGACTCTTGTGGAATGTCGCATTGACTGCCGATTGTTTACACCCCACCGAGCTGCCGATGGCGTCATCGAGAGCATCCGAGGCATTGGAGGGGGGGAGAGGGGGCAGTGGTGATGCATCGCAAAGTTGATTTATTCACGGCTTCGCTACATCGGTGGCTTAACCAAATTGAATTGCCGAAATGTCAGTCTTTGACACAAAATTTTCCGATTTGGCACACGCGGAAGAGGGTGTTTAATGACGTTAGAGCCCAGCACTGTGTCATGTGGTCGCCACAATTACTTACGGTACATTGCAAAGTGCCGCTTTGTTGGACCTAACCGAGGACGCAGGCTCCACTCATCACCGCGCGATTCAATTAGTGGTCTAGCATTGATTTATTGATTTTCACAGCGTGGCTCGTGCAGTGTGTTCGGTATCGATTGGTAGTGACCGAGCGTTGCGGGAATTTTAAGTGACTGCAAAAGCAAATTTTAAAGCAGGCATATTTTTTAAGCAACAAATAAAAAAAATTCTACATCATATCATACCATATAAATGTGCTTAAATTCGCTCGAAGAGCTGATATTCTAATAAAATTAATATTTTTTTTAGAAATTGTATACCTAATCCAAATAAGGTGTGCGCAGCTAATTGAACTCTGGAATTTGGACTTGAAATTCATAATGCTGAAATTTGTCATTTTTTTGAAGATAATAAAATGTTTTTTGAGACAAAAAATCGCATCTCCTCTCGAGGTCATTTTTGATTGGCTGACTGATATCGATGAATCCAAGTGCTACACCCCCATGAGTCCGCGCCTTTGACCAATGGGAAGGCTCTCTTGTGGAGGCGGGGGATGAATAATGGGATTTGACGACAAAGAAAACCATAAAAATAGCATTTTGACAAAATAAAGCGACTAAGGGGAGAAATTGAGGCCATCTTGATCCCTTCATTACCCAGGTTGAAAACAATGACGCTGTGGGGACGGAGAAGATTGGGGGATTATTTCTTCTCTGACTTGATGGCTACCCTTGCAATTAGACGTAATAGTCGTCGGCTAGGAGCGAACGGAAACCATTAAGTAGAGCATGGATTAATCATTTGTTGAATGGTTTGCGCGTTTGGTTGCCTGGGTGGAACCGCCTAGAGGAGAATGAAAACATCTAAAAGCGACGGTAAAGCTGGGGTAATTTAGAGGGTAGAAAAAGCGAAGGGATGCATAGCTCCGTGATTATCACCCCACCATCAATTTCAAGTCTTCTTCTCTGTGAGAGTGAGTTGATGTTTTGCCCAGTTTTGCCTTGCAGCGAAGGATGAGGAATCCAGACCTCGATGAAACGAAGTGCAGAAGAGAAATCTCTCTTTTCAAGAACTACGGGGCAGAGGGCACAAACCTTTGCCCCCAATTACTGCTTCGACGCAAGTGTCCCTAAGGCGAAGTGATTAGCTTACAAGGAATGTAAGATGTAGGTACTTTGCCTTCGAAAAATAAGGACGGAGATCACCAAGGTAAACACAAAATGTAGCTTAGAACAGAGGAGGAGAGGTGATTGAAGTGTAGCCTGACATGGCTCCACGCTGGTGGTCAGAAAATTTTGCCTTGGAAATAACTCACGGGACCGAAGGTCAAGCAATTTATTCAAAATATATCTCTTTACGACAGTTTGAAGTTTGTTGAAGTGTGTGTGGTTTGGGGTCATGCCTTAATAGAGTTTTTTTATGTGAAGAGGAGGGAAGGGAAAGGAAGAATCATGTTGAAGCCTTTCAATGGCACAAGCTCTAATGCCTCGTTCCCATCAGGGAAGAGATTCACAGGAATCTGATGTATGATCTTGGACATCACGGGAGTTGTGCAAGAGATGGAATTGTCTGATGGCAGCAAAAAAACACTACACGATCATTTAGGCACTTTAGATCCGAGGAGTTAAATGTCTCGTTAGTGCGTTAGGGAGTTTAGACAAGATGAGTCAGGGATTTCAGACTGTATCCTAAGAAGTGATGCAATACGGGTAAGGAGTTTTTTGACAGTGAACATTAAAAGATTTCCGTACGGCCCGATAAACTATGATTTTCCTTACCTCTAATCCGATTGGATGAGGTCAAGGTCACGCAAGCTACGCCATAAATCATTCAATTCGAGAGCGGAAGAAGTGCAAAATGCATGTTTGGTGGCATTTTCCTGCTTGATTATGTAAAATGCTAAAAACTCAGGGATGAAGCAAACCTCCAGAGTCCATTATAGTGGCATTGATGAGGTTATACTGTTCAAAGGCCAAATGGTCATTTGTGGTAAATAAAGTGCCTGATTATCAAACTTTCTGTAAATTGTGGAAAGCCATCTGAAGACCTCAGAGAAAGAGAAACAGACACAATTATCAACTTCTGCCTCTTCTCATTCTCTTCCACCTTCTTTGGAAAGGAAGTGACAACACAACCCACCTTCGCGAGGCAAATGAATGACAAGCAGAGGAGGAGAAATGGTTCTCGTGAGGACGTCACACACCATTAAATTTATGAATCCCATTCGTCCATTCATCCTCCCACCCTACCACATAATCATTCTGCATCCCATCTTATCCCATTCCAACTTATCGATCCATCTATCCATTGTTCATGCAGCCAACCCGTGTCTTTCCATCCCATCGTTTTCACATCCAACAGACAACGCAATAATTGGTTTTCGGTTTTCGTAAAATGTCACGTCTATGTCATATTTCAATGCAGGTCGTAAATCTCTCCAACCCTACCCGAGGCTCTCGGTCATCCGGTGCACTGCTAAACACCTCCCTTTCTCACCTTGACAACTGACATCTGCGCTTTATTAACCCAGCAACTTGAAGTTCCAGAGCTAACGTTAGACGCTGAACTAACTTCCAGAAATGTATTCTTTTTTTCCTTGTAAAAGGTAAATAGAGATTCTAACGGTAGAGGAATAAACAAAGACTCTCTCCAATTTAGCCGTGTCAAGCTGGTTACACAGTGCTTGTCCATTAGTGTCAGCGCTTGTTTAATCGGTCTTTCTAAGCGTGTCACGAGGAGGCTCGACGTAAACACACCAGGATAATTGATTGCGGACGTAACCCTACCAATTGTTTATGTCCGTCACATTATCGTCATTGGGTCCCCAAAAAGGTTTCGACAGTGTTTATGCAGACGGTGTCGTGAAATCAATATTGTCGCAATGTCATTCGATGAATGCGGTGAAATTTCGACATCGAGTAAAGTTCCCCACTTAGACGGATGTCAATGAGTGAGGTCTTCCAGGGGTCATTGTCAATTTTAAGGTAGATAATTACCTTTAGTTTGAGGTGGTCTACTTATTACAAATAAGTAGGGTACCTATAACTCGCATGGAAATTGGATATTTGGTTTTATATTATTTCACGAAACTTTCAGCAGACAATGAAGAGTTTCATATTGGACGGGAGAGAAGATCATGGCCTGACAAGAAGGCACCCAACGTCATTTATATTGCTGCTTCCATCAAATCTCAATGCACCTGTCTTAAGGGAGTATATTTTGCTACCTACTGGTAAAATGTAAAAAGACATGCTCAAGCTCAGTGTTATTCGGTTAAGGCAATCACCATTTTATATATCTGTCTCATTCTTCCCTTCCTATTTGACAAATAGAGACGCTGAGATGACTTAATAATTCCACCAAGTCACCATTCTTTGCGTGAGAGCAGAGCACGAGGGAATGTTCTAAGGCACTTTCATAGTCAGCCAATCATAGCCAAGCCGATCATCGCAGATTTTCTTCAACTTCTGTAATCTCCAGGCAAAAGAATTGAAGGTGGCCACTCGTATTTGGATAGCAAACACTGCTAGCAGTGTCCCTCATTAAAATACTGCAAAATCTGGCAACAAACGGGTTAGATATCACCACAAATATTTAGATTTTGAACGTACTAGTTAGCCAAGGAGACATTCTAAACATCCATCTCCTATTTACGAAATTCTCATCTTTGATGAGTGAAGTGGACCTCAATTGGTACAACAGGGATAGACAGGTGACAAAAAAGGATCGGTAACCATTTCTAGAAAGCTAAACACCAAATTAGCTCCTAAAATCAAACCTGACTGGTTAAGAGGCAATTGATTTAAACAATAGCCGATTGTTGATACGTTGCCAGATGCAT
Source organism: Taenia hydatigena (assembly GCA_036345935.2). NCBI lineage: Eukaryota > Metazoa > Platyhelminthes > Cestoda > Cyclophyllidea > Taeniidae > Taenia > Taenia hydatigena. The sequence goes on from JADWOT020000010.1 coordinate 10,631,670, forward strand.
CTGTTGCTACTGGCAACAACGAGAAGAGGAAAGATTACCTAAACTCAAAGTCAAAAGCTCATTGGATTGCCAAGCAAATGGACAGAAATGAGTTTCTCAAGCAACTAGCGGATGTGCAATGTCGAAATGTTCTTCTCGAGGAGAAGGTGGGTAGTATTTTTAGAAAATCATCTTGCTTTAGTTTATATTCTGTGGTGCAGCTTCATGAATAGAAAAAAACTGACAAATCGAAGTCTTTTTCTGGAATAGGGTTGGTACTTGCTGTGTACTTTCTACGTGTCTTTAAGGCATACGTGGGGGCGAAAATATGCATCAGAAAGGTTAGGAGTTTCTTGCAATTTACGAACCAATTCATTGTATTGGCCTCTTGCATCTTACAAGAGGCATGCCATTGTTTGGATGCTTCCTTAACCGTTCACCTCCTGATTTAAGCTTCCATCTGTATTAGAAGACCTCAGTCAAACTTGAATGAACCATGGGGTTGGAACCGTCCTGTAGTTGTACACGTTGACCACCATCCGCTTGATGCACAACACTCGCATAAGGAGTGGTGGACCACACCACAGCCCATCACCAGGCGATGGCATAAGAGTTTAGTAAATATCGTGTTGCAAATATGGAAGAATGACGTATCACTATTGACATAGATAATGGCATCGGAGTAGGTCGTGTGAAGAACAATCTGAGGTTATATTTAATTCCAAGAATAAGGCCTAATTGCCTCTACCATGGTAGAAACCCAAGGAGTCACTGGCCACTCTAAAATATGTGCAGCTAGCGTTTGTGACGTAATCAAGCGAGGAGCACTTTTTTGGTAATTTATGTCTCAAAATAAACAGTTTAGTTAAACAAACACAGCTTTATTTATTAAACAACAATTTCCGCAACCATAATAACACTTAAAAAGTACCAAAAGTCACGTGTTTACTTATGTGCTCAGTGCAAACAGCACTTTATCATTTTGTTGTTTTTAATGTAAGTTACAAAAATTTCAGTAAATGTATGATTATCTGGAAAACAGAATATGCGCAGTCTATTTTGCAAAGCTTACAAATCCCTTTCTAGCTTACTAGAATATTTTGGGAAAAATGGTCACTTATTAAAAGTTACTGTGCCCTCCAGGCCATTCTTGAAGCCATAAGAAGTCTTGTTAAAGGCATTTTGCCGGTCGTCAGAAGAGCGGAGGCCATCAGCTTGGCCCGAAGACCATGACACAAGGCTAAGATAAAATCTGAAAAAGTTAAGTGCTTTTTTGCATAGGCCATCGGTTCTTTCGAATGTCGTTCATCAAGGCCCTGTCATCGTTTAAAAACGGAAGCGTCACGAACTAACTGCGCAGGTCACAGAAACTGCGCAAAACCTCCATTAAAGTTGACAGCAGCCTTGCCTATTAATCGTTGTAAGCCCCTAAGTCTGCGGTTTTATTCTGTTTAAAAGTCAAATTGAAGGAAGAAGGAATTCGCTGGTTTTTCACACTTTACTTAAGAGTCTAAAAACTCCACTTTTAAAGCGAGGTTACCTACCAAATTGGAGGTTCAAACTATTTCCAGGGAGGCAATAATTTGAGTCTGTTTTTTCTTAAGACGTCATTTTTACTTTAGCCTTATTCAGTCAAACGGTTAGCTAAGTATGCGGGAGGTAGAGGAAGTTTTGTGCATTCACTTAAATGACACCTTTATGTAGGTACCAAAGACAGCTTTGCAAGTTGTTTACGGCCATGGCAAGCACCGCTTTAGTCGTTAATAGCATTCCTGCCGAACACGAAACCTGACTAAGTGCCGAAAGTGGATGTCATTTATAACCGTACCACAAGAAGTCTCCAGTATTTCCTCATTAACAACAGGCTCCCTTCATCGTCATGCAAAGGCTTTGCATTCACCAATAGAATTCTGGACTGGGTTTCTCTGCTGCTGCTATCAATATGGCGTCTTATGTCTAATCTGAAGTGGTAAAAGTTCATAGTAGCAAGACTGGAGGCATGTGGAGGCGAGCTTAGGCTGCTGTTATGAACATAAGTTCACACCACCAAGCGGAAGCACAACTTGCATACACAGAGGCGCCCACTAGTTCAAAAAGGATGTCAATTTACTGCAGTAGTCTTAGTTTTTACTAAGGAAGTAACTATTGTTTCACGTCTTGTCTCTCAAAGTGTTCAGCTGCGCAATACGAAGCTGAGTGCCTTCAGAAGGACCTTCAACGCAGCCAATCAGAAGTGGCCAATTTACAACGCTTACTAGAGGCGGCTCAAGAGGAGATTTTTGACCTTAAACGCACCGCCTACAACAGTGGAGGCAACAGCGAGGCGTTGCAAGCTCTTCAAGCCGAGAGTGCGGCCACCATTGAGGAACTGCGGCAAGAGAATCGCAATGCTCGAAGACGGGTCGCTGAGGTGGAGGCGGAATTCAGGTATCCACTTTTCTACGAACAGTTTATGCCACCTTTAATTTAATGAATTCGGAATTTTTAAAAAATTGTATAAATATCGCAAAAATTCGGTCCTGTGGAGGCGAAGGCTTTAACACGGTAATGTCCACTGCCGCGTGGTCTGAGTCCCAAAACAGACGAGGGTAGTTGCAATTTTGAAACTTGAACTGATTGTCGGAAGCAGGAGACTAGCCTCACCTTCACGTATTTATGGGGCCTCGATTGACCTTGACACCGCAATGCTCATCTGTCCTTGAGATCAACCAATCAGGAGATGCGAATGATTGCACGCAATTCGAAGAACTTAAATTCCGAGGAGTCAAGAAAAACCGCGATTTCTGGAATCCTATGTATCGCCAGTCCTTTTGTCATCACCTGCTTTTTAATTTTCCATGGAATTTGTGCGTGGACAATGTGACTGTGTTCTGCCAAGGCGGGGTGGCATTTGTCACTTGACGATATATACGATCCTGTGATCGTGACATTTATTTAGGCTCCACAGTGCTGTGAAATTAGTTAGCGCCTTGGAAGTCATAGCTGCGCTGCAAGTTCTGTCGGCCTCATTACCTATTTATCCCTAAATACCAATTTTTCTGTTAAAGATTATTAAAGGAGTCGCAAACTTCCTCCCTCAATCCTCTCATTCAAGAAAACTATGAAAAGCAACTGTTCGAATGGAAACGACGACTGGGATTACGCGCCTCAGTGGAAGCGGATGAAGTATTCGCTGCGGTGAGTTGGAAAGATTTCTAAACTAAAACCACCCAACACGTAGCGCCTTCGGTACCTCTTACTTTGTGGTTATGGATCGCGCCCTTCATTTTTTAGGTAAATGATCGTCTAGACAGAGCCCTGACGTACGAAGCCAGAACAAATGAAGCGGATTTTGCCCAACAGGAGCTAAAAAACCAACTACGCGAGTCTCACAACTCGGCTAGTGAATTGGCCGATCGGGTTGAGGCCTTGTTGGCTGAGAAGGACGCATTAAAACGGGTAGGCGGAGCTCCTAGCCCTCTCCTTCTGCAAGTCCACATTTGGCTTAAGGGGACACAACTCCCTTGGTGCGCTCAGAAGCGGTGACACCCACAGGGATTGAAGAGTCCGCGTATTACATTGTCCACTTAAATAAATTCCAGTCGTAGTTCATATTAACTTTCAAATAAAAAATAACAGTAAATATTGCTTTTATAGGGCTAGGGGATTCGGAAATCATCAAATCGTCGCTACCTTAATTGTATAATTAGTCAAACTTAGCACCGCAGATTGATGGGTGCTAATCTTCTGACACAGAAATCCTTTGTTTAAAATCTCATTCCTCTCTCAAAAAGACTCTGTTTTTACATTGATACACTACTTAGTTTCACCTCAAGAACACCGAATGAAAAGTAAGGCGTTTTCACGAGTCAAGTCGGTGGAATTTTTTTGGGCCAACGTGCTATGGACAAGCTTAGGGAAACACGTGAATCATATAAACTCCTTCTATCGTCTCTGGCATTCCTTTTCACACCCAGGGAAGCTGTATCACTACAACTGGACGGCATAATGGTGCCACGCCGAATCAACAACATTCTAGACAGTCTAGTGCCTTATTTTTTCCCTCTCGAGCAAAAATGGCTTGTTTCTTTGTAGGAGGCAAGTCTGTGGAACACTGAGAAACTCGACCTCATGGCAACGCGTGGTTTGCTGGAACAGCGAGTCGCCGCCTTGGAGCGTCAAGCGGAGGAGGTGCGCGAAAAGCTGGTTGCGGAGACCGAGGTGACAAAGCAGGTGCGAATGGAGAATCAGCAACTCCTTTTGGAAAAGAATTCACAGACGGTACACTTCAATGCTCTTGTGTGAGTTCATCAGACGTGAAGATAAACCTCGCACTCACACAACACGTGTTGCGTAGCCTAAAGGGAATGGAGCGTCTTACCCCGTGACTGGGGAAGAGGCGGCTTTTCTTTTCCTTACCAGGTAATGTCAGGCATGAATCTGATCTGGTCACTGGGGAAGAAAGTCGCTGCTGCATTCCACCGTGCTAGTATTAGTCAATGGACCACAAAATCCACTTTCTACTCGGTCAGTGAAAAAACACGGAATTTTGTTAGAAGCGTTGGCATAAAGCCTGTGGAAGAGCCTCCTTCGCCTGTCACCTGTTGTTGCTTGGCGCGTGGGTGGCACCCACTGTTTGGTAGTCTTTTCTTAACGACTTTTCCTTCCTAATGGATGTTAACATAAACACATGCTTCTCCACCTGCGAAGGTTAAAGCCTCCTGAATGCCTTATATGTCACGTACTCAATGCTTACAAGACAGTTTTTTAGGGACAATTGTCGATGATGACAAGGAGATTGTCTGTCCTACTAATAATTTTCTTGTTCCAGAGAATCCTTGGCCGCTACCCTAAGCGTTGTTGAATCTCCTTGTGCACCGACAGAAGCTGCCATCAAGGAGAGGGTGATGAGGCTGATGACCGAGCTGCAGTCGCTTAAAAAGGTATCTTGGAGAGTTCATTTAAGGAGCCGAAGGATTAGTGAATGAATATGGATAGAATTTGATTACGTAACATCCACGAAAGTTTCTTTTGTTCCCCTTCTATCTAGCATGAGTCAACGACTGAGATGAGCCGACTTATTGAGTTGTGCAGCAATTCGATTTGGGTCCAAAACACATAAGCTTACTAAATTCTTGTTTCATGCATTTAGAAATTGCACCTCAAAATCAAACAAACCTATAAGTATTTAAAAAAATTAAGCAAAACCCTTCCTTGTCATAAATTTTTAGACTCAATCAGATTTGGAGAAGAAGGTTGAACACTTGAGCAAGCAATTCGAATTTCAATTCACCAACGGACAGACGCTGGCTGATGAACTGAATGCGCTGAAGGGTGAGTTGAAGACCGAGCACAAAGCGAAGGAGCGGCTACAATGCGAATTGGATGGATTTCGCTTGATGAAAAGTCAGAAAGAGCTCAACCCTCAGGTCGGTGTCAACAGCTAATTAACTTAACAATTGATTGTACTTATAAGATATAAGTAGAAATGTGAGGGTTTGAATGCAATTTGGCTGATTGAAAAGCGATTACTTAAATAAACTGGTTAATGGAATTCTCTAATTGCTCCTCTAAGCATGCTTTAGCCCACGCATGTTATGTGCTTCCACGGGTAAGGTAAATTGTGGCTTGCTAAGATTTTTTTAAAACTTTAAATGATTTTGCAAGTATTGTGATTAAAAATGAATGCTGACCTTTTAGAATGAGGTTTTTTTGGATTCATCTGTAATTGGTGCCATTAAAATACTTGCAATTCTTGTACTTGTATACTCAGAAGCTCGGAAAAGTTGTGGCGCTTTGTGATAAGCTACGCATCCAAGTCGGGAAACATTCTCACTCGGAGTTGATAGAATTGGTTGCGAGTAAGTAAACTTCGTCGAAAACTGCTTTTAACGTTAAACTTCTACTATTGCGATTTTTTCCAGACAAAGTGGAAGGCCTCCTTGGCAATGGCTGTATCTCATCCGAATGCATTCAGAGGACTAATCTCTCCAAACATTGCTCCATTCATCCATGTATTGCAACTAGTGACGCTCAGCACAATTGTGTTCAGAAGCATAAGTTAGCTTATACCTTAAAAACCTTGCTTGTTTCATGATTTCCTTTAATTCATACACTTCTATTGAATTTGTCACTTATTTATATGTGGACCTAAAACATTGGGTTGACTTTTTAGGAAAGCAAGCACAATCATACCTTTCAGATTAAATTTCCATGTTTGCAGTCACCTTTGTGCGCAAATAACGCATTAATTATTGCATTGTTTGTTTAAGTTCGCTCAGGTAACTCGCGACAAGTTAATGCCACAGCATTGCCCACTCAAATAGCAGGTTAGGCGGGCCGAAAAATAAACCTTATTTTATCAAAATTAGAGGAGGATGGGGCAATTGGGAGATCGGATCGACAGGTTCGAGCGGTGATAAGCGAGCTGTGCGATTCGAATCCCAGCCTTTGGGAGTGAAGCAGTGCCATGGTCGAGTCGATGTCAATCCATCGAGATGCAATGCAATCAGTTTGGATTAAATGGCCAGCAAGGTCGTTGAAGGAGGAAACGAAATGCGCCATCGGGCTTTGTTTGCATTACTGTCGTGACGCCAAAGGCAGAAATCTGTGCTACCAGCGAAATCGTGTGAAAGGCACATTCCTGATTTGACAGTCGTGAGTAGGCAATGTCAATCGGTCACGATGGGGATACAGCCTCATTAATGCCACCATATCACAATTAAGCACATTTAGTGGCTAAATTGATGCGTCTTCATCTTTCCACGTCTTCAAGGTCGTTTTCAACAAGCTGTGTTTACCCATAAAGAGTAAAAATATTCAAAATTGCTTTGATATGTAGTTCCATCGATAACCTCAACGACTGTCCAAGCTGCACTCACCTCCGCACCACTCCACTGGACTTGGCCAATCACGCTCCAGAATGGAGTGACCTTGAAGTAAAAAGAGTTCAGCACTTGTGTGCGGGGTGCCTGGTCTGCTTGGCTGTGGCCTTGAGACAGCGCCTACAGGCAGTTATGACGGTGGTCCCGGATAGGGAGAAACGGGAAAAGGAGTTAATGGATGAATTGGAGAAGGCAAAACGCGAAATGGAGGAGGCGCATGAGAAAATAATGAAAATGGAGCATGAAAAGGTAAGCTAAAAGGACCTGCTTGTGACCCCTCTAAGAGAGTGGATTGAAAAACGGTTAGGATTTTGGATACCGCCTCTCCTTACATGGTGGAATGCGATCGGTTGCAGGGTACAAATTTAAGGCGGTTTTTTTGTTTTTGTACACAGAGTGAAGAATACGAGAAATTGGAGCAGATGGTTTCCAAGTTGGAGGCCTTGAGGCAACACCAGGCGAAGAGAATTGCTGGACTGCAGTCAAAAACTCAAAGACAGAGCACTCTGGAGGCACAGAAAGATCAACAGCTTAGCGCGGCAAAAAATTTTCTCATCGAAAATCGCCAGAAACAGCTACGAGTAAGACACGACTTTTTTCTAATCGATTATTGGCTGTTAAACATGGGGCATTTCTTTTGCACCAATGAACCATTCGCCTTGGGTAACCAATCAGATATTGGACATTGAAATACCTGATTTTGATTGGTTTATAATGGCATTTTTTAATTAGACGAACCCCCAGAGGTGACCAATCAAATGATAGGCACAGGTTCTATTGACTTGCTGTGAATTTTTTGGAACATTTATATTTTTGTAGTCCTTACGCAAACTTTGGAGCATTGTAAAGTTTTAAGTAGTAGAATTAGACCGTACCATTTTGCCTTTTTTGCTTGCGCTAACTATCATATTTTCTGGCACAGCAAGGATGAGTTCTTTTATTTATTCGTTTCGATAGAATCGTCTCTCTCCTTCTGCTCCCCATGATTTTGCTTGTAGCATAATACTTAACACTGAATATGCTTCAACCGGGGCAGTTGGTGGTCTAATCTTCAACCGAGTGAACAAATAATAGCAGCATTTTTCGTAAAAAGATCCTATTACTCTTGCCTTGCAACTCAAGTGGTGGTTAAACCTCTTCTTCATGGTTGTGGTTCATCGCCAGCCAAATTAAGGCTTGTTCCAATCTGTTTAGCTTATATTTTTGGTTATTAGAAAGGCTATGGAATCGATGTAGTTGATAAAATTGACACGATTTTGACAGCACTTTGACTTTTTGACATGGTACTCGACTATGCTCTTTCATTGTTAATAATACTTTGGCGGAGGTTGAACTAGCCCGTGTTGGATCTGCCCGCATCGCTTCGTTGTCGGCATTGAATGGGATCTACTCGTGGCCTCGCTATTTAGATGCATAGCGATGCACCTTCATTTTAGCGTTGCATTCAAGCCTGCTAAGGTGACCATTAAAGAGTTAATTTTTGTAGCCACAGTGCTTTTTAAGCGACAATTCACGAGTAGAAGAAAGAAAAACGTTTTTTTGAAGCCCGGTGTGATACGGAGTAAGTTGGACAGTGTTTTTGAAACAACAATCGAGCACGCTATTATCGTGCTTGCATTCCTGTGGTGCCGGAGCATTTCTCTAAGTCATTTAAGGTCTTTTAAGTCCATCCATATTTGAGAAGGTTTATATGGTGGTAAGTGAAACTTCTTGCTTAGCTGTCTTCAGGGAACATATTACTTGTCAGTATTTAGTAGTAAATACTTCAGTCAGGATTTGACCTGAAATGCGTTAACACCAGGCTTGCTTAAAAAGAGGACGCAGGTAACAAAATAAGTTGTCAACTCTGGAAAAGAGCAGATGCCTTGAGAGTTTTTGGAGTCATACATGATGAAATGGCATAAACTTTTATCAATAGGATGACGGGCGAGGAGGTATTTAATAAGAGATGCGGTTCTTTTTCAGTTGTTGAATTTCAGAAATACCCTTGGTCGAATCCTCGGTTTAGACGCTTGGCTCACACCCAATCCAGAGGCTTTGATAATTCAACGTGTTCAGCAGATTCTGTTGAACGCCTCTGCGCAAAATAGAACGCTGTACCTAACGCAGCCCTTTACTCCATTCGCTTTGCCGCAACTGAACTTTACAACTCAGCAACTTCCTGCTTTGCCAGGGACGAATTGTGAGTGGCAGCTGAACTGGTTTATAAATGGTTGTCTGGGTGGGTCCGATGAAAGATGCATAAGGAAGGTGGACGGATTGATGGTTGTAAGATGGATGGATGTGTGGGGATTGATGGATAACCCAAAAGATAGTACAATTACAACCATATAATGCCATTTCAGATGAATTTCAAGGGGACGGAGAAACGGCTGCCCAAAGTTCACCGACTCAAAGTCGAAAAGTGAATTTCAGCAATCAAAAACCGGGCTTAAATGCGAATTCTGTGCCTCGACGATCTGCGGTCTGCGCACGATCCCAGTCAGCGAGGGGCAGAGATAGACGGAGGTACTAACACCTTCCCAGCCGCATTTTCGATGATTGGAATCGAGGTCGAACTAATTGTGAATTATAAATAGAGTACAAATGACATTACCTTCCATTTATTCTCCCTATTATTATTCCCTTGTTTCGAGAATGGGACATTCTCAAATGCGTGGGAAAGATGTTGGGACGCGTTATAGTAATTAAAGTGGAGTTTTTTGTTCGTAGTTTTAAATAAAGGGAGATGGGGTTCAAGTTCTCTGGTTTTCCGCATTGAGTGCCGATTGGAAAAGTAGGTGTAACCTTTCTTGACAAGACAGTTATATTTATTATTGGACTAAACCCAAACAAAAGCGCAAACTCCAACAGTGGCCGCTGTGAAGTGATGTAAAATATAAAGGTTGAAAATGTGAGGGCCTACTAGCATTATTGATGAATAAGCAGACATAGACAGCTTCGTTTTTCTTCACCTAAGTCATTATATATGTTTTGTTCGAATGTATGCAGCAAATGTTCTAACTTTTGGTATTCTTAAAAGCGTCACTTACATATTCCACAGTTGGAATTCGAATGAGCAGATTGACGCGCAATTTATTCTGCTAAAGTTAAGAGGTGCTTGTTCCACTCAATTGTTGTTCGAAATACGTCTCTCCATGGGCCTCGAATCGGCATATAATCAACTTCTTTTGCGAACCGACATGAATGAGGCATACATCCAAAGTGAGTAAAATTTTTTCACTCAACAGTTTGCTTTTGTTAAATATATGCAGTCGTTTAGGCTAAGTGTTTTCTATTATGGAGGTGATTTTACGAAACTATCACTACTGGCAGGTATTTTGTTTAAATATCCGGTAATGTCTGTCTTCTAAGGTCGTAGCCTGTGCTTATGGTGCTTTTAAGATTCAACGCGTTGCGTTTGAGGGTTTCTGGAGGTAATGTATTCGCCTGCTTCACTTAAAAATGTCTGTCAATTGACTTGTTGGTAAATCACCCCGTTCCTTCCCATGACCACCCCAACTATCCGTATTTTACGACGCCCAATCCAAGTCATCCAGACGAATGAGGAGAATGTTTTGTAAGTGTTGTTTTTATACCCTCCAATTGCCTTTTTTCCTGCACGCCTACCTCATTCATGTGATTTCAGACCTGCGGTTCCGTCAAAAACTTTGGAGGAAAGGGAAGCTCATTACGCGTCCGTTCGACGTAGGATAATGGGAGCTGAATCGATTAATGATTCAACTGATTCGGACGAACTTCTCGATTCTGATATGTCTCTGTACGACAGCCTACTTGATGAGGATCAAGGGAATTCGGAAGACATGGAAAAGGTTCGAGCCCCGAGCCAGAATACGGTAACTACGACGACAACATTGCCATCGCTATCGGCTGATGCTGCATTCGCGAAAGCTTCGACTTCTCCATCCACCGCTGTCCCTCTGATGTCAATTCCTACAGCGGCTTTGTCTTTTTCCCCTTCGTTGGAACGCGATAGCCGTGCTTTGAATTTTATTTTACCTTCTCGTGTGCATCAGATGCCTCTTTTGGGCGCCCCTCAAAACTGTTCCCTGTCGTCGAAACATCGTCATTCAGATCCACCACTGTCACGAGGATTCACCTGTGCACCAAAAATGTTCAGTCCTCTCTCTTCGGCTTCGGTTCAACCACCACAGCCACTTCGGTCTTCACTCACTTCCGCACTTCCTCAGTCACCCGCTAAGCAGCTGGATGTGCATGATAGTCTTCTGCGTCAGTATCAGCTGCTCAATTGGCAGCTGCTCTACCAGCCATTTCACCAATCATTGCAGCAGCAGCAGCAGCAGCAGAATCACTTACACCATCAGCAGCAATCCTTTATACCACCTCCCATAGCCTATGAAGGCGGAATCTACAACCACCACAACTATAAGCAGGGAATTCTTCAGGGTCCTAACTTCTTCCAACCGTCGTCGAGTTAGCAGCTCTGTGTGTATCTATCTCTCCTTGTGGTGACTTCATTCAACGTTGGAAATATACAACTGCGTTCAGATTGGTTATTTTAATCTTTGTCTCCACTTTATTTGCGATATTTGCTGTTTGTTTATGATTAGGCGTTTCGTTCACGAAATGCACCGAGTCTTGATTTGCGCGTTCTGACTGTGTGTGCATTTGTGTGGATGGGGTCATGATAAGGTCAATGAGAGTGAAGTTGATGATAGTGGCAGTGATGGTCGTCATCTCGGTTGAATTTTTTCCTTGACCTCTCTGTGGGATGGCCAATGGGGTGGTGAAATAATGTGCACTGTGGGGTTATCAGCTATGTTTACTGGGAGCTCCGGCATGGGGTCTTGTTTCAGCCCTTGTGATGATGCTGCGTCTTGAATGAAGATGGACGTACACTTTCTCATTCACCTTTTTGCCGATCAAAAGTCGTAACGATCTACTGGTCCAGCGATGGTGACTCCATCGGGGTGGGTCTCGTTTTAATCTCGGTTGGTCAATTGATTCGTCCAGCGGGCTGGTGGATGTACTTCTCTCTTGCCAATTCGGTAATTTTGGGCCACTACGGATGTCGTAGATCTTTAGTTGTGCATTAAGGATGGTAGATCGACTGCGGGGCCACGTGCACTGTCGAGGTTCGATTGTCTCCTTAAATAAGGACGTCTCGCATTTGGTTACACATTTTGATGCAACTATTTATTGCACTGACCGAGAAGGAGCACGTGGCACACCTAGGTGACGTGATTAGCGTACCCACCAGTGCTATTTTGCGATGACTTACCTTTTAATGCCGAATAAGGCGATTAAAAAGCAATGTTGTAACGCGATGCAATGCGTTTTTTGCCACAGGAGCACTGCTAGTCAAGAGTCCACAGTTCATTCTTAACGATTTTGAGCATCTTTTAATGATAAGGAGGGCAGGAGATACGAATTCAATTCTACAGGAAGCCGACACACTTCAAGGGGTAAGCTCATCTGCCGTGTGATTTCGGCGTCATCGTCTCGGAACCTACCACTAACTAAACTTTTGGTAGTGCCAATTCTTCTCCCCCCTTCCGTGTCCACAGAGTCTCTTGCGCGGACACAATTATGGGCTGCCCGCCATTGATCGAGCCCCTTCGAAGATATTCAAGTCACAATCGGTCTGCTGAACCTCTGGAACGGCAGCCGCACCATGTTAGCCACAGTCGCCTCCATACAGGGAGGTAAGCGTTCAGTTTATTCCTTTGTCTGTGTGGGAGAGAGAGGGGAGGGGGGGGGGGGGGGGGGGAAAGGCTATCTACGAGACCGCGAGCCGGAGAAGACGATGAAGATAACCAGGGTCACGTGACACTTTCATAATTGCAAGTCCATGCATGCACACACGCACGTACGCACGCACGCACGCCCCAGACTGAAATACGGGCTGTGTTGGTGGTAGAGGAAGGGGTGAAGGGAATGGGTGTGGCGGTGTAGATGGGTGTGTGAAAGTGGCCTCCCTCATCCATGGAACAAAGCAAGCGCCACTTGCCTCACTCTCCTCTGATTAGAGGCACTTCAGATTTATTTTGCTGCCTGTGTGTGCAACTGTTACATGCGTGGGTGGTCGATTGGCGGCACAAGCGCAACTCAATCGAGCAAGCGAGGTAAAAGGCAGCGCCACCGGTGAAACCAAAAAAAATCGATATCGGACTAGCCACGACCCCCGTTTTTATCGACTTTATACCGACTTAACAACACGGTATTTTATTTATTTGGGCCGGGAACTGTGCTACAAAAAGGTGTTGGGGCAATGTTTTCTCTTAGTCCCCTTTTTGACACGTCTAGTGCCCACAAATTACAGTGAGGACAAACAAAGGAGTGGATTGAGAGATTCGTGTGTTCTCGTTGCTCAATACATTTGAGGTAATTGAGTGTGTGACTTTCATGTGTGAATCACTAGTAGGTTGATTGGAATTTAAGGCAGTCGTGGTGGTTGGCTAAGGACCTGAGTGTGCAGTGGCGTCGGTGGTGCGTGAAAATGCCTCACTCACTTTTAAAGTGGAAGAAGGTGAAATTAGCTCTGCTGATAAAATGCTTGAATGATTGTAGTGCAAAACCAGAATTGGTGTGCATTAAGGCAACTAAAGTTTGGCATAGAGAAATGGGGAGTGATTTAGCTACTTATTCAAGCAAGGGTTTATGGGGAACATACTTATGGAAATAAGCAGACTCACTCGGGAGCATACAATCTTACTAGTGGTCTAAAAGAGTGTGGTAAATTTGATTTAATAACAAAGCGAGTTCATATTGTTAGCATGAAAATGACTTTTTTCAACAAAGACAACTTAATCAAGGAGAGCTGGACCTATAAAGGAATCGCTGATCAAATTATTAAGCATCCAAATGAACTGTTAGGTGCAGTGCCAGAAATAATGTAAATGCAACTAAGCAAGCTTGATTAAGGGCGCCAGAATCCTTCTAAAGCAAAAATTTACGCCGGAGAAAATTATAAACCGGATGTTCACCTAAACGTAAAGATTGGGAAAGGGCTGCTTTGGGTACATGCCATTGTAGGGTCGCTAGACAAACTAACTTTTGAGTAAGGTTAGTGTAGTAATTTGTTCGTTTGTACTATCGGTATTTCGTCAGGGTCACAGGGGTGGCCATCTTGCCCTAGCTGCGTAGGCTAGCCGCTGGGCCATGTCAGCGGCTTATTTCCTTCTGCCCGTTGAATACATATATTCCACCTTAGTATTCTGCCTTCTTTTGCCTTCCAGGGAGCCTCAAATGCCACGGCTAGCAGCCTTAATTCCTTCTACATTCCAAATAGGTATGTTGTTTAAAAAAAACACTATTTCTTCTTCATTCATCGTCAAAGCGGAGACGAAAAGATCAACAGATGCTTAAGAGTCCCGTTCCTGAAGAAAATAGCAAAAAATCTTTTTGATAATTTTTTACCTGCTTTTGTATAGGCTACCGAATTTTCTAAGAATTAGCTGAATATAGAGCAGTTTGTATTTCTTAATGTCATTAAACACACTTCATCAAAAATTTTACTTTACCTCATAATTAAATGTTATAAGGTTTTACGCAATAATTCTTGTTTTGCGCGTTTAAGTATACACCATAACGATATATTTGTTGCACCATGCCATTGCGTATTTTGTTTGAATTTTTTCTCTCTTAGAGCGATTTATCGGATGTCCGGGGCTGTGCCGTCGGTAATCGTGGTTGAATTGCCTTATTAGGGTTTTCCTTGTTGTTAATTTTGCTGCTTCAACGATGCATCATTTTGATTCTAAACTTTTGGTGAGAATTTGTCTTCGCTTCGCTTTTTGAGTCCCAACAACTTGTCTTTGAAAAATGTTTTATTTCTTTTTTATATATGAACTCCTGTTCCTCCCATATTAACTCCTAGCCATCCTAGCGACCTTAGCTTCTCCTATTTGCTTCTTGAATACTTTGTGGGCTTTTCTGCTAGCAACATTTTTCTTTAGGATCTCACGGAATCTTTTCTGAGGCTTCGACTGCGGGCTGCGTGTATTGATTCCTTGTCAGAATACCCACCTAGTAATTTTGTTTCGAGTAAGAATGCATTTGGTGATTGGTTTTGCTATAGTGGTTTATTTTTGACAGTAAGTAATATACTTTACTTGTGCGATGATTCTGGCTTCAAATGCAGCACTAAACGTTCATGTAAATTACGGTTTTTAGAGCCCTGTATTGTTTCCGTCCCTCTGCGATCATCATTGCTGTATGAACCATATCACCAACTCCTTAGCCTGTCATATGGTAATCGTTTCTAGTATCACAATTGCCTTGTTTTTCTTCACTGGTGTAAGGTAATTTTCTTAGACTCTTCGGCGAAAAATCCTCGTTGTTGGAATATAGTCTACAAAAAGCGTGCAGCTGACTGGGAGTTTGTGTCATTTTTCACCTCCTTCAAGGGACTCGTCGTTCGAGTAGAGCTTCATAAACTCCCTCCACCTAATGAGTAAGGCTTTAATTAGGGCAAGTATCCAATTTTCGACCTCACAAACGCGATTCATTGGTACTTTCTCCCTTATTTTAGGGCTGAGGCCGTGGTAGTGTATTGTGAGCCGAGGGTTCCTCTGGAACGCGAGAAATTTCTAATCCATGAAATCCTTCAAACGGGCAAATTCATTTCCGACTTCATCTTTCCTGCTATTGAGGAGGAACTGAAAGACACGAAAATATCATAAGAGTATTTTTCAAAGGAAAATTGATACCAATTTTATGTGACTTTGAGTACTTTCTCTCTCAAGTGATGGTGTAAGGAGTAATAGCATTTCAGCACTCTATATTTTTGATATTGTCCTAATTGTATCTCAAATTGCTGTTCTGTTCGAAAAGCAGCATGTTCCGTATCATTTCAGTTTATATAACTACCAGAATTCCATGAATACTGCTTATTTCTCAAGCCCACTGTGATTTTGATCAGTAACTAAGTTTGCGTATACCGTGGGATGTGCGGCGATGTGAACTGCGACCTCGTGTTGTGATCCGTGGTGCCGTCGGTTGTGATTAGATAGCATCATGCTCTAGTAGATTCCCATTCATTTTCTTTTCGCTATTCAAGGTCATTTATGGACAGCCTTCTTCATCGTTTGCGCACATCAAAGAGTAAGATTCTCCTGGTTTCAGCCCTGGTATGGAAAATTGACTACATTATTGCATCATCAGTGGTTTTGGGGCTTTATATTAAAAGCACCAGTGCTACATTCTCCTTTATCGTTTTATCCGTAATACCTTAATTGTGACTTTTAATTCCTGCCTCTGGAATGGGGACCACTTAGAGGCTTTGCGGCTGAACCTTCACCGGATGGTCAGGCTGTCTACCGAGCCGCGTCAAGAGCTCTTATACCCTTCCTTAGCTAGACGCTACTTGTTCCACCTGAGTAGACTTTCTTCTTTCGCCCTCGGAAAGGAATCGAGGCGCCATATCGAAGCGTCTTTTGGATTTATTCCTGCGGTGTCTGCTTCTTAGTTGGGAGCGTGGGGGCATATTTGGAATCCCTTTAACAATTGAGCTAATAAACTTGCGGGAGGGCATTACTGTGAAGCAATGGATCAAATAGTCTATGGTTCCGGTGGACTTGGAGTTTCGTTAGCCTCGGGAACAAAGTTCGGAATAAGAAGTCCTACCGACCATCAGTATGTCCGTAGGGGGACGTTAGCACACCGAGCTCCTTAAGCAAGGATATTAAGGGTAGTCTTTGGAACGAAACCCTCCCCGGTGGTCCGTGGATGGAGTCAATTCAGTAGTTAATAGCTTTCTTGTTGAACACGGAGATGGGATAGGTGCTGAATGCGGACGTCGTATTTGACCATTCTGCTACGGAGTGTCAGAGATACTCCCATCCACAGCACACGCGCTTCTTTTGCCCCGCTGCAATATGACACAGGCGATAGAGACCTGAGTAGAAACACAAAGAATAGACGGGTCCGCTTTCTGCCTCCACCAATGTAGCGTTTTGAGGTTCCCTTGAGGCAAAAGAAGGCAGAATACAAGAATAGGACATATATATCAAACAGACAGAGAGGAATGAGCTGCTGACATGGCCCGGAGACCAGCCTGAGTAGCTAGGGCAATATGGCCACCTCTCTGATACTAAATGAAACCGATAGTCGAGGCGAAGTATTACAATAATGGGTTAGATTCTTTTGTTTGATTTGAGTGCATAACGTCTCCTGCATGTCATTACGGACCATCAATGAGTGTAGTAATCTGTTTGTTTGAACAATCGGTTCCGGTCAAGGTGGCAGAGTTGGCCTTATTGCTCTAGCTGCGTAGGTTGGCTTCCAGGCCATTCCAGCAGCTTATTTCCCCCGGTTCTTTGAATACATATATTTTACTCTAGCATTCTGCCTTCTCTTGCCTTTGAGGGAGCCTTGAGACGCTACGATGAGGTTATGCAAGTGTCGATGGTGAAGCATGACGACCGATGCTGTCAACCCAAATAAGCCAATAAAATAAGCAATGCTGACAATAAAGATATTTTTTTGATAAAAGTTTCTAAAAGTGTTCAAAAATGCTAATAGTCAAAGAATAACCTACGTAGATTCAATCTGAACATTCTCAAATATGCCCAAATTATGCCTAGGTTAAGCCGAGGGATATGACAAAACCTTATATTATTCAAAAATTAAACAATAAGCAAAAACCAAAGGCGAAAAATCTGCGGAGCCCTAATATTTTATCTACTTAGGCGCTCGGTTAAGGGGCATCTTATCCTGCAGAACTTTTCCTAGACCCCTATGGCATAGCCTTTAAGTTTATTTGATAGACTTTTTACTTTAAAACGCCAGCATATTTTATATGAATTTAAGCTAAATATAAATGTTCGAAGGAAATATTTTGGAGATGCTATTGATAATGTCTTTTAAGTACGCTGTCTAGCCTTTTACGATTGCACTTAGTTGATCATTTATCGAGTGATTTGGATGCCGTTGACCTATGGGATTGACGATGAAAGTGAACAACTGTCCATTGACGTTGTCCAGCTAAACAATGTTGTGCTGGCTATGCGGCCTATCATTAAGAAAGCAAGAGTACTAGTCCTCCGTGAGCTGGCTTCTTGTGTAAAAAGACAGAAATTGAAGCAAACCAGGGCTCCTGAGGAAAAAGGGAAACGCTTGGGTCGTAAAATCATTAATAAACTGGCTGAAATCCGTCTTTTAAAGAAGATGAATGACGTCAAGTTGTGTAAACTCGTCTTGGCTAATACGAACCCTCACCATTTGGTTGGTGAATTTGCCTTCATGCAGTAGTTTGTATTTATTAAGCTATTTAATCAAATGAATCCTTTGTTTTTATAGCTTGGAAAAGGTGGGGAATGTCTGACTAGGCAGGATCGCATAGTTATTCGTCTCGCCAATCGACCCGATATCGCCGAGTTTGTAAGCAACTTCCGCAACAAACATGCTGACTGGCCAACTCTTGTGCAGTATCTGTTGTATAAAAACACCTCGGGGAAGTGGAAAACGCCGGAGCAGAAAAGGAAGGTAAACAAGCGCCGAAAAGGAGATCTTCCTTTTCCTTTGGTCGATCAGAAAGATATCGTCGACAATCAGACTGCTTCTAGCATTCAGCAGTACGCTATCTGATTTTCTTACTTCATGGTGTCTCATTATCGACTGCACTTATCTCTATCATCTTGATCTAGCGTTTTATTTCTTTGCTCATGGAGGGTAGTTTGTTGCAACAGATCATGAAGCACGCAAAATTCGTTTTTGAGTGATATCAAGGTGGTGATCAACGGTATAGCCTCCTTTGCTGTTCTTCTGTACATGCTCTACTTTATGTGGGAGCCTAGTTAGAAACCTTGTACTCTGGCTAGTAGGTGTGATATTTCTCTTTTCTTAGTGGATGAAACTGGCCCTGTAATTTTTGGAATGGCTTGTAAGCATAGCTTTTTTACTTCAGGTTTAAAGCTTACAAGGAGGAAAATGACCGTGAGTTGATAGCAGCTCAGAGGCGACTTTTACGTGAAGAAGCAGAAGAAGAAGAAGGCAGAAATTTGGAGGTTGAGGAGGATAGCGATCCAGAGAACGCTCTTAGTGCTCGCTACGATAATCCCGAAACGAAGGCTTTTATCAGTGAACTGATTGCAAAGATGAACAGTGGTGAAGACATTGATGAATATCTGGTGCCTATTGATGGTGATGGAGATGGTAAACTTCCTGTTGAGCCCACGAAAACTGGATTTCGAGAAGGTTCAGCACTCCCAACAGATGAGGCAACGGGTTCGGCCGTTTTAACAAAAACCAGAGGCCGTGCGAATGTGAAAAAGTTAGAAAAGCATCCGAAGAAGGTCGTTGCGATTTCGAGATCTGTGTGTCGATTAACTTACCATTTTTGCATCGAGAACTTTCTATGGTTCTGCTTTTTTGAGATTGTCTTGGTCAAAAGTAGTGGCTTAATGCAGAGTTCGATTTCAATTATCGGGTGTCCTTGCAGTTAGTTGGAAAGCGTTTGTCCTGCGCTAGAGCTGCTGCACATTAGGGATGAATCAGAGGCATAAGTGATTCTCATTCACCATGCGACCTCAGCATAAGAATGTGGTCATCATCAAGCGGGTTCTTGACTGGAAGCCTTTTTAGCGGTATAATGGATGCAGAGCCTTCCGAATATCCTTCCAGCTACATCCTCTGCAGGGAATTGGAAAGGGCAGTTTTTGAATAGGCGAGAGGCTTAAATCTGTCCGTTTACCGGTGCTTTGTAGTTTGATAAAATGTTTGTTATGGACTCTGTCACCAAATTTCATGTGAAGCTTGGTTTTGGTTTGAATACCCTACTTATTGGTTTATTAGTAGCACTTATTGCGCTAGTTACTAATGCCGCCGCAGTGATAAAATTTCCTCACTTTCAGATTCCTGTGTTAGTACACTGCATCTGCATTCGCTTTCCGAAGAAACTGTCAATTAATTTGCTGCTATATCCTCACTTTTTAGGCAGAGAAGGAAAAATCTAAACCATGTGATTTGCCCCAAAAGCATGAGCACAAGCCGAAAGGTCACAAGGTTGAGGCTTCCCCCTCGAATTCCGTAAGTCATTTCCACTATGACAACGTAAATTAAACATATGAATTCTGCACTGGAACCTTTTTTTTTCTCATTTGTGTTTAGTCAATTGTAATTAATTTTCTAATTGAATAGTAATGTAAACACGAGTATGAGAGTGTCTGGCATTTAAAACTATATTCTACTTATCGTTGATACACAAATTCCATGTCTAAACTTAGTCGTGGGTCCGGAACCTCGCCTTTTCTGATTACCATTTGCGAATCCTGCCACCCACTTATTTCCGCACAAGCAGTATTTCCTGCCCGCCAATTTGTTCACTGATTTCAAAGTGACCATTGATTGGTTTCACCCTTGAATAACATAATTTGATAATTCTGGGGGGGAGGGGTTAAGACACCTCCAATATACGTTAAACGCATTCAGCATTTCTAATGTGGTCCTTTTTGGCATTGAAGCAATCGGGTTATTGCCGCCTGCCTTACACCACTGGTGGTGCTGATGCATGTTTCTCTCACTTCTTCACGTAGGAATGGCAGTTTTGTAGTTATGGCATTGTGCATCCTGAACATGACGCATGGAGTCGAGCCACCAAAGCTTTCTCTTCGCGTCATCCATATCCGGTGGAATCACTTTTCTTTCCTCGACACGGCGTAGCAAATGCGCAACCTGCTTTCTTTACATATTTTTTACTACTGAATGTAGCGTGTCAAGGCGCAAAAGTTATTTTCACCGATCTAATGTCAATTTGCCTCGAGAATGTTGCTGCGGGAATTTATTACCACCTTATTTGCATCCAGCCATTTGTGATTAGTGAAAGCACGAGTACAGATTTGTTTTCTGTTATGTACAAACCCCATGTTTCAACTTAGTTGTGAGCCCATAACTTCGCCTTTTTTGCAAACTGCTTGTGTGTATCCTCCTCGCTACTTATTTTCACACGAGTAGTATTTAACGCAACCTCACCAACACAATGTATCCCAATGCATCGGCAGTAGGAGCGGACTCTTCGGTCGTAGAATTTACTACAACTTATGCACCTCATTTGGAAGCGACGGAATTGTGTCAATTTATCGGGGGTTTTTTCTAAAATAAAACACACACTGCGGTTAATCTGTTGAAACACCGGGTCACTTGTTGGACCGGTAGAATGTCCTGCGAGGCCGATGTGTTGTCATGGCCCTGCTTGTGGCGAACCGTCAGGTGCTCTAGCGCAGTGGTTCGTGTCATTTTTTTGTTCAAAAAAGAGTATTTGCTTAAAAACGAGAAAAGTGGAATTCTTTTAGCCGCACACTATTTGGAAGGAAATCGCAAACTTTTGTTGGAAATACGATCGGATTCAGTCAGCCATACAAGCGACAAAAAGGCTCACTTCTGCCGTCAGCAGCGTGAGGCTTTTAAGCGACATATTTTGCGCACCCCAGAGGTTTAAGGTCTGCTGTGTAGACGCCTGCATGATCTGCTTCAATGTTTGCCCTTTCACAGAAGGCAGAAGTCGACGGCGTGATCCACGAGTTCATCGTTGAAGAAGTCGCCGAGGATAGCTTCAACCAGGAGGATGCAGAGACTATTCTTGGTCAAGACGATGTCGAGATGAAAAAGGAGGTGAGCTCAACTTTTTCTCCGTGTTCTTGATATTGGGAGAATGGGGACTCCTCTGGTACCTTCAACTTCCTTTCGAAGTATCCCAAATCGACTTGGGCTAGGAACAACGTGACCCTCACACTTGGGTCCGAGATCGTAGAACTCCCAAACCGCCCTCCTAAATCAGTTTATTGGCTCGTATACCCTTCTGTTGTCTCTGCAATATGGGAAAAGGCCAAAATGCTTGACTTACTGACATGAACTGTTCGTGCTGGTGGCGAAAGCTAACGAGAACTAGCGATGTGGTCTATGAATCACGAAGAGACGGTATACGAAAATATTAATGAACTCAAGTAGCCCATCAATTCTGAACGCAACCAAAGCACAAGGGAACACCCACCAAATAGCAAGCATTCAAGCACTAGTATCTGGGTGCGTCCATGGAGAAGGTTGTAAATAAGTCAGTTTTTCATTTCAGTTTAGAGAGCGAAGAGCCAAGCCCGAAGGCGGCACAACCCACAGGTGGGCAGCTTACCAGCGACAAGGACACAACTTTAGGCGCGGCCGCAGTGGTCTCAACAACCGCCATGGTCCAGCTTCGAAACACCCAACCACAGACACAACTGAGGCACCACTACATCCCTCGTGGGCAGCCAAGCGAGAACAGAGGGCACTCCTTTCTCTCAGCACAAAAGCTGCCTCCGGAGGAACCAGGATCGTTTTCAACGATGAGTAGGCCCCAGAACAAACACCTCAGAATTGTAAATAAAGAACCTGCTTAAACCTCTGCGGCCTTATCCTGTCTACCAGCATGAGACGTACCACAACCCGTATAACGTAAGGACTGAGTAGAACCCAACAATGTAAGCATGAAAAAGACCGGAAAGAGCGTCAGGAAGCATTCAACTATCTACTGGATTTCAAAAACCAAAACACGAGACCACGTGGGTAATGCAAAGTGGGGGAGGGCACTAAGCATGAGTGTGGACAGGGAGCGATAGCTAACAATGGTTAACGTTGGGGGATTTTTAGTAGTACACAAAACACCGGAAAACGCGCAACTGACTCAACCCGACTTAGGTAGGGCACGAATTCTCCAAACGCACGTTCATGGGCTTCTTGTTCTTGTAGCTATTGTAGTAGATCAGCATTTTCTTGATCTCCCCAATGGCCTTACCAGGATTCAGTCCCTAATGAAACAAATGAAAAATATATCCACCTTGGATATGCGGATAGAACGCTAGAAATGGGACTGAGAACCAACCTTGGGACACGTTTCAGTACAGTTCATGATGGTGTGGCAACGGTACGTGGACCATTTGTTCTGCATCTGCTCCAGACGATCAAAGGTATAGTCGTCTCGGGAATCAATCATCCAACGGTAAGCCTGTTGCAAGACGGCGGGACCAAGATACTTGTCAGAATTCCACCAGTAAGAGGGGCACGAAGCAGAACAACATAGGCAGAGAATGCACTCATACAAGCCATCAATTTTTTCACGATCCTTAACGGACTGCATGAAAACCTTTTCACCGACTTGTTCATCGGTGAATTCCTTCTTCTTCAGGTAAGGTTCTATCCAGCGATACTGGGCGTAGAAGTTTGCCATATCGGGCACCAAGTCCTTCACAACATACATGTGCGGGAGAGGGTAGATCTTGGTGACTTTGTTGTCCTTCGGAATAGCGCAAAGACAGGCCAGACGATTGCGGCCATTAATGTTCATTGAGCAGGAACCACAAATACCCTCCCGACAAGAGCGGCGGAAAGTTAGGGTCGGATCGCACTCGGATTTAATTTTAATCAGAGCATCAAGCATCATGGGACCGCAATTACTCGTGTCGATTTCGAAGGTCTGCATGTAAGGCTTCTGATCAGGCTTATCAGGATTCTAAAACACCATGAAAAACGAAGTTCGGCAAAAAATGGAAAAAACGCAGAAACACTAACAGCAACAAAAGAACTAACATCCCACCTGATAAGTTACACAACCAACATATTAAGCAAACCCAGCCAGAAGAGCGGATGGTCAGAACTTACGTAACGATAAATAGAGAACTTCTTCATGACAGCGCCAGTACTGGCGTACCTGGCAGTCTGCCCCATAAGACATCCGAGACGAGGCGAAAGGGAGAGAGCGGAGTTCATCTTCCCAGCGAAAATGAAAGGTGCTCTGCACTACTACTAACGGTAATTCAAACAAATCAGACACTGACTTATTTCATAGCATCCTGATAAAATGAATTATTGTTTTTGCTGCCTTTCATCAATAAATAATTTTAGACGAAAAAGCGTTTTATTCGCGTTAACGCTTTTTCAGTTCTCTTGCCTTTATTTTTTTTCATATAATGAGCCACGACAGCTTATTAGTATCACTTCCGTTATAAAAATTTTGCACAACACCTGGGTTAGTAATTTTTAGTTTTGGTTGTGATTTTAATTAATCTGGCAATTAGTGGCACCTCCTGATTAAATAATATGGTTTATTCAAATCATTTGCTCCTTTCTTTTCATGCGCGAGAACAAACATAATTCTGGTTCGCTTAAGTAGTTCTTATAAGCCAAAAGTCAATATGAAAAATGCATTCCAAATTTTGAGGTATTTGAGATGGGCACTTATCTAGTTAAAGTATCTTGACCCAGATGTAGCGTCCCGAGGCTCCCTCAAGGGCAAAAGAAGGTTGAATGTCAGGGTAGAATAAAAATATTCAACGGACAGAGGGAAATAAGCTGCTGACATGGCCCGGAGGCCAGCCTACGCAGCTAGGGCAATACGGCCACGTCTGTGACCTTGGCCGAAACCGGTAGTTCCATCAAACAAATCCTTACACCAGAACCGAAATGCTGATATGCTTTGAATATTTACCCTACTTCTTTTGGTCACACGAACATCTAGGACTAGAACACTGAACCTATGCTTCTTGCACGTCGTTCACTTCATGCTGCCTGCAGCCCTGCCTATCCTTCCGTCCGCAGTGCGCTTTCCAATCTGGTATTTTATCTTCAGGCTTGTGTAGTTCAACGCATGTGCAAATGCACCATGCGTCGATATGCAGACCGGCGTTCTCCAACTTACCATACACGACCATAGAATGTCCTGCACTTAAGGTTGAACAATCGTGCAAACTGTTGGGAAAAAATAACTGGAGGTTCATTGTTCTGCAAGACCTCACGGTTCTCTGCAAATATCTTTGACATTGAACCCTTCAATGTACGGATGTGACGCCCCAAGACTGCTGTGAATTTTTCAAATGCCGGATTAAACAGAGGCCCAAGTTTTATTGACAATGAAAACAAGTGTCCTCTCTTGGAAACGGTGATTCTGTCCTAGTCATGAGGCTTCTTCTACCACTTAACCTTTCCTCTGTGAGGTAAATTCGACTAATTATGTGCTACGCAGCCTCAGTATCTTGTTAACCACCGTCCTTGAAGCCACCACCGGGCATGGCTGAGTATCTTCCCCTTCTAGTAACCTTAAGAGCTCCCCCTCGTATCGCCAAATGCACCCTCGTTGGTCGTGAACGGAAGTGTGCAAGGCAAATCAAGTAATTTGTCAATGAAATTATCCAAACAACTCGAAACGTATCTAAGATGTGCTCCAGAGTTGGGATGGGTCTCTAGAGTACATATTGCAAATACCTTTCCCTTGCAAACCCGATAAACATAAATGTTTATCCACAAGGTTGAGAGTTGACCTTATGTCCCCAATCCGTCGTTTCACGTGCTCCTCTGCCTTGTGACTTCACGGTTCAGGGATGGGGAAAACATTAAAACCTGGCCCCTGGTTTCCAAGGCTCGGAAAAAAATTCACCCACCTTAATCCTGCAGCTCTATACACGAGGAGGTGCCGATCCAATCTCTCAGATCCCTTGAGGAGCCCACATTAAGTGCAACTATGCCATGACTACCAGTACCGGTGAATAGGGTCTCCTGGCGCATTTTTCCTCCTACGTGATCAAATCGCATGTGGAAGACTGAAAGAAATCCTTAACTGAAGGACTGAGTAAATAACGCACGCCTAGGCACTTCGATCCGATTCTAGTGTACTATGACCGGCATCATCCGGAGCTGGTTCTGAGCATTCTAGAGCGGATTCACCACAGTTGATGGATATCACAGTTACGGGGGAATCCAATTGCATTAGCATGTCGTATTGCTGACGATCCTGGTGCCATGGTGCTGCAGATCATTCAATGGCGAAAACGTCGATCCGTTCGAGTTGGGCAGATGATGTTCCCTTCATCCACCTATCCCGCTTGGTATTGGCTTGGGCGATGGCCTCTGCTTGACCTTGAGCGGCGATCTGTAAGGACATGACACCTACGGTGATTTCGATGAGGTCATCTTGTACAGAGATCAATGAGGAGTAGAGCGTTGGTCTCACAGCCTTAAAAGCCACATTGTGCCGCATCGCCCGATCAGCTTGCGATCTTGGACAGTGGAAGCAGGTGAATCCCGTTGGTCGGTTGCCAACTTGCAGTTTGCGGTCTTTCGTCGCCGCCCTCATGTTTGACGGGGAGCGGTAGATGCAAAAACTGGCATTTCTGTGAGTTCACTCACAAGTCGGCATCCCGTGGGATCGTCTCATGAATCACCCAAAGCGTTTCTCCCCCTTCGCCGACTTTTGGATGCCTCCTTCTTCTACATCTTCTTGACATTATGTCCATCTTGATTCAAGCTTAGATAACAATCTCGTTTAGTCCATGCACTGCTAAGAACTTTCATGTTTGTCCCCACGAGATTAGTCTGTGAAGATCATTGTGACTTTGACGGTTCTATACCCTCGCCATTGAGCAGTCCCGACAAGCAACTGGTTTACGTCTTGTAGCAAACAGGATAGCATGTGTCGAATCTCCGTCCTCCCCACTTTCGCAGCATGAGTAAGCATCGAGCAAGGATCGGCTACACTGTTGCCAGGTCGTGCTGTGGGTTCAATTAAGTTGTTTCAGATGTCTCCAACAATACGTTTTCAAGGTTTACCCCCTGAGTTACCTGAGTTGCCTCGTCTGTCGTGTCGCCTAGTTAATATCATCTGGTCCCCGTTTGTGGATCGTGGTCTCATGACTCTTTGGTAAAAGAAATTGGAAAGTCATGAGACCTACTGTTGATTTGGCCACATTAGAGCCGCAAAGTTAAATGGCTACCACAAGGCTTGAATGAAAACAAGAGCATGATCATAGAGCGCTGGACGTTCTTTTGAGGTCAGCATTCGTAACGAAGAAAGAGTGGTGTTGTTGAATCCTTCGCCTTCCCCCATGAAGACCGATTAGTCAACGACACTGACAGAAGTTTTGCGAGAAGTGGGAACGCATATCCACTTCTATGGTTAGTAGCACTAATTTAGCCACGAGGTTTAGCCAACTCCACACGCCACCTAGAGGAAATACCTCATGCAGATACGTACAACACCTCCGTGAAGAAGAAAAAAGTAGTATTTCGTACATCGTCTCAGCTAGGTGGCAGCAAAAAACGCGTTTAAAAGCGGATAATACCACCACAAACTTGTGAAGGAGTCCAACAACAAGGCAGAATAGACCAAGAGACAAAAGGGATAAAAGTGCTCGAAGTGCTTGATAATGCATCACAACTCCTGGAACCATCAGCATTGCCAAATTGGATCGGTTCAGGTGGGGAAGGTATTTTCCAAGCGGTCGTTCATGGGCTTCTTGTTTTTGTACGCATTGTAGTAGAGCAGCATCTTCTTGATCTCAGCGATAGCCTTGCCGGGATTCAGTCCCTGATAAAACAGGCAAAAAAAGTTGGCACTCCTCTCGAGTTTCCTGACAAGAGGCCAAAGTGGGGATTAGAAACCTACCTTGGGGCACGTCTCGGTACAATTCATGATAGTGTGACAGCCATACACGGACCACTTGTTTTGCATCTGTTCCAGGCGTTCGAAGGTATAGTCATCGCGCGAATCAGTCATCCAACGGTAGGCGTGTAGTAACACAGCAGGACCGAGGTACCTATCCGAGTTCCACCAGTAGGAGGGACACGCAGAAGAACAACAGAAGCAGAGAATGCACTCCTGCAAGCCGTCAAGTTTTTCGCGATCTTTGATGGACTGCATGAAGAACTTCTCCCCCAATTGGTCGTCGGCAAATTCTTTCTTCTTCAAATACGGTTCAATCCAACATAATTGTGCGTAAAAGTTTTTTAAGTCGGAAACCAAGTCCTTCACGACGTAAGTATGTGGGAGAGGGTGGATTTTGGTGACCTTATTATCCTTTGATATTGGATTAATACAGGCCAATCGATTACGGCCATTGATGTTCATGGCACAAGAACCACAGATGCCCTCACGGCAGGAGCGACGGAAGGTAAGAGTTGGATCACATTCCGCTTTAATTTTAATCAAAGCGTCTAGAACCATTGGACCACATTGGCTCACGTCAATTTCAAAAGTCTGCATATAAGGTTTCTGATCGGGCTTGTCGGGATTCTAAAGTAGAGGACCACAACACAAATATAAAGGAAGGGCAAAAATAAAAAAAATCCGCCTAAGTTAAACTAGACATCCGCAGTCACTGGAAGAAATGTTCAGAGCTTACGTAACGGTATACACTGAACTTCTTTATGACAGAGTCCGTAGTGGCACATCTCGTGATCTGCGCAAGACAGAATCCTAAGCCGGGCGATAGGGAGAGAACGCGATTCATTTTCCCACTAAGAACGATATGAGATACAAAAGGCCAATGCAGTACATATTAACAAAATTTTTATTTTTAGTAATTTTACAACTAAAAACAAAAAAAAAATCAAAAACTACTGCAAATAAAATAGCGCAACAAATAAATCTGCCCTCTGTTTTGATCATGAACCCCTGAATTAATACTACTCATTCAATTACAAAATTAACAAGATAAAAAATGATTGTCTATAAGTGCATATAAAAAACATGCCTAAAGTGGGCAAGGCAGAGTGTCTGCATTTTTTTTATTATTCCAGCAACTGAAAGTCTCAAGAACTGCTTTCCCCTGCACAAAAGATCAACTTTTGCTGCAAAAAAAGTATAATTTTAATAACTAACGTATTAAAACAGATTACAAAATTTTAAATAGTTTTTTAAATTTTTTGGCCTGCTTTAAAAACGCAGGTTCTAACTCACGCATTGCAATACTAATGACGATGCTGTGACGTGGTGTTCACTTGAATGTGTTGCCTCCTGGGTGCTGTTTCGTGCACATGAGGTTCTTTCGCAGGTTTTAAATTTCTTCCTGATAACTTTTGAAGTTTAAAATTTTTTATGATTTCATGGCTGCATTTAACGACTTTCTGCCTGGTTGGTGCTGAGAGTCGTCAGAGGGAACTGGAGGACTACGCGAAGAATCCAACGTGGTCTCTTCGCGACAGGAATGTTTTCGTCAAAAGGTAGTAGTTATCAATTTTCTTATGAAACTTAGGTGGAGGGAAGGTGTGCGACGGTTACATTTATCTGACCAGAGTCAATGGCCGGACATATTAAGATTGCACAAAAATACTCTTTTGGTACGTTTAAGTACCTTCTCTTGCGCTTCTTCTATTATTCTCACTACGTATTTTGGAAACGTTAGCACTTTGGGATGAAGTGTATGACTATATGTAAATTTAGGAGCAGCGTCAAAATTTGTTATTTCCCTATAGGATCTATTACTAATTCCGATTTGCTTAATCGCTAATGAATAACTTATTTTGTCGCTCTGCCTTTTACTTGTCTTCTTTCTACTTTTTGAAGCCTTTTAGTAGCGTGAAGGGAAGGCCGACTATTGGTGGTATTTCCGCATCAAAAACCATATCAACGCTTCAATCGTCCTCTCTCAGAAATGAAGACGCTTTGCCCCCAATGGACGAGTCCGTAGTGAGCGAGCTTTCGCAGCCAAATATGCCAACTTTCCAGGAGTTCCATGCTAAAGTTCTTGGCGAAAATCAGAACAAACGCCGTCTTGGTAAATAGTTGTTTTACATAACCAATTTTCCCTCTAGAGTCGCCTGACGACCCTGTTAATGCAATATCGGGTCAGTCAAATAAAGACAACTTTGGAAGCACCACACACTCCAACCTCTCTAAACACCCCTATCGAAACGACGAGAGTGTTGCACATGTCTCCTCTGCCCCCACCAACACAAACACCGAAGCCACCATCTCAATTCCCTCCCCTCCTGGCACTGACGCCTTTATAGCCGCCTCTGAGGTTATTCATCCCTCAAATGTAATGGAGCATGGTGGAAATGGGGGTGCCAATGGCAATCATGTCCATGGAACTGGCCCGGAACTTCGAGTTATGCGGAATATCGCTGCATCGGAGTGTGGAGCTAAGCTTCTTCAAGCCAGCCCCTCTGCCAAACATGCGCCCGCGATTCTTGTGGACAATAATGATGAGTATATGAACCAACCCTGCGCTTCAGAAAAGTGGTATGTGTTATCCATTGCTTTGGGAGATGATAAGCAGTTTAAGAAACGTCGCTTATCGTTACTTAACTTACGGACGGGTGTTTGAACCGGTTACAGGCGCCTGTGACGTGACTCACGCTACTTATTTTTTCAGAGGAATTCTACGGAAAATCTCTGTAATATGGTAAAAGTATGGGCACTCGAAGTAGGTGTGCTGCGATTCCACCTAACTTTTCAAATTCATAAGGAGTAGTGGATTCATAGTATCAAACCTTGCATCCAACCATTCTCCAGTTTCAGATTTAGCGGTGGTTATTTTACCAAGTTTTTAAGGAAGATGGATAAATCGGAATGCTTTAAACTCATACATCGCCCCTTTTATGCCCTCTTTCTCCATCTGCCTACTTTTATCTGAATGTTTGAAGTGTGTTATTGTTATGGTTATTGTTTTCAAATGCGTTTCGTGCATTACGTTGATTTATGAAAGACATTGAAGATCAGCCGATTGAGAAGACTTGTTTCATCACTTTTCCGTAGGCGTTGCGGTCCACGGGGGAGTTGCTGTTTCAGTAGACGTATAAAGCACTTTTAGTTCTTTTATGCCGTGAAATTCACTACTTGTGGCCACTGTGGAATCAGCAAGTAATGGGTTTTTGAATCGGGAAATCTGTATCATTAGTGGGTTGTTTGTTTTGTGTCAATTTATGGGATTTTGCACGAGCGAGTGTTAAAAAAAGTTGAAAAAGGACGGAGTAGAAGGTATTATTGGTGGCTTCTGCACCACTGTGAAAACACGCTATTGTAAATGAAGCTGTGGTAGGAACTGTCAAGAAACGGTGAAAAGGTTATTGAGTGGGCTGTGCCTTTCTTCTTCATCGATGTCAGTGTGAGGCACTTCACTTTCTCTTTTAAAAGTTTCATTAGCAAATATAACTCCTCCACACTTGCGAATAGCATTCATTTTACAAGGCATTTTACCTTCAGTCTCTTGGCACCAACACGCAAAGCCGGCGTAGGTAGGAAAAATGTGCCTTATAGTCACTCGTAGCAGTCTACGGGCATTGGGTTTCTGATTGACAATAGCTGGACGACCTGGCGGGGCAAGCAAATTGGTAAAAGCCACAAACAATAAAGTGCACTGCCTCGGTGAATGCTGTCGTGGTTAAGTGAGGATGTGTTTGTGCCTCGGCGGGGGGTTGGGTTCTTT
Organism: Taenia hydatigena; assembly: GCA_036345935.2. Lineage (NCBI taxonomy): Eukaryota > Metazoa > Platyhelminthes > Cestoda > Cyclophyllidea > Taeniidae > Taenia > Taenia hydatigena. The sequence continues at coordinate 10,662,640 of JADWOT020000010.1, forward strand.
TTTTTCTCTCATCGCGGCAGGGAGAAAGTGGATTGGATGAGCAGCTATCCATACAAGGTGACCTAAAAGTGGAGTGGAGGTCATATTTCGAGTGTATTTTTGAGCATCACATCATGTCTTTTCGGTGCGTTCAGCGACAGTGAAATGTGACCACAAAGCGCCGCAAGGTACCGATTCATGATGCATGCGCGACAGATGGCTTCGCTGATGTCGCTACCAAGATGCACAGGCCGTATAAGTGTTACTTTACCTCCTATATAGAGGTTCTTTTTTTCTTTGCTTGGCCTGCAATTTAGGTTCATCATCGAGACATGCGAACCGGTGCAACTGGGCATTATCCAACTCGCCAACTACGAACTTTTCTCGTCGCGCAGCAAGACCTTTCGTGTCTTCGTCAGCGATCGGTAAGTAGATGGGGAGTTTTCAAACTTCTTATTTAGCAATAATATCGTGGTTCCCTAGTCATAACTACCCTTTTTTCACCTTGAAGCCAATGAACTTTTCTATTAATGGGAGGCACTGCGGATGAATGCCAGGCCTAGGAGGGCTTGACAAATAGAAGTGGTGATTCGCTTGTTTTATTCTGTCCTAAAATCTCTGTCCCCAGTCTTTCCCATTTCTTCCTCATATTTTCTACAGTACTAAGGAAAGATGCAACCTTTTCCCCCGTCTTTAAGAGGGCAATTAGCCGGTCTTGTGTGTACTAGGCAGTGGTCAACACTGCATCCTTTTTATAGCAGGTGTGTTTGGTAATTTTTTCATTGTATCACCTCGTGGCGCCAAGTGACCTTCGTGGGCTACGGCGGCAGCGACAGTTTTTTTTAATCGTCATTGCTCTGGTGTGGTTGAACTATTTAGAGCTCGCCTCAGTAACTACTCGGTGCCTAAAGAAACTTGTTACGTGCAATACAAAGCACCACAAGGGTTTTTCTTACTCCATTATGGACTGTTCCTCTTATTTCGGAGTATTTCAATCCTCCACGTTGGGGAGGATTCCCCGCTCTTGGGGCAAAGATGAGTCGTGTGCAATTTTGTCTCGAGCACAAGTGATAACTCTCGAGGTTAGAGCTGTAGATCAACTCGAAGGAACGTCTATGGCACCACTTTGTCGTCCAAAGAGCACGTGTGTTCACGTGTCTGTGGTTGTGTGCCTAAGCAACTATTTACTTCTGAAGGTAAAAACGCATTTATCCGAGGTCTATCGCTTCAATCCAATCAAGCGCAGCTGAAAGTGGTTTCCTGAAAAGCGAATCATCCTGTGGACAAAACCCCGCACCGCAATCGAGAGTGGGTAGGGTATCAGTTACCTCGCCCCCAATCTTCCACATTCTTGCACTTGATGATCATCTCCTTTTCTTGACATTGGCATCAAACAGTCACAGGAGAGGTGGTTAGGAAGGCAGTGGAAAAGGAAGGTGGCTAGGGCTCCGTTTTTTTGCTCCCTAGCGATGGCATATAAACGCGAGTGGCATGCCCAGCCAATTTGTCGGACGCGGGTGTGTATTTCTGCGTTATAAAAATTGCATCGCCATATTTGGTAGCGCTATTTCATGTACTATCGCTCATCATTAAGACTACGCCTGACATTGCGAGGCTATTTTGGAGGTAGTCCTTCTGGCGTTGCCATGACTCCATGCCTTTTGGCCTCCTCCTTTTTTGCCTTTTGCCTCAAGTAGAGCTGAAGCCAATGGGAAAATCCGAGATGCCATTCTCCTCGCCTGCATTATTTATCACCTCGGGGACGAAGCTGTGAGTAGGTGCAATAAGAAGAGGGTCTTTTGTTTTCTGTTTGGGAGTGAATTGGTGATCCATTTACTCCCTACCTCGACTACTAAGTGTGGTCTGAACAGGCGATCTAGGCTGATGGCAGATTTCATGGTGCATTACATCAAGCGGGTAGCTGCATCTTACCCCCTGTTTAGTTATGGACTTTATTTCACTACCATTGACTATTTCTGTGTCTTTCAAGCAGGGGGAACGAATCACCTAGCCTCCGAATTCTAGGCTTGATTAGGGTGTGTGCTGTACATTATGGGAGGTAATAAATAATGCCTACACCTTGAAAGGTCAAGTCCTTTGACTTGCTTTTCCCTGCTAGATTTTGTGCTTTTTCCGTTTTGAGAGAGGAGGGGAAGGACCGAGGATGGATTGTTTCTACCTGTGTCACGTGTGCTGACAACCCTGTCCACCCTTTCACATTGTACCAAATCACCTTTAGCGAGCGAATTAGGGTTGACAGTGCTTTCTGACCTCTGCAGCACCCCACCTCTCCAGTTGTTGGAGTTTAAAGATGTTTAAAGCCACCTTTAGTCTGTGAAGACAAGGTGGCCACTGGGAGGGGATTTTTACTTGACGCACGACCCAACTGACCACCTCGATTGTTGCTAAAAACGAGGCTAGAAACGGAGCTGTCTCCGAGCCAAGACACGTCCAGGATATTCTTTGATGCTTGAAAGTGAGCGGGTCTATTCGTGCTGCGATTCAGTGCGATTACATGGTTCGTGATGGAATAGGGAGGTGAGGGACGTTTCGCTTGGTCCGCTCTCGATTCGTTCTGACAGGTGGTTATCAGCAAATGGTCAAACAGGTATCGCTTGATCTTCCTCACTTCGTCAGAGCTGGAGAACAAGAAGTGGTGAGCGACGAGAATCCGAGATAAATTTCATTCTTTACCTCTTTTGGATAACCGCACTGACTTTCGACAGCACATGTTAGGCTTAATGCTCAGGGAATGGGTCTGATCGCGCCCAACGATTATTTGAATCCGAATGCAAGGCTATCGAAACGTCAATACTCGCCGTCGTCCAGTCCGTTTCTAGACGGCAACCTTTTCTCCTGTTGTCTGCACTTTCTCTGAACTGCAGTTCGTTTGGAAATCACTTCAACAAATCCTCTTTCACAGTCATTTCTTGACCTTTTTATGGCTTCCCCTTTCTATACCTATGCAAATCCTATCAGCAGATCACGCTCGGTTTAGAGCCCTGTCAAGTCGTGAAATGTCTTTATGTATTGTAGATACCCGGCGAAGCAATGGGAGCAAATTGGAATCTTCCAAGGCCAAGACGTGAAGGGTTTGCAGACCTTTCGCATTGGCGGCTCGGCAACCGGTCGTCTTATCAAATACGTCAAAGTGAGTCTTGCCTCCCCACAGGAACCGGCGTTGGAAGTGATTCTACCGCGAGGTTTGATCGCGTTCTTCCCTTTTTTTGCATCTAGTTCGAGATGCTCGATCACTACGGGAATGAGCACTTCTGTCCTATCACTATGGTGCGTCTCTTCGGTCTCAGCTCGGATGAGATGGACGAGCCTGGACTTCCACCACCGCCACTATCGCGTTCCTCGCTTGCCGGTGACATCGGAACTACCTTGGGGGAGTCGGAGAGTGGGCTCGAAGGTACGTATGCCTACCTGTTTGGCTTTCTGGGTGATTATCCTCCTTATTTCCCCATTCGCTTTCTATTGCTTCACCTTCCCGCCCAGTGGTCTCTTCCTTTGTCGACATGTCCATCGACACACCTGATTTTCTAACCTATCCCTGCCACATTTGGTGAGCAATCAAGTCACTCTTTCCACGCCCTAAATTCACCATTCATCCATCCGTCTTCTTTATTCTTTCTCTATCCCAGATAGCACCAGCACTTCAGTGTTGAACAACACTCGCCTTGGAACATCCATGGACGCCCAACCGTCGACGAAGGGGACCAACTCCACTGCCTCTAAAAAACGATCAGGAAAGAGGAAATTCAAGAAGAACAAGCCATCGACAACAGAACTTGATCCCCCGGTTAATGGAAGCTCGATTAGTGAAGGGGGTAAACGATTGTGATGACAATGACGATCCCTCGGTTGCATTTCGAACCCCACTGTATGTGTGTTTTCCCTTCCTCCTTTTTTGCAGCTGAAAATGGAGACTGTGTGAAGGAACAGCCAAATGCAGTGTCGCCGACTGTTCGCTCGGGTAAATCAACCGGTCTATGGCAACATGCAACGCGTAAGTTTGTAAACGTCAAACCCAACCCATTTTTTAAGTGTTTATTTGGGCAAAATGGAGGTCTACCCTTCTCCCAGGAAGTTTAGGTTTAAGTTTTGTTCCACCTTGCCTCCAGGGTGTTTTCGATGAATAGTTTAGTTGGAAATCAAGTATAATATCATATAATTCTGAAGCATATGTAGGCGAGATTGAATGGCAGTGTCGCGTCTACTTCTTGTCAAATGGCATGAAGCTAAGTTTTTCATCTCTTCGATGCAAGGTGAGGATAGATGCCAGTTCGGTGTACCCTCCTTCCATCCCTGTCAACCTTTACTTCTGTGTACTTTGCGACTACTAACCGCCCTGTGAAGTAGCAGGAGGACATGACCGCACCTTTCATCGTACCAGTTCCTCTTCATCACCTCAAATGTAGTTTAAGCCGTACAGAAGGGAACTTGATCATTGTCCACCGGCCTTTTTGGTTAAAACAGCCTATTGTTGACAAACGTTGGCCATAGTGAACTGTAGCCTTTTGAATGTTTTTACTGACCGATTTGAGATGCATATGAAATAATGCGATGTGTTTACATTCTTTCTGATTCTTCCTCAAGGCTTCATCTTGGGCGTTCTGCAAAGCGCTATCGGTGGTAAGAGCCCGCTGACGCTCCCGCAAGGTGAGTTAATGAGTCCTCTTGGTGTGTGTGTTGTTGTTGTGATGGTCCTCTTATGTCCACAAGAGTTTTCTGCACCTTTCCCTCCGCCCTCTCTACACATCGTACATTCTAGAGCTGATGTGGATGGGAGTGAAGCTTGGGGAGGGAGGGGTTGGTACAGGTTGGTTTGGTTCATTGAGGCTGAATAAATGCATTTAAAAGTGGAATTATTCCCTCCACCTGGAGAGCTGGAAGGATGAGAGAATGAACGAATTAGTATTGAGTAAGTGGGTGAGGCATTTATAGCAAAATCTTTCTCCGCATCCTCCTTCTCTCTCCTTGCGTGGGTGTGTATGCGCTTTCGTTTCGCACTATTCTGCCGCGACCATCCATTGTGTCAATCACGGGGTCTACTTGCTGTTTAAGCTCTCATCGTTAGGTAGTCTTGTGATGCTTCTCTGGGCTCTTGGAGGATGGTGTATGAGTGAGGCTATCTGGAGCAGATGAGTGGATGAATAGATTGGTGGACAGTGAACTTCAAGGCAGGAGAACAAGTGGATGGGCCAGCGAAAGGATTTTTTGTGGATAGTTGAGTGAACACAGCGATGGAAGAGTCTGTTAATGCTTGATTGAAGGGGCGCCTGTTTCATCTCTACTTCTCTCACTTCTACATCAACAGAAATGCCTCGTGCGTGCTTGTGCTTCATGAAAATTGTTAGAGGTTTCTATTAACCTCCTTCCCACTGATTGACGACCCCGTATTTCACCATCACTCTCTCCTGGTCTCTGGATTTCAATGCCCGAAATCCGCAATTGTTTACTTGGTTAACTATCGAATGCTCGATTCCAAAGTTGTAAGTCGTCTGCAGTCCTCTCGCGTCATTGGTGAAGCAATCAATCATCATTCTGCCAAGTCATCATCCGTTGGAGATGCCAGCTAGTAAAATGAGTACTTAGCGTTTTCATAATAATCAACCCGTCAAGGTCTGTCAATGACACTCTACTCGAGTGACGCACGCCGCTCACTGAGGTTTGCCTGTTTAAGCCAGAGGAAGTGGCTTCAGGAGGCCGACGATCCTATTTTCCGTTGTATCAACCTTCCGTGGCATAACTGCTACGTTCTCACTGATTTGTGAGTAAAAGTAACGTTGATGTGGAATTACTGCTTTGTGACACCCTACAGTCATATTTCACTGTGACGTGAGTCGGTTTAGACATTGTTAATCAAGTGCTCCAACTTACACTCAAAACATGACCTCCAATGCACCTTTAGGTCATTTTGTGCGTTCAGTTGTACTGGCGTCACTTTTATCCACTTTCGCACGATTTGAGCGTCTTAGTCAAGGGCAAAAGCGAGTTACACCGGTTAGAACCGAAAAACCGCGGTGCTGGTACTGAATGCAGCGAAATGGTGGAACAGACGTCCATCACTTGCCGAGGCCTGCGTCTGCAAGCTGAATTGCTTTTAACGTGACCGGCTGATTTGTGCTGAAGATTGACTAGACCAGCCTATCAAATTACCAAAACTACTGACTCAAAGTATTCTCTTATGCTCTATTCTTTGTTGTACGCGGGTTTTCACTATTTAATCACATTCTCGTCCCACCCCTTCACGCCCTGTCATTCGCCTTATCCGGTGATGCTCCAAGGCTTCCCTGCTGCAGTTGTGTACAGCGATCCACCAGAGATATGGCTGAGTGCTTCTTTGTTCGTCTAAATTCAAAAGCCCTTCTCGAATTGTGCTTTTTCCCAATGTATGGAGTAGTTTTGGTGGCTAGGAAAACCGACATCTGCGAATGTGTGCTTAGCAAAAAGAGGCAAACACAATTAGCTCAATAACCATCCTTACATTTCTTTACAGTCTCTACCACAGCTGCGGTCAACCGCACTGACTCTCCCACTACCATAGAACCGACCAGCGATGACTTTTACTCCGTAATCTACATCTTCTCCGCCTCCTCCAGCTCTGCTGTACCTCCACCCTCCACAGACGCTAGATCTCGCGGTCTCTGGCATCTTGCTCGCTGCCTCGTCTTACTCTCCTCTTCCTCCTCACCTCTACGTTCGTTGGCTGCACCACACCGCGCCTGGGCTGACTGTACTGCGACCGAGTTTCTACTCAATCTCACAACCACTTCTTCCAAGGGTCCCACAGAGTCGTTTCTGCAGCTTCAGCGTTTGGCAGCAGCATATCGAAACCTCACCTCGGCATTTGGTCGATGGCCGGCGGAACTAATGAGGAGACAGATGGGGAGGGAGCTACCCGTGCCCGAGTTTTTGAAACCACGGGTTACTCCAAAGCCTGTGATGCCAGCGCCTTCAAAACCAGTGATAAAGGGTGCAGAAAACTTGGGGCAGGAAACTGTGAAATCCGAGACGGTGAGTTGTATGGGGAAGGATTTTTTCAATCCATCATCGCATACTTATCTCCTCTTATTTAACTTGAGAGTACCCAAAAGTCGATTCGGACTTTTGCTTTTTTGTGGTTCAGAGCAAAACTGAGCAGTCACCTTCTCCGATCGAATCAAAACCGACCAGCTTCCCTCCTCAACTGTCGCCAACACCGTCCATGCCATCGCCTAAAACTACCGTGGAATCTCACGAAGACGACGAAACTGTGGAGGATGAAAACTTGTCTCCACAATCTCTACCACCATCGCCATCGGTTCAATGTGCATCTTCAAAGAAAGGGGACGATGAAAAGACATCGGTGGTGGAGGACACGAAGGTCATGGCGGAAGCACCGGCCCCAACTGAATCTCCTCGGAAGCAGGAGCCAGAGATGGAAACGGTGATGGCGGAAGGAATGGAGGGCGAACGAGAGGTAGTGCTGCCAGCGGCAATGGGCGGCTCCTGGAAGGAGACCATGTACATGCGTCTTAACAACAAGGTTCTTCAACTTCAGTCGGACGTCTCTGTTAGCATGAGGTGCGTGAATTGTCGGTTGAAAACATCCTACAGGCTTATACGTACTAGCCCTCTTAATCCTAGAGGAGTTAATGATGCAGGTATTGAATAGAGCGTTCGTCGGCGTTCTTAGAATGTGTCGATTTGCCATTAAGGTGATGGTGGGATCCCTCTTGATCTACAGTTACAAGGAGATTATGCAACCCTTTCTTTGACAGATACCTGGAGGAGTTGAGTCAAAGCTACAAGCGTCAAACGGAGCGTTTGTCCGCGTCTTTCAATCTCACAACCGCGTGGTTGAAGGCCACGGCGAAGGGGGCTGAGGAGCGCGATCTGCTTCAACAGGAACGAATTGACGCACTGGAGGCACAACTCACCAAACTCCTACACATCCTTGCAGAGGGAGGTGTGGTTGTACTCGCTCCTTCTCCAAGTCGTGAGGCATCTGGTTCCCCTCGAGGTTAGCAGTATATTTTTTTTCCTTACTGGTCACTTAGACGGCAACACTCCAAGCCTAACGGTGCAGAAGGGTCCACTCAGAAGCGGAGCTAGTGACGACACGACTAAGTAAATTTTGTTCCATCCGCTCCTGGATCATGTAGACTTTATGGAAAGGCGTAAAGCTTGACAAACGTTCCTGGCAGCGAAAGCTGGCACAAATCTTGTCAGCCACGAAATACCACGCGTTTTATTGGCAGGGGGAGGGGTGTAGTTTAACCTCCACACTTAACGCACTTAAAAAATCGTCTGGTGTGGTTCAGTAACAAAAAAGCGCACAAGTTTGCTAAGACCACAAAGAAATTAATGACCGTTATTGTCGCTTCCTTCTTTCAGATTTGACCTCCACCACCACTTCGTCCTCAGTTCCACACTTTCGGAAACCCGATTTATACTCCGCCTCTTCCACCCCAGGTGTCGATCTCCAATCCATCCTCTGGTCTGTCTTCTTCCAATCTCCCGCCACTGCTAGTCCTAGCAGTAGTCTTTCCATGCCTTCAAAACATGTCTATGGGCCATCTTCAACCTCCACTACTGCTCCTACTAGTAGAACAGGTAATGATACAAGAGGTGGCATCGAGCTCTGCAACACCACTTCATTGTTGTCCCTATTTGGACGGACGTCAACAACGCCTGGTTCGGCGAGATCGAGCGCGGTAGGAGCGCGCCTTTCGCCTCCAGCTTCTCTCCTCTTCCGCCGTCGACAACTGGGAGGACAGGAGGAGGAGGAGGAGGCGGAGGCGGCAGTGGACGCAGCTGGACCGATGGCACACCTACCTGGTGTTGGCGGTGCCTGGATGTTCATATTTGCTGTGGTGTCGCAACATTTGCGAAACTTTCTGCTCTCCGAGGTGAGTTTTTGGTGGCTTTGTCTGTGTCTGTCCAAGTGGTAGTTTGCCCTTCCTCAATCCCGCTATTTCCCCATGCCCTCTAGTCTGTCTATCAAGTGGTCCATTAATTCACATCATCTCTGTAGACTAATCTACCTTCCTTGCACAACAGACCTTTCGGCTGTGGCTCTTGCACCTCTGCCTCGCAGTGCTGGCACAAACGTTTGTCTACGTGATCTTTCTGCGCAGCGCTCTACGTCGCTGTTTACCGCTTTCACCTCTTGCTCCTTCTCCCTCGTCATGCGAAATCTGCTCCACTCTCCCTACGATGACAGTGAGTGCATTTTTGCCAACTCTATCATCATAGAAGCTCAAAATGCGAAGAGTTTGCGATTGATTGTCTTCAGTATTTTAAGTTTCTCTGCCTTGAATGGAATCTTGGCTTCCCATCCGTATCATGCATCATCCCTCTCCCTCCATTCATCTCTGTGTTGCTCCAACCATTCATCAGTTGGTTCGTCCCCGTTTAAATGGCTGTATACTCCTCTGGCAGAACTTCCGTGTTTCATTGGCCTTAAGCCCTACCAGTATTTTTAGATCGTCTCTAGTTTGAATGACACTTTAATGACTTGTATTTCTACTGTTTGGTTTTGGCCTAATGACCAACCTCTTCTTTGTCGTCGGTCATCATTGAAGTCGCGACACATTAGTTGGAAAGTAGCGAAACCTTTATGGAGGCACTTTTTTGAAGGTCCTCCATGGTTATCCATCCACTCCAAATTATGCATACCTAGAGGGAAATCTTTTTTAGCTATGGGTGGACTCCTTCTCCCTTTTTAAGCAAACTTTTTCCCATCCCATCAGCACCTTCTACTCCCTTATTGGTGTTAACTGGCATATCGTTTACAACCTTCCTCTTACCTCTAAAGTATGCACAATCTGCTTATAGTACCCAACTTGGCGGTAGTACTTTTTGTGCAAGGAGGTACGGTCGTCTTGAGTTTAAAATCACTCGTGTGTAAAAGGAAAGGGCATCTGAGATTGGCTCACCTAAGCCTTCCCGGTTTGGTGTGGTTGTATGTGTGGGTCATTTTTCTTGAAAGAAGGTAATGGTAAGAATCGCTTGTATTACAACCTACCTCTGTGCGGTATAGTCATCAGTACGTTGAGTCTCGACTGTTTTCACCCCCTTTTTTGAACCACTGCATCTCCCTCGAAGGCCGCGCCTTGCGTGTGTAGATGTGGACCCTCTTTAATGGGTGTAGAAGAGGTGTAGGAATGTGACAAAACTAAGGACTGTTAAACCGGTCACTTTTTATAAGACAATGTCTACGGCACAAGAAGAGACCTCATGCCGAAGGAAAATCCAACTATGTGAAGACCTTATTTGCCTCGCATTGGGCCGAGGGCGGAATGCTGCCTCCTCCTTAGCCTTCACGCTATTTGCCGATGACGACGTGCCTCCTCTTTCCTTTCCATTAGCATTAGCCAATCATAAGTGGAACGGACTTGACGGTCGGGCAATAAAAGTGAGAATGATGTGGGGATATTTATAGGTATTTTGCCTGTTTGTCTTCTAAAGGCAAAGTATGGGAATAAACTTGGAATTTACATCAAACTTGTGTCTTGTCACGAAAGAATTTGATGCTTTTTTATGATATTCACAATCGCACTTTGGTAGTAAAATAATGAGTGGCGTTGTGTTTGGGCTAAAGGTATTTTTTTGCCCCTAAGAGATACACTATCGTTCTATTTGAAGCGTCTCACGAGCCTCTCCGGTAAGCCAACAATCCGTGTGATGCAAGGTGTAGATGAATCTGTCTCCGTCGATTTTTGAGCTTCTTGTGTGGATTGAGCTCCATCTCATGGATTCATCGACTAAGTTTGGACTGTGGAGTGTTGTGTTCGACCACCTGCATACAGCCACCACCACCACGTGGATCGAGTTGGGACAGTTGGGGTGTTGGAATGCTGTCTACGGAATACGAGTGCTACTCTATCCATGGTGTTTGCATTCACGGAGCCCTCTAGTTCAGTGTTCTGGCGAAGCATCTGACAATAATTATGCCGTCTTGAAGAGAATGGCCTTTGTCAATCTTTACAGGTTCTGGTCCCCACCAGAACGGTCCACTTGTATCGAAAAATGGCGCGACTAGAAAAAGTGTTGTTCTATTTTTTTTCAAGTCAAACAGATATCTAAACAGTGAGAAGGTTTTTGGGAAGCCATTTTCATGGTACCAACGAAACAGGATGCCTGAATGCACATCCAGTTGAAGCCACGATACGGTCCCCAAGCATGGGATTGAAGAATCCCCACTTCGAGCAACCGCTTCATTCTTCTAACTGTCTATTTTCACTCTCCTCACAGGATTCAAATTACATCACATCGGATCAAAGTGCAGATGGTTGTGAAGACGAAAAGAAGGCGATCAATCCGAGATCGCGTTCAAGTTCAACTTCTCTGAAACCACCGAAGGCTGAGAACTTCCTCACACCATCGTCACTCCCTCTCCCAAGCAATGCTGAGTGTGATGTGGCAGTAAACCCTTCTGGGTCTACTCCTGTCAGTAAGTGTCCACATTTCGTTACTTGGATACGAAGTTCCCATTTGCAGCTGGGTCCATTGTAATGCATGGGGTTAATGAGTGCGCCTCTAACGATCCCTTGAGCATACAGCTGCGGTTTAGCATTGACCTCAAGACGTTGTCCACCACACGAGTCTAGAAGTGGCTCCACTGACCACTCGACAGCTCCATGGGTGCTACGACGTGGAGGTTAAATCATGGGCTACCGGGAAGACCGTGCAGCGTTCTTCACATAATGATGCTCTATCACAATGAAGACACTGTCGTTGTCTCAGATTTTGCCAAAGACCCACCTCTCTCATCCCTTTCGTATTGTTCAAGGCTGAACAATGTTCCATAGCAAGTTAACCAGGTTGTAGATGCTTCGTCGTGGCTTGCTTCACCTTCACTTTCAAGGTTGTTCAACCATCTGGTTGAGTTATTCTTGCCTTCTTGCAGCATCAAGAGGCTCCACTGTTCTGGTTTCCCCTATACCTTACTTAGAGCTGTTGGTAGCCAATCTTTGAGGAATCGGTGAAAGGAGTTATTGGGTCTTCGCTATTCGTTTACTATTACAGAAGGCATGTCAAGTTGGCAATTGTGCCCCCACTCGGGAGCGATCACCATCTATGTCCACATCCAAAAGACCCACTTCCTCGCCACACGGATCAAGATTTCTTTCCTTTTGTATCTCTTAGCCATCGCTGATGATAAAGCGCAAAAGAAATCCCACTCTTCCATGCTGAATCCCACACAAGTGATTTCTATTTGTCTTGTTCACTTAATCTTTCCCGGTTTTGGTAGGATCTGCCTCCAGTGAAGACCTAGATGCTGGAATTCGACAGCGAGAGCATGCAGAAGAGGTGGATGGGGAATTGGAAGCTGCCTTTGACCCATTTGCATTGGTAAGTCGATCTCTCTCTCTCTCTCTCACACTAGTTGCTGCTCACCCTCCATTTAAATTGGCTTCCTCTTTCACGTTTTCGGCTGCCTAACCCCTTTCACTACAGCTGCTCTTATTTTCGTCCACTTTGAAGCCTGATGAAGCCTCACTTTCAGAGGCTGATTGATGAAGGGTTGTATGCGTGTGTGTGCGTGTGCTTTGAGTTCATCACTCGCTAAACTCTCACCTCATTTGATGCTTGTGCTGTAACAAGACCTCGTCATCGGGGTCAAGACCTTCACGTGTAACTCTCTCCATTTCCGGCCACCCTTGTCAAAGTGGAATTCTCGGAGCTCCTTTTCGTGTTGATGAGACCAGGATGGGGTAGATAGAGAGACTAAGGATGGATGAGTGGATGGATGCTAGTCCATTTCAAGGCTCAAAATTGGCTTATTTTTATCTTGCCTTGGCTTTTAGAACCACTACTACTACCATCATCACTATTACCATTGTCCCTATCACTGCCGGCACCAACAACAGCAACAACACTATCATTCCAGTCACCCATCACTCCCCCACTGGCAACATCTATTCAGCAGCTAAGCCGAGAGGGTATGTTCTGCATCCTCCTCGTTTGAAGTTGTTAACGACATTAAATGTCTTGCCATCTGCTTCCACCTCTGTTCAGCCCCCTTCTCACTCCTTGCTTCCTCTCTGCATGCCTTTGCCTTCATCGGGATTAATCCGCCCTCTTTTTTCCTCTCCTCTTAAGTCCCTTGTTCCGGAGGTGGACGGTGATCGCTCCACTCAACAACCGATGCCAACAGCTGGGGAGAGGCGGAGTAGGAATTGGCGGAAGAAACAGAAGCGGAGGCAAAAGAGGGCCAGATATAATCTCCCAAGCCTTGTGGAGACATCTGCTACGCCAATCTTATCCGTAGTCTTTTAATTTCCATCCCACTAACACAAGTGCATGCCAGGCGTCTTCTGCTCTCCCTCCTCCCCTCCTCCCCACGCCCTCTGTCTACCTCTCGCTCTCCCTTTCATCATCTCCTCTTCTCTATCTGCCTGTGTGTGTGCGTTTGAGCCTGATTTGGGTTTTAGAAATCTTATTTTTGCAATCACACCTTCTTCTTCTTCCTCTCGACTGTGGTGGCTGATTGGCCAGTGCAGAATGTCTTCACCGTCGCACCTCCGATTTGAAGCATGGCAGGCTGGTTAGTCACATCTGCCAGATGGAAGGGAGAGGCTGATCCAGGGTGTAGAAGATAGTGAATGCGCTCGTCTAGTAGTGCTTACGCGCATTCAGGTGGATATCTGCCTGTCAGCTCTCAGTTCAGGTGGTACGAGCCTTCTTGGATAGTGGAATCGGTTTGGATTACATTCAGATCCTGATTGTGTTTGTCTAGCAGTTGCTGATGTGCGTCCAGTTGGAGTGTCCAAACATCGATGCTAAGACAAATCTGCATCTGTGAACACCATACAGGGCCTGGAAGACTCTCGGTCGAGTCGAGTGGTGGTAGTGTTATGCTTCGTTCATGTGGTACGTGGTCAGGTGACCTGTCTTCAAAGGTCAAGTCCTCTTACTTGAAGTGGAAGGGAACTACCCAGATGGTGGAATGGGATTGAATAACTGTGTCGAAGTGCCCTCAAAGAGACGTCACTTCATGTAATAGCTAAACCCGTTGTTAACACGTCAATATCGTTGTCATCCACCATCGTGTTCACCGGCCTGATCTGTCTTTCCCAGCCTGGCATCCGATTGGCTGGATGTCAAGGTTACGCTCATCTGCCAGAATCGAGCATTCTCATTCTCTCTCTCCAGTTTAAAATTGTTAGACCGTTGAGACCAGTATTCCTTTAAGCATTTTGGTGCTTGTCACTATGTCAATCATTTCTGCCGATTGGAAATTTGTTATTGTGGCGGGTGGTTATACCGCTTCCTTTGATAGGCATTATTTTTGCCGTGATTTTGCAACAATTCAACTGTTTTTCCATAGCAACGGCTTTAAAGGTCGGTCTATCTCAATCCTGTTCCACTATTGTAACGATTGTTATCAAGATGTCTGGGTTAGAAGTGAAACCATCGTCCAGACGTTTTACCGTTCTGGAATGGCATCAGCACTTGGGCTGTCGAACTGGCCAATGGGATCCGCGCTAGTTAAAAGCTAAAGAGGTGTTGGATTTCTTCTCACACCACGAAAAATCTTGATTCCATTTAGTTACTTTTTTAAATTCAATCCATCAGCTTGGTGCTGTCAGTTGTCACAGCCTATGACCACGACATCGGAGTGAGCGATCAGGGCGCCAAAAGCCTCAACACGGGTGTCCGCATTGGTGACAAGCTTGAGTAACATGTGGGGAAGGAGGAGGGGACGTGACGGTGATATGAAAGTTGTAACAGTCATCACATGGAAGGTACTAACTGTGACGGCTCTGGTGCTAATATCAAAAGCAGCAGCCACACACATCTCCGGAAGGGCGTTTTTTTAAATTGTAAGCATCGACATGAAGGTCAAATTGCGATTAGTCATGCGTCAAACCATCCGGCCGTGGGTGGTACGTCCACACGACGGCCTCTCGGCGCTCGCCTTTATAGCTTTACTGGGTCTACCAGCGGCATGCAGTCTTTGATGTCACTTTGACCTTAGATCGCTGCAACAAAATCAAGGTTGGTGGAAATCTGTTGAGTCTCGGTGGTAGCTGACACGCTAATTCATATTCGTTAACTGTGGATGTCTGATGGTTGGCATTTACCTTGTCAATCTTTGCACTAAACGAGGAAGTGGGAAAACAACTTTTAAGTGGATGGTCTGGTATCGGTTTTGACTTGGAAAACATTTCCATCCTCATTTATTAGTACCGAGTTGCTTGTTCTACCAGCATCGGTACCCCGTCTCAACAGCTAGCGAGGTCATGATAATGCAATTAAAGTACAACCAAGAGGTCAAATTTATCTGATTTTGTTAAAAAAATTGACAATTGGAGAAAGCGAACAGCTCTCAGTGCTGGTCACAAGTCATGCGTTGTCAGGCCGCCTGCACAATGCAGCTCCCTCGCCTCCTTCCCGCTCCACCGACCGCGTGATGCGATCACATGCCTGTGTGGTTGGACTCTCGAGGGAACTGCCGCCGCCAACTTCAAAAGTGGCGAAAACTGACAACTAGCCTGCGCCCATGGCGCTAGTCGAATAGATTGTCGGTGTTGTACAGTGGCTTGCTATTTTGTTTGACTACGCTGAACTACGCGGGCACTTCATTCTCGGTAGTTTTGGGGCCCTGCGCCACGGTGGTACGTAGCATTTTCAGCAGAGACTTGACAATCTAGCATCGGTTATTGAAATACACCGTTTCGGTGACAGGGGTGAGGTGAGGCCAATTTTATGACCAGCTTCAATTCTCACATAAAACTCGAATGCTTCGTGCCATTTTCTCCTCTCCTTTACAACACAGAATAAGATGCATTTCACTAAACAACTCCCTCGATGGCAGAGCATTAAACCGGAGGTGATAGAGGCAAAAAAGGAGGATACAAGCAAATTTAAATCTTCTACTTTGAGAGCCAGAATTCGTGGCGAGTCGAGTTCAGCTTAAGAGTAGGTCCCCTAAATTATTCCTTGTTATCTAGCGAGCATTCTACCATGTGGTCACGATTTACAGCTCAAACGTGACAGATCTTCGAGTGGGCGTTGCTTCAAGGTAATTTATTGCTCGCCTGTACTGTGTAGCGAACACTTTGACTTTATTAACTTTTAGTAAGAAGAACGTATACAACTGCTAGTACTTCTTTTGTTTAAGGCATGTTCTTACGGCCTTATGCATTTTAAAGTGTGCAACTGCGCCTATTTTTTAAAACCTTTGGCTTCATGCAAATTTACCGCCGTAAGTGGCGTTTTAATGCGTCGACGGCGCGATTTGATGACGCGCTCTGTAATACTTTGGTTGTTAGAACTGCCGTTTTCTGTCAAGGTCACAGAGGTGGCCATATTGCCCTAGCTGCGTGGGCTGGCCTCTGAGCCATGCCAGCAGCCTTTTCCCCTTCTGTCCGGTGAATATATGTATTCTACCCCGCCAGTTTGCCTTCTTTTGCCTTAAGGGAGCCTCGGGACGCTACACGCTCTGTTGCACATCAAACAAAATTCACCTACTAAGGGTATAAGTGAATTAAATTCAGAACCTAAAGCAATTAAATGGTTACATTCTCAAGATCACCCCTTCTCTATGACACCACAAGTCCTCTCAGAAGCTGCAACGAGCCAAGGATGCATAAAAGCATACAGTACCCGCTAACAGAAGTTGTTAGCGCGAATCAAAGTCGTCGATGCAGTGGAAAAGAACTTTGAACTTGTTGGATGTTCTGTGACTGCCACCGAATTAAAATTAAGTAGGTGCAAGACGACTCACTTAGCTGCCATGGTAAAAGACTAACAAATGGTATCTCAAAAACTCTTTCATTTGTTAATTCCTACTATTGTAGCAATAGCATCGTTAACTTAAATTTTAATTCTAAATCATTTGTGTAAAGTACAAACGTAAAGGCGTCTAAATTTGTCTGTTAAAAAACGAAACAAGGTTTAACTTTTATAATGCTTAAAGAATAGATGGGAATTATTTCTTTAACAAGATTGGTATGCACCATATGAGGTGCTAAGGTAAGCATGCCGACATTTCAAGGTTATCCGTGGTCTGCCCGTGCCATTTGACGCCTTAGAGATGTCAGGGCCGGAGTCTGTGGACATTGCCACATTGCCTCTGCCACAAATCCAAGAGATAGCAAAGCAATTTGAGCAAAAAATTCAGTATATCAATGCCTCCCTTCAGCAGCTTAGAATGCTTCAGGGCCAATTCGCTTCCTCTAGAGATTGCTTGAAAAACTTCAATGTGGAGAACAAGGATAAAAATACACTGATTCCCCTGACTTCTACTCTTTGTGTTCCTGGAAAACTTGTCAACCCAACTCGTGTGCTTGTGGACATTGGAACAGGCTATTTCGTGGAAATGGTATGCAGATATTTAGTTTTTATGTTAGCCGATTATAGGAGGTAGAGGATGCAAATAAGCACTTTACAAAACGGATAGAGTTTATTGAAAAGCAGATAGAGAAAGTCGCTCCTGTTCTGGCACAGAAAACGCAAGAACATAGAGCTATTGTGAGTGTACTTGAGGCCAAGGCAAAAGCTTTTATGAAGGCACAAGGAATGAAGCAGGCATCATAATTCTCTACTTTGTTAATAAAAGGACTGCTTGAGATAATAGCCCAAGTGTTTTTTTTGTTGTGCACGATCGTTTACGTGAGTGGCAAATTTTCTTTAATTTTAACGGTAAGATTTTCTTAGATTTTGTTGATTTTAGAATACCTTTTATCTGTACTAACAAGGCTAGTACGTAAGTGCGATGTTGGCTATTTTTGTGCCACGGGTGTCTTGCTCTTTTGAGTTACATGTAATAGTAGTTTGGAAGCATTGCATTACTTACTGCCAAACAGTGGAGTGAATTTGAGCCATTTTGCTAAATGCTGTGCAGTAGAGCGGTCGTCTTATTTCTTGTGCTATTTTGTAATGAGATGTGAGAACTGCGTTTAACTCGTGACATGCTTGTGAGTTCTCGTTTTGTACTGTTTCTGTACTTTTCTGAATTCGAGTTCTTTTATCTGTCCGGCTTCTCGAACGTTTGAGTTTTTATGGACTCCCCGTCAAGTTTTTACCTTGGAAGTAGTGTCATTAGGCGTTTCTGGTGGGGGAGGAAGGATACGCGTTCTCATCAGACTTCAGCCTGCTAGTTTTGGCGCTATTTTTTAGTTTTTCCATAACACACTAAGTTCGCTTCATTTGGCGATTTCGTTATCCGGGTTCCGAATTCCGCCAATGTACTTTTGCTCGCCGGCTCGTCCTCCGGGCCATGCCATCAGTCTCTCGGCCCTTTGGAGAGACTCAAAGCTCTTAACTCACGTCAATTGAAAGCAGGCGCAATTCAAAAGGGTAAATACCCTTATTTTGGTCGCTGAATGCTTGGTCGTAACGTGGCGGAAGAAGGGAATATACTGGGGATGGGAGAACCTGTGAAGTCTCCCAACAGAGTGGTTAAGAATGGAGTCTTCCTTTGGGAACTGCCACTTTTCCGTGTTCTATAGGATTGCTTTCAACAACTGAGTCGACACTAGCTGTGAATCGTTGGGAGAACCTTTTGGCAGAGCTCTCTATGGTACCCGTTCGAAGATGTCAATGGAGTTAATGAACGATGCCTTATTACCTTTCTACTAGCCCGTTAGAACCCAGGCAGGCAAAGTAGCTTGAAGGGGGTTCGGCACGAAACACCATCCTCACGAAATGATTTCAAACTCGTTCATTGCGAGGTAACTTGACTTTTAGGTCGCCTTTCACATGGCTAGCAGCGGACATCACTAGTGGACATAGTGGTTTGTGCGTGTCTTCTCTTCCCTTCCTTACGCGTCAGGGACGACGCTGAACGGAGGGCAGGGAGTTCTGTGCCACTTGGCCAATTTGCCCAACCATGGGCTTAAGGCTCCCCCATAGTACTTTTCCCCACCGCTACTTTCTCTGAACTATGGCAGTAGCCTCTCAGTTCTCTCGGAGGCCTCGCAGTACTGCAGTTTGCTATTGATATTGAGGTGTTACTTATATAACATAAGTAACATGCCTTGTCTGGTGCTAAATAGTGTGGACTTGGCGATCCACATTGGATCGTCATGCCCATTGTCGCTAATCGCTTGCTCTTTTCCATTTTTTTTGGTTAATGGACAGATCTGCATGACAGCGTTACGTGACAGGATCGGTGGCTTCTAATGTTGAACTGGTCCCACGCAATGTCCACTTTTCTAGTTTTCTTGGTGGTCACTCAAAAGTGGATTCATTGGGGGCCCCTAAATCAGTCAAGTATTTGTACTTCCGTCTTTTCGCTCGTTGAATTGAGCGCTGAATGGAGAAAGGGAGAAGAAACATTTGCGTGCGGCACGCAGTACAAGATGTATTTGCATGCCATGGGACTGATGGGAGTATATGTACCCATTTTTGTATTTGATACTTTATCCGCGATGTATCGTTTCCCTCCCCAATGGGTTAGGTTATGCCATTTAACCGGAGTTGCACCGATGGTGTCAACCCATTGGCTGGCTAGCACAGCCAATAGGCGCCACGTATCCCAAGGTGAAAACCAGTCCTAATTGTGATTGGTGGATCTAAAGTTGTAGTGGGAATTTGCTGGTCCGGAGAGTCAACAGCCCTCTTCATCAAATCCGAGTGAGAAGACAACACTTTTCTAGCAAAAAAGGTAGGAGCACGTAGTGGTTGTGGTTGTGGTTGGAAGATTTGATGCTGAAGTTTACTTGTCTCCCATTTAAAGCTAGAAGGGGGTTTTGTTAAGGCTTGACCTAAATAAGGCTGACCAAACAAACAATTTTTTCAGTAACTGCCTACGACTTGTGAAAATATAAACAACCATTCCTCTTTCTTGAGGCAGGACTTGAAGCATGTATGTCGCGCCGGCGGTGACGCCAGTGAGACAGGCTGTTGGCTGTCTCGCTATGTGGCCGTCATCGGCCTCTCTTGACGCAACCACTTGTGACGTCTACGTCTATATCCTCTATTCTTGGTTTGCACCATTCGTAGCTAACTTGCATCTCACTTTGGAAGCCTCCCAGATGACAATAAAATATTTTATTATGTGTTTTTTTTTGCAATGTAAAGGACAATCAAACTGACAGCGTTTAACATTTTAAAGAAGTCATTCGTTCTGAGGAGGTCATCTCTCGCCATGTTGAGGTGAGGTGAGGCAAGCTGAGGCCATCAGCGGAGCATCGATGCCGAGTTCTTAGTAATGTGACTTCCATGTTGAATGTGGAGGCCATCATGCTTGAATTGGTTTTTTAAAAAGGGAGAAAAAGGAGAGGCATCTGTTAGGTTCGCTCCTGCACTTAATGACCTCCCTGATGCTTAAAGCACTTCCATTGTTGAAGGCGAGGTGAACGCAGTACAGTCATCTGACGGAACCTCTAAAGGTGCAAGTAAACTTCGATCTAGCTTCCTCATTTGAAGTGTAACTTCATTTCATGTAATTGGAGGTAATGTTTTTTGTGAAAACCTTAAATTCTACGCCTCCTCATCGAAAATGAGGTGAGTATTGCGGAGTAAACGTGTTTGCTTATTCGACCTGGAGAGGACATAATTTTTTTTACCAAAAATCTTTACATTTAATGCAGCTCATGTTGGATTGCAATGCAGCAAGTGTGTTTGGATGCTCTGCAGTTGGGTTAAAGGCTGACGATTTGGTGGTGTTGACGAAAATGAGCCACCACCGTCAAGTCGGATTTTGATTGGCTAATCCGGGAGAACCCATTCAAGCGGGGAAAAATGAGATAAGACTCTCCAATTTTATGTATTCACCTCTGAAGTGCTACAACGCATTACATATGATGGAGGAGAGGCTATTTAAAATGGGTGTCCATGCGAAATTCACATTTCTTCAACGGTTGGGGTGAGGAAGAGATTGCAGTCCCTTCCATAGCGTAGGCAACGCAATTCTAACTGAAGGCAAAGAGCCTGCTAACTACAGCAAATCGTTGCAGGGATCGTTTCAAGATTTCCATCTCTCGCATGCTGCATAGAATGCTTGATTTTGGGGAGTGGTTTCCGTGTAACTTACAGCCTTCCCTGCCCGGTTCTTAAAGGCATCGAGTGCAGAGACACGCTAATTGACTCTCCCTACACAGTAGAAGGATATTAAAGGAAAGGGTAGTTGAATGCACCACCTCCCAGTTCTCTCCGTTCTTATCCACCCACCCATCCGTCTGCCTCTAATGAATTCAACTCTGCCCTGTATCCGCAGTTGTAACATTTTTCTCACCGCGTTTTTTCTTTTTTAAAAAGACTAAATCGAAAGATGAGTTTAGTTTCATACTGCATTTTGAGGTCAAATGCATTCTAAACGGCATCTGGTATACGCCTTGATTGCTCTACTTTGATTGGCTGGTGGAGGACTGGGGATTCGATCGCCCTCCCGACTTCCATTAGTCATCAGCGGCCTCGTGACCCAGCCCCCTTGGGAAACTGCTCGTGGGGCATCCGATGGGGCAGATGTGGTGAGGTAAGGTTAGTCGATGTAACCCATTGGCTGACACACCTACCATCTCTAAACCGCCGTTTCAATCATTGCCGACTATGCAAATTGACACTCACCTTCTTAGCACATGTTACATACGCAAAATAAGACAGGATAGCAATAAGTTTACTTAACTGATCGTTTGTTTTGCAGATGTGAGTTAATTAGTGCTTGATTAGTTTGTCAAACCATCAAGGATAGGCACGTTAAAGATGGGACAATTTCCGTGTCATTCAACCTGTGCAATGGGATTGAAAAGTGGCAAAAGAGTGGCATTCTGCTTCAAATTTGACCGTTAAAATGGCCTTTTTGAAGCACTGTCTCTCCAGCTGCAGCGCAGGTTCGAAATGCTAGCACTTCCGCATTCAATCGATAAAAAATCGATAGGTGGTGAGTCATTCACCACTACGCTACCCTCTTCGCTGTTTGTTTAGTCATAACTATGGCAGCGCGTATTTTTTAAGCATCACGGAAAGTGATTTGCGTTTAGACTTTGAAATGGAACTACTTTTTTAAAAAAAAAGAAAATAAGTTCACGTGCTACGAATCGAAAAGGAGGTCGAATGCTTCCCTTAAAAATGTATAGTTACCTAGACTTCTCCAATTAGGGCGATTGGTGGTCTTTTTAATCATCCAAGTTGTGTTGTATCGTCTTCATTGAGCTAACACCTTTATAGCTCTACAGACGCGTCAAACTCTGCTTCCTCCCTCGAAGGCGCCAAGGCGGCAGCAATGACCTTGAGGCGTCCAATGGTGCAGTAGCGTAAGCTATGGATGCTGGCTACGTGACTTGCGCACCACGCCAAGCCCCAAGCCTGTGTGACATGCATATTTACAGAAATGATCTCGGTTTTTTTGGATTGATTAGCTAACAATGATGACTAGCCTCTAAGACTAGAGGAAAAAACAGTTAAAATTTGAAGTATGTCTTTTGCTATTTGCCCAAATTGGGCCGAGTGCAATTAGTCATCGTCACTGTCAAATGGCCGTTTCTTTGTTCACGGCGTAGCACAAAGGCAACGCTTCAGCATGCGTCAACGAGTGTGCGTGACCAGTGCGCATCTAATACAAACAGGGCGAGACGGAAATCGATTCCTTTGAAGTGTCCTGGGAAATGCATTATCTGAAGTTAGCGTTGCCATCATGTCGAGGGGAGATTGAATGAGTTGTGCCGCAGCCAGTCTCGTCCACATCGACGTTGTAAGTAGATTGCACTGTCTTTGAGTCCAATTGATGAAGTAGCAAACCGTGTTAAAGACTGGACGATGCTTCCACCGAACAAAGTGGTGTCTCAATCGACTGGGCTCATCTGAAGCACTTCAACAGACAGGCGACAAATCACTTATGGAATAAGCGTCTTTGATCGTTGCCAGGTGGAGGAAAGTGACGTTCGGCAACTGCTCAGAATAAATTTCCGTAGTTCAGCTTTATCCCCTCGATGCTATGGATGGATATGTGAATGGATAAGTTGGTGGTACTAGGCTGAATGGATGATTGTCAGGCAAATAGAGGGATGGACGGTTGGTTCCGGGGTGGATGGATGCAGGTAGGTAGGTGGATATAGGATGGATAAGAGGATGGCTGATAGGGAAGCAACAACAGCTTCCTCCTTTTAACACAGCCAATGTTGCTGACCACCAAACACAATGAAGGGATCTGGTAACATATTTTAATTCCAAGTTGTTGCATTGTCCCGCTGTGAGGCTTCCAAGTGGCAAGCACCACATTCTCTTGGCACAAGCATTAAATAATCACACAGAGTGAGGTGTGAAACAAAAGAGACCACGTACACGCACACACAAAAGAGCGTCACAAAGCCTGTAGACCCGCTCTGCAATCAAGCCAACTTAGGTTATTTTGAGCAAGTGTTGAAGCAAATGGATCCCACCGGATGCACCAATACTTGTTGTGTCATGTGGTTTTGGTTCCTCCTCCCCCTTCCATCTTTGCAGTACCCAACACAAGTGAATGACCGCAGATTCTACCCAATTCGGCCATGTTAGTGTCCAAGTTGAAAGGACACAAACTGTTTAACTGTTTTGGTAGATTCGAGCCCCGAAAGCTACCTTACAAAGCTCTACGAGGCCAAGAGTAACATAGGCTTCATCGTTCCTGCCTCGTGACACGCCACTTCATCCATCAACTCCACTTAAATGCAATCCACATGGGTATTAAACTCTGCGTGTGTAAGGACTTCACTTTGCTTGACCCCGTAAAAAACAAAAGCAAAAAACAACAACCAAAATAGGCAAGCAGAGTCTCCATAGCCTCTAACCGAAAATGCCAACACTCATAGAGGAAACTAGGAAAAGGAAGTTAAAAGAAGACGGGGAATAAAAAGAGTAATTTGCACAGAAACAGCAAGAATTTGGAAAGGAAGAAAGACGAACGAAAAAGGAGAGAAAAGAGTAGGACGTGGATAGAACTCGATTGGTAACCTGCAAGCCGCGTTCCCCTCATCTTCTCGCGTTTATGATGGTGACGAAGTCGGGTTTCAAGGAGGCGCCACCAACAAGGAATCCGTCTACGTCGGGTTGAGCACCTAAGTCTTTAGCGTTGGAAGCTGTAACTGAGCCGCCGTAGAGAATTCGAACTTTGTCGGCGATCGCAGCGTCCACATGCTTGCGGATCCAGTCACGTACAACCTTGTGAACCTCTTGAGCTTGAGCTGGCGTCGCAGTCTTGCCGGTACCGATGGCCCAAACAGGTTCATAAGCAATGACAACTTTACTCCAGGCTTCCTTTGATGGGACGTTTTCTGCGATAAGAAAGCACAGTATTTAATATTCTGCTGAAGAGACGATAGAGAAGGTGACAAATCAACTGACTGGCAATGGCCTCCATTTGAGCAAAGCAAACGTCGTTAGTTTTCCCAGCTTCACGTTCCGAAAGCAATTCACCAATGCAAGGAATGACATTAAGACCGGAATCGAGAGCATGTTTTACCTTCTCTCCGATCAACTAGAAAAACGATTCATTTTGGTAGGAACTGCAATCGGGTCGACAAACCTCATTGGACTCGCCAAAAATGTGGCGACGCTCAGAATGGCCAAGTATAACCCATTCACAGCCACAGTCCTTTATCATCTCAGAGCTAAAAATATAAAAAAATTGCATTTTACAGCCGTTAACAACTGCGAAACTTCTTTACCATAGTTCCATAATTACTTACCTGATTTCACCTGTAAATGCACCAGAGCTAACTTTATAACAGTTCTCGGCAGCAATTTTGATGCCTTTGGGGGCCTTATCCTGCGCATACTTCAGGTAGCAAGCGGGAACACCAATCACAATATCTGAGGGATTACAGTTGCCATAGGAACAAAACATTACCGGCGTTGGGATCGGTATCAGCATTTTTAAGAGTATTAAAAAAAGTGTCGATGTGGCTATAACTGCCATTCATCTTCCAGTTACCACCGACAAACAGCTTGCGAGCCATGAGTAGACACCAACAAAGACGTAGACAACGAAACAATGGGCGCCAAAACTAATCCCAGCGGCTGGGACTTCGTCCTTCATTAGAGAAGCGCGTCAGCCAACTTAAACATATATTTTTCCTGTAAAATAAGCTAAGCACAAGTAGTTAGTGCTGTCAATAAAACATCAACATACTAATTGTTGGCAATTTTACAGCTTGGAGCATTAAAGTACAAATCTCTATTAGAAGACTTTATCAAGTTTATTGCAAAACAAGAAGTTAACGAGGTTTAGAACCAACCTTTATTCATCATTATCAATTCGTTTAACTTCTTGCATTACTAGTCCTTTGTTCTTAACCACATGTGCGCAATTAGGCTGTATGGGAGCAGTCAGCACTTTTTTGTGAAAACAAAGTTTAGATTTGCCCGCACCCATGCTAGATGACTTTACACAGCAAAGTCACGTATCACCCTGCGCGTCGTTTGAAGAAGGGTCAGCATACAAGAAAAGATGTTCACCACCATGTGTAAGTATGGCGTCCCGAGATTTTTTTGAAGGCAAAAGAGGGCATAATACTTGGGCAGTATATATATTTATACATACAATAATCAAGGGAAACGGCGTTGCTGTCATGGTCTGGAGGCTAGCCCACTCGGTTAGGGCAATACGGTCACCTAATTAACCGAAACCGAGAGGGCCAGCCATAATTAAACGAAGCATAATATAATTTCTCTCTTCTTTCTAGCGTAGTTCCCGGCGATTCCCTTTGGTAATCCTCCCGCGTCAGCCATCACAACGTAATTAATGCTACAAGAAGCACCGACGAGCTAACTGTGCTAGTTATCGCAATTCAAGCGCAGCTGAGGAGCTGCTTGACATTTGCATCACCGACACCTCTTGGCAGTTTGACTGGACGAACAAACCGGTGTCGCTTCAATTGTTAATATCTTTCTTACAGAATATGAGGATGGAGTAGATATCAAATAAAGGCGTTGATCTCAGCTCTTTTGTTATGAGATGTAAGAGATTTTCCCATCCGTAGCACATGCACTTCTTTCGCAGCACCAGTTTGTCACAAGCAGTAGAGGGTGGGATGGGAATCCTGCAAAGTCAGGTTTGCTTTCCGCTGCCATTAATGTAGCAGCCCAAGACTTCCTTGAATGCAGAAAAAGGCATAGCAATATGGCAGAATATATATTGGCTGAAACCGGAACCGGCAGTCAGAACAAACAAAGGCAAAAGGACATTAATTTGATGGTACCTAAGTTTAGAAAATGCAGTTAAGGATTGGTGCTACTGTCATGAATCAAAGGCCAGTTCACCTAAAGAAAGTAGTGTGACCGAGACAAAAAGAGGTTAGTTACCAAAACGTAGAGCAAAATAACCAAAGTATTTCGTTGTGGCTCCCTTTTTGGGAGACTTCTTTAGGCCTATCTTTGTCTAACCCTCAACGTCCGCCACCAAAGCGTAATCAGCTCTGAAATAAAACTGACGCTGTAATTTTGCCTTGCATTAGCAATGGATTTAGAACATGAATCGTGTCGTCCATCATGCGTGTCCATTACCTAGCCTCAATTTTGTGCAATGAAAGACGGGTGTAGGCGTTGCTTCCTTCTCCTCCTCTTCCCTTCTTTCTCCCCCGATAAGGGAAGGTCAAAGGTTTATTTGCACCTTTATTATAATAACTGAGCTGCTGTTGGGTAGTGGATCAGTAGCAATTAGGAGGAGGGTCTCTCCGTGTTCGGAGAAACGTCCAGCTAGTCCACGACCAGGTTCAGATTGTTCTCCCGCCATTCGCGCACAAGGTCGTGTTTAGTAAAATAAATACTACAACCGGCTTTACCACGGTTTTGTAAGGCTGAGGTTTTGCATTTGTTTGTTCTTCTTACCTTTCTTTTAACGTCAAGGATGCTCAGCCCTGACTGTTTGGATTCCATCCAGCTGGTAGGATCATTCCATTGAAATCTTTGAGCATGTGCAGTGGATAACTCTGCTACAGAATTTTTCTGGCTTGATAAAGGCTGATGTTACGTCTTTAATAAATTTATAATCAGCAAAGTACGGAGTCGAGTTAGCTGTCCGAGAAACACCATTATTATCTTATCAAATTGGTGTCGTCAATGGTATTCCTGTCCGTAGTGTCTGCGATTCTTCTGCCCTCCATCTTAAACTGAGATAAACGTCTATCAGGCTTGAATTTATACTTTTTGCTGATAGTGCAGCTCTCCGTGGCATTTCTAAAGGCAAAATACGGTATAACACATCACAGCGTGCGTCAAACACACTGGAATGGTTCAGACGTCAGTTTTCCACAAAGAAACGTTCGCGTTTTACAAAAAATCGCAATAATTTCATGTTAGTGCTTTTTTAAGCCAACAATCAATTGTGTCTCTTACTTTCCTACAAAGTTTTGGTTAAAAGCACAATTCGGTAAACCATCCCTGTCTACTAATGCTGTAGGTAAAAGTGGTGTTAGCTGTAAGGTAATTGATGGCCCAAAAAGGAATACTGGAGAGAGTCGACATGGTTCTCATCTCCATTCATCTTCTAGGTACTACAGACAATCAATTTGTGATCTGTGGCTTTGAACTGACTCGGCCATAGATATCTGTGTGGATGGGATATGAGCATACGCTTGACTTCGTGATGCAGATCAGACAAAGGAAGCAAACGAAGCTTCTGCGTTCGATAGATGTCGGTATTCGTATTGACTGAATACTGTCGTGATTTTCCAAGGTGCCTGCATAGCAAGACTCGCCTCATTACAAAATGTCAGTTACAAGTGCGCATAAAATGATAAACTAGTGTTAGCTCATTATTTATTGTGCAAAGAGTGCTACAAATAATTTAAATAATATTGTGATGCTCTGCTTGTTTTGACTGCTAGTTGGGTTTCGGTTTGGGTTAATTAGGTGGCCATAATGCCATAGACACGTGAGCCAGCCTCCAGGATATGCCAGCAGTCCCATTCCCCTTACTTAGTATGCATACATTCTGTATAGTAGTATGTCTTCTTTTGACTTCAAGGAGGTCTCGAGATGCTACAGATATACATCTGTATCATTGGCTGCATTTGTAATACTTTGTTTGTTTGGACTACCGGATGCGATCAGGGTCACAGAGGTGGCTGTAGCGTCCCGAGGCTCCCTTAAGGCAAAAGAAGGCAAAGTGGCAGGGTAGAATATATACATTCACTGGACAGAGGGAAATAGACTGCAGGCATGGCCCGGAGGCCAGCCCATGCAGCTAGGGCAGTACGGCCACCTCTGTGACCTTGACAGAAACTGGCAGTTCTAACAAGCAAAGTACTACATTGCCCCTCTCTTCTTTCGAGCGTCGTCCCCGACGCGTCCCTCGGTACATCCCCCGCGTTAGCCATCACAACATACTCAGTGCTGCAACAAGCACCCACGAGCTAACCATGCCAGTCGCCCACATTCGACGCGATTGAGGCGATGCTTGACACCAACGTCAGTAATCCCTCTTGACAGTGCATTGCACCTCGAGTTTCGTCTGGCTTGGAAACAAAGTTCGGAATAAGTGGTTCTGCCAACCATCAGTATGTCCGTAGGGAAGCGTTAGCACGCCGATCTCCTTAAGCAAGTAGATATTAGGAGTAATCTTTGAAACGAAACTTCCCAGGTGGTACATGGATAGTATCGCTTCAGTTGTTGATAGCTCTCTTGTAGAACACGGAGAAGGGATGGATGCAGGAGGTGGACGTCGTTTTTGGCCCATCCGTAGCACATGCACTTCTTTTGCACCGCTGCAACATGCCGCAGGCGGTAGAGATCGGGATAAAAAAAAACCCTTTAGAATCGGGCCCGCTTTCCGCTGCCACCAATGTAGCGTCCCGAGGCTCCCTTAAGGCAAAAGAAGGCAAAGTGGCAGGGTAGAATATATATATTCACCGGACAGAGGGAAATAGACTGCAGGCATGGCCCGGAGGCCAGCCCACGCAGCTAGGGCAGTACGGCCACCTCTGTGACCTTGACAGAAACTGGCAGTTCTAACAAGCAAAGTACTACAGTGGCCATATTGCCCTAGCTGCGTAGGTTGGCCCCTGGGTCGCGCCATCAGCTAATCTCATTCTGACTGTTGAATATATATGTATATGTATATATTCTACCCTAGTATTCAGTCTTCTTTTGCCTTCGAGGGAGCCTCGGGACGCTACAGTATTAATGGGGTTGGGAGAGCGTTTTAGCAATGCGTTGTCTGTTAATTTATTGTGCACACTATTGTAGCATCTAAAGGCTCCCTCAAAGACAAAAGAAGGCAGAATGCTAAAGTGGAATATATATATTTAACGGACAGAGGGAAATAAGCTGATGACATGGCCCGAAGGCCAGCCTACACAGCCAGGGCAATACGGCCACCTCTGTCACCCTGTCCAAAACCTGTAGTCTAAACAAACAAAGCATTACGATTATGCTATTATTTGCATTTTATAGGATTTATTTCCCACAATGTTTACACTTGATTGTGCACTTTATTCCCCTCACTTGTTTATTTTATCTTTTGAGATGTTATTATCAATCTGCCTACAAGGTGAATGATAGGCCTCGTCAGCTGCCTATTTGTTTACTTTACTTATGCATACAATTTACTTGTGTCTTTTTTGTTGAAATCAACTACCTTCATGTAAAATATCACCAGCTGCTGGCGGGTTATGTGTTCAAAGTTGTTTTGCAGTAGGTTTGGCTTTATTTTCGCTTTATTGGTTGCTTCTCTTGATTCGGCTTTATCGTTTCATTTTATCGTGCCAATTAATCGACACAGTTGTTGGGCTGCCTTGTCTGTAATTCTAGTTATGCTGTTAATTAGCTGCAGTGTTATGTGTGCTACATTACATAAATTCCTGTCACGCTTACTTTATTTACTTGTAAGTACTTTATTTCAAGTACTCTGTTATCTTTTGAGAAACTTTTCTTTCGAATGGTTCGTCTTTACTGACTGTCTTGGGGTAGATTTGATTTAAATTCCTTTATTAGCTTAATCGGTCTGTTGCGCTGCTTACTTTTGACTTCAGTTAACATTTTTAATGTCCTCTGGCATTTTTTTTATATTTGCTTGAGTTCAAGATAGTACATTTGTAGGCCTTTGACATCTTAACTATCCTTGTTGCCTAGATTTTATTATCTGTAAAGCTGAAATGCAGTTTGCTTTGTATTATTGATTTTTTTCGTGTTTATTAATGCGTACAACCTTATTCCTGATTATGGAAAGGTGTAATTGGCCTTTTAATATGTGGTTTTTTGAAGCCGATTTTCCAGTTTGCATTATATGAGCGGCGGAACCTCTCACATCCAGGTGTTTTTTAGGAGTAGAGCATGGTGGATGAATCTTGGCCGTTTGATTTGTCAAAGGAGCTAGAAAAACGGTGAGTTGATGAATTGATGCTTTGACTACTTTTTGTCAGTCCTAGAGAGATGTTTCAATTATCATTTTTGTCTTATCTTGGGGTGGGGCTAGTGTTGGTGGCCTTGGCATGTTTGCACTTAATTTCAAGGCTGTCTCAAGGGAGTGTGGACCCGCCTGTCGCAGGGGTGGCCCCACATGCTCGGTGTGTTTGTTTGCGACTGCCTTGTATGTTTGTATATGCGTTTTTGTGTGAGATGGAGTGTCCATTTGCGTGTGGATTTGGTTTTGGGTTTGCGAGCCGGTAAATCAGCAAGCGAGTGAGCGATTTACCACTTTACTGTATGTCACATGTCGGCGGTGGCGGTGGCACCCGTGGCTGTTGGTCTTGACTTGCGATTAAAGCGATCTGTGGCGCCTTGATATTGTTTACTGATGTCCGCCTTTGCCTCCTTTCGTCCGGTTGTTATCTCATTTCGGAGTTACCCAAAGGGTTCTGATCGGTTGGCAGGTCGGTGTAGTTGGCCGGACCATAGTCGCGACCTCAGAATAAGGCTTAATTTCAAGTCTACACAAAGGTGAGATCATTCTATCCATCATTTACGCAGCTGTGTTCATCTTTAACTCACTCAAGGCAACCCGAATGAGCCTGTACACCTTTGTAAGGGTGATGTCTGTTGTGACTTGCGTATGAGGCTTTGGTGTTAATCACCTGCTAACTTGGTGTTAAAGTTATCTTAGTGATAGTTGAGTACTTTCAAGCGGGAAAGTTAATTATCTCCGCCGCTTCCTCTTGTGGATTTGCATTTTCTATAGACGTGGCAACATCAGTCAGCGTATATGCCACTGTATGGTCCTTCCAACTGATTCAAAGTTGACCCAATTGCTATTAAATGGACTTCCGGTTGTTATTATCCCTCCTCTTCGTATCGTTTTGTTTCAGTGAATTTAGATGGACTATAACATCGATCCTTTTGTCTTTTTTGATGTTTGTGCTGAATCATTCACCATTATTGTCGAGTTGGTTTGTCTCCTGTTCAAACTATGAGCGAGGGTTGTACTAAAGAATACCTAACCTAGAGAATAACCTATGAAAAGTCGGAACCACACCAGTTGACTTTTTTTTCCGAGTCACAGTGCTGTTTACTTCGGTCACGGTTTTTTCGTCGTAAACATACTTCTCTGTGGCCTGGCTATCAATTTGGCACTTGCATAAGCTCGTGCTGAATGTGCCTTGTCGAGTCATGTCTGCCTGGCCGAATCCAAACTAGTTGTTTTTTTTGCGTCAACTTTTGTTTAACTTGCTTGTACTTCTACTCCCACACCGGTGGTGAGGTTCAGGCATTTGGTTTTCTGTTCATTTCGGCTGGCCGTTTCTCGATCGCTCAATCCCAGGTCAGCTAATTAGTTCTGATCTGACTTTATAGCTTTGGTCAGCTGTCAGCCCGTTTCAGATTATAAAGTCTCTTTTAATTGCTCCAAATCAAGTTGAACCATTGCGTGAGCTTCCAATGCATGCTTGGATTATTTATGCCTACTGGAGCGTTGTTTGATTGCGCTTGACTGTCAAACAGTTCCTGCAAATGTTACTGTTAGCGCTTAGAGGTGTAATTAGTGGATTAATCGGGCCACCTATTAGTGCGACCGTTTCCTCCCTCCAGCTTGAAATGTGCTTACTGCCTATCTGCATGATCATCCATTCCAAAGTTTATTGACACTGGTAAAGAGTATGTTTAACCGAGAAAGTACGTTTAGTTGTCTCCGAATTATGTGGTCTGTTTTATCGGCAACTCACTTCCGCAGAAAGTGTAGAATTTTTTATTACCACCATGGGACTTCTCTGTGGCATGGACCTTTTTTTCATGCCTCTGAAAGCAATTGCAGCGCACTCGCTGTTATTACTTTTTTCTACCTTTTCCTGACACCTTTTCGCCGGAATTTTCACTCTTGCCGTGGTTAGAAGGGCTGACTGGACGAACTAGGTGTCAGTGTACAGATTGATGCTTCAATTAACTTCAGGAACTGGGATTAGTCTTATGCAACCAGAGCATACCATGGTGAATCAACATGTCTTTCATTTCATTGGCAACTAAAATTGTGCCAGTTCGTGATTATCAGCGAGACTGCTTCTCTCTTTCATCGTAGCGCAATTGAGGCCTGAATTTGAGCTGACTGCAACCCTTGAATTGGGTCAAGCAAAGTATTGGATGGATGGCAGTACAGTATCATTGGCTTCATGCATCCATTTTTCAGGTTGTCGTTCCACTGGAAGCGCTCTTCTTGTACTTTGAGGCCTTGCCCGTAGACTTGGTTTTAACCGATTATTCTTATGTTGACCTTTAATTGCTTAATCAAATGTCGCACCCAAGGCTCGAATGAGAGGCTAATCCATCGAAATTCGAGTTTTCAAACACGGATTTCGCTAACTGTTCGCCTGCTCCATCATTCACTTGTAAATGTCGTTTCCCTTTCACTCATGGGCTTGGGTTGAACCCAGAAACACCGGATTGATGTCTTGTGACCTGCTGAGGTCAATTCCCAGCGTGGTTCCGACTTGCCAGAAGTAGAGCTGAACCTGACCTTAATACGAGTAAAATAAGATCTACGATGAGATAATTAGGTCTAGTACCGAATCGCCAACCTTTATTCTATCAACAACCCGTTTATAATCCTATCTTGTTAGCATTAAAGGGCTGAGAGGGTGAGCAGTGAGCGCAACAGGCTCTCATGCTAACTAGAACCAGGTGGTTAGGAGAGTGAATGCGCGTTGCCTCGTATCTAACTCCGCTACTGATCAAACAAGCGGTATACTCCTCAAAAAGGCAGGCAAAAAACAATCCCATCTCGTTAGGAAGTGAATGCCTACCTCTCTCTTTCTCTTCCCTCTCCTTATTGCAAACGCAAATTGTAGTCATTTTGGTGCATGAAAATGCAGTGCGAGCGAAGAGAGAGTGGATTAGGATTGCATTTAACGCTATAAATGAGTGTGGCCAGCACGAAGGACGTCCGGTGATGGTGGTGGTAGTGATGTGAACAGTGTCACGTGGGCTTGCGTTTGTTTGTGGCGCCAGTGAAGTGATTTAGGCAGAAAACGTCATAGCGTGATTTATGCCTCGGCTTGTAACCCTTTGATTTCAACATCGAGGCCAGCGTCGTGGTGGTGGTGAGGGTGGAAAGGAGGGGCAGATGCGCGGAAGTACATGGAGTTTTGTACCGTCGCTTAAAATTGTCGAGGCACTAATCGTTGGATCGTAAACTAACGCACTAATTTCCTAGGTCATGCCTAAAAGGAAATGAACGAAGCCAGTCGTTAAGATACCCTTGAATGGGTGGTGAATTTTGCATGTACTTCAGTTCTCTTCGTCGTGCCGTAGATGGCTTCAAACGATTGATAAAGGTTGCAGCCAGTTCCGTCCCCATTTCTTTGTGATAGGCTTTTAAGCGTCAAGAACTTATCGCCTGAATGTGTTTCACCTATTTATA
The DNA here is from genome assembly GCA_036345935.2 of Taenia hydatigena. Classification (NCBI taxonomy): domain Eukaryota; kingdom Metazoa; phylum Platyhelminthes; class Cestoda; order Cyclophyllidea; family Taeniidae; genus Taenia; species Taenia hydatigena. The sequence continues at coordinate 10,696,325 of JADWOT020000010.1, forward strand.
TTGTATTGAAGCCGAAGGAATTCGTAGATGTCACTCTTGTTCCGATATCGTCAACAGATTAGCCTTAAAGCCTGACGGAGCAGTCGGTCGACTTCTGCTGGCCATCCTTTCAGATTCCCAGCAGTTCCAACACCTCCATCAAACTTTTTCTCCAAATCGTTTTAGGGCGACACAGTTCGAGGAAGCGCTTCGACGATTTAGAGAGTCGCTTTCAATCCGCCAAGGGAAATCCAACTCCCCTTTCGTCTCCACCACCTCTCCTTCTTCTTCGCCTTCCACTTCCGCCTCGTCGCATCCCACTGGCGTCGAAATTAGCAGTGGACGAGGCTATCCCTTCAACGACCTCTCCTCTTACATTCCCTCCCTCCAGCCCCTTCTCTCCAATATTGCCGATCTACGGAAGGAACTTGCGGTTAGCATTACCCGATTTTACTTTTGCCTTTTTTTCCCTTTTTTCCACTAGAAAATGGCACTTAGCTGTCAAACTTACCCTTTTCTGTGGGTAAAAAATTTGGTACTTTTTCCCCATCTTTGTGCATAGACAACCCTACATTCTCATGATGACGTGGCTTTGACATGAACGTGCCAAATCCCCTGAACCAAAATTCATGTCCTTCATTGCGTGAATCCCAAACTGTAACTTCTTGTGTCTCCAAAGTTTGCGCTGGTTTTTTTTAGTGCTTTGGAGTCTTGTAATTATGGCGAAGTAATGCATTAAATGCATACAAGCCTTTAATAACACTTTTCTCTACTTAGGGTTAGCTTTCCTTTTTCTCCTTTTTGCCTTCATTTGGCTGGGTGGCTTTTGAATCCTCACCAACCGCAAGGCAGGGATATTTATTTGGCTGCTCTTTCATGCATACAATTCCCTTTCTTGACTCTATTCAATGGTTTTTTTTATCCCTTTTCGGTCGCCATATTCCTAAATCCCGACTTTTGTGGGGCGGGTTTCATCCCCTGCGTGGTGGCGATATCACCCAGCTGCAGGTTTATCAACCTTCCACGGGCATTTCGTGGCCTCATGTGGCTAGAATTTTGGCACTTTCTTTTTTTACTTCTAAAAGAAAAGGCCTTTAATAAAAGCACAAGTCTTTCTCGTTCTGTGCATGGTCGAGGGGTGAAGGCGGAGGTGGTGTGGAGAGGCCTCGGATGGTTTGGCGTCATTTGAAGCGGTGGTCACGTGAACCCTTACTGTGGGTACGGCAGTCACGCGTAGGCGCTAGCGCCGCAGCAATCCACGTGACTGTTCCACAGCTGCCATCCCCTTCTGCTGCCGCTTTTGGAGGTTTCTCCAAATGTGCATCATCCCACCGTCCACTTCTTGTGTTGTCAACTAAATCAAACAAATATGCCAGTGTATTTGTTTAATCTTCTTTCATATGTACGCAAATCTTGCTAGGCTTCGTGTTTACCTGCGTAATCGTTTTTTCGGATCGCTGGGGTGGCCTTAAATAAAGGGGGCACTCGCGAGGAAGTAGCCTCGTGTCTGATCTTATCAAGACATTACTGAAAGTCACATTGTCTCAGTCCGAATCGGACCTCGTGAGCTCATGAAGCAGTCAAAAACTGAGACTAGAAGCGAAAGCAGGCTGATCTCTGGGGCATTGCATTTTGAGTTTTTCCACATCTTACCAGATTAATCTGTGTTGTCCCCAGCTTTGCTAACCACATCACTCCACTTCACTTCATGCGAATGATGCGGTCGTCCAGAGAACAACGTCATAGTTTTTCTTATGTGTTTATTCAACCTTTGAAGAATGGAGACTAAATCGCCTACTGCTGATTGGTTGGCTGAATGACTGTTTGCTAAGGGTCAACATTGGTGGCTGTCTGTCAAATGTGCAGGGTCTATGCTTGTCTTCTCGAATAAGAGAGGTGCCGGTATCCCCTCCTCTCCCTCTCCCCTGATTGTCCCTCTCCAATTGGATGGTGATCACGTAGCCTAGAGGCGTCACCTGACCGCCACTACTGTCCTCTGGCTTCTCCTCCCTCCTTTGTCTCTCGTCCCACATAACAACTGCGTAGAATGGGGCAAAAGTAGAAGAACCAGGCTAATTCTTGTGAGGAGGTGATTTTACCACGTTTTTCCTATCACCGCGGTTGTGAGATGTGAGATGCGTCCCAATGACGATTTCACCGAAAGCCTGTTTCGTCGCTCCCTCCTTTTCAAGGGGCTCAGCTTTCGCTTAAGAAATGACCGAAAAGTTTGTGTGTATATGTATGTATGTGTGTGTGTGTGTGTGTGCGTAGTTTGGTACACTGGCTACTTGGAACCCATTTTTTGGACTTGTAACATGCGTGCGACTGTTTACATGCGTGCATCACAGAAAGTTCTTTCTCTACATTGGGTGTGTGCGTCACGCTGTTTGGCACACTAATCCCTCTCTCTCTTCCGCCCTCTGTTGGTGTGTGCCCCCTCGGCCTACTTTCCGTCCCCTTTGAACCCATCCACTCGGCGAACTGAGTGGACCTTGGGCACAAAGCCACAGAAGGCTGCTTCAAATGTCTCATAGAGCTCGAGAGAGGGTGCCCGCAAGACTGGAACTAACCCGTAGTCCTTCGTAGGCGTAGGCCTACACCGAGAAGGTCATAAAAGTTGCTAGGTCAGTGGATCCCACCAACGTGCATTAGCAGATGGATTCTGCCTACTTTACCCGAAAAAAAATACCCGTATTCACATATTTAGTAGCCGTTTAAAGACTCTCTTAGTAAATTGTTTCAAAAAATGCCATTTTCGCAGTTATCTATCGAATTCTCCCTTTCCTTTTCCTTATCTCGCCCTCAATTTTCATCAAAAAATTCTCCCACTTCAATTTATTGCGTTTCCTAAATCCGGGCCAGTCTCTCCCTCACTCCCTCCTCAAAAAACGCTTTCGAGGTTGCTCTCAAGGCACAATCGGGCGTCATGATCCGATTTTGAGTAGATGTTTTCGAGGGAGTCGCCTGGTCCAACGCCCCGCCTTGGCAGCGTTGTCACCTCTACACAGATGGACTTTTTAACTCTCACTTGATAGGCCATGCTACGGATCTTCAGGGGCACCTTGCTTTTCCTCCCTCTCGCCCCTCAACGCCGAAGTAAATGCCACATTCATCTCTCACTTTTCAGAACAAGAATTCGCATTCCCGGCAATTTAATAGCACTTAATTAATAACCTTTTCTTTCTTCACTAAATCGCGGGCAGTACTTTTTTTGTATTTAGAAAAAAGAGATTCTATCCTGTCTGACGATGTCAAGTTGTCACCTCTTTCCCCCTCTAAGGGATTGACTCAAGTGGAAGAGCCCTCTCAGCCCATCTTCCACTCTCTGAACATGTGGCATGTCGTTCCTTACTAGTTCACGTGTCAATTGTCATGAGCACCCTGGTTATGTTTGCAACCGTAGAGAGAGGAGGAAGGGAGGGAGGGAGGGAGGGAAGGAGGGGGAGAGGGGAGAACGACTACACCTTCCCTTTGACATCGAGTAGTCAAATTGACAACCCGCGTCCCCTTTGGACACGTGAAGCATTTGTTGTATGCCAGTTAACTGTCCTCTGAGCGACATCTCAGTAAAGACCTCATCACTCCACGGTTCCTCCAAAGAGAGCGTTGCTTTTTTTCGTCAGCCTCAGTTGGCGACGCCTCTTGGCGTAGGTTGACACGGCTTTCTGCTTTTTTTTCCCCTAGTTTTCAGAAATGTAAATTAATTTTCAATCGTCTATAGTAGGGGCGAAATCAACGCTTCGCTTGCCATTTTTTTAATAGAAGGAAAAAGCCTCCTCCAGGTTGAGCTCCGGTGATGAACTGTCTTGGGGAGGATAAGACCGGTAGAAGATTGTCTTTTTTCCTCGTAGGTTAACTTTTCTGAAGCAGGGAGTGTATGCTGTGTATGCTTCTGTTATTTTTATTGGCTAAAAATAAAACAAATTTATCACTTCCTATGATTGCCTCTGGCAATATAAATGACCTGGGAGTTTCGGTGCACCCGCCATCCCCTACCTCCATAAATGTTACAACTAATTCTGCATATTTGGGGGCATTTTTATGCGTCCTCTGAATGTCCTAATTTGGTGCCGGAATATGCCTTTATTACCCTCTTATCTGTGCTATCGTCGAGCCATTTCGTTGCCACTCTGTGACTGTTTGACAACCCCCTTGTTCCGGTGTTCAAAGTGGCACTTGTCGATTAGTTTGCAAAACGTCAAAAAGTGAATCCTTTTATTGCTCATAGCTGTGATCTCTCTTCCTTTGGTGTGGTAGCTTGATGGCTTTTTACCGCTCCCAAGAAAGCGGCTAATGCCAAATTCGTTAAAGGACTAAGGCCTGCCAAAGGCTGCCTTCACCCTCGCCAAAAGGGGCTAGCCAATTACCTCCTCCACTGTGTGGACAGTTGGTGTTGCCAAATGAAATTGTTTTTGAAATCGTTTGGGGTTGTTACTCCTCTTGCCAATTGCCTCATGGATTGTGGTTCATCCTTCTAATCGCCTATCAAATGGGGATCACTCTTATGGTGGGCGAATGGTAGTGCAGCAGTAGTTGCGTCCGAATTGCAATGTGTGATGCACGTGGTGGGTAAGTATAATGCGTGGGGGGAAGTGAACGCAATCAGTTCTGCCTCCAACAGGTCTACTGCATATCCTGATTGCTGGCATTGCCACGTGCCTGCATCATCCGACGATTGGCTGCTGTTGCTGTTACATATTGTGTGTGTGTGTGTGTGATCGCGCACAAGGACGCTTACGCACATACGCGGTCTTACCATTGACGTCATAGTCACCAGGTTCTACTTATTGCTGTTGTTATTTTTGCTTCACAGAGCCTCCGTCACGATCACTACGAATACCAGTGCAAGCAGTGCCGCCAAGTCTGCCAGAATGACAGCAGTTCCGTTGCCGTTGGTGGTAGTGTTGCCGCTCCTACTACTTCTGCTCCAATCAGTCGTCGTAGACCCGTGATCGCCTCTGACCCAGTTACCGGCGCTACTGCTGCTGCTGCCTCCTTTCTGGTGGGGGTAGAATGTGCATTGGCGTCGTGTGATATTGATTTACCGGGGATGCGCACGGCACCACCACCGCATCCATCCCTGGGTGCGATCAGACAATCTCGGGAGGCTTGTTGGACGGTGTGGAATGAATACTATCACACTAGGTTTGTAGAATGAGCAGTCCTAGTACTTCTTTAAAATTGTGGTTGCAGTGAGGCCTGAAGGTGTGGCGATGGTTGAATGGAGTCTTTGGGGGTTTAAACCCATGGAATCGGGATTGCCTGATGAATGCTTGACAGGTGTTGGATGAATGAAGAGGAAGGCAGGCAGATGGGCGTTTGGATGGATAGAGTAGAGGATGGGACAATGGGAGAAATGGATTACTAACCATATAAGCATGAGGGCTTCGACCAATCGGACAAGCTTAATTAACCAACCAATCAAATCCTCTTCCGATGTGGTACTGGAGCAACCATCCATCCTGTATTGATTCAACCTTCAACCATGGATTGGGTTTGGTGTGGTGCAACTCTAGGTTGGTAATGACAGATTGGATGATCATGTCGACAAGCGGTGTGTGTGGGGCAAAGGTGGTAGTCATGGTCTTGTTCTCGATCTTTTTATAGGCACCAACCCTTGTCAGCCGATTTGCGGAAGCAACTTCGTCAACCGACTTTTAACAATTGGCCCTATACAGACGCTCAGTTGTTGCGTTTTGCGCGCTACTTTTTTACGGGTGATTCAGAGTCCACTAGCAGTGATTCCTTTTCTCAATGCGGCTCTGTGATAGCAGGGCCGGAGACGGGGGTGGAGTTGGCAGTGGACGATCGATTGCGACTGACCCAACGCTGTGACATTCCAGAGGAGACTTTGGACGCTTGGTTGTGCGCTGTGTATGCTAAGTACAACTGCGTCAGCTTCCACAACTTCAAACACGCTTTCATGGTGGCGCAAATGGTGAGCAGTGTCTCCCTTTCCTTTTGTTTTTGACTTGGTGTTCAAGTTGAACAGGGCTCTCTGAGTTCATAAAGGATGGAAATGAACAAGGTTAGAAAGAGTAGGAAATGCATTAAAATTCGCCTTCTTGTTTTGGTGGTTCTGTGCCGCCAGATGGAGAAACTGGTTGCCACGGTTTCTAATATCCGCGTGCAAGGCAGTCTTGACATGAAGACAGTTGAAAGTGGGTTTGAGTCAGCGTATAACAGGCTGATTCACTTTTTTGTGAGTGTTGGATCCGCCCACCTCCATCGGTCTAATTGTCAAGTCATGTGATGATGCGGCTTAGTGGGTGGTGGTCTGGCTGACAAAGACACTCTTTGGACTAGGTAGCCTTGTTGAACTGTGTGCTTATAAAAAGAGGGAAACAGTGTCAGTATGCGTCAATCAGGTGTCTAGGCTGAGACTAACTGACTGCTGCGCTGTGCTGTGTGCTGGGAGTGAATTACTGCTGTCGAGATTGTGAGTGCTTGCTGTGGATAGGAGTATAGGCATCATTGCGACGTTGAAATGGCTTGAACGGGTCCTCAGCCCTCGGGATGATAGGGCATTGGACTTGAAAGAAGTCCTCCATAGGGATGAGGCGATGTGCCTCCCTTGTCCGCAAAAATTTCTTTCATTGTCATACTGTGCTGGTCGGTGACTACGTGTTGTCTGGACCGTTCCTCCCCCTTCACTTGAGCCAAGGATAGCCTGTGGTTTGGTCTTTCGAAGCGACGTTTCAAATTGCTTTAAAAGGCTTCACTTGAGACGATATTTAGCTGTAGCAAGCGAATTCCGCATCCTAGTCACGTTTCCCTTTTTTTGGGAGGAGAGAATGCCTTTAAGCTAAATTTACCCAACGAAAATCACTACCTCTCCCCCTCTCCCACTTCCCACTCATTTCTCGCTTTCCTCTTTGCAATGAAAAGAGTGGTTGAGGCGTGCATTCAGTCTGCCAATCGCCTTTCACGGAAACATTCAAGCACTAATAGGATCCACTGAACAGGATATTGAAGTCAATCGGTCCTTCTCGGATCTCTGCTGGTGGCGGAGGCGTCAGTTCTTAGCCTTTTCTCACCTTAGTTTCATTAAATGCAACTTCACTGTCGCATACAGCACAACGTTGATGCAGCTGTAGTTCCTTCTCATGGGCGATTCGAGATCCAACATACGTTCATTCAACAGCATGAATAGTAACAACACAGCTCTCGGGCATCGTTGGTTGAAAAGTGGATGATGCGGCGACGCCAAGCTGGTTGATTGTGTGATTGACTCGAGGTGGATCTCTGTGCCTTAGCGGCAGTTCACTGGAAAGTGGTGCCCGTAGATGCCCAAACAACGCATTTACAAGGATGCACAAACAAAGCGTCTCATCACGGCTCCTATACTTGCTTTTTTTCCTCTACCGTCTCCTTGAACTCGACAACAACTGTGACGACGCCACCTCCTAACGCTGCGGACATTGGGGATGCAGATGTACACATCGATTTGGTGTGCGGATCTGGCCAGTCTGTTTAGTCATCTGGACCTCTTCACTCTCCTTTTTGCTGCCATCTGTCACGATCTGGATCATCCTGGACTGACAAATGCTTACCAGGTAGGTGGAGCCAATTGTCCGCTGGTGCGTTCCTTCATGGCCGAAGTGTGTATAGTGGGTTTCGCCTTCTATTCGAATGACCATTCATTCATATACTTAAGTGGTTTTGAGTACCGAAAGCGCGGTATGCAATCAGTGGTACCCATGACGATGACCTTCCCTGTAAGTAGCATAATTGAATTGGCTAGGCGGATCCACTACTTAAAAGTGCAATAAGGGAGAGTATTTAACCTTGAATTCGTTCGCCGGCACTGATTTTACTCATAACTCGGCACACTGGGATCGAGGAAGCATATTTGAAGAGTGAAGTTGCCGCTGCACTCTCCATATTTTTGTGGTTGTAGCGAGATGCTCATTTCCTTATAAGTAGTAGTGACTGATCAAGCCCACGTGGCTGCTGTTGAAATGAAATGAAAGAAATGTGGCATTAAACGGTGTTTTGCGCGGTTGTCTCTCCCTATCGAGAATAAGGGGGAAGGGGGGGGGGGGGCGTTTGGTTAGTTGGCTTCACGACGGGAACTGCTACTTGGAATTTCTAGTAGTAATGACTGAACATTCGCTATCTCTATTTGGACTCTCGAAATCTGTGTTGCCTACTTATAAGTTGTTTCAGTAGCAATGCGTTACAAAATTGTCCTCGAAAATATGACTAGGAAATAAAGTAGTTTTGATAATAGTTACCCCTTTATATCAACTTTATGATCATCCGGTGAATGAGATGTGGTGGGTAACCGTCATCTCTTGTTCAAATCTGCAGCCTCTTCCAGCATGAGAACACTTCATTTTGGTGTTTGCAGAATAATGCCCACTCGCGTCTATCCATCTGCTACAATTCTCTATCGCCGCTGGAGAACCACCACTGCGCTGTGGCATTCGAATTGACTCGGACGCCGACCACCAACATCTTCGTCAACTTCACTGCCAAGGAGATGGAAATTGTCCGTGAGAACACTGTCCAGTCAGTCTCTTATTCCTCCAGGAGCCTAGCTTTGCCTCCTCTTATCAACTCTACCTGCGGATAGTGATGTTCTAGATAAATGGATTTGGAAGGAGGGGAACGAATTCTTTTCTGGTGTTAATGTTGTCATTTGGCCATTATTTAGCAAATAATCTGTGAACGAATCATATTCTGGCTGGTTTCCAACCCAATCCACAGGTAGACACCTACGTATTTACCCGTAGTGGAGTGTGTGTGGGAGTAAAGCAAAATATTTTTTACAAGGTATTAAACCAAGTGAAAAGCGTGATGCTTGTAATTTTCTTATTCCTTTTATTGTGCTGACACGTGATTGGTTTTTACTAGACCAATGAAAAAAGACCTCTCACGACTTATGATCAAATTGCAGTGAGGTATTGAGGAGCAGGTTCAAGGTACTCACTTCGCTCGCTTTCACCATTGAATTGTTTAAATGAACACCAAGGAATTTGCAACTCTTTTGATAGTTTCTGTTCGTTTTTATTTAATAGGCATTTTTTTTCCTGTATGGCTGCGCCACCTCTCAGTATTTTGATCTCGTCTCATCGTTTCCCAGTTTTGGATAAAAGCGCTTGACTTACTAAGGAAAAATGAGCTTTAACCTTCAACAATCCAGCATTTAAGGCGGTTAGGCTCACTTCTAGACTGAATACTGGTTTAATCATACATTTTTCATGGATTAACAGTTAAGTATAAGCAGGAAATGATCAGGCATTGGAACTACTAAGCACATTTGAGTTCTCAACACGAATATAAGGGACGAATTTTTTTGCTAAAGCACAGCTGCTTTTCCGTCATAGCATGAAATACCATTCTGGGTCACTTCATGGGTTACAAGGTAACTAGCATTGGAAAGCTCAATCATAGACCCCTACCATGATGCTACTGTGGTGTTAATCATGGGGAGCAATCGTCTGACCTTGCGATTCCAGGTTCATGAATTAAAGCTTATTTGACCATTGGGTAGAGGTCTCTTATTGGATCTACTGCTTGGGACCTAGTACTCATTCCTGCCACCTTTCTGACAGGTGTATCCTAGGTACCGACATGGCCAAGCACACGGACATTTTGGAGGCCTTTACGACCAAAATGTTTGAGCACTCGATAGGGACCACGACAGTGGCCAATCACGACGTGGCTGAATCGGCCTCGTCAGCGGCTATTAACGGTGCTGCGCCAACCACCGCCCAACTGGTAGACATCTTTGATGAGGACGACGAGTCCCACGCTCTGACAATGGTGATACTGTTGAAGATGTGCGATATCTCCACGGAGATTCGACCCGTGGACGTTGCGCGACCCTGGCTCATGGGGCTCATCAATGAGCTCACTAATCAGGTGAGCAGATGGCGTCTCCCGAAGCCCCTCGCGAATTGCGATGAAATTCTTGAGTCCATTTGGAGCTCATTTTTTGTGTCTTTGAAAGCACTGAGTTCCCATACACCTGGATCTTTTTATATCTAGCCCAGAGCGTTGCTTTAGCTGATCATTGAAGTGGAAGAATCTCATACGTTTGGTTTGTGCCTAACGGCCTTCTTAAGTCCAATTCCTGGTTCTATGTTTATTTTTCTGCCTCTTAGAGTATATTGCAGCAATTGCCCAGTATGATATGGGAGATTAGTGATGCTAACCTTTATGTTCCCACCCTTTTAAGCGTGACCTCGAACAAAGGTCCAATCTGACCCTATCCCCGGTGATGGATGAGTCCAATATGGTGGACTGCCAGATCAATTTCCTCTCCTATGTTATGCTACCTCTCGCTAAGTCGCTCATCTCAATCATTCCTGCTCTCGAGGTGAGTCATTGTTCCATCACCATTTTCCATTATCCCCTTTTCTGTTAAAATGGTAGTTAATGCTTTCGCTGCGGAGGCGTCATAGAGGGAAATCTCCCACCTCTCAGCCCAATTCAGTTGTTATTTAAAGCAAAAAACTGTGGTTATCTTTCTCATGCCAAGAGCACCGGAAATCTGTCTCATTTTTTGAAAAACAAATCTAGTTCTTTTGCAAGGTATTTTGGTAGGATGCACGTCACATATGTGTGACGTGGGAACGTTGTATATCTAGTGCTAGTTGGGGCTGTGCCACTGCTTTTAAGTGTCGTTTTTTGATTTACCAAGGCTACCCAAGGAATAGATAACCTTCTTAGGGTCATATATCCGACCCCAACCTATTTTTGCCATCACTAGGGAGACGATGAGGGTAGAAGGGGTAAGCGGCAAGGCTGGAGACCCGTTGTAGGCATCCTTATTAGTCTAATCGGCTGGATTCGTCGAGACAGTCATTGAGCGAAAAACGCTCAACTCTTCTTTACTTTCACTTTTTGATGGAAGCAATCGCTATCTTAACTAACTTTAATGGTTTCGAGATTCACGTAAAAGGCTTTCTTTGGTTAATTTTAATCCCATGCATTTACGGGTGAACTTCCCCACTTTTTCATGCAATCGACTTCAAATGAAATGAGATTTCTCCTACCGGGTTTTTTTGTCCTCAATTTTGTGTTTTCGAATAAGGTTGAGAAATGTGCCGAGAGCAAACACTTTGACCGCTTGGGCTCACAATCCTCCGCCAGCGGTTGCTCGGGTACTCACTTGTTTTACCCAAGTTGATCATTAACTTCAGCAGAACTGAGGTAACTCCCCATGGTTACATAGAAACCGCATTTTCGTATCTGAACCAAGATGGGTCAAATTAATTCCCCAATTCCTCATCCACCTCTTCTGCATGCCTTCGCCATCGACTTTTGGCATCTGGCTCTTCACTGAATCAGGATCCTCTCAAAAGTAGGAAGGGTTAAGTGAATAAGGCAAATAGCAGCTAGTTATTTGAAATTAAGTATGAGAGTGTCGGATGTCTTTCCACATCTGGTAATTAGTGATGGGAGAGAAATATGGGCAAAACAATCCGATTTGAAATCGATGTTGATGGCACACCTTTCTAGTTATGTTGAACAACTTCGTAGGGTTGTCTTCTGACTTTGATAACGCCGAGTCAATGAGGTGGTCATTATTGCATGCCTTCTTTCCTTTCCCTCCAGTCATGCTTCCTAACACCCACGAAAAACCAGCTCGCATATTATCATCGTCGGGCTGCTGAACGGGCCGCTCTCTCCCCACCAATGGAGGATGCTGTACTGGAGCAGGATGAAAATCAGTACATTTATGATGAGAACAGCGTTGAAAGCGTTTGCTACGAAGATGGATCCGCTGAACTCGTAAGTTGTTTCGACACTTTTGGATACTGAATGAGTAAGGAACCAGTCACATGAAAATTCATTTTAACAATTCCCTCTCCTCTTCAGCAGGCTTAGTTTATGTCGGTGAGTTTGCTCTTCGTAGAGTAGGTTCCACTATTGGTGGTACTAGTGAGAGTAAAAACCTCCTCCTGAGTAGTTCCCTTTGTACACTTGATTTACAGTCCCACATCAAGTCGACAATCGGAACAGAAGGCGAGGAATCCAGTGAACCTCCTTTGACCTCTCCATCCCTAACGATTCCTTCCACAACCATCACCGTCGCAACGTCACAATCGCACCAACCTCCACACTTCTCCTTCTCCGCCTCGACTCCGGATCAAGAGCCACTGGGCCACACACTGCATCACAACCACAGTGTTGTTGGTAGCGGTGATAGTCAACAGCCTAAACGCACTTCCATTGTCTCCTCAGCGGGTCTGATAGCGGCGGAGTTGACTCCACCGCATCGACCACTGCGTCGATCGCTTGGTGAATTGCCGTGGTCAGCGCATGCCCTCCTTCTCACCCACTTTGAGGACACGTATCACCTCGCTCCGCCACCTCCTCCACCTCCCCCGCCCCCGCCACCGCCTCGATCGAGTCGACCCATGGCGATGGAAGAGAAGACGGCATCGAAACCGTCTTCTTGACCCCTCTGCCTCTCGTTCTCTTTGTGTGTGTGTTATTCTCACTTTTTTCCTCCCATTCGCCCCCTTTCTCTTTCTCGCCCACTCTGTGATACTTAATCATGTGAATGTGAATTTGTGCGTGTGCGATCGAGTAAGCGAGCGAATTTGTATACAAAGCGTCTGTCAATGGAACAGTCTCTTCCCCAGCCCTTTCCCCCCCCCCCCCCCCCCCCCCCTATTGTCCCATTGCCCGTTCCTTCCACTCCACCCTCCTCCCGCTTCCCTGCCACCACCACCACCACTACTATCCTCGGAATCGCGAGATGCAATCGCGATCGCGGTATCAAATTTTACGCGTCTGGTGTTTGCAATTTTCGCGTATGATGTTGTCTCTTTTCCTCTTTAAGTTCTTGAGAGGGTAGCATCAACTGCATCATAGAAATGGGGTTGCGATTGGATTTTGCCAGTCCTGAAAATGCCTGTCTTAGACGCAATCAAGGTACGTGGGAGTCATTTAACGGTACAGAGGACGGTTTCGTCAATGAAAAGAGCGGTGGTGGAGATCCAAGCTGGTTGAGATATGCGAGTCCCGATCAAACGAGCAATTTTTTTTGACGCCGCGAGCGGGTAGCACAATGCACCTCATTCTACAAATCCTGATTTCGTTTGAACAAGCGACGGAGCAGAGCTCCACATTGATGGTCCCTTATGTGTATGGAGTTGCAGCTCGAGCGTCCTTCAAGGGAGGAAGTGGTGTCTCCACGGCACCGGTGGTTCGCTCCTTTCACACTGATGGACTAATTTAGGAGGCTTCTGAGTGTCTTCTGAAGCCGCGGAGTGTGTTTCCCCGGAGTCGAAGTCGACCATGTGAGAATTGGATGGGTTCGCTCAAAAAGAGGGATCCGGGTAATCATCTCAGGCGTCGAGCCTCCGTGACATTTGCCTTCAAGCGGAGTGAATATGTCTCAACTTTCAGACCCTCAAATTACTTCAAGATTAGAGCCTAAAGTGGGAGTTACCTCTCAGAGGGGTGGGGGGGGGCGCTTCACGGCGCGTTATCCAGAGGTGTGCCCCCTTCCCTTCAAGATTCAAGGAAGGGGCCTGACTACACTTAGGATGCGAGTTAAAGGCGACACGAAAACTGCTTATAGAATTGTTTCTGGATTAAAGGAGAAACATCAAATCACAATTCTATATGTGGACAAAGCCTTTTATAGTTTAGAATATACACAAAAACAGATTAGTTCATTCAATGAATGAACTGAGTCACTAAGTTGATTCGATACCAAAAAGCGAGAGAAAAACCCAAATAACCGTTTACGGCAGCATTTTTTTGAGGAATTAATAAAGGAAACAGGAGTACTCCTGGCATCTTTTTTCAAAAACAAAAACAGACATCACTAGAACTTGGGACCTCCTCGCCAAACTTTAGTACAATAATAATCTGTTGAGTATTGACAATAAACGCAGCAAAGAAAATATGCACCCTTTCAGATATACCAGCCGATGTGAGCTAAGCTGAAGCATAAATGAGAGAGAGTTCAGTCATCATCTTCAATCACAAATATGTCATGTTCTTCCAGAAGTGCGGCACCTTTCATGCTGATGTAGCCGCCCAGCCCGATAAAAGGCACCGCAATTCCCAATGATTTCCATACACCGTATCGGTCGACTTTTGGTCTCCCACGCAAAGATCCACTCATCTAGCCATGTGTAACATGGTATAATTAGATATTACATTATATGCGCCTTTGAAATCGAGCACGCTATTCGAGAAAAATCGGCTGAAGCGCCATGCACCGTACGTCATGAGGATGGCTGGTTGACTGCTCCAAAGTGATATTCGAGGTCAAAGTAGAAACAAGCCTCGTGATTCAACCAATACAGATGCCCAAAATTCTCCCTCCGTTTGCATAGCACATCATTATTGCAAGTATAATAATATCTTTAAAGTTTAGAACCTAAAAAATCAATAAATAAATGCTTGACAATTTAAATTATGCCATCTGCAGCACCCAAGGTCTTTGCTGCACCAGTGACATCAAAGTAACATGGAAGATGTATGAAAACAACGCGCAGAAGAGATGACAGTCAACTAGTGCGGCCAAATACCGAGTCTTTTTAAAAACAGCAGTAAGAAAACTGCTTATGTATTGGCGTCTTATCATTCAATGCTCACTGCCAAACAGTTCTCTAGGTAAAGTCATTTCGTACCCAAATTGCTAACCGTAGGAACACTTGTAGTACTTTGTTTGTTAGAACTGCTGGTTTCTGTCAAGGTCACAGAGGTGGCCATATTGCCCTAGCTGCGTGGGCTGGCCTCTGGGCCACGCCAGCAGCCGTTTTCCCTCTGTCCGTTGAATATATGTATTCTATCCTGCCACTTTGCCTTCTTTTGCCTTAAGGGAACCTCGGGGCACTACAACACTGACCGTTCCGATAGATGCGTCATAGACAGCCTCGTATAGAACTGAGTTATCTGCTGCTGTGGGAGCGAAGTAGTTGTCAAAGGTGAATGCCATTGTAGCTTCTCGAGGCTCCCTTGTAGGCAAAAGAAGGCAAAATACTAGGACAGAATATATACATTCAACAGACAGGGGGAAGAGTGTTTCTAGCATGGCCAGCCTACGCAGCTAGGACGATATAGCCACCTCTGTGACCCTGACCGACTATCGGCAGTCCAAGCAAACAGAGTATTACAGTCATTTTCAACCCTCCTGGTAGAAGTTAGACATTCGCAGTAGGTACCGTTTCCCTGAAGTGTTAGCCTTTGCTCTCCAGCCACAGAAATTGATTGAATTTGCCTGATACCGCCTCCTATATGACCCACCACATCCTACCTGAATTCCCAACACAAAAGATATGGCGGAAGTCTTCCAACGTGCCCCAAAGTATAAACTGCTGGCTGGGACTTAAGCAATCGGATAGTTGAACACGCAGCTACACCGTTCGTGACGACGACCCTTCTTGGGGTGGGGCGCACCAGCTCTCCTTGGTCCTAAACCACATTCCATTAAAACCGATTGCCACCGAAAGCAAAATGATGATAGAAGAGAAACTAATATTTATACAAAATGGACAAACTGTACAGTTGATTAGGATGAGGCGGATGATGATCTTGATCTGGACCTTGACCTGCACTCGTCCCGTTTTCTTCGATGATGGCGTTTCTTATGTCGATGTCGATGTTTCCGCCTGGAACTACTGTGAGACGAGAGAGATCGCCGCCTTTTTCGCCGGTGACCATCAGAATCCCTATCTCGACTTCTCTCGCGTGGGGCTCTACAAGATGGAAAATTGATGCAACAGTCAACCAGAAAAACATCAACCGCCCTCTCTGTCCGTCAGATGCAAGCTCATGGATTCGCTTGCCCATCCACTCAGCTGTTTGACAATCCATCGATAAAGCACACAATCCGTTCATCAACTCACCTAACCAGCGACCTAACTATTCAGTCCACTGCCCATGCATCAATTCATATTTATCCTACGAACCTTTTCTTTTCCTTCCTTCGTGACGGCAATTCGGCGAGTCCGCGACTCAACGCCGCCAGTAGATCTCCCGAAGATTCGCGTGGGTTAAGAAAGAGATGCAAGAAGTTGCACCTCCTGTCGCCCTTGGGACATAAATCACGCAGATACAGACCTATTTCAGCATTAACACACAATGAGTAGTTGAACAACCACAAGCAGTGATATATGCACCCACTTACCGCAAACTGCAGCCTTCCAACCGCCTCCCAAGTAGGCTAATCGTGTTGTGATTTGTCTCCCGGCATACCATCGTCCATTGAGACGTGTCGCAGCCGCAATCGCCATTGTACTGTCACCGGTGAGCTGAACGTAGACGTTGCCCCTAAGGTGGTCAGCGGCGTTGCGACAGCAACGAAGGGCAGAGATCCCACCACAAGTAACCTCCAGCTCTGGACGCACATCCTCATAGAAGATCTCGTAATCAGACTGAAGCTGGGATTCGTCCACTTCCAGAGGATCGTCTAGAGGCCATGCAATAGGATTTGTTAGGAATATGATGTTTCGCCAGCAAAAAAACGCAAAAAAAACACTCACAACGGAGAGAGAAGTTATCAAACATGTTTTCCAGGATTAGAACAAGGCAAGGAGGATAGAAAGATGACTGGAGGACTTTTAGATCGGCTGAATCAATAGGGGGGATTGGATGAAAACGGGAACATCTGTCGCCATAGATACAGGCTCCAGTCTTCCAAAAGAAACCGCAAAGCTCCTTGGTCTTTAAAGTGGACTCGAAGGATGGAGCAAATGAGTGGTCGATGGGCGGTTCGGGACGATGATAGGGGGGTAGATTATCAGAAGTCTACAGCAAGAGAAGATATTTTGAGAAATCATACATAAAATAATCGAGAACTGGCCCAAATGTACCTCTTCAACTCCTTCCCGAAGGCGTTGCAGGAGATCATTCTGCAAGAAAATAAAGTGGGTGTTAAATGAAAAAGAAAATGACACTTAGATAAGAACTGAAGGTTAGTTCCTTGTTTAAAGAAATTAAAAATGAGAAAAACATCCTAACACTCTTGTATACACCATATTTTAGACCAGAGGCTTGTTAAAACAAAAGCTGCGAGGCATACGAACTTGCCTACCTGAATCTCCCCATTTATCTGTGGTTCTGCTTCGGCTCCTTCTTCTTTCTGAATTTCTGCCGCCTCTTCAAGGAGTTTGCGCCTTCTTTCAGCCTCTTCAAGTGCCTTCTTTTGCGCAAAGAGTTCTTGAGCTACCCTCTCGCGCTCTAACCATTGTTGTTCCTCTTCGTCATGCCTTTAAATATAGAATTATAGCGAGGACATCTTTACACCTCTGCTTTTCCAACTCCTCTTCTGCACGAATTCGAGCAGCCTCCTCCTCAGTAATCTCTTCTGGAAACAGATAAAGCAATCAAATTGAAAAAATACGGGTTATCGAGAATATATCAAATCCATACCTGGCTGTGAGTTGGCTTCCCGTAGTTGCGCATTTTTACGGCGAACACATTGACGTTTCAGCTTCTTCCGCAGCCTTCTTTGCTGCTTATGGCTTCAGAGGCATTATAAAGGGCTATTAACAACCTTAGGTGAGTACAATGAACGTCCATTCCTATCCCCAACTCACAACAACCGAGCCATCGGAAGGAATGTCCCGTAGCACATTTAGGATTTCTTTCTTCAAGGCTAAATACAGCATCAACACGATCAGTACAGTCATCGAACAAATCTATACATAAGATTGAGCAAAAAAAAACAATTTTTGAGTTTTATTAAAGCCATTAAAATTCTACAAAATGAACTCTTTCTGTGAACAGGGCATTATTGTTTCGGTCCACGATCCATTAGAGCCTGTTGTAGGAAAAACTTTATAAATCTTAAAAATTCACTAATTTAACACAGTAAGCTAAGTGCCATTGTTAAATTTACTATAAAAAGAGGGCTAAAATTTACAATCACATAGTATTCTGTTTTTCGACTGCCATTAACTACCATTTTAGGCACTCAAATCATTTATAATAAGCAAAGGTGTTGAAGTGCACCGATTATTCACTTGTAATTGGTTTTTCAGGAAATGCCGATAGCAGTGTGTCCACCTTTTAAAGCAGTTTATTGATGACACTCGGTCATATTTTTGCACCATCCCTTTTACTCAGAGTAGCCTACTTATAGGTAATTTTAATAGAACACTAACATTTTTAAAACCGTTTTTTTATAATGGAAGAAATATGGTCAAGTTATCACTTTCATTTTCCTCTGACATGGTGTTATCGCTTAACAAATGGAAGTGCTACGAGGCCATTAGCGTGTCCCGAATATCATGGCTTAGCGCGGAAGTGCAACTTGCAGATGCTAAAACATTCCTCATGTTTGAATGTGCATTTTACAAAAGCTTAAAGTATGCACATTGATTATTCAATCTTCTTAACAATAATTCTGCCAAATATTAATTATTTCATGTTCGCTAATTGCAAAACAGATCTGACACTTTCCCAGTATTTATTTACAAAGCCAATCAACGCCGGAATAACCATCACCAACATTGTCATGCGCACACAAAGCAATGAAAAAAAGTTAAATGTGGGACATGAGTAGTGACATCAAATTAACAAACTAGATGTAAGTCAAGCTATCAAGTGTGTTTTGAGATGACGCCGCAGGCTCTGCGACTGTCCGAATGTCCGGCCGCACACTGGACACATCATCGCCACCACCTCGCAATCGCTCTGGCCCACTCCTCCATCCACTGACAGAGTTGAATGTAGAGATGGTGGCTGAGGACGCAAACGTATGGCCAGGCGTTCGGGATTTGGCTCCACCAGGGGGCTGCCGGCAGAGCGGAGGAGGCTGTTGCTGATATCTTCTGCTTGACGATCGTTACCGCGCATCGAGGCGATCTCTTCGTCACGCAGGTACTCTTCAGCTCCCGCCTCCACAGCTACCACTGTCCCCGACTCCGCCCCCGCTGTCGGTACTGTCGAAGATGAGGTACCTGCGGTGCGCTGGCGCTTGAGGCTGACTCGATGTACTCGCTCCATGTGGCGCTCGCGATTGGATTTCGTGGAGAAGGACTTGGTACAGCGCGTGCAGGAGAAGGGCTTGTGAGCTAAAGGAGGTAGAGGCGGTTATTTTTAGTTAAAAAGAGAAGTGATGCATCACTTTCGAACGTATTCTTTTTGCTATAGTATAAAAACCTTAAAACCTGCGCTAGCTTTCCTTTTACTAACATTTTTATCAATAAGTACCCAAATACTTTGTATTCAATTCACTCTCAAGGGTCTCACGGGTGTGTGTAAGGATGTGGCGTTTCAGAGAACTATTCCACGGAAACTTTTGATTGCATCCATCCACTGGGCAGGTAATCAATTTCGGCGCATCTTTGTAGGAGTTCTTTTTACGATTCATTACGTTTGGGATCATAATTTTCGGCAGCGTTTGAGACGGCGGCAATGCCGATGGTGGTGATTGCAATGTTGGTGAGATCAGAGAATATGGTGTGAAGGCAGTCGTTTTCATCATCAAGAATTGGAAGAGTGAAGAGATTCCATCAAGTCCTATCATCGGAGTTGCCATAATGTCTGATGGTGGAGGCGGCGCCGGTGGCGGCTGTAGTGGAAGGGGAGGAGGCAGAAGCGGTGGCGGCGGTGGCGGTGGCGGCGGCGGTGGTGGTGGTGTGGGCAATGACTCGTGTTTTATTGACAAATCCAGAGCCTCCTCCGCTGAGGTATTCAAGCGCTGCTCTCGCAGCAGTCTACTCGTTTCCAAAACAATTTATTTACTTGCAACGCATATACTACTTAAGGGCTTTGAGTAGAACGCACCTACCTAATGTACCGTAAAAAGCGCCGCCGGCGTTTGATGAGAAGATCACGCAACCTTGACTGCGGCTGCCATAATTTTTTGCCCATATCTAAAAGGACACAGAACAAATCAGACATTTCAAATCCTCGGGTTCTGCTTATTTTAAAGTGATGCCTTGTAGATTTAATCGCAAATTACACACATTCCACTGGCAATAATTTCAGTAGACCTTCAAGAAGTTTGCGAGAGGCATCGATGTTAGCATTAGCAAAAAGCAGTTTACAACAATTTTACAGCTTTTGTTTATTAAAGCAATTGTTGGGTGTGTACCTTACGACATTGGATTGGATGGGGAGCCAGGTGATTTGGGACTTATATTCACATGTGTATTTGCGTGACAAATATAAGGATTGTGAAAAAGTAACCGCTTCTCATGACAACTTGTTCTACCGCCATTCCGTCTAACAGCCATAGAGTTCGTTAAGCAGCCAAAAAACTTTTTAATTACTTAGCACTTAAAAGAGGATAATAATAAATTAACGCACCCATAAACGCTTTGTTCTTCCTTTTGATCGCATGCAACATTGCTCTGAAGCAAGGAATGGACATTCGATTCTAAGGATCAAAAAGAAATGCATATAAATCCTTCTCTCTTAGTGTTTTGCATTATTTGTGCCCCTATTACCTTTCCGAGAAGATTTTGAATAGCATGCGGATTATTGCTCATCCTGCCATCAGGAGCAGTGGATGCGAACTCTGTAGATCCCGTAGAGTTATTCAATTGGTGAGATGTTCGTCGGTGTCGGCTCAAGTTGCCATTTGTGGTGAATGCCTTGTCACACAAACTGCACGCGAACGGTCTGTGATCTACTCATAAGAATAGCTAACCCGTTACAGCTACTTGTAAAAATTAAGTAGCAATAATTTTCATGCTGGAAAGTGCGTACTTGTGTGAGTCAGGAGATGCCGTTCTAGGGAGCTGTTCGAGCTTAACTCGCTGGCACAAAAGCAGCAGACATGCTTGCCATCCTCGCGCCGTTGATTATTTTGGTGCTGCTGCAGATGAGAGGTGAGTTCAGCTCTCGTTGTAATGTTGGCGGTAGAACAAAGGGGACAGTTGAAGAGCTCGACACCGTCTTTGCATGCGTAAGGCTGAAGCTTAAAAGTAAAAAAAAATGGAGTCAGGTAATATAAACTTGCATAAATTAAAGTTATTTAAGGCAGAAATGAATGTCTGTCACACCTTAACATCTTCTCGACTTCTCTTTTTTAAATCCCAGATCTCTGGATCCCCTACGGTTGCTGAAGTAGGCGTTGTAATTTCCTCTTCAATGATATTTGAAGTCAGGTGCCGGTGCAAGATGTTGGAAATCAGGTGATCAGACAAGCGAACCAAATCAAAAGTCGTTGGTTGTGGTGGCGGTGGTGGGGGCGGTAGAGGGAGATTGTTTGTAAAAAAGCCTTCCAAAAACGTGATTGGTGGCTTTGGATTGATAATGGGCTAAATATTACAATACAAAGGCAATGAACACGGATTTCTAAAGTTAATTTGCTAAATGAATTGAAACGACTTCTTTTTGTTGGTTCGGCCTATGCTCTTAAGAGAGGACCTCTGTGCAAAGGAATCGATTCTTTGCATTTAAAGCAAGTCAAAGGCTTTAAATTGCAGAGATTCCCTACGGCAAAACCGAAGTCACGTCGCCCAGTCCCCTAATCAAGACTGGAAAAGAAGTTTGAAATACAACTGCACAATACCTTTCGTTTCGTTGGCTAATGTGAAGTCTTGTCAACTAGGAAAACATTGGACAAATCATACAAAAACGAAGCCATAAATTTCGTGACTACATCATCTAAGGATATGTTATAAATTCTCAAGCATTTTTCACCTAAGCCTGCACGCCAAGAACAAGTAACGAGTACTTCCCATCAGCTTGTGATGGCTCATTTCGCCAAATTTCTAAAATGATAAAAAAATTGGGATCACGGTAGTAATTTCCTGCTTGTGTTTTGAAGGCACTAAAACAATAATTTCGGTGAGACAAGTGCGGATGGCCCTAGGAAATTAATCAAATGTCTGTCCTGTTGCGCATGGCGCAGCTCGCAAGTTTTGACACATAGTGTGTTGATTAATGCAATTTTAGAGCTTCTTTACGTATTTGCATCGTGGCAAATAAAATCGGACTCACGTTGACCGGTGGCGAGTGAAACAGGGTGCAATTGGCACTAGATGCGTCAGGAACGTTTAAAAATCGAGACTCCACAAACTGCGTGCCTGCAAGGAGGTAGGAGGCCATTACTTCAATTGGCTGATGTACTACGAAAAGTGGACTAAGGAACGTACGCATAAGCTTATTAGGCGGAGTATCTACCAATCACACGCCTTCTGAATGTCCATTGGTCAGTGTGAGCACGCCTGCTCAACACCGCACTGGAATGCGATTGGTTGAAGCGTACGGAGCGAATACAGAGGGAATTTTAAGATCATAAAGGGGGAGCTTGGATAAATTTTGTCCATTTTTAGATAAGATCACGTCTCGATTTTTTTATTTAAATAGATGGCATAAATAAGTGTTATTTAAGGGGATTCGTTATTACCGGCAATAAGATTATTTAAAGTTGGAGTGATTCTTGAATAAATGGCCTTTAAGCTGTAAATTGGGACGCGCAAATTTTCTCAACCATGTTTTCTGATTTCGTGATGAGCAAACAATTCAGTACTTGGGACTATCAGCAGCTAAGAGGCGAATTGAAGAAGAAACCAACTGGAAATGGTATGAGGTGAGCCAGATTACCAGAAAGTAGGCAGAAAGGTTAAAAATGGCTATCAATGTTTGGACGGCAATTCATATCAAAAAGCGAGTATTTATGGAAGATGGACAAGCGCATGGAGCTCAGCGAACAAGTCACTCGCTACCTACTTCCCAATCCCTAAGCCTACAAGCACGATCTCATCTTTGAAAGACAGATCTGTGTGTGTGTGGGTAGGCGGGTGTGTTTATTTTCCAAGAGTCAAACGTTAGCTATGTCTAAAATCCCTCTGATTGGTGTTTGTTAGGGCTCTTCTTTCCCCCAACAAAGAGACATAAGTAGGAACTTAGGGGAGTGATGGGCCCTATCTTATTCAGATTATCGCAGCACAAAAAACGTACGATGTCTTACCTTTTACCACCTCACTACTTAACCGTTGAATAACTTCGTGCCACACTTTACAATGTAATGGACAGGATTCCCTGCCTCATCTCGCACCGTCAATGTCAGAAAAATACTTATTTTGGACGTTATCATGTCCACCAAAGTCTTCTTCTCGTCACCATCTTGAAACGGTATCTCCTCACACTGTCAAAATGTTGACACACTTCCTGCCTTTCTGGTGATGGGTTGATGGTCTGGTAGCAGACCCTCATTTCGATACCTGTTTCAATTGCTTAACAATTCTTCTCATTACTTGGTAAATTAATAAAAGTCACTGGGCACAATTCTTCTATTGGCACGCAAATGGCACATGGGTCGTATTCTTCTGTCTCTACCCTCCCCCCCGCCCCTCTTCCCTGCTAAACTGGATGTGAAAAATTGACGGGAAGTTTCTGAAGTTGGTCACGCAACTACACTTACGCTGTGTCTTTATGTTATTGTCTAAGTAGGGGTGGAGAGAAAGACTAGTAAATTTTGGTGCCTTATCGCGCCTCCTTCCACGCTGCCCGGTTGCTCTCTGTCTTGTCGCACCGCTGCAAACGGCGGCGGTGGACAACGACACGCAAGAACACCTGCGCTTGAGAAGTACACTCGATGCACACGCAATGCATGCAGGTGCGACACGAAAACTCATTCATCAACTTAACTTTTATTAGCCCAACTCCACGACCACTCCCTCATCCCCGACTCTGTGTGGTTTGGCCTGTTTTGCCCTCCCCTCTTCCTCCTTCCCTCCCTCCCTCCCCACCTTTGTATGCGTGTATGCGTGTGTGTTTGCAAATAAAAAAGCGGTCGCCTCAGAAAGGTGGATGACAGGATTCCTTACCTTTTTTGGAGTACGTCTTGATTCATTTTCCAGAAAATTTACCTAACTTAGGGAGTTTTGAAAAAGGAAACACTTTGTCGCCCCTAAAACAATGATTAGTGCAAATCTAAAGGAATAAATAAAAGGGAAAGAAGGAGAAATTGTGCAAAAAACTCATGCTAAATTCTAAGTACGTGTCTTAATCAATCTTATTGATTTATTGATTTTTGCAAGGCTAGTGAAGCTCGAGGACTGGTTCACAAGGCGGCGAGATGGGAGAATTCGTAAAAAATCGATTAATTATGTTGTCACTGTTTAAACAGGTTGAATTCATAGTAATTTTCCATTTTTTTATTTAAGATCAGATGGCGCATTACATCGAGCTGCCCCAATTCGCTTCCACATGGTAGCTGTCATCCTTGTCTTGCACTATTACCGAGTTTTTTGGCAAAAGCACCGAATAAGTTCGGTTATGAGACTGCGAGATGCAATTGGTAGTGAAAAGACTCTCGTCCCACACCAAAGCAACATATGACTGGACTAGTGAGATGGTAGAGTGGAGACGGACTGTTGAATGGGATAAGTGATCTCAGCCCATCTGTGCGGTACTCAACTTGGAACCTGGGATCTCCCCTTATCAGATGGGCTATGGTGTGAGCAGTTGGTGTGTGTGTGTGTGTGTGTGTGTGTGATAGCGCGAATATACGGATCCTATCAGCCCCCCAAGACCACATGAGACCATGGCAACAAACGCGAGGATTGTGGTGGCATATGGGCGCTGATGGACACACCCTTCTCCCATCCTGATTGGCTAGTGCTTATTGATTTGCAATTCACCTCTTGGGGCAAAAGTATCTAACATAAGGGGCGGTTCACGACTCCGGGGAGGCGGGACAAGTTGAAAATGAGCACATAGAGAGAAGAGAGAAAAGAGGAATGGGGTTAATGTTGCACAATGTCCGAAATTGAGCCTGAAACGTGTGGTTCCTTGCTTGGGTCCCACTCCTCCCCCTCCCATTCTTCCCCGGAAAACCGTGATATTTTCCCAGAATGTAAATCCCTAGGTGGACGGACGGAATGCTGGTGTGAGTGCGTGAGTGTCTAACTGGGTCATCGTTCGAGTCGCCTGCTCAGTTCTTGTAAATGAGGAGGAGGTAGCAACTGGTGTGAGTGACCGGTCTATAACCTCCTTAGCGCAATATATCGGTCACTAGCTTCCACCATAAGTTTAAAGTTAATTTTTCTCTCATGCAATCTATAATAAAATTATTCGATTATTGTCAGTTTTGTTGGATACTGATAAAGTAGCGCGTCACATATGTGTGACGCAGATGGCTAGTAGGTAAGGCATCTCTCATTTGCACTATCAGTGCTAAATATGATAGAAACAGACTCCAACAAGGTAATCGCTAAGTCAAGGCATTTGTTTTAAGTAGCAGTTAAAGAAAAACACTTTTTGTCGAGTCTTTAATCTAGAGAGGTTACAAGTTGACTTCAGCATGCCTCCTTATATGTGCTCCAATAGAGAAAATCTATTAATTTTTTTTTAAATTTTTACATTAATGAGCTTGTATTCTCTGGATATTTATTTTTATTCCCCTACACCCGGTGCTTTTTGATCACGGATTACTAATAGAAAAGTAAGAGAGAATTTTTAGAGCAAAAAAGGGCAATAAGAAGGGGATAATGACCTACCGGAGAAGAAGACATTCATCCGATTAGTGGCGTCGCTGCTTCTGACGCTGCTGCTGCCTCTGCTGCTGCGCAGATAGGCGTACATTGTCAAGAGTAATCTACATTCCCCCATTAGTGGCGTACTTGCACATAAGAAATTAACATAATCCCCGTCGTCGAGGCTTCTGATCCGTGTGATCATCATCGTCTTATTATCTCTTACTTTTCTTTCCTTACGTTTTCCACTTTTTGCCTCATTAGCCCAAGGTAAACCCAACTTCCAGTGGTCATCTGGGCCAGTTTTGCATCTCATTATTTAAATTTATTGATTTTTTGAAAGTTATCTTGATATTAAGGATACTACATATAAGACGGTACTGGCAATACCTGGTTACGTAAATGACGTGTTTGACAGCCTATGTAGTAGGATGAAAAAAAGGAGTCTAAATAGGACAAAACCGATGATTTTCCTTGTTCATAAGTGAGTAAATTTAGTGATAGTGCGCTTGGAAGCGACCAGACTGATAACTCGAGAGGTTGAGGAGAAGTGCTGGAGGAGGTGTGGTAAAGGGAGAAAGGGAAAATCTCGAGGTCGAATTCACGTATTTCACAAGGAGGGGCAGAGGAAGCATGTCGAATCGAAAACAAACTATTCAGACGTACCTCTTGTGGGTCGAATCTGTTTCCTGCGATGAGTGTCTGGGTTGGATGTCATCGGGAAAAAGACGCGGCGGAGCGAGGCGAAGTGATCAGAGCCCTCTACAGAGCAGTTGTGTGCCACGCGTGCTCAAGCCTGTGTGCTTTGGGCGTAGCCCGCTGGGCGGTGCAGGAGAGGCGAAAGAAGAGAAGTAGGAGGAGAAGGAAACGAAGAAGGCAGCAAGAAGGGAAGGGAGGGAGGGGAAGGTGGAACAGTCGATAGTGTGTAGCACGAAACCACCACCACCAGCCTTTCCTCAGGTGGATTTTGCGCGTGTGCGTGTGTGCGGCGTGGAAGGTGAAATCCAACACACAGTTAGTGGGTGTGTGCATGGGTGCTCATGCCTATCAAACAATCCTCCTCATTCACAATGAGCCCCTGATCAAAAAGTACTAAAAAAGGAAAATAAAATAAGGATGCTGATCAATCAAATTCGGACGCTTTTTGACGAGTATTTTTACAGGTACACTAACTTATTAGTTAAACTGATTGTCGATCAAACGTAAGCCAGAGCATGATATTTTAAGCTGGCTACTCCGATTGGCATCATATATTCTTAGCAGATAAAAGCAGCTTGAATTTAAGGTACTTATTCTTTAAAACCTATGCGATTCACCCTCCGCATACCATTTTAACGGTAGAAATCTCCCAGCTTGACCTCAAAATTGCATCGTCTCTTCGGCCAGTGAAGACCAATATTTATGGATGTACATTGAAGATTGGGTAGGAACGGGAGTAGCCAATAAGTGCTTCATTTAAAACAAAATCGGTTCACCCCTTTTTGGCCATGGACTTCAAACTGCGGTCTCAGCTGAGCGGTGAAAATGCAATCAATTGCTAGTTTGCCCTCAATTAGTAAAATATATCTACTTATATTTTATTAGTACAAAATTCATTAAACCTTAGTTGCGCTCTGCTCAAAAAGCATAAATGCACTAAATGAAATGCCGATAATTTCACAAAAGTCTATTATTTATTTCCTGTCTAAAAACGGCTTTCAACGCCTTGATTTTATCGCCATTCTGTCATTGCCAACAGAGCAAATGTTAGAAAAAAGGGTAATCAAATAGCAAACATGAGTAATGTCATTCCAACAAAAATCAATAACAAAAAAAATTTTATGAAATCTAAGTAAACACTAGCTATAAAAAATCACAATTTAATATTTTGCTGTTCATTTAATCCCTGTTTTCGGAAAAAGTCACTTTTTCGTCTTGGTCCTAGTGCCTTTACCAGCTGGACTGGCCACTTGGCCGCACCAGCAGCCCGAATATCTCGAATATTATGGCACATTTTGCCCCCAAAAATGTCTATGGGTGCTACATTGGTGGCAGTGGAGAGCGAAACCAATCTTATAGGCTATCCGTTCTCATATTTACTACTAAATGATGTGCCTTAGCAGGATGAAAGAAGTGAAATTCCTACGGATGGGGAATTGGTAACAGTAAAGTGATACGAATGACGTCTACCTTCTCCAGGAAAGCTAACAGCAAAGAAAGTGGCAATAATAGGAAAAATTGAAAGGAATTCTCATCCCATGTAAAGTTGCCAAAAGGGATCTGCGACGTTGCCATCAAGGGTCTCATTATTTGCTTCCATTTTCGATAACTAGCATAAATATTTTGTGGGTGTATTCTTTAACGCCCACTAAGTTATAATAGCTGACACGGTAGGTAGACAAAGGGGAGCGTCTAGGATGACGTTGAAAATAGGGGCGGAGTTATGCATTGCTTTGGTTGTCTATATCTCGGATTTGATAAGGAGCCACTGTGAATTTTGGTCACTGCAACTCCGCCAAGTGGGCTGGACTTTGAGTCATGCGAGCTGTATTAACCCTTAATGCATGATTAACTCATTCTACTCACGTATTATGGCTCCTTTCGTCTTTAGGGTAGCCATGGTGCGCAACGCCTGTCGTGCAACAAATGTATGTATTCTGTCCGCGAATGTTGCCCTCCTTGCCCGTATAAGAATTTCATAACACTGAAAACATGTCGTAAGTGCTAGAACTAATTTTTTCTTAGGACTCTTTAGCAATTAACGAATGATTAAACCTGAAAAATTGTATCCACATAAAGATGACTGAATTAAAAAAGTAATATAGACTTTAAAACCAGCAACAGCTAAGATAAACTTTTTTGTTTTATGTTTAGGTCTATGCGCGTAACAATTTGCATACAATTCTTGAGAGAGTCAGGAAATTTGAGGTATTTTGGCCTTAAAATGATAAAATGATCTT
The DNA here is from genome assembly GCA_036345935.2 of Taenia hydatigena. Lineage (NCBI taxonomy): Eukaryota > Metazoa > Platyhelminthes > Cestoda > Cyclophyllidea > Taeniidae > Taenia > Taenia hydatigena. Next base: position 10,724,604 of record JADWOT020000010.1, read on the forward strand.
AAAGTCTAACACCCGCCTAAACAAAGTGTATTCTATGTTTCGCAAATAAAGACAGCATAAAATTTGGTTGATTTGAACATTAAGGAAACCATTTTACCACCTTGAAAATATTTGTTTAGATCTATCATCAAAAGACCTCGTCCAACGAAGTGATCTCAGGGCTATGTGAGCAGGCTGGTGCCAGTAGGTTCCCTTCTCAGTAATTTTTAGAACTTGGTATGGATAAGGCGTCCAACCCACAGTCTATATGCCTTCATTTCTTGAAGACCAACCTACAGTCACGTAGTTCTCTTCTTTTAGTCTGCATTTGGAAATTAGGCTTCTCTTGACCTTACATTCAGAGTTACGTGTGTCCTTAATTAGTTGAAAATTATGACGCCTACATTAACATTGATTTCTGCAAGCACTTCGTAAGCATCCTGATTATTTGCCGATTATCATGGCAATTGTCTTTATGGGAGAATCTAACGCCTCACATGTTGTCACAGCAGAACAAGATTTTTGGCAAACGAAAACTTGAAAGCTTTATTTCACACAGTTATCTCCCATGTATTTAAATTTGCTTGCTTATATCCCCCTACTTTTTATATGTTTTTTGAATGTTGTGAATTTCTGGGTCTTTTTGTTCGGTATCAGTGAGCTTTACCAGTTCGGAATCGAGTCGTAATATTTTGAAATCTCATGTACACTTACGACTTGTATTCGATATACCAGCCTATGCGGATAACCCTTTATTTTAGCCCCATGGACCTAGCACCTATACTAATCGCAGCTTCCAGTTCCGATCCTCAATTAGTGCAATCAGCAAGCGCTCAGCTTGAGAGCTTATCTACCTCCGATCCTCTTTTTCTCTCCCATCTTGTCAATGCTGTTCTCTCTCCCTCCATCTCCCTTCCAGCTGCAGCTGGTACTTTTGGACTCGTTCATCTGAAAAATCTGGTTTCCAATTCCACCCAGTGGTGCCACTTTGATCGAGTTCAACAAGAATTCTTAATTGTTTCTCTACTCCAGCATCTTCGCCAGAATCCCACTCCGAGTCCTTTTGTCTCAGAAATCCTTGGTTGTGTTTTTCGCCACGAATGGAGCCACGGTACCTGGCCCGAAGAACTCTGGAACACAACCATTGAGTTGGGTGCTTGGACGCCGCTTCGTCGCTGCGTGCAACGTGCAGCTGCTCTGCGCCTCACGTCGCGCCGACGGGTTCTTGCTTCACATATCAGCACTCTCCTTCCACGTCTAGTTGGCCTTTGGATTGAGTCCAATTCTCCAGAGCTCCTACACACTATATACACCTGTATCACTGTGATGGATGCCTCGGCGGCCGGTGAAATGATGTCCATGCATGTGGAGGTAGTTGGAGGGTTGATTACTTACGCTATGACACGGCTGCTGTCTCTCGAATGTAATAATCCCAAGCGTCTGGCGAAATTACTCCATGCGGTGTTATTCTTAATTCCATTGGAATTACGCAGCTCTTGTGCTGTGGCCACACTAGAAGCCATAGTGTCGATAGTCGAGGGTGACTCATTAGACCGAAATACTGTACTCTGGTGCCTAGCTCTCATTTTTAACCTCATCTCTGCTACCTTTCGTGACGGTTTGCCGGATGACCGACTTGCAAAGTTTCCATCCGTCACGCCCGAAGCGCGATCACAGATTCTTTCTTGGTTGTCATCCCCTAGCAACAAAGCTCCCCAATATAGCAACGTAGTGTGCCTTCTTCTGAGTCTTATGCGCGCATGGATGCCGCTCCTTCTTTCCGAAATTGAGGCCCTTTCTACAGATCCGGAGTCCGGTTATTCCAGTGGCGGGTCCCACTGCGTTGATGATGGAGGGGGCTGCTCGGTTTTCTTTGCCGGAGCCTTCTGGAATCTAGACTCCGTCTCCGGTATTGCTGACTTTATCCCTGTAAATGCTGAGGTGCCCCCTAATTTGCGTCAACTAGCTGAGTCTACTTTTCGTCTACTTTCAAAGCACTTAAGTGAACACTTGGAGGCTATCCTGCCTCCGGCGATTGAAGAGTTGATGGTAGGCGAAGCCAAAATGAAAGAGGTGGGACTGAGATGTGCACAATTTTTACTCGAAATTGCCCCTGGACAGTGGTGTGGACGGGTGGACGCTCTTTTGGCAATGACAGCGACGTTGCCTGTGGAACCGCTGGTGGCCGGTCGACGAATGGCTCTGTTGGTTCGACGCGCGCTTCTTGGCTCAAAGTGAGTCCTTGCGAAACTGTTGTGGGACGAAAATTTTGTACTTCTGTCCTACGATCTGTTGAGAGGTAGGTGGGGTTTACTCATTTGTCAGAATTCCAGTTTATAATATTGACCTGCTCTCCAGCGATACAGATGTTTTTGGTTATCGAGACATAAGTACAAGGAGGTACAGTGTGTGCTCAGTTTGTAGTTGGATAAATTGTAAAGGTTTCTGGGGGCCTGGGAAAGGGGGAGGGTGACCTCCGTCTCACTCACTTGTAGCAGTGTTTGGCCTTTATCTTAAATGAAGTATTAGAGACCTTGGCATGATATCGACCAATCCAAAGAGAGCGATTGGGAGCGACCCTCTTTTTTGTTAGAGAATCAACCATAAAATTAAAAAAAATAACACGGAAATTAAAGCAGTAACAGTTAAAGTGATACAGAGATGGTTCAAACTAGTTTATTTGTGCATCTTTGACGTCCATGTCTTACTACTGGCAATTAACAAGTAAAAAGTATTTTTTAGCTTGTCGGAAGTGATCCGCCAAAATTGCATCGAGGCGCTTTTGCAGCTGACCGAGTACTTCGTTACAAATTGCAATCCAAAGAGCTTTCGAATCGCAATTCACCTCGCAGTCATTTATTGCCTTTCTTGGCTCTTTGAGAATCCTCTCTTTCCTCCCGATACCCTTTCCAAAGCACCTGCCTCAACGCTCCAACAAATTCTCGACTGTCTAGCTAATCTTGCGCAGGTGGGTAGATTGTCCATGTTCTTCTTGTTACACTTCAATACTTGCTGCTAGACTATTTGTCTTCTTAGGAGGTGGAAGAAGCCGAAACGCAGCTTTTGGTTTTGCGGTATCTGCAGAATATATTTGAGAACGCAGACGTAGAGATGCATTTCGGTTGCTTTATCAATACGATTCAGCGACTATGGAAAATTGGTAGGTTCTTATTTTGTTTATTTGCCTTCTGCTGAAATGTTTCTGGCGGGCTCTTGGCCAAATCACTTGTTTTTTTTCTCCCAGGTGAAGGAAATATGACACTACGAGCTGGTCTGGTCGACCTCATAGCTACAATCATGCGAGCACTGAACGCGGACGTCACTTCAGCAGCGGTCATAATGGCAGCGGGGCAGTTAACCCGCTTCGCAGTCCCTTCTGTGCTTTTGCCCGATCTCACGCGTTTCATACGATTTGGGTGCGATGGAGGCTTCGACAGCGACAACGCCGGAGACGTGGAGGTGTTGGGTGATTCGGCCCTCCGTCTCTGGCACTCCCTTGTTGCCGGTAGCGGGGCTGTCTGGTTTCCACCTCTGGAATCTTTGATACCGCTGCTCACTGATAGTCAGTGTAGTGAAAGAAATGGATGTGGGAGTGGGAGTAGCGGGCAAACGCTATATGCCAGGCTGGAGACTGCCGACCAGGCCCAGGTGCGGTTGTTATTGAGACTCTCTTCACGTGTCGAAATCTTGACTCTAACTAACTCAGAATTTATGAATAATATTTATTGCTGAGTTCAAAAATAGCCTCGACTTGTTCGCGGTATTTAGGTCATCCCTAATACCACAGCATAACCTTTGCTTGCTTGAATTGCAAAAAAGAAAAACAGCTGCAGAGCCCTCCGGACACTGAGTCAGTTACAGTCGCGATTATGAAAAAGAAGGCGACACAATCTTGGAGTTTGTTTGCGAATGCCTTCTATTTCTTGTCCTCTTTAGCTCTTCTTCGGGATCGCCACTGGTTGCCTCCGTCTTGCCGCCTCAAAGGAATTTCTCAATACCTGGACTGAGGCTTTCTGGCGTCCGTTGCTTCGGGAGACCATCACCGTTAACGCAATGCGGGCAGACATCGTGGCTGCAAAATTCGTCAACTCTGTCCTTGACGTTCCAGTCGATGAGAAATCTGACCTCTTGTAAATCGATTGAATTGCATTACTCAAATAACTTAAGTAGCTGCGCTCATGCCATTGTTCTACATTGACAGGCTGGAACAGTTGCGGCTGCTGGCAGCATGGTGTAGCCAGTTGATCCACTTTCATATTGCCTTTTCACCAAGTGTCTGTTATCTGTTGATACTCCACACTCGAGTCTGTCTTCTGCAATCCCCTGTGGAGGTTCACAGCGACTCAGCGTTTAAGAGCAATCAACTCAGACTGCTTCTGCTGGCACAATTGGCCGCATCTCCTAAGCTCTGGTCAGTTGGGAATCTATTGTCACATAAAGAGTGGAACACATACACTTGTTTATAATTCTTTCCGATTCTTAACTAGCAATTTTTTCCGCGAAAATGTAACGCCATTTTCGATATCTGCTATAAAGTGCCTGAAGTTGGCTGTCCCATCATTAACTTGCGTTCTACCGTCTTTTTGGCGCTTAAAAGACCCAGTTTTATTTGGATTGCTACTTTAATATTGTTGGTAGCACTTGTTTCATTTATTGCAGGAATTTCTTGTTGGCCCTGCTAACCACTGTTGAGGCAAGTGCATCGGCACCTCGCGATTTCGAGCAGGATTCCCTTCACCTCTCCACTAGACACAGTAGTGTCGTCAATGGAGACCCAAGTGGCTGTCAGCGTTGTCTGGATGCCCTTCTCAAACGAATATTGGATCGTGCAGACGCGCTTAGCAACCGACTCCACCGGCGCTGTTTTGCACTTGCTTCGATCTATTGCCTTCGTTACTTGATGCCCTCGGATCAGCTTTACGCTGAATACTTGGAACCTGTGATCAACCTTTGTGTTCAGGTTTGTCCATTTGTACGATTTTGGTGGCTTTTCCCCCTGATGGATGAATTTGACACTCGCGTTTATGCTTAGATTATTTTTTAAACCCAACTTTGTTTAATCTTAAGCTGAAATTTTAATGTTTTTTTTTTGCTTCAATTTACCTCTTGTCATTTTCATTCACTCTCGCTCTCACCCTCTATGATTAGCTTGACTTTTTCACTATTAAAAGGTCCTCCATGAAATCGGCGACTGTCGTCGTGTCACCGCAGTCGACGAGACCGCCTGGGTGGCTCCTTTTACTCTCGCACAATCCCATAAACTGAAGGCATCGCTGCGATACTTCCTTGGTGACGCCTCAACCATTACAGCAACATATGTGGATTCCGCTCTTTTGTCTCAGTTTAATGCAGGACTGGCTCATGATGTTGATTAACTTATTGATATTTATTCTCAAAGTCAGTTTTTTCTTGCCTCGTTATCGAGTCTGTCATTTGAGTGTTGAGGCATTGGCTGTTGCAGGCGCAAAGTGCCATTCTTTGGTAGTGGCGCTATGCCCTGCGGTGGGTTCGTCCTGCTACGCCCTGGTGGCAGGCGTATGCTTCATGCTCGGGCAATTTGTCACTTCGTTAATCAAGATGGCAGGAAATATTAGCGGTATGTGCAGGCGTGAGGCAGCATGTTGTGATAAACAGAGTTTGTTGTGAACATTTGGGGTGCGGCACACCCCTTTCGGTGTCGCCTTTTATAAAATTAGATTTGCTGCTGGCGTCTACAACCTTCCAGAAAACGTTCTAGTTTTGTTTTTAATTGTGTTTCCTTGTGCCTGTCTGATTTTAAAGCTTTCAAGAGTGTCTAGGCTCTCGCGCTCTCTTTCGGCTCTCATGATTGGCCGATGTTGTGTGACATCGAGGCCAAAAGATGCAGTTACCATGCTGGGATGGAGTTATCCCACGTCTCCAGTGCTCGCCCAGCGATAACGTGCCTACAATCCATGCGTCATGCCTACTCAAACACGGGTCGGCGAGTCAGGAAGCCTTCTGGCGGATTGGGTTGGAAACTTGGAAGGATCCAGGACCCCGACACGCCAACACTGAGCTCTGATATCAGTCCCTCCATGAGAGGAGGCGATCGTGAATGGATGTTGCTTCTGAGGGCAGCCGGCTTAAGATTGAGGTGGTTCTTTTATTCTGTGGCGAAGGTGAGGAGTAGAGTTGCAACTACGTCTGGAGGATCATCTCGAATAACTAGGCAAGCTCAGTGGCCTTAGCTTAACTTTCCACTCGGATTCGTTGAACATCATGTGGATCGATGATAAATTTGCGAAACGACTACTTTCCCTCGTGAAGAATCCTTTGATTCTTTTCAGTGCTTCTCTGGGTCTCAGATTTTTTACTTCCGCTTGGCGGTGTGGTCCTCCGGCCACGCCTACAGCCTCCTGGTTCTGTGTGCTGTGTGATCCATCATCCATACCGGTAAAGCTTATCATGTCTAACCTCAAATCTGGAAGGGGTTCTATGTCTTTCACGCGATGACCATTTCGTGGAAGTCACTTAAGTCTGTCCTAACGTCCTTGCCGGTTCTATCAAGCCACTTTACTTTACTTCCTAAGGCGGTAGCACTTCCTTTTGACTGAACTGTCAACCCGCACCGACGGCTGCTAGCCAGTCACCAAGGTGCGCATTTAGCCATGATTTTGTTTACCCCAAGTTATCAACGATGTGATGCGTTGTTGATGTACACAGATAGTTGTGCGATGCTGGATGTGCGTGTGCGTATGCATGTAGTTGTGTCGATGTGACCTGTACGGTGGAATTGCATTTCTAGCTTCTACTGTGGGCTGTTGCCCAACCCTCCAAATGCTAGGCTCACGCCATCCATAGGGCTACTTCACGATTTGGGAGATTCGGTTCAGTCTACTCCTCTGCCTAGTGGAGACATTGCCTCCTCCCATGCTCCTGTCATCTCGCATTCCACCGTGGTTTTCCTGGATTCCAGGTAGAGACAAGGTCACCTCATTGGTGGTGGCTTGAGGCCATCAGGTTCATACCCTTAAGAAGACCTTACGTCCGAATAACTCTGCCAGTTGGTCTAGTGGAGAGACATCTACAGTGAACAGCTGAAGCTCTGCAGACTTGCAAACAGCAGGCTGAAAATGTCAGAAGACCTGATGCCTAAGATGAGCCAAAAGAACGTGGGAGTGATGCCTCCGCCGTCCAGTTGCTGAGTTGACCAATTCTTTGAAAGGTGCCAACAAATGGGGTGGCGGATGTCAAGGTGGATGGTGTGGTGTCTCGCACTTTTCTCCTACTACGGTAGATGCAGGAAAGTAGTGACAGCGAGGGTGAAACGCAATACCTTTGAGGACGATTAATGGAAGAACCGCAATAAATGCATGTTGGATACAGAGCAAAGCTGGATTTCGAGGTTGGTCTAAATTCCAAATTGGTAACTCCAAAAGAAGTACAATGGTGGTTAATCCAGACGACGAGCACAAAAATGAAAGAATGGACAGATAGAAGGAAGGACGCACGGGCAAATGCATGGGAGGAAGGTCGTATGGATGAATTGGTGGATCCAGGATGAATGGAAGAAAGGGAGAAAGGGAAGGATAGGTGGATGGATGCGGCGAATAAGGGACGGACAAGTGGATGGCTTGATGAATAAATGGATTGAATGGATGGACATGTGATGGACTGATGAAAGGGCACGGGATGGAATAATTGATGGATGCAGGGGTGGAGGGATGGGTTCGAGGCTGATAGACGGTTGGATGAATGGTCCCTAGGTGAATGGGTTGGTAATTCCAAGGTAGGTTGTTTACGGAGGTGTCTTCCACCCCTTCGTTTTCGGGAACATTCCTTCACCATGACTTCATATTTCATCGGTCTGCTTTACAATGTCGACTTCACAGCTCACCAGAAACATTCCACACCGTCTAGGTAAAAACAAACCAATTGCGGTCCTCCTCTCCGAGCCCACCTCACTCAAGATACTTTTTAATTTCATTCTTATTTAAAAGCAGGCAGAAAGTTTACGACAGAAAGCGGTGTTGGCGATTATGAGACACCGTAAATTTCCTTCTCCAGATAACAAAAAACCGAGGGGTCGAGCGTGCACGGAGCTCTGACAACAAATGCGTGCTAAATTGGAGGCAGCATAAAGGTACGCTACCTGCAAGCCCCCTTAAACTTCAAAGGAATTTGGCATTAATCTTGCGCACACTTCAACCCATTCTCACGGGACAAGCTAACGGCCTAACGCATTAATAAGTAGTATGTGCTCACCATTACACCGTGTAAGCGCTGACTCTACGACTAGCCCACGTGAATGCCGCCTGTCAAAAAAAGAAGAATGCTCCCAAATGTGCGAACAATTGATGCGATCACAAACCCGACCGAGTAGCGCAAGTCCTGTCTACGTGACAATGTACCAAGACACGGCGCACTCCCATTGGTCAGTCGTGCTCGCAACGCACTGAGCATGTACGCACGCACACACGGAAACGCGCGCTTGCTCGTGTGATTATCGATTTTCCAGTCGCACACGCACGTTGCCGCGTCCACGACGCCAGTCGGAATGGCGTGGCGTCCCACAAGAAAGAGGAAAAAACCATTTGCTTGACATTATTAGTGCCATTATTTTTGATCAGTTGACATTATTTGATGGCAGATGAGGTAATCGCAAGTGATGGTCGAAGAATTCGTCGTGGCTACTTTAATTTTCGCATTACGTCGGTTGCAGCTTGGAGATAAATTTTGTGCCACGTCACGCCCTCTCCTCTCCCTCCCCAGCTCACCTGTTTTTACTTTATAATTTAGTTGTCACGCTTGTCAACTCTTAAAATGCCTTATATTTCTTGTCGTCGTCATATTTGAGCACTGCTTAAGTTTTTCAAGGTGCAAAAGTATTGGTTAATTTGTAGCTCAATAGCTCAATTTCCAAACGTTTCTTTTCCTTTGGAGTTCCTTCCCAGTTTTGTTAATCCACTCCATTCATTGGCAAAGGCAGTATCAGTTCTGCCTGACTGGACTGCCAATATGCACCGACAACTGCCAGCCAGACACTAAAGTGTGTAGTTATCAGCAAATTTGTCTACCTAAGGTCGTCACTGGGACGGGGCGTTTTTGGTGCACACACACGTGATTGTGTAAGGATGGGTGTGGCGACGTGACCTCCTCTGTGGTGGAGTTTTATTTGCATATACTGATGCGTGCTTCTAGACTGTGCACACAACAGTCGGGATTCGGTCCACCTTCCTGAATGCTGGCCCTTGTTTCCACAAGATAGCTGCTAGACATGGAGGTAATTCACAATGTCTAACAGGCAAACAGAACTTGGGAGGTTGGAGGTAAAGACGGTACAGGGTGTCGGTATGTTGAACCAACCTGAGGGGTTCAGCTGGCGACATTACCGATCTCTCACCTCCTCCACCCTCCCAACTATGCCTCTGTCATCCCTTCTTCTAATGTGACTTCGCGATACCTAATAAATTGACCAAAGGGACAGGTTTAGTTCTCTAGTTTGTCCAACAAACCATGGAAAGCATCCCTGAAGTGGATCTGCTCTGCATAACCTGTAGAAACAATGTGGCGATGGTGGCTTGGGATGAACTGGTCCACACCAGTGTATACTCTGTAAAAAATAAGCAATTTATAAAGCAACTTCAGAGGAGGCGTTGCACCTGCCTAAGTCTTCTGCCTGTTGGAAGAGAAAACCATTTGCAGTGAAGCTCACAACCAGCAGGTCACAAATGCCTAGGAACCTAATGCTTCAGGTGTGTTGGAAGAGGATGGAAGTAATCCTTTCAAACTACGCGGTTATTTGTGATAGGCTTTTCAATGTTAGGCAAGCAGCCTTACGCAATGCCACTGGCATGCAAATGTCCCCTCAATTAAGTTGCCTGCATAGGAGGCGTCGGAGGAGAAGGAGGAGGAGGATTGCAATAATCTTATGCCTTCTTGAGAGGGCGTTTTAAAGTTAAAACCTATTCTGCATCAAGCTTGGACTTGATATTGAGAAGAATAAGAAAGCGATGACTCTCGACACGTGGTCCAACCAGACGAAGGCGTAGATCCAGGAAGGGCGGATAATTACCGGATGGATGGATGGTCACCGGATAGCTGAACTGATAATTTGGAAAGTGTTTTCAAGTCGCCATTCATTAAGAATAATGTCCAAATGGAGGGTACTTTCGTACACCGCAACCAGAGTGTTTCAACGGTCCCCTTCAACCCCGTCGTCTGCGCTACTGACCCGACGAACCCATCACTTTCGCAAAAGACAACAAATCGTTACTCCCCTTTTCGAGACCATGTCGCCTAAAGTTGCTTTCCTTTCTAGTTATTAGTTCAATTTCGAGAGAATGTTTACATTTACGGGTCGGTGTTTAGGCCCTTGGACTCGATCCAGGCAATGGCAACCGAGGGATCGCGCATGCATGTAACGCTGGCAGTAAATGCATGCAAAATTGGTGCCATTGCAAAGATACGCTGCCTCTGATACACTCTAACTTTCAAAAGAATTTGGTATTAACCGAATGAACACTTCGAATCCCTTCCACGGGTTGGCTCTCTGGGCGTGCTAGCAGCCTCCCACGTTAATAAGTAGTATGTAGTATGCAGTAGTATGGCATCCGTGACCTTTTCTATTTGAACCGAAATCATTGATGTGTAGTCAATTTCTACTTTTAAGCCGTTTCAAAAGGTGGCGATGGTATACTTGGATATTATTTGGCGACTTATTGACAGATCAGAGGACTAACGAGTGACGCCATGATTTTGGAGACTCTCCTATCGTGTTATAGAGCCCTGGTTCCTTCCCTCGATCGCGGTATGCCAAAGCAGTGAGGAATAACACACCAGCTGCTACTGTATACAAGAACGAGGAGGCAAGACTGATGTGCATGCGTAATTAAACAGAGGTCGTTAAGCGAAACTTTTCGCAACTGCACTAGGCAGCATTTCCGACTTTAGAATGTGCACTGATAGGAACGCTAAAATGTGTCCTTTTGGATATTGCAACCTGTTGCCCGATCAGGGCACATAGAAGGTCTAAGCCTTCTCAATCAATACCGAAAGCTATAACTTTAAGTGAATAGACACGAATTCTCACAAAAAACAAGTGAAGCTTAATCATTAAATAATTCCAAAGGTGTTAATGAATTTTAAAGAAAAATACATTTATCATACGCTACTATATTTTAATTAAAACCCAATAGCCAATCAAAAAAGAGTATTTAAGCGTTAACAACCAATCAGCTGCCAGCTTTTCAGCGTTAGAGGCAAAAATTGGTTCGTCAGAATGAATCATAAATTCCTTGGACGTGACCCACTTGCACACTGGTGGGGGACCTGAAAAGGCAATTGAAACAGTACGAATGAACTAAATAATTGATTGTGAGGATAGAGAGTGTGTGAATGGTTCTTAAATAGCCCGACTCAACTTAGACCACATCATTGACTAAATTTAGCCGCAAACGTTTATTAATTTTTACTGCTGTCGATTCACTTTTTGGAACATTACCATGTGGCTAGGGGTGTCCTCCACCTCGATCCACAAATTGGAATGTCAGGGAGGAGGCGTTCGACCAGTCCAGGAGTCGGAACTGACAGTAACACCACAGACTGGGAAGAGTTTTCTGGATGAGAACAGAGAAGGCTGCTTAACTCAAAATTTAACCTTTTTCGGCTGCCCCCAACTATTAAAAGAAGGCGCCAGCAACGACGCGGACACTTCGATCCCGCTCCACGAGATGGCATTCGTGGCATGCTAACTGCCTAACGCATTAATAAGTAGCATGCACCCACCATCAATACTCTGCCTTATTGTCACTCAAACAGGACCTAGCTGACTCCACTACCTACCCACGTGAATGCCGCCTGTCAAAAAAAGAAGAATGCTCCCAAATGTGCGAACAATTGATGCGATCACAAACCCGACCGAGTAGCGCAAGTCCTGTCTACGTGACAATGTACCAAGACACGGCGCACTCCCATTGGTCAGTCGTGCTCGCAACGCACTGAGCGTGTACGCACGCACACACGGAAACGCGCGCTTGCTCGTGTGATTATCGATTTTCCAGTTGTACACGCACGTTGCCGCGTCCACGACGCCAGTCGGAATGGCGTGGCGTCCCACAAGGAAGAGGAAAAACCAATTGCTTGACACTATTAGTACCATTATTTTTGAACAGTTGACTTTATTTGACGGTAAATAATCGCAAGTGATGGTGGCTGTTTTTGTTTTCACATTACATCGGTTGCAAATTGGCGGTAAATCTTCTGCCATGTCACACCACCTGCTTTGCATAAATTAATTATCATGTTTACTACCTGCTGAATTGACTTGTTTTTTTTATGCACTCTTAACGATTTGTATGGCTGGAAAAACTAAAGCCTGTAAATTTGCAGCTTAATTTTTCGTTTAAATGGATTTGTAGTGAAGGTCCTTTTCTACCACATGACATCACTGGAACAAACCATCGTGCATTAATGACCTCACTTTCCATCTCCTCTGTGGGGTCGAGTCCACAAAGCCTTCATTTGGCAATCAGGGCGTGAATCGCGCTTGGCTAAGCAACAGAATTTTGAAGTCGTTCCGGGTGGAGCAGGCGGCTGCCTGCTATCAAACGCTCAGACTGCAAATTAAAGAGTTGATCAGTGTGCTTTGTGTGTGTTAGACAGGATTTCCTCTCAAAGGCGAGTACTTGGCTCCACTTCGAAGCCATCTACTGACAAAAAGATCGATATCGAGGCGCTATGATGGGAGTGACAATACCGAGCCATTTACATGCCTTTTGAAGTACAGAATTTTCATAATAATTTGACAGAGGTTTATCAAAGTAGACGAATTTATTGAAGAAGATTGTTTGAAGGATTCGATCGCTACAAATGCATTATAGCGACGCGTCTTAAAGCATGTCACGTATATGAGACGCGTGTTTTATCAGGGAATTTTTTTTATCGACACCGCCGAATTGTGTCACAAACGTATTCGATGAATACAACGTTGAACAAATCATGTTTTTTTCGCGATATGATGGTCGGCTGGCCTCTGACACCCTAATGACAAATGACAAGGTGGCAGGACAATGTAGAAACTCAATTTAACCAATTTTTTTTTTCTAAAAAAAAAACGATCTGCTTTGAGGTTGTGGGAATAACCTTCTCCTTCCCCCCATCGATTATTTGTTACAGAAAAATCGATAGAAAGATCGACTGTGGAGAGTGGTGTTACTTCTAACTTCTAGGAGAAAAAATCAATAATTTACGGTAGCAGTGTTTACGGTGCACTTGCTGGACCTCCTGGGGTATTACAGATGCGAGAATCCACCTTAACTTGCCATCCCGAGCGGCAGTTTGGACGACTACGAGGGGCCAAAGGCATTAATAGTCAGTAGAACGAAAAAAGCGGGAATGTTAGGAGTCACTTGAACCTGCAGACCGGCACCAACACGCCGGCTGCTCCAGCCGAGCTGTTGATTGAAAGCTGACGCACGAGACCCGGTCTAAACACGACCCAGTGAGGCTGCATGTCCGAGCCTGTGGTACTAGTCAGCGATGAGTCACCATAACAAGGGGACATGATGGTAGGACAACCCTGGACCGCCTTGGGCAAGTGCCTCATCTGCTCCCTCAAACACCGCGTTCCATGTAGTCGTAAACGCATAAACGGACAAAGGAGAACTTTATTCGACTAGTAAACTGACGATTAGGATTGGAGAAACACACATAGGTAGGAGGATAAGAAACTAGGTAGCACCGGTTCACTTGAAGGAGGAAAGAGCAACATCCCGTTCATCGACCAACTCGTCAGCAGTAATTTTGAAGAGACCCTTGCTCCACTCGTCCATGGAAAGACCATCCACCACCTTGTAGTGTCCATTCTTGATGGTAACCGGGAAGCTGAAGTAGATGTCCTTGGGAGCACTATAGTGTTCACCGGTGCTGTAAACAGACATGGAAACCCATTCGCCCTCCTTGGTGCCAAACCACCAGTCGTGCATCTGATCGACAATTGCCTTAGCAGCCGACGCGGCGCTGCTGAGTTTTCGCAAGCCGATGACCGCAGCACCACGATTTTGAACGCATGGAGTGAACACCTCCTTGACCCACTTTTCATCGTTGATCATCTCCTTGGCCGGGTGCTGCTTCCCGCCCTTGGTGACAACGGCATGAGCCAGGTCGGGGAATTGCTTGTTGCTGTGGTTACCCCAGATGCATACGTTCTTCACACATTCATTGGGAACTCCAACCTTGGCAGCGACCTAAAAGGCACAAGAGCTACTAAAACGGCTCAATAGAAGACAATTATCCACCTAAAGCGATTTCCTACCTGATAGATGGCACGATTATGATCCAGACGGGAAAGAGCAGTAAAGTTCTCTTTCGGAATGGAAGGAGCGTACTTGCTCATGATGAGACAGTTGGTGTTAGCGGGATTGCCGACAACCAGCACCTTAACGGACTTCTTGGCGTACTTCTCGAGGGCCTCACCTTGATCCTTGAAGATCTTCACGTTGGAGGAGAGAAGGTCTCTACGTTCCATACCCTGCTTACGTGGCATAGCACCGACCATTAGAGCTACGTCAATGTCAGTGAAAGCCTCCTTAAGGCAGTGTGTCGGAACGATATTCTCCAGAACGGTAAAAGCGCAGTCCTGCAACTCCATCACAACACCCTCGAGGACGGTCTTGGCCTCGGGGATATCGAGGAGATGGAGAATGATCTTCTGATCTTTGCCGAACAGATTACCGTTGGCAACCATGTTGGAGAGGTTGTAGGCAATTTGGCCGGCAGCGCCAGTGATGAGAACTTTAAGAGCTCCAGGCTAAAGTTAAAAAGTGGATGACCAAAAGCAGAGTATCGACCCACCATAGTGAGGCACAAGCTTTATCGAGAAGGACGAAGCACGCGAAGCCGAAAAGCCGATTATATACCCCAGAATTTATTAAGGTTGCGTTCTTTGCACAATCAGCACACTTAAACAAAAAAAGACTGGTGTGAAAAGTAGATTATAAGACACATTTATCAAAGATTATACTGAATGTAATTTTTAAGTGAGAATATAAAAATGCTTTGCAGTTACGAATTAAAGAAATTTAACAAGCTTAGCCCATCACCTTGATCGAATGAAGGCTAGAAATCACAACCCCTTCGAAGATACTAGGTAACTAGGCAAATTATTAGTTTTCTTAAAGTTTACACATTTAAGAAAAAAAAAAAAAATTTAGACAGAATGCATACATATCCGCCACAGGAGTTAGTGCCAATGATATGTGTAGGGTCCCTAGGCTCCTTCGAAGGCAAAATATTAGAGCAAAGTATATCCACACTAAACAGACAGTAAAATGAGCTGATAGTATGGTCTTGAGGCTAGCTTATGCAGCTAGGGCAAGATGAGCACCTTGTGACCCTGATCACTACCGGCGGTCCAATCAAACAAAGTACCGCATTGCCTCTCTCCTCTTTTGAGTGTCGTTCCCAATGCGCCCCTTGTTAGACCTTCCGCGCCAGCCATCACAACGCAATCAGTGCTGAGAGAAGCACCCACGAGCCAACTATGTTAGTCGTCGACATTTGATGCGATTGAGGCGATGCTTGAAACAAACGTCAGTGATCCCTCTTGGCAGTTCGATTGGACTTAAAGCTTCTTTTGGCTTGGGAACAAAGTTCAGAATAAATGGTTCTGCCGACCATCAGTATGTCCGCAGGGAGGCGTTAGCACACCGTTCGCCTTAAGCAAGCATATTAGGGTTAATCACCGGAACGGAACCTTTCCAGGTGGTCCATGACCAGTGTCGCTTTGGTTGTTAATAGCTTTCCTGTGGAACACGGAGGTGGGGTAGATGCCGGAGGTGGACGTCGTTCTTGGCCCTTCTGCTATGGGTTGCCAGAGATACTCCTATCCGTAGCAAATGCACTTTTTTCGCGCTGCTGCAATATGCCACACGTAGTAGAGATCGCGATAGGAACCCAATAGTGTCGGGTCCGCTTTCCGCTGCCACCAATGTAGCGTTCCAAGGCTCCCTTGAGGCAAATGAAGGCAAAATACTGGGGTAAAATGTATATATTCAACAGACAGAGGGATATGAGTTGCTGACATGGCCTTGAGTCCAGCCTACGCAGCTAGGGCAAGATGGCCACTTCCGTGATCCTGACCTTTACCGGCAGTCCAAACAACCAAAGTATTACGGCATACCTTAGAGACCAGTCTACTTAGTAGAGGCAATGTAGCCGATTAGGAAATCTCACCCAAAACTGTAAACCAAGCAAACAGTAACACCCATTACAGTTCTGTCTGCGGTGACTTAGCGGAGGATTAAAATTTAAGGCAAATTTCTTATCTGTAGATTTTGTGATCCTGGGCGTAATAAATGTTGAGATGCTTGTTTATACTGAGCCCTGCAAGTCTTTTGGCTATATGCTTCCGCTAGATTCAAATCGCAATCCGGTCGGCTGCAAATTTGGCTTACTCTTTTAATGCCCATTAGCTGCATGATCTAATAATGTTCCTTTGAACAAATAAGTGGTCAAATCAACGAATCCACCCTATCCATGCGTAAGAATGTAAGATTAATTACTAACAATTTAGCCGAATTTAGCGCCTTTGCAGGAAGCTATAAGAGGCGTTTAGCAGCAAGGTACTTCCTGTCTCCAACTGCATTTTCGGTTGTTTGAATAAACAACCTAGAACAAATAAAATGAACATAAACATTGGATGTGACATGGAGCCATGCAAGGAACTATTAACGTCGGCAACGGTCTTGCATTGCCACGTTCTCCACCCTTTGAGGCTGGTCAGTTGTCAGCATTAAAGGTCATGGGACTCGCGCAGATGAGAGTTGAATTGACAACTTAGTCAGGTCACTCCATTAGCTTTTGATCTCCTCTACTGCGCGTGATAAGGCTAATGTCGTCCATTGGTGTGGAATCTCCCTCCCACTCATCTCTCCTTATCTCTTAATCCCTCTCATCAGGGATGGAAGACTCAGTGGATCAAAGATGACCACATTAGGCGTAAACAAATGAACACGTACAGCCTCAATAGTTCGTCAGGTGAACAACATGATAGACAGTGGCTGTAGGAATGATTGGATGGTTCTTGGATGGATAAATAGATTGACAGACTGATGTATTTAGAAACGCTTGCTGTAGAGTTGCATTAAAACCCAATAAAACCGAGGCTGAACATCCCCACACAAACTGTCGATCAGCACACGTTGTGTGTATGGGTGTTAGGTGCCTAGTCACTACAAAAAATTTGGCAGGTATGACAAGTTAATGTTACAGTTGAATACATAAGGTACTCCGCACTGGCTCTGCCACTTCTCACTAATTGAGAACATTCCCCGCTGCACCAATCATTTCGCAGAAAGGCAAGCAATTTAGGCAGGACTCTCGAAATCAATCACTTACACACACACACACACACACACCGAGGCATTCGTTTATCAAGCAAAGCACACGATGGATGGATTTCTCGGATCGTGGAAATTGGAGTCCAATGAAGGCTTAAGCGAATTGCTCCTTCGTCTAGGCACAGGCTACATCGTTCGGAAGGCGATGAATTCCTCCAAACCTGTGCTCACTTTCACTCGTGAACTTGCACCCAAAAATTCACAAGCAGGCGAATGGTACTCGATCAAGACAACCTCACCGCTTAAGTCCAACACTTCCGTCTTTCGTATCGGTTATACCTTCGATGAGACGACCATGGATGGCCGAACTGTGCGCACTGTGTTCATCTTGGACGGACAGACGTTGAAACAGGAGCAGACGGGAACAAAGACTACGTACATTACGTACACAAGGGAGGGGGACATGCTGAAAACAGTGAGTTACTTTGAGATAATATTTATTTCAGTGGCATTATAAAGTTGTCTAAAGTGGCACGAGATGGGGGCAGCGAGCAATTACTGCTAGGCTAGCATGATTCTCCCGCTAAGATGGAGCCATAGGCTCCTTTCGACTTCCTATCTGGGCTACTGACACGATTTACGAAAGATAAAAACCACCCCATTGCATAAAATAGCTGCTTAATTCCGTCTTAAACTGTAATCTATCATCCTCCCTCAATGAGGTTTAAACGTAGGAATAATTACAAACTGCACCAGCTACTTATAAACTGTGTCTCCATGACATCTCTCCTACTTAACACGCCATCGTGCGGTTGCCTAAGGCTAGCGCCAATGACAAGTTAAAGTGATGAGTGTATGAAGAGATGATGATATGGGTGGGGTGACGCATTGATTTGTTTTACTCATAGGGTGTGTGAAACTTCTTAGTGGGTGAGTTATGCCCTATAAGATCTTCCAAAGCAGTGTTCAGTCATAGATGCTTCTTTTGAAGAGATTCAGACAGTCAGCTAACCGCCTAAAACCTTGCAACGCATGTAAAGGAAGTGAAGGAACCACAGATTCATTGTTTGCCAATCCTGATTGACAGCAATGTACGACACCTTTTCAGGGGCAGTGTAGGTGTCGACCAAATTTTGCATCATCACTCGCGTTGGACGCCGCTGACGGTTGCTTCTGACATATGGGTCTCAAATAAGGCTAGCCAGAACGCTCAGAACGTTCTAATGCCATTATCCGGCACCTCATCAACAGAATCTATTGGGTTAAATTTAATCTAAATGGCACGTATTACAAACTCCAGCAACTCAAATGTCCGAGTAGAAAAAGATCCAATAAGCCAATTTTCAAAGGGCTAC
Source organism: Taenia hydatigena (assembly GCA_036345935.2). Taxonomy (NCBI): domain Eukaryota; kingdom Metazoa; phylum Platyhelminthes; class Cestoda; order Cyclophyllidea; family Taeniidae; genus Taenia; species Taenia hydatigena. Next base: position 10,743,238 of record JADWOT020000010.1, read on the forward strand.
ACAGCCCTAGCTCAAGCCGTGATCAATCTACCAGTTGTGGACTTTGGACGGATCGCACAACATGATCTAAGGTGAGTGGTGGCAAATCCACTCAGAAAAAAAACGAGGAGCAAAAGCCCTTATGCAGCAAGCCTGTTCCTCACATAGACGAAAAATCCTCTCAAGTGATCTAACGCACTTCGTATTTTAGCTGATATCCAGGAGGTGGAATAAGATGCGTTCCTTCTGTTTATTCTTATGAAGTTGACATACAAGAATCATTACAAGAATTAGGTTATAGCTGTTTCTCAAAAGGAGGATTCAGGGGTAAATAATTAAAAATTCAGACTACCGCAATTTGGTGACAAAATCTGCTCGATAACCTTATAAACCTATATTTGTACATAAAAACAAAGGCAAAAGTATATAAAACGTAAACACATTTAAACAGAAAAAACTGCTACTTTATGGTGCCTAAAATATTATGTGTTTAACAACGTTTTACCTCCTAACTGATTTGCACAAATTTTAAAGCTTTACATTATTATTATTATTACATTATCACTGGTTCGATTTATCAACCTATGCATTGCTCTGCTAGTCAAATGACAAACTAGTGGCAGAGACAAAAGCAAACCTGTGCAACTTTGTTTGGTTTTTGTGAAAGGAATGCGTGAAACTGTGAGCAAGGCATGTTTTGTGGTTTCAAATTTACGATCATAGAATTGAACAGGCCTTCGCGCGTTACCGACTGTTAGCTCTGCGTGTTGAAGTGGGCAGGGTGGCGTTCTTTATGATGAATTATTTCTCCCTAGGGTAAAAGTGGCAAATAATTTACGCACACTTAATGGTTTGGGTTGCCGGGGCAACCGACGACACCATTCCCTGGAGGTGATGACCTCACTCATGGAATCACAATCCTTCCCACAATCAAAAATGTAAATTACACGAGAAAGAATTTTTTCGCTGATTTTTTTGATAATCCCTAGCTCCAGCTTACAATTATTGGATTACTCTGTTTATACCACATATTCTAACGAATTCGTCGGTCATTCTGCCTTTTCAAACCCGCTCAGTTTAATTTAATTAAAAAACTGGCACTTCTAGTCTTTTCACACCTTCTGTTTAGTGTAAAAATCCATTTGCGGTATCCGCTCCTGCTGTAGAGGGTTACTCCTCTTCCCTCTTTCCGCCCTTGCTATCAGAGGTCTGAACACGCTTTGACATCTTTATTATGGGTAAGAGAGAGGGTACAGAGGAATTTCGTAGGCGAGTTCAGAACGGGAATAAGTCGCGCTTCTGGGAGTCACCACGTTGCTCCGCAACCGGGTTCAAATTGTCGTCCCGCCTCTGGCCTACAAAGCACCTCTAAAGAACATAAGTGTTACACCTACTGCACACAATTTTTAGCAAAGAGAACCAGAGAAGATTGAGATTAATGAGAAAACAACTGACTGTTTTGGTGCCCTTACCTTTGCTATAGGTGATTAAATTGGAGGACTTGACCTGTTTCCGCAATTATCGACGTGTCGATCAGCCACAGCCAGCAAATGGAACAGCGCCGTCGGTGAGTACCTCGGCTCCTTCTAAGTCGCCGAACCCTCCCAGTGCTCCTGCGGCTTCGGACAAGGCCAATAAGCCAAAATAAACAGCCTTAATGCTGCGGATCCCTAAACTATTTAAACATAGACCACATCCACTAATTCTCTGTCGATCTATTGTGTACACGAAAGCGAGAAAAATAAACAAAGGGACAGAAAAGGCATGGCATTCTAAATCCTCTCTAAATAAAGGGACGTAGACAAATTTGAATGCGGTTTTTAATAAGGCAGGATTCCGTAATTCAACAAAGAGGAAGTGTAGAATACAGAATTAAAAACAAAAATAGGTCAACGCCGAGCCATAGCCTAAACCAGCCTTAAGACGTCGTCTCAATATAAGGGGATGTGCAAATTGTGTGGGCATGGGTAAACAGATATTCCACAGGACAACAAAATAAAAGTCTAGTGAAGCGGCAAATCAATTCCATTGCAACCTTAAATGGGGATATATGAAGCGATCCACACCTATGCAATGTATGGATGTGTGAAGGCTTTCACGGCTAGATTACATCATATTAATGTGGCACCTGTAGTACTTTGTTGTTTTGAGCTACCGGTACCGGTCAGGGTCACAAAGGTGGCGATATTGCCCTAGCTGCGTAGGCTGGCCTCCGGGCCATGCCAGAAGCCTATTTCTTTCTGTCCGTTGAATATATATGTTCTACTCTAGCATTCTGCCTTCTTTTACCTTTGAGAGAGCCTTGGGATGCTACAGTATCTTTTATCCTGTACTCTCGAATAAGGAAGTTCATCCTTCACAGGTCGTGCCTCTGCATTGCGGGACGGACACAGTTCCACGGATCATCTGTTTATTTGGTCACACATATTCTGCTGCGTGACTTTGTTTATTGCGAGTTCAGAGGAGAGTAGGGACCGCACACTTATGCCTGAAATGAAATACACACTAAAAATTCCTATGGCCTTTTAAAAAATGGGATGAAGGGGTCAAGTATGGACTTAAGGAAACAACAAGCGTTGATAAATGCATACGTACAAATTAATTATGCAAATTAATAAAAGCTATTGTCCTAAGTTTGAATGTCTCACATCAAAGGATCAAAAACAATACTTCCGAGGTGACTAATCCTGTACAAGCTTAAATCCGATAAGTGCTATTGTTCCTGCATAAAACATTTGTTAAAAAGGCTACAAAGCCAAAACCTTGAAGGAAAAGGTGTGCTTTACGAAAAACGCTTAACTTTCTTTTGGCCTAACGATAAAGCCTTGGATGTATTTTGCGGCAGATATGAGACGGTTGGGTGTCACCATTGCCTCAGTTTGTAATCAGCATTGGCAAATCCAGAAGTGCAACTAGTTACAAAAAACTATTGTTCTATGTCAAGTTTATTTAAAAATTTGGCTCAGCAGGAAGATTTGACTGCCGATTCTTAAAACTTTCCAATATTTCGCTTTCAAAACCTGTGTTTGAATACTCGAAGTTCATTGGCTGATTTGATCAAAGAGTGATATCAAGCGCGGTCATCTATCTTGTTCTCTGTCACTTTTCGGTAGGATGGCTTCTGCTGATCCTGGTGGTTTTCAGTCTTCTTCAACTGTCGACGAGAAGTAAGGAGTCGGTTTTTTTAATTTGTTGTTAGTGTTTCATTCGCAACCAAGAATACGCCTACCAAACTGATCGCTTCACCGCTGGAGGGCATCCGAACTGTTCCAGACGAATCCGAGGTAGTGGTTGAGGTTCCTTAGTGCTTTTTAGGAAATTGCAAAACTGAGGCGAGAGAACTTCAAGCTTAGTCTTTTATGCTACAAGTACGAACAAATATACCAGAAGGGCCTAACAGACGATCCAGCAATGGTATGGTGTGATGCTCTACTCCTCATTTCTATATACAGCGAATCGCCGAACTCGAGGATGTGAATTCTCGGTTGATGGACCAGTTAAATACGAAGGCTCGCTTATTAGATAGCGCTTCGTAAGAGTTCTTTTCCTTTTGTCTAGCCGATAGAAAAATGCTGACTTCTATGAAAAATGAGAATGACCAGTTACGTGCAGATCTCGACAAATGGGTGGAGAAATTTGAGTTCACTGAAGGCGGTAAGTCGGTTATGGTGCAATTACTTCTTCTTTTCATAGAGTGGAGAAATAAATATGACATATTGACACTGGAGTTTCAAGAATTAAAGTCATCTCAGCGGAGAGCTGAAAGTAGATGTGAAATAATCGAGAATGAGTCTTCTAGACTCGAAACTACTAAAAAGGCGTAGGTTTATACTTTCTTCGATCTTCATAGTCCCATTTCGCTTTTTGTGTGTAAGGATGTACTTTCTCTCTAGGGAAATATCAGCCCTCCAACAGCAGCTGTTCAATGCTGAAACAAAAATAGCTATGCTGGAGGCAGAGTTGAAAGCATTCCCGCGCGAGGTCGTAGTATCCTCGCAACCAGGAAAGGTTCTCACTCCCCATTTATCTGATGCGGAGGATAAGGAGAACGTCTCGTCTACTGCTTTTGAACCGCTGTTGGATCCACGGACATCACCCAACAAAGTTGCAGATCTTAGTCTCCTTCGGCGCTATAACACATCCCAAGACACGATCAAGAATCTGAAGTATGAATGCGACGCCTTAAATGGGGAATTAACGACTTGTAAACAGCTGCTCGCTGCATCGGAGTCGAAACTTCAGCTGGTGATAGACCAATTGGACGCCGAAAAGGCCTCTCACGCGAGGTGCCTGGCACAGCGGAATGAAATTGAGCAGGCTCTGCACACCCGTATTAGTGATCTTGTGAGTGACCGGAACTGCCAGGCAAATTTAAACGATATGCTTTCGGCTCAGTTAGCCCAGTTGAAAGAGCATGATGAACGGATCAAAAGGGAGCATCTTCGACAGCTTGAGACGTTGGATAGGGTTCGTTTGTTTTCTTTTTGAAATACTGTGGGGGCAATTAACTATCTGGTTGGCCTACAGATGCTGCAGGATCGCGAACGTACGATCTACGAGTTGTCTACTCTAGTGAGTGGTAATCAACACGAGACTGGAGATCCCTCGTCTCAGTGTTTACCCGCTCCAGAGGAATCCGTGGCCCCTGATGAGGTGACGCAGCTCCGTCACAATGACTCCTCAGCCATATTTGATGCGACTGCGGACCATCAAATGGCTAGCAATCAGCCTTGTGAATTGGCAAAATTACAACGCGATTTAGCTGTGCTTAGGGGCAAGTTGGTGGCTCAAGTTAAAGCAAATACGAGGCTGAAAACGGCCTACAATGCCCTCTCACATAGCATGGTCAAGGCCCCAGTCGACCTCTCGCAGTCAATCAATCCCTCTATTGCAGGTGAGCTCTGGTTCTTCGTAATCTGCTTTCGTAAGAGGTAATGGGGCTGCTTCCTCCGACCCACTTTTGTCGCATACATTTCTTGCGAGAGTTGTAGAAAAGAAAATTGCGGCCCAAGCTCCCATACTTTGAAATGAAACAGGGTTGTAACTAACTAGTTTTACTATGGGCCCGAATTTTATAGAAAGTGAACGGCCAACACATGAATTCGAACTAATATGGCAAGCGTAAATGGAGCCAACAAAGGAGTGACTTGGCATAAAAACGATGCAATGAGTAGGAGTCATGAACTATTGTGTTTAAGCAAGAACACTAGTTGTTCAATAAATTGCTCATTCAACTTCGAATTTTGGATGATTTCGCTGTGACCTTTAATCACATGTTAGGATGTACATTTGGGTTTCGGGGTGTTTGATCCATCCAGTCGAAGTCGGCCTCACCGTTGTCTGATTCGACCATTAAAACGCTTAAATTCTATGCAGATGGCAATTTGACTTGTATGTTGTTATGTTGGGAAAAGTAGGAGTTGAGGCGGTCCCCTCGAGCATCGATCGCAGCGGGGTGCACAGGGCTCGTCGTGTCATCCTTATTATTACTGGCAGTTCTCAAGTGCCTGATGCTTGGCTGCGCCATCAACAAAAGGAAGTCATTTCAGGGCGTTTGTTTTTTGCATTAATAGACGAAATTGCCGCCAACGCTTCGCGACTGAGCTTTACAGCAGATGCTGGAGGTGACGAATCCAGCCTAGGACCGAGTAGAGGGCTTTTTAACCTTGGCACCAACAAAGCATCCCTGGTGTTGGACAAGACCGTTTCAGAGTTGCAGGCTACACTCAGCAGACTCGAGGCGGAAATTTCAGCCGCGGAGGTACGTTTAACTGTTTAACTCCATCCCCGACCATGCTCTTTTGCTCCTGAGCTCTGGGTACTGTTGCCGAGTTAGATTTCGCAATGTACGTCATTTTCTCAGTCGGAGATCGAGAAGGCAACTGCGGAAGCTTCGACCGAAGCAGCCGCCGCGGCCGCAGCAGGAGCAGCGTCATCACAGTCATTGGAGCGACTGAAGAGTCTGCACTCCCTCATCAGGAGCCTTCTTGACCAATTCGACAACATGCGATTCATTCAGCGGTCCTTCCACGAGACAGTGAATCGCAGCCTCATGGCGACGAGCGTATGCATGGAGGCAAGTGCTCAAAAGATTGCGTCTTCGGTGATGCACGATGAGTCGCAAAATCGGTCCTTCCCCTCGTCTTTCTTCTACGCCGCGGGTGCAGCTGAGGTCTCCGCAATTCTGCCGCCAAATAGGAGTTACAGTGAGTCCCTAACCGCGTATATCACAAATGTACTCGGTGTCAATTACGTAGCAAATGTTTCATTTTAATTAACCTATTTTGACTACCCTTTGGGACCTTGTTGTAACTTTAATCTACTTAACTGCTTCTCATCACCTCCACGCTTCTCTAGTTTACTGGAACCCTTGATTCCCCTTTAGATGAGGAGTATGATGCGGTAAAGGCAGCGACTGAAGCCCCGTCGTTCAACCAACACGACAATACCACCTTCAACCTCTTGCTGCAGAATCATCACCACGATCGTCAGGCTGAGATCACCGACGATCTCCCCGACAACTCCACCTCCTCCTGCGCTCGCGCCGGCGACGTCTCTTGTATGGAGGCGCACAACCGCCGCGTCTTTGATCGCGTCTCTCTTGCTGTGCGTCTATACTGCCAAATTCCTCATTCAGTTGCCACACCCCGCTCGCTGTTACCATTGTCCTCTTTCTGTTTAAGGTGGCACGGATTCAAGAAGCCGTCGATGAGTGGTCAGTCAAGGCTGCCACCGAAGTGCTGATGGCTCTTACTGCACCCGAAAACGAGGACACTGCGACTGATGGCTCTGTTATCACCGCCGCCACCTCGGTGCCTGTCGATGAGGTTATAGAGCTGGTGACACGGTTCGTCGCTGTGGTATCGCGAGCCCACACACTGGAGGCGGCGGAGCCAAGCGGGCTCTCGGAGTGGCGGTACCTAGCGCACAAGTGGTTCATGTTGCTCATTGATTCCTTGCAGAAGGGAAGGGGAGGGGAGGTCGAGAAACCCGTTTTTTCTGAAATGTAAGTGTTTTCATTGCCATTACAACTATTAGTCGATTTAAATTTGAGCTTTTTGGCCTATCGTAGTCGCCTAGCGTAAATATTTTTCCATTCCTTTTATTCCAAATTGCCTGAAAGTTCCAGCATTTATGGGGCGACTATCACTTGGCTAATGCCTTGCGTTCAAAAATCCGGCGAAAAGCCGAGATTCCACTCCAGCGGTTGTGTTTGCAACAAGGTCGCGGTTGAAAAAAACGAATCGGGCGACTCATTGAAGCCACTTATTTCGGGATTAGTTTTCCGGACTCATCATTTCTCGGCTGAACAGACTTTTTGAGTTGTTGTATTCGTCCCGATTTTGCGTCGCGGTTACTATATGCGGTCAATGCTGCTAGAAATTACCGGCCACAGTTTGTCTTCGACATCGAGGCCATCATTGGTCATTGACGAATGTCTTGAATTGGGTTTGGATAGTTAAAAGTCAGCAATATCTTATTGCTCGTCATCCGCAGTCGCTTGTTGGGCTTTTTGAGACGCGAACGCCAGTATCGATAGAGTACTCTTCTGTCAAAACCAATACGGCCTGAGCTTAATTACTTTGCGAACAGGCTTGAGCTCAGTTCTAAGGTCGGAGAGGAAGTGTTGATGACGAGTCACTCGGAGGCAGGTTGTTGCGTTCGGGAAGACTCTGCGCTCTGAATAGCATAGAATCACACGTCCCTTTTGGATATTCTATTAGGGATCGATATGTCAAGAGCTACCATCAGCGATATCCAACTTTGGTCCACTCCCACATTGGTTATGAATGTAATGCGGTGGTAGCTGGTCGCATTACCGCCACCCAGAAGCCATGGATTCGCAGGTGGTGAGCAGTGCGGTTGACAGTCCATGAAGTTATTGTGCCTTGTGTCGTGTGTGGTGGACTCTGAACGCAGTTAGTCGTGTTGAATTTTTGACCTATTGAAGACCGAACAACGCTGGTGGGCGAGATCTATCCACCCATTGGAACTCGACGCAACTGAAGGGCGTTCAGGAGGAGGTTCTTTAAGGAATAGTCAGTTGGTTGAAGAAAGTGCACTTTAAGCATGCACTACCCCGCATTTTTATCCTTCCTTTCCCTAGCTGGTACTCCGTCTAGCTCGAATTGATTACCACCAGCTCTTGGTGTCCGGGGGTTGGATGAGAACTAGGGTAACTTGGAATAGAATGAGCACTTGGAAGACCACGGTGGAATTCACATTAAACCTGCGTAATAGCGGAAAGGGCCTTTGGTAAAGCTTTTTGTGGCTATTTCATGTCTTCTTTTGAGGAAGTTGGATGGACTTATTCCCCTGCTTCACGATTGCCGAGGTAATGGTGATTGGGTGGCGTCGGGTGCGGCACTTGGTGAATCCATTCACTTGCGTTCCTAGGGTAGCTGTCAAACGCTTGATCACCAACTTGGTCATATTACTTATTTCCCATTTCCACCTCCCTTTAGTGACTCCCAGCTGGGGCTGCTTGAGCACCAATTCAACGAAGCCTTCGCACATCTAGAGGCTGCGTCGGCCGACGTTTCTGGACCTCGCCATGAGGTAGGTTGGCCTCATTACACATGAAACAGCTTTGAGTCCAATTCTGCTGAGTAATTTGAACATGCGATCACAGCTGTTCTTTGCCATCACGTCTCCGACATGAGCGAACAGTGTCCTTCAAAATGCATATTGCTATTCAGTGGGTGCCTTTAGTCATAGTTGTTGGGCTGATATGATGTAATTAGCTGGGGGAGTGGTCATTTGACACATCCTCAACCATTGATAAATTCTTATGGCTATTTAATTGTACACACCCTCCTCACTTCGTCGAATTGATGGCTGAAGTGGGTCTTCTTCACGACCCATTGGATCCCTTCACCAAGCTCTTTTGTCTCGTCATCACGTCGTTCTGAACAACGTGATGGTGAGGTAGGACTGTCATTTAACCAAGCTCCTGAGATACGTCGATTCTTAGTTTCATTGCGTCGTCTCTTGGTGTTGATTGAAATCGCCGCTTTTGATAAGGGTAGTCTGGAACTGTCTGTCATTGTTATGCCTTGAAATGCCTTCCGGACTTAATCGTGCAGTAGAACCTTCCATTGGTAAGTGTGATACTTTCAAAGGACCTATCTAAAAACCCAAGTCTTCTCAACCATTCATCCTCAATTCATTCCTCCAACCCGATTGAACATTTTACTGCGCTTACCTGGTGCTTCGTTCTACTTTATCGAGGGGACGTGTCTGGATGAGGAAACGACCTTTCCGCAGACAAGAATCTAAAGCCAACTAATCCAGTCCAGTTAGTCATTCACTCATTCGTCTATTCAATTGTGTTAGACTTCTCCCTTCTTGGAGACGTTTGAAGGCAAACTAATCTGGAAGTAACACTCAAACAGGTGTAGTTACTGGGACAATAGAAGCTTGAGTGAAACGTCTGGGTGGTTAAGGTGGGTTCGGCTAGCAATGTGCACAATTCAAGCGGGTGTGCTCTCTACCCACCAGCAACCAACATCAACGACAGCTGCAGCGGAGGCGCAGACGCCTCCACCGGCACCGAGCGTGCCGCTAGAGGATCATGAAGCAGCACTGGCGAAGTACGCGGCGCGTTGCGAGCAACTTGCGTCGGCTAACGCCGCACTGCAGGCCACGTACGTGCAGGTTTCGGAGGAGCTGGAGGCGGCCTACCGCAAGCATGCTGACTCCATTGCCGCCATTCAGGCTGCCTCAGCGGCCAAGGAGGTGGAGTTTGCGGAAATGGAGCAGAGCCTTAACCGAGCGCAGGCCACCTCTGCGGAGTTGGAGGCAAGGGTGGCTGAATTGCAAGTAAAGACTGCCCTCCTTTCCTCTCCCAGTTTTATCTCTTGACAACGTTCTGCCTATCTTTCCATTATACCAATGCTTTCGTCCCAATTTGCAGGCCTCGCTGGCTGAAAATACGGAGCGCGCGTCCAGTCTGTCGGCGAAGCTGGAAGAGTCGCTAGAAAATCTTCTTCACCTTCAGAATAAGCTCACCGCTTCGGAGGCCCAGTTGAGTGAGGAGGTCAAGGTGGGCGTTGCTTCTTGGATCAGTGGGAGCTTGCTTTTGCCTAATGTGCTCAACATTTTCTCCTCTCTCTTCCCCCACTACAGGCGCACGAAACGGCGATGAAGGCGGTTACACAAAAATACTCAACTCTCCTCGAAGTGGCCGAATCGAAGCTCACGACTGGTAAAGCAGATCCCTTTTTCTTACGCGTCATCTGTTGTCATAATGGGGAGCTGGGTGGATGGTTTTGATAGGGGCTGAAAAGTAACTCTGTTTTCTTCTGACGTTGTCCTCTCGACCTCAGTGGCTCGGTTGGGCACCAGGGTCCTCTGGACTATGGTGGAATTGAACTCTTCTCTTCTCTTCCTCCGCACTAGCTGAAGACCAGTGCCAGCATCTCTTGGCTCATCAGGAAGAGTTGATGGAGGAGATAGAGGTTAAGGATGTCCGTGTCGTTAGTCTCGAGGCCGACCTTGAGTCGGTTCGCATGACTGCTGCGGAGACGCAGGTGGAGCTGGATACTCTCAGGCGTCAAGTCATGGATGCCGAGAAGGTTACAGCTGCGGCTGCCACCAACACCACTACCGTGGCTGGCGACGGCAACGATGAGATGGACGAGGCCATGCGAGAAAAGGCCCGCAAGTACCCCGAGCTCAAAGCCATCGCCTTCGATTTAAAGGCGAGGCTGGCAAAGAGGGCAGAGTTGCTGGAGGCCTCGATGAAGGAAACGAAACGGCTAAAGAGGATTGTGATGGAGGATGAGAGGCGCGCAAAGGGATTCTTGGAAGAGTTGGAAAGGTTGAGGCAGCAGATTTTGGTGAAGAATGCAATAATTAAGAAGTTGGAGAAGTTGGCTCTTTCCTGCCATTCGAATGGCGCCCCTGCTGTTGGTGCAGGTGCTGGACCATCGTGAGTTTTTGCCATTTAACCATAAATCCCTTTTTTTTGCCTGAGCATCCCTGATCCCTCCCCTTATTCAGCATTATTCACTCGTCTTCCTTGAACCTATGTTCCCATTTACTTGTCTATCCACCTCTGATACCTTCGTTCACGCAGCTCATCAAGAATCATCCACTTAACACCGCTTTCTTGTTCATTCTGTGCCAAGTCTTCCCATTTCTGCTACAACGGACAACGAAGCCAACGTCAAAGCAGATGTCGAAGCAAAAGACGACGTTTCTCCACCGGAGGACCGTCGAGGCGCGAATGATAGTCAGAGCCCGCAGTTCCAATTGCTCCCTGTAGAGGACGCCACTGCCTCCTGTCGCAGAATGGATGGCAGTGGCAATAGAGGTGATGCTGGCGACGGTAGGAGAAGTGTAACTTTATTTCGTGGAAGACGTTATGCTCCTGCTGCCACTGTTCCTGCTGCTAACAATACTTTTATTGTGTCGCCTTCGAAGACTTACTCCCTTCCCCAATGGTACGCCTTCATGTCACGAACGCTTGCATAGTCGATAGGTCCGCTAACCACCGTTTCTGCCTTCCAGCGTTGACGGAGTGAGCTCCTTGATGGCTAATATCGAAGCCACGGTGCGCGAACTCTCTACCCGTCTGGAGTCGCAACACGCTACGTCTATAGCGACGGAGGGGCAGATGGGAGATGCGAGTCAGCAGGTAGTAACGAGTTTGGATACCAGCGTCTCCCTGATGGACGAACTCACTCTTCCCTCCACCGATACACCCAGCTCCCTCTCTGTCTCCTTCCCTGATCCGACTCAGCCTTTCGCTGTGAGCTGCATATACACTTTGTCGCCTGCTGTTGTCTCGAACTTATTCCTCACCTCCTTTGTTGTGTTGGCAGGCGATTGTAGACTTGCAGGACTATCTGAACCGATGTGCGAGCCAGCTGACGAGTCTCTTCGCTTCGCTGATGCAACAGCTGGAGAGCCTGCTCACCTCTGTTCAGGCGTCCAACGCTGCTGGTGGGTTGTCTGTCGGGCTGCTTTGAATTTGTCGAGTAAACGCCTTCTTGAGAGGTGAAAAATCATGCTTAGTTGTTTTTCCCTTGTAAGCCTCCAGCCTCTGTGGAGGGGGTTATTGATGTTCTCCAACAAATTACTCGTCAATCCACTAAGGAGGCAGCCTTTGAAATACCATGAGGCATTTCAATGGGTGCCAAAGGATGTTCATCAATTAGCTTACTCTTGGAGGCACTGTTGTTAGGGTCTGCGAGTTTGTAGGCCGTCAATTTCCACCTTATTGCAGGTGCTGAGGGTCCAGCGACTTGAAGGCTGAAACGAGTGCGGTAGAGTGGGCCTATGAAGCCGCATAAAGTTGTTCAAACAGTGATTTGGCTGACCAAGAATAGTTTGTTATAGTCCGTAGTTCTTGACGAGGACGTGAGATGGCGAGATTTTCTCTCTTCTTTGTCTAGGTGAATGTACATTGAAGGATCACGCGAGAGCTCGTAAACTGATTCGCCACAGTCTAGATCATTTCAACGCCCTGCTCGATCGGCATCCGGTGAGTTTGTCCCGCCCTATATTGTCTCTTCTCTCCCTCTCTCCTTTGTTTCCATGAAAGCGTTTGATTGACCGCTCCTGACCGTTTTTCTTTTCCAGACGAACACTCTGGTCTCGCATGTGGTGGAAACACTGACTCAGTCGCTTCGTCTCCTCCACCACACTGAAGCCGCATCCCTCACCACCTCATCGTCTTCTCGTGGAAGCAGTGACGGTAGAAATGCAGCCACACCTTCTCCTCGCCCCGTGGTCACAGCACCCACCTCAACATGCAGCTGTTCATGTCGTCGTCGGTGCGGGCAAATGGCTGCCTCGGTACAGGAGCTGACGGCCCTGTGTGAGTGCCACTTCACATGTTCATCCAGACCCATCCTCTCGGTCCCCAATTTTTATTCTTTTTCTTTTGTTGTTTTTAGTGACTAACACCACAAACGCGCTCTCTGGACGTGGTAGTCACGAGACCACGGACGAGGCGGTGGAGGCGGAGAGAGGGTCCATAACCTCTGCTTGACGACTTCAATTCATTTCCCCTGAGACGCTTTTTATACTCCTAGTGATTTTCGTCTTCCTTTTATGGCTCTGTACAAATGTGTGTGTGTAGGTGTCAAGACTTTTTAATATTTAATCGAACTCAATGCTCATACCGTGTTGCCGATTTTCTGTGTCCTGAAGGAAGGGGGGAGATAGGGATTGTCGATTGCGGTTCTTTAATTTGCAGCTAGGCTTTTCTCAACTACTGGAACTCAGTCGAATTTTCTTTGAGCACATCTACGGGTAGCAATGCTTGCCTTTCTAACCGCCTTGGGTTCATGCATTCAGCTCGGGTCTTTCCACCCGTCTGGAGACGGCCCGCTGTGAAACTGTCGGTACGTTAGCTTGGTAGTTGCGCTACTGATAAGTTTTCAGTAGGCAAAGGGAGGAGGCACTCTAGACGAACCAGATTATGACGCCTAGCACCCCAAGGATGTACATTTGATAAATTGTTCTAAAAGTGTATTCAATCTATTCATAGTCAACTGATTCATTCCGTACTGGATACCAGGTGACGTGGTGAGAATCCCATGTCTGGAGTGCTTCAAGACGATTAAATTGGGAGAAGACCACGCGGCGGCAGCCTATACCGCTACTCTGTTATTTATGTTGGTTTTGTGTGTGGCCGACACACAAAAATGAGTGATCTCTCTAGCTGCACAATTGTAGTTGTGCCCACCGTAGGGATGCAAGAAGCGTTTCCACCAGGACTCGAGATGTGGTTAGGCAAATAAGCAAGTGCTGACGCACCTACGATGCTCATATATTTGGGCCGAAAACAAGCGGTTTTGTGCTAGTAAAGGCAGATGTCAAAGCCAATTAAAGATTGCCTTCGAGGCTGCCACAAGGGGAAATCAACGAGAGACTCATATCTGTATGGACAAGGCTTCATTATTACCGCAAAATTAATGTTTAGATTTCTAGCAAATAAAGGAGAGCTGAGAACTTGAGCCTCAATGAATATAGCATAGCATAAGCGTATCGCTTGAGACCAATGAAAGCGACACAACTACCTTACCAAGGTTTAGACAAAATATGTTTCAAACATGCTTTAGAAATGATAAAAAGCTGAAAGCACATAGTTCTTTGTAAACCCATTCTCTGCAGCCCAATGTGAAATAAACTGGTACCTTTGTCTCCGTAGTTTGTAGCTCAGTTCTGAGCTGTACCCACCAGAAAGAGAGGATTGCCATCCAAATCCCCAATGCGCAAGTAAGCAACAGCTTATTCTGTATGACTCAAACTTGTTTTAACTGCACTAAATTAAAAAATAAAAATTAATCGTATGAATAGATCCCGTAAAAATGCATTGTAAAGCAGGGTTGAGACTGGTGACTGACGAAATCCATCATTTAACTAAGAAAACGCTAGCTGAGGTTTGTAGGCTTTTTACTTCTTTTGTTTCCGTCATATATTATTCAGTTAATACAAATGAATTGCAGGTGCCAAAAAAAGGCGTAATTAAAAAATTATTCTTTTTATTGCATTGTTACATAGCGCATTTAAGGTCAGAACTTTTGATTACGTTATTTAAATGATTTCTAAATTGATTTTTTGCTGTTTGCATTTTTAAGTACCTAACTTTAACCTTGTGACTCAGGTGCGCCAGACTCAAAGTTCGCTCTTGGATTTTCTTGTGGTGTACTATCAAGCCGCTGGGCTTGGTCTAGATGCCTGTGGTTTTCTGTGGTTTGGGAGTTCTTAGCTGAATTGGGCACATGCATATAGAAACAGGGAAAATGGCGAATAGGAGTGTTAGACAGGACCCAAAATTGAACGAACGTATTGCTGCGATCCGAGAGAACAACGCTCGACTAGAAAATCGGCATAAGGTACCGCTTATTCTTATTACTCCTCATCCACAGGAAATCGAATTGGATAAAAAGCGCGCTGTTGAAACTGGCAGCTCTATCCTTCCCTCTCAAATACGGGTAATCGCCCTTGATATATGCATTTTTAAAAAATTAGGTTACAATCTCCCGGCAAGACATTAAATCAAACCGCAATGGCACATATGATAGCGGAAATTACAGAGGGAGGGTAAGCATTACTGCAATTTTGTGCAATTTTTTATAAGGATTATTTCGTTGTATTTTCTTTACCAGCAAAGGCAAAATTTCCGGCCCCGGGGTGGTGGTGGTGGCGGTGGCACCGGCATTGGATACAACTTATCAAAAAGCCTGTAGGTGGTACCAAAACTAAGACCTGCACTCCTTGCCATTATAAGGCGAAATCGCTTTTGTTTTAGATCGCGCCTCCACCAGGATTTTAATTATAACTCCCAACCACAATTCGTCAATAACTGTGCAAAAGGCCGCGGAGGCTACGCAAGAGGCGGTGGCAACAACAACTCAGAATATGTTCGTCATGTTGAAATCGACTGCTCTGGAGGAAGAGGCAAACCTCAAAAGCACCATCAATGCCAAAGTAGTCGGAATCACTATGGTGCGTTCAAGTTTCCTCAAGAATTTCGCAAATTTGGCTCATCATTTCTTCAATAGCTAACTTCAGGCCAAAGAAAATTTTCTCGGTTTTTCGCGTGTACTTTTTTGGCTCAAAGAGGCCACTCGTATTTGTACATAACCCTGGAGGCTTTAATTGGGTTTTACAGTTTGATTAGCTAATAAGGTCATCGGTGCGCAGCAAAGAATAAGTTGATTTGACAGTTTTGGTACACTTTTGGCCTAAAGGCTACATTCTGAGATTATTGGGTGATATCCTGATTGGAAAGCTTTTTCCCGTAGTTCTGTGCATCTCTCTCTTGAAAGCGCACGTTTTACAGCTGGAAGTACGCGTGATTCATTATTGGTAGTAGGCCTTATACTGTGGCTCACATAGTTGTCTAACCGCGCACTGTCCCATCGCATTCTCGGTTGTTGGTGTTTTTGTTTTGTCCTGGTAACTCTGCAGCATCACCGGCCTTTTTTGTGGTACGAAAAAATAGGGTTTTTTAGTTTTACATGAGGTTTCTCACTAACTTCATTTCTAGTGTCACACATATGTGACGAAGCGATTTTACTCATCAATTATTGAGCTGTTTACTACTTTCTGGCAACTAATTGCACCACTGCGTGTGATAAACAGGCTTGTTGATTCCACATTGGTCTGTATGCGCGAGTCACTGCCGGATTGACTTGCCGCGCATCTCTGTAAGAGTGGCCTATTCTTAGCCTGATGCCCTGACACCTGGTATCACTCCGCACCTACGTGTTTACCGACAATGCCGCAGTCACAAGTGGCGCTCGTGTATGGCCGAATGGGTGTTTATATCGGCCCACTGTGACCTTTTTGATTACGTTGAGGACTGCTTTATTCGAGATTGAGAGATCCTTTTTGTTCCTCTCTGGCGGCAGGCCGCAGCCTCTTTCTTGTTCCGTGATCAGATGCCTGACCATTTGGTGGACTTGCCGTGATTTTCTCCACACGATAGCATAACTCTTCTGCGGTTTGTACCACTCTACGTTCACCAAAGGCTATAATGACCAAGGCGGTGGGCGTAGTCATTCAAAGTTCGGCTTCATCTCTCCTGATGTCTCACTCACGAACGACGTCTTCTGGGGCAGGGAGAGGATAAGACAACTATTCCTCATAAAGATTAGATTTTTCAGTGGTTTTGTAACCTAATGGCAAAATTAAAGTAAATTTTTCTTTCGTTGAGCCTCGGATTAGCTTTATCCTCGCCGTGGTTGGATTCACACTTAACACGATGTGTGCAATTCTAGGGTTGAACTTCACGAGGGCGCTTCCACTATACCTGTGATTTAGCTTGTCCTCAGCGTGCACACGCACGCGCACATTACCACTGATTGGTTATTCCATTTGACAAGAGTGGTGATAATTTCACTGGGCTTCCCTATGGACAAACGGGCACTTGCCTATTCATTGCTTCATACTACTTATAAACATGAAGTACTTTTATCCTGCGTTGTTTGTGGTGTTTGACGTGTGTGGGCTGCTATAACGCAAGGAGTAACACATTTAGAGAACTGGCCAATTAATCAGCCGAAGGCGAATTCTGTTAATGTTGTAGCCACCCGCGTCACATATGTGTGACATCAGTTTCTTTAGTCAGTTTACGATAATTGTTTGGGTCAAATAATGTTGCAGGCAGGTTGATTTAGCTTGCAAGTAAGTAAATTTGGGATTTTTTGTTTTTATTTTTTAAGTTGCGATTAATTTTCCACTTCGGCGGTAACATGTGCTGGTCGACTTTCCCCAAGAATTTAAAAGTCATCTTTTCAACTTATTTCATGCCATACTGCCCAAATCGATTACTTTGCCTGAGAAGAACTGCTTTTTTTTCACGAGGCTCATCTGAATTTTGATGTGGCTTTCTTTTTGAGATCCAGGCCACTCCATCTACCACCGACAACCCTCCTATTCACCCACCTTGGGCCAAATTATCTCAGAATCGAAAACGTTATTTCTTTTACCACCACTTAAAATATTCTCCAATTTCTTTTTGTTTGTGAAGTTCGCATTCACACCAGGCCGGTCGTAGGATTCGCTAAAAGAGCACCTCGACGATTAAACTCATGGGATGCTGGGATGATGACATGACGGGCAGGGTGTGAGAGCTCCAGTGAATGACGTGTGTGTGTGTGTGTAAAGATGAGGATATACATTGCCTAAATATTCACACAACTACACCAAAACAACTGCTTTGTTTTGCCTTCTCTTTCGTCGCCACCACACCTGGTGTGAAGAAGACTTCCTATCTCGTGATGAGTCTTGTCTCACACTGCGTGGTGGTTGGCGAAGCGGGTTCGTGTGTGTGTGTGAACTCACCTTAAGTGCGTTTTTAATTGGGAAAGTTTTTTCTCCACCTCTGGAAGGCAATCATAAATTGCATTATTGCATCTCTTCTTTCTTAAGCTGAGGAGGCTTGAGCCACTGTTGTTGTTGCTGCTGCTATCATCGTCGTCTTTCGCATTGAGAGTTGGAGTGGAGATGTTTGGGAGGAGGGGGGGGGAGGGGGGAAGCAGTGCTGAAGTTTGGATAAAGTTCTGCCCTAGGCACGTTCCTTTTGCTAAAAGTGCTTTAGGAGAATGCTTGATGGAAATAAAAGTGCATCTCATAACGGTTATTTCAGCATCCCAGTTTGTAGCACGGTAGGTGGAGAGGTGTCAGGTCCTTACATTTGACACTTCAGTCACGTTTTGAATGTATTCAGTAGAAGGTGTGGAAGTTGATCCCGTCAATTATGGCTTTTTATGACCAGCCATCCACAGTAGCCGTTCTTTTCCAGCCATCAGTCGATTTTTCTAGCCGAGAGCCTTCTTTGAGGCCTCCCAAAAGTTGACCCGTTCTCTTTGAATGCTATGGCTTGTCATTAGCCATCTCTCCAGGATCGTCAGAAGGGAGCTTCCTGCAGCCTATAGGCGATCATAACCCTCCAATTCTTGACACTGTAACACTCTGGTGGGATTGTAGCCTACCTGCTCCACAAAGTGAGATGAAGTAGGTTCTAGAAGAAGTTGTGATATGTGGTCGACCGCATAATGAACTTGCTCCAGTTTCTGGTAATGTATCAGGGTCAGGAGGTGATTGTGGCGAATCTCGTGTTCCCATTGGTCAGAACATACCGAGATTGACGTACGTGGAGAAAAGCCTGCCAATTTGTTCTTCACTTCTTCCACTGGATCTAAAGTGGATTATCTGTAAACTTTTAGCTAGCTGGAAGTTGAACTTGCCATTATTTACTCCTGAACTGTTCACGCATTGGGTGACACTTCATTCCCTGAAGGCATCATCTTGGTGAACTGCAGACGCAATTTTTTATCTCGAATCTTTCACTTGTCCAACACCAAACAAGTGATCTGTTCGATGAAACTGGAGCGTGTGCAAGGAGAATATCTTACTCACCACTGGGAGGGGTTCAGCCTCCATCCGATGACATGGAGGGCAGAAGGAGGATGCTGCTTTTCCACCCTCCAAGTGATGCCAACCACTTTCACTTGCCAGTTGTATTGAACGCTCGGATGCGGAGACGAATCGACATTTGGTAGGCGAAAATGACGTAGGAGCGGAAGTTACCAGGGTCTAGCTTCTTTCCCCTCGACTTCTGCAAGTGAAAGTGGAATTTGCAGTGCGTTTTTTTATCGCTGGGAGGGAAGGAGGAGTTGAGATAGGATCTGTTTAGTGACTAATCTCACCAATAGAATACACTTTTAAAAACTCTCCTTTTTTTCCACTTCATTCTCTCTGATTGGGGATTGGGGATGATCACTCGACCTTCTTCACGCAGGCAGTAGCATCTGCAGTTGTGCTCTCGTGATCCCTCCTACCTATCTAATCAGGCCTCTCTCATTAAGGCCTTTTGTGATCCAAGCTTTACCGTCTTGTGGTAAGAAAGAACGCACCGAAATGACCTTCAGCTCTCCGCTCTGCCAATGAGTGATCCAGTGGCTTTGGATTGCGTAGTCTAATCTCGCCTCCCTTCTCTCTCCCTCTCTCTCTCTCTTCTTCGTTCTCTTACATTCACTTTCTTGTCTTCATGCGTGTGATCTTGGGTGGCCTTATAGGTACCAGGGAGTGAGTCACTGCACCGCCTTTCATTGTTTTTTTTTCCGTGAGAAACTGATGAACTGTGTAACACTGAAACGCGAAATACTACTTACTAACTCCACCACCAATTGTAGATGTGTTCGGACTCAAACGATCCTCCCATTGTCAAAGAAAGCTAATCCGGCCTTTTTTGAGTGAATTGGGCTGGCGGGAAAGACTTTGAAGAGGGCGGAAAAAAGGGAGGAGAAATAGTACTGGCTGAGTTTAATCAAATCAGCTCTTTAAGCCTCCTCCTTTGAAAATATGTGGTTAATTCCTTGATGGATCGGTTGGATGCAACTACGGAGTTGGGAGGCCTGGTTAAATTAGGAGCGAGCGGCGGAGCGCCTTGAGGGGAAAGTTGAAGCCTTCTAACGTGGCCTTAAACCGTTTGCTTTTACAACTCGGTGTGTCAGCTTCCTATCTTTCTTCTGCCCACAGCTTTTTTCCGCTTAGCCGTGTGAAAGTTGTTTTTTGTTTTTGTGGCTACTGGAAGCACAATTTTTGCTAGTTGTCTGTGATTCAGCCATGTCAGATGAGGTGCAGGTAGGATTTCGGTCACTGCAACCGCCTCTGCTGGAGATTTGATCAGGTCTCATTGAGTTGGTGTTAAGGCCATACTGTAACCTTTTGGGTTCCGAAAAGGTGGAGAGATCAAGCAATTTACGATATAATCTCCTGTCGGTAGAACGTTGAAATGTCGAGCTTTGAATGGCCGCTTTCGTCTCCTAACAGGTGGGAGGGTGTCTGTCAGGCGTTTGGGATCTGTAGCGGGACTGACTGACTGACGAGGCTGACGAGGCGTCTCTAGGGTGGTTGCACTATTCTACCAACCAAAAGGAAGGAAGGAAAGAAGGAGGAGGTATTGGCAGGCTGCTACCGGAAGGTGCTGCTGGGTTCGCTCACACACTAACACACATGCGTACGCATGTGATGATGGTTGTCACCGTCTTGGTTAAAAGTGGAATAGTGCAGTCCAAGCGGAGAAATATGACAGAAGCCCCAATTCTCCCGCTATCATTGGGTCACCCAAAAAGTTGGTTCGCCTACTGTTTGAAAGGGACAAGAGGAAGAGGAAGTGGATAACTTTTGTTCAGGTTCTATTTGGTCCTAACCTCCTCCCTTTTACTATAAATCATCCAGGGTGGTTTCCGCTTCATAGTGGGTGGAGTAATGGCTGCACCATTAAATTAATGTGTTTATGCGATTTTAGGTCACACTTTTACCCCATTCTGTTCCGCCCCGTTCAATTGTGCTAGTAATTGATGGATCACACTTTTATTTCGTAATCTGCCCCAGATAGAATTCACAGCCTACTGTTGGAGGAGATGAGGCCACCCAGATTGCAACCTGATGCTATAATAGAAAGTGTATTGCACAAAACACAGGGTTTTGCGCTTCTGTTACCAGCGTCACATATGTGTGACAGCATGGCATTCTTTGTTGAGACCTCTTAACTGCTTGCAAGGCCGATTTGTATGACATAACTGAATCAACACAATCAAAAGGCGATTCAGTGGCCTCCAATGCGCTGTCTTGGTCGATTCCTTCACTGACATCTTGGCAGGCATTGAAATGCGAAGTTTAACCTGTCACCTTTCAAGTGAGGCATTGTTAGCGCCGTCTGATCAGGCGTAACCAAGGTCGCAGTTTCATATGGTTTGACACTATGCACAATGTTTGGCCTCCTCTTTTTGTCCCACAACAGGACTTCCTCGTGATTACTACACAGGCAGTATCTACTTTGTTGGTTGGTTGGATTGTGTTTTGTTTTCTAAGACTACGCTCTCGATCTGATTGGTTGTCAACTGCCTTTTTTTAGACTGCGTGGGTGGCACTTTACTCGTCCACCAGCCACCACGCCACCTCCTCCCTCCCAGTTTCATCTTCCATCTTGTTGTCAAGCTCTGCACTAAAACGTGTTCTTGGCACATTCCTCCCTCGTTACGGAGGGGCTGTGGATCCGATTAAACGCCTCCGACGTGAAGTGATTTTCTCGTGTTTTGAAATCTTGTTTAACTTGGCTTGAAAGCGGAAGTGTTGCGATTCCGTTTAACAGACTAATAAAGTGTCTGTGTGGCCAAGTTAAACTGAGAAACGCGCCAACTTGTTTTGGGACACACGCGGTTTGATTTGGCACCCAGTAGATTAATTCGAAACCTTTTTTTTGGAAAAGTTTTGTGCATTTCGTATGGACTTTGTTATTCCAGTTCTGAATTTGGGGATTTTTTGTGCCTCCCCAGAAAACTAGCTCACTTTTGTTTTCCAGTCACTTCTCAGGCCGAATCAAGAGGAATCGACAAGGCTAGTTAAGTGTCCTTCTCTCTCAGACAGTCGAGAAAGTTATTCAACTTGTTTGAATGACGTCGTGGAGTCTGTGGGGACCTGGCGTGTGTGCGTGTCTGCGTTACAACTCCAGCTATTTTCTCATCAAATTTGATGGAGGAGGTGGCGTAAGCGGTAGAGGGACCCATCACGTTTAGGTGGGCTCCATTCACCGGTACTTGAAGGTTTGCATGTGGAGAACAAGCTGTTGTGATCTCTAACTTGTGTCGCAGTGAATTTGTTGGTTCACACGTGCATCGCCCACACATCCTCATCTCCACCAGATTGTGGTGCTTTTTTTGTGTGCGTGTGTGGGTGTGCTGAGACCGACTGAATCTACTCGAAGCAACTCAAACATGTACAAGTCCGCCTTTCTTCTTGAGAAATATGCAGGTCTAGTCATTCGATTGGAAGAAAGTGGTCCTCTTTCAAGGTCGAACACAACGCGAGACCGTCTACCGCAAGAGACGGGAAGGCGGAAAGTAAGGAGGGGAGGGATGGCTGTTGTCTCATTCTCTCATTGTGGTCTGGTACCTAGATGCAAGGTAGAACAGACACTTGGTGGGAAAAAAATAACGTTAGAATGAAGGCTGTGAAAGCCTAGGCTGCTCCTCTTTTTTAGTCTATTCCTATGGATGACTTTACACCGGAGCAGAAAGCCCTCTCCACTCAAAGTCTTTAATTTATCGCGGATGCAGTCTTGAGCTTCATCTATTATGCGCTGCGCCTTGATAATAAATGCCTAGAAGAGATGTGCTTAAGGACGTTTCACTTTGTGCCATTATTGCTTGCTAATAAGGCGCCTTGTCCAAAGGAAAAGAATGTTTATTGCAGCATTCCATGCAAAATGGTTGGTCAGCCTTCTGCATAATTCGGATTTACTGAACTCTGGCAACTGGGTTACTTTTGATTCTCCCTATCTCACTCTTTGTTTGTCATTTTTGGCATTATGGCCCTAATACTTCCTGTGTGTCACTCAAATCTGATTGAGGCGATGCCCAGTCTTTCCTTTATTTGTCAGCCTTCACTGAATGCCTTTCAGCAAATCCATTGATCTTCTCTGAAGTGGTCGTAAGATATTGGGCTCACCGTCTTGACTTACGCTTGAAGACGTTACGGAGTAGAGAAATTTGGAAAGTAGCTTTATTATAGATGTGATCAAATTACATACTCGCCTACTTATTTACTTAGCAAGTAGCATGAGTGGCAACACAACCAGCACTACTACTGTTAGCAGTAGTATAAGTAGTACCTGCTTAGTAAATAACTTTCCATAATTGTAATTGATATATGCTTAATGCTTCTTATTTAGCCGTAAAAGTTGTTATTGTTTAGTAAACCGTGTAGGTGGCAGTGCAACCGATACTACTGTTATAAGTAGTGTACTATTTCCCACGCACAAGTCATATTCGGCCAATATTTTACACTTAGCAGTAGGCAAGAGATCGGCATAAAAATAGCTAGGGATGGGTGAAATGGAATGGGAAATGTGTGGTCGATGTTGGAGTGTGATAGGAGAGACTGCTTGACAGGGCCGTGGTCACGTGCTGTTGTACTCTCGTGTGGTTTTGTGCAGTCAGGAGGCTCGGTTTGTCCTGAACGCCCGTCGAATGATGCATTTTCACGACCCAAAAAAGCTTCTATTTTCTCATCATCCTTTGATTCAACAACCAGCAATCTTCTCATCCCGCCTCACACCAGGTCCACGAAATGGACAACAACACCACTACCAGCACCAACAGCAACAGACCCTGACTCCGGCGAAATCCATGCCTTCATTGGACCCCTCGAACTTGCGGCAGAACTCGCGTCCCTACCACCAGCGTAGTGGTGGAGGCGGTTATCGGCCGCAGCAGCTGCCACCACCACCGCGTTTTCGTCACAACTCGTTTAGAGCGTCGGGTGGGGCTATCAAACTCCGACAAACTCCTGAACGTCAGATGGTTCCGCCACCACCACCACCGTTCCCACCCCCGTCACCGTCTCAACCTACCCCCGCATTTTGGCCGCCTCCGCCCGCCCCCAAAGACGCTGACGGCCACTGGGTACGGGGAAATGTCATCCGTAGTAAAGAGATGAGTAAGTTCCCAAGTTCGCTTACTAGGCCATCCTCATCGTGGAGACGGGCTGCACTTTCAGGCCATAGTGGTTGGTGGTACTCCTTATAAAACAGTTAGTAGAACGCATTTTCTTCGGTTTCGGCCGATACTACTCACAAAGGTGCTAGTAGAATGGGCTAAAGTGGCTCGAGAACAAAGCCCCTTTCTATACCACCTTCAAAGCTGTTACTAGGAGACATGACCTTCAACGCCGGCTACGAGAGGACGTACGTGGACGATACACTTTTTCGAGCTGTAGGTGGGTGCTCAGCAGCAGTCACATTTTGATGTGTAAAGCTCCTATCTACAAACCTTTCTTTGGGTCAAACGTCAACAGATTGGGATGGCGTTGATATCCATCTCCCCGCGGCAGGTATCTTCCCCCTCTCTCACTTACTTTTGCCGCCAAGACAGTAAATAATAGCGCAAATCGGTGATCCACCTGGCCGAGTAGAAAGTTACAAAAAAAACCTCTTTTTGCTGGACTGGTGTGGTCCTTTATTGTCTAATTTATGCACACTACGCTCACAGAGGAAAAAAAACAATGCAAATGCAAACCGATTAGGCACTCAAGAGTGAGATCAGACCAGCAAGAGAAAGTGAGTGAGAGTGATCTTATCGACAAGCCACTCCAACTGCTAAATGCGCATTTTGATTGCGCGATGTGATTGTGGCAGGAGTTAATGCAAATGAGGTTTCATGTTGGACTCTATTTACTTCTTCTTCCTCTTCTCCTCCTCCTTCCTTTGAGTGATTGAATGAGGCAAAAGTTAGCCTTTGCACTCCTAATCGAGCATAGACTTACCTCCCCACGCACACAAACACACACCAAGAGGTGTGTGTGGAGGTTGAGCTACTTTATTGCTTTTACTTTTTATTACCCACTATTACGGATTGGAAGATAGACACCCAACTCCAAACATTTGAAAAAAAGAGAAAAGAGGTAAATATTGATGTTTACGAAAGGCGAGTCATTAAAAAATACGAAATCTCGGGTGCCTGAGTAAATCGTTTTAGGCTTGTCTCATAAACGAAGGCTGCCTCTCTGTTACAAACTTCCTCTCCCCCTTTATAAGGTGGGAAAGGGAGGTCTACTGCCTGTACTCCTCCATCTTTTTGAGAAACAGATGGGATTTAGCCCTGTGGTGGAGAGAAATCGCCGGACCCTCCCTTTTTAGTCTCCCTGTGACGTCTCTTCCAGCTTCTGGTGTTGCACAAGTGGGTGATCGGGTCTTTTGGAGCCGGATGGGGAGTGTTGTAGCTAAGTGGGATTTTCAAGCTCACACTCCATCAAGAAGGGCTGATCGTTCTATTTGCAACTTATTTCCCAATAGGCACATTTCACATCCATGAAAACGTTGTTTTCTTGGCTTCTGCTCTGAATCATTCTTATTTTTACTGTCTCCTTAATGATGGTTTATGCATCTTCTTAAATAGGCGCCTTTTTTGGCCTCCCTGAAGGTGAGTTTGTTCACTATCCTACGCAACCTCTCTTCTGCCATGGGTCTTTCACCATCCAACATCTCCAACTTGATTTCCTTTCTCATTTCCCTGTTTTTAAGTTATTTTTTTGGTCAAATCTTTTAGACATTCGTCGAGTAGCGGCTATCGGCACCCAGTTGAATGACACTTCCAAGGTACCTGCAGACAGCGACAGTCCATTCGTCAATGCAGATGACGATGACGAAGATGACGGTTACATTGATGACAATCCTCTGGATGATTTGGACCAATTCACCCTAAAAATTGACATGGACGGTGGATTTATTGTCTATGACCCAACCATCTGTGATCCGATTCTTTCCAAACCTATCAGTTCGTGGATCGATGATGTCACAAGTGAAGTAAACGACAGTGACACCGATGGGAGAGATGGTCGTCAGGGTTTGACGTCATCATCACCACCTTCTCAGAAGGCCACGACGACTAAAACAAAAGAATCGACAGAGAGGACGGGGAAGGACATTCCAGATATGGAATCCTACATATTTTCCAACTCTTCGCTCACAACTTCTGGTGTGTCCACACTATCCAGCTTGGATTGTCGTCTAGTTGGAGAGGATGTTCAAGTGGCGTCAGTTCAGAGGTCATTCAGTGCGGACAACCTCGACAAGTTTTCGAAGCCACGTGAGTGTTGGGATTTGAGTCTGATGGAGGGGGGAGAGTGTTGGTCTTCACACGCCTGATTGGATGTGTATGTATTTGCTGATGGTTGATTTTCTAGGCCGTGTGGAATACTTGAGGGAGAGCGATTATCTACAAGTGGCGTGGGAAGACTAACCCACTTGATAGAGGCGAGTGGGTGTTTGTGGCTTTAGCTTTTATCATTTGACCATCTGTTAAGCTATCTACTTTGTGGTACATCCAGCTAAACAACGATCCGCCACTTCCATTCATTCATTTCTCCATCCTGAACCCATCCTTTCATCCGTCCATCTTGGGACCATCTCTCCATTCATTCATTTGGGTGAATTGTTGAACTGATCCTTTATGTATTTTTTAAATCCAGAATTGAGAAGTCGGATGTTGAAAGTAGCCAATTTTGAGATCTTACGCGAGGCTGCGGCATGAATCCCTTTTGTAGATTCGGCCTGACCCGATCTACTGTCCGTTGCCATGACGTTTATCCACGACAAAATTTAATGCTGACTTGAAGAGTGAGTCTTCCTCTACCCACTTGAGGCAGAAGAGGTGATGTTGAAAACCTCCCATCTGCGACCGCTTGAAAGCCGAAGGCTCGAGCACGTTGTGACTTTACAAAGTCACGGGAGGGCTCAGAATAAGTGGGAGATCGGCAGAGCCGAAGTCTCAAATCTTAGACTTCCTTCACACCCAGCACATGGTTACCACCTTTTAGAACGATACTAATCACACAAATTATCAGTCATCACAAATGTTTTGGCTCATTCGATTCAACGACATCACAAACATGTCACTCATGTGTCATCGCAAGACACGACTTCAAAAGTCACATGTCATACGCTATTAGGTGCATTTAAAATAGCGGTGTGGCACTTTCGCAACATTATAACATTTTGTTTCCATGTAAATGCGCTAATTGTCATTTTTTATGGGTTCATTTTAAATGTCCTGGGGTCACTCGAAGTGCACACTGTTTATGCGTGTGCGTGTGTGTGTGCGTGCCTGTATGTGTGTGCGAATTTAAGACAAATAAACTCTTGAAAAATAAGACTCTAGATTCGCATTCAGGGTGCTGGATTATGCGATGATGGGGAGAAAAAGGTAAGGGGGTAGATCCAAATGAGAAAAGACAATTCTGCCTCAGCTGACCAATCAAATGCGTGAGCCTAATTTGCATCCACTCATCTCTGATTGGCTGAAAGAAAATCTGGGTCGCTGATTGGTTAGCTTGAAGTAACCGAAAGTTAATTGTTTTTTTTCTTAACAAGAAAACAGTGAGTAAAGTAGTTAAATTGTTATGAAGTGTAAAGCGCTAGTTAATGAGGATGGGTGTAATGCAGAACCGTCGTATGGATGGTATTTCCTCTTGATATTTAGCTGAAATCTGTAAGCCTTTTTCATCGATTCTCGTATGCAATACCTCAAGCGTTAGGTTAGGATATGTTTTGGCAATCGGGCAATAAACAACTTATTCTTCAATCCACGAAAAAAAGGGACAATTCAAATGGAGCTGAAGTGGTGGGTACCATAGGAGATTGCACGATGATCAACTTAGCAAAGGTCCCTATATGAAAAGCAACCTACCAGTTGGTCGGCCATGGAGCTAGACACTCCAAAACAACCAGATAGGCTTCCAAATTTGTTGACTGTCATCTGTCAATGCATGACGGATAATGGAGTGGATACCTGATGCGACTGCGACTTGATTACCCCATCACGGTCTGCGGACTTGGTGGTTGGTGCTGAAACACTCAACTTGTTGGTGCAGTGATTGAAAGATTAGAGCCGGTTCTCTAGAGTGCGACGCATTGCGATCTGGTGGTTGCTGAGACCCTTCCTGAATGGTGCATTCCGTTGATACTTCTCGCTCCTCCTCCTCCTCTCTTCCTCCTCCTCTAAATGCTTTAAAAGAAGTTCCAGCCTGAGTCACCTACACCAGGCTATATTCGATTAACAAGAGGAGATGTGCGATAGGGTCTAAGGTAAGGAAGACCTGAGAGGCGTTACATCAAGGAGCATCACTTTGGTTAATGGTGCAGATCAACACTCGTGCTCATAAGTACCAAAAATGTTAATGAATTTAGCCTTATTTAATCGTTCGGTGGAACGCAGCTTTTCGTGGCCTGTGGTGCTAAATTTTACTCGGACATTCTAGCTCCGACCTTTGTGTGACTTTCTTTTTCTTTACCGCTACCCAACTTTTTGTAGACCCTTAGTTGGATGCTAAAATTAACCTCCAAATTAATCTTATTTTCTCACTTTTAGATCAACGCGGCGATGACCAGTAAAATAGCTCACTGTGATTTCCATTTGTGAGTGCTTACACTTTCCCTTGTCACATTCATGCGCCTGCTACTAATTGTTTATAAGTAGCACTCTTTCCATAAATGTCGTTATCTAACCTATTATTTGCATTTTTTTTTAAATTTTTTGCTTTAGAAACCGAACAGCGGCCTTCACTTCTACCAACTTCTGTTGCACCTACAAGAAATAAAAGAGGTTTCTTTCGGATTGCTTCTTCACCTGATCCTTTTTACTAACCTGTTTCCTCCTCTTAATCGTGTATTGTTGCGACATAATTTTAGTATTACAACAAATCACCACATTTTTGCTCTCTTGCTGTTTATGCGTGTGAACACAGTGAAGATAGTGAGGTAGGAAATGGGCCTTTGCTGGTGATAAGCCGAGCACACCGGAGGTATGGCGTGTGTACTCGTGGCGACCGTTTGGAGTGGAACCCATTCGTTAGGCAGCTTCCATCACGACTTGGCCTGTGGGGTTCTGTGTTCACGAGTGTATTTTCAATGAGGGAGGAGAGGAGCACTCGATGACGCAGTGCTTCAACGAGTAGCGGGTCCTCGTAGTTCGGTTGTGCGAGATTGTTGAATTTGCAGCCTCAACGATACATTCTGTTACTCCTCACCTCTCCTCCCACCAAACTTTTGGCTCACCTAAGCAGCGAACAACGAGATCACTTTTGGACCTGAATGTTAAATAATGTCCTTATTTGTGGATATCTGGAGAAAGTGCTCTGATGAGCTCTTTCAACACTCGCTTCCAATTCCTTCAAGACGTCCACCGACCTTAACCCATGTCTGACAACTTTGTGGCTTGGATCAGCCTCTAAAACTGACTAAAGACGACGACAATAACTTCTAAAATTGGAGGTTTCAAAGTGGGAACATCTTCAAGGCTTTCAACGGACAATTTCTCGAGAATCAAGAATCGCCCACTTTAAACTTATATTTGAAAACAAAGAAATGGGAAAGGAAGAGGTAAACAATTTTCCAGCTTCTACTCCATCTTCTTACTGACAGTAGCATTTAGCAGGGGTTCATAGTTTTGAATAATTTCATGAAACATCTTCGACAATTGCTTACGACTCGAGGCATCGGCGTCGTTCAGCAAGTCCGATTTATACGCCTCCAACAGATCTTCGATCCCCATCCAGGTTGAGTTTGACTTTGGAATTGGCATTGCAATGGTAGCCTTGGTGGCAGCAGTGGTAGCAGTTGGAATTGGTGTTGTTGTTGGTTCTGTAGCAACAGGACTAGACGTTGTTGTCGCCGCTGTCGTTGTCGTTGAAGTCGTCGTTGTTGTTGTTGTTGTTGTCCTTACCTTCTTCTTGCCATGGCATCTCCTTTCGTTGGTATGCATCTCGTTATCCCACCAATACGGTTCCATTTGGTAGAACTGCTCCTCCTCTGGCCACATTGGATAGTAGGGAGTCTCGTAAGGTTGCTCTTGAAATGGGCTCCATGGTAGTGTCCCTTCCGGTAATGGTGATGGATAAAATGTATAGGGCTCATTGAAATTCCAACTCGCCATCGGAGGTCCGTGTTGGGGCACTTCCATTTGTGGCATGAAATATTCAGGAGGGATCTGATGGTAGTCATTAAAGTTTGGCCAGTGTTGATGACATCCGTGGAAACGGGAGGATGTCAGCACATTTTTATCCAAATCCTGCTTCTTTGAAGTCACTGGCTTGGTTTCACTCATTCTTTCCATGACATCCACTTTGCTCGTAGTCACAGCACTTTCGGTTGTCACATTTTTGGGATCCTCAATCTCCGATGGCTTCGTTGTTTCATTGACAGATTCTTCTGCATTTGCTTGTTGAACTGTATTGTCATTCTCGAAGACAAAGTCACTTTCCGGTGTTTTACTGGGCTCAGCGGCTTTGAGTGTTGCCGTGGTGGTTATTGGGGTGGTAGTAGTGGGGATTGTGTTGCCTTCTATCCTCTTCCTTCCACGAGGTCTGCTCTTCTCTTCAATTCTTCTACTTCTTCTAACACTTTCTGCCACATTCAGGTTTGTAGAATTGCTTCCAGATTCAGTTGTATCTCCACCAAGCTCTCTTCCCGGATTTTGAGGCACAGTCTTTGCTGCTGCCTTTTCAGGCTCACCGGAGAGCTTGACTCCTCGCATTCGAATTGGAAGTTGTGTGGATCTTCCATTCCTCGCTGTTGCAGGAATGCAGAAAGTTAGACTGACTAGAGTTAGCATCAGCGTCACCAACATGAGCGCCTTCATGGTTCGAGTGGAGCAGAAAGTGCAGTCAAAGACATCTTCAATAGTGAACTGCAACAGGTCATGGTATTGGTAAATTGATTAAAAGGTCAGGTTCCGATTTCCACTACAATCAATTTTTCTATGATTGGAGGTCAATTCAATGCACAATTTTCGTCCTTTTTTGAAGGAAAAAAGAAGATTTCCAAGTCTTTATTGAATAACAAATCCCGTAAAGAGGGAGAGTGCTGGAATAACCAATGTGCGTGGAGGTTCGCTAGCCATAATTGATGGTTTGGACGCAAACCATCGTGTGTGCGACCTCGTTTTATCTCGGCCTAGCAGGTGGAAGGGGTTAGAAATGATTGACGATCCCGAGGAACGGAATGGACGATTCTTGAAGCTCAGCATGATCAGCTGAGGTTTATCGCTTTACAGAGGCTAAAGTACCCATTTGACCATCTTGCCTCCATCCATCCATGCTCCATCTACCTACTTATCCAGTACACATCCATCCTGCATCCATTCATTCATTCACTCCAGATCCATCCACTCGCCCACCCATTAGATGTTCACCTCCTTCCCCAATTCACGCCTTGATTTGCCCAGCCATTACTGACTTCAGGAAAGACTCGAGGTTTTACCCCGATGGGGACCCAAAGCGAAACCGATTCAGGAATGAAAAAAAGTCATCTTAACTTAGTATACTTTATTCCGATTTCACCATGAATGTGGATATGCAATCGAGACAACGAGAGAGAGGGAGAGAGAGAAGAAAATTATGAAGTTAAGGCTAATTAATAGGAAGTAGAATTAATTACTTAATCCATGGGGTGCATTCATGCTGCCGGGCACTTCCAACGTACTGATAACAGAGTTGCACAAGCTTCATCAAGGTGTCCTTCACCTTCTTCGCCTTTTCTGCATCTTTTTGGACTTGAAGTTCATTGGCGCAAAGAAGTATCAAAGCTCTTATCAGTTTGTCTCCCTCATCCACTGCTGAAGTCTCTACCTCCACGAATGGTACCAACGTTTCATCAGGTTCAGAGATGGCTTTGGGAATTATTGAAGTTGTCAAGGTGAATTCACTTTCGTCACTTTCTTCTGCTGTTGTGGTCTTTGCTTCCAGAGTCGATGTCGACGTTTCAACGGGTTCGGAGGTAGCTTCAAAGGGTGTGGAAGAACCCGATAATGTATCGGCAGATGTGAATTCACTTTTTGTACCTACTTCTGGTGTTATGGTGGTCGATTCTAAGGTGATATCGACCCCACCACTTTCATCAGTCGCTGTGGCCTTTACCTCCAGAGTCGATAATGACGTTTCGATGGGTTCGGAGGTGACTTCTAAAGTCGTATGAGAACCTGATGATGTGTCGATAGATGTGACCTTGCTTACCGTTTCTACTTCTGGCAATTGAGTGATCAAGTTATCTTGAGAAGCGATTTCTGTTGATGCCAAGATGATTCCGTTTTCATGACTTTCTTCCGTAGTCGACGTTTTCTCCTCCAGAGACGATATCGTCGTTTCAACTGCTTTGGAGGTAGTTTCAGAAGTCATTGAAGACTCTGACGAGGCGTTGGTAGTCGCGGTATCACTTTCCACAGCCACTTCTGGCAGTTTATTGGTCGAGTCGACTTTCGTAGGGACTTCGGCCGATACTGAGGTGAAATCGTTTCCTCCAAACTCCACCGCTTTCGACATAGAAGATTCTGTTGCGGTTAATAAAGGGGTTTCAGCACGTGCAACTTCACTTCCTGGAGTTTGTAAGGCTTTGAAGGACTTCGAAATTTCAGTTAATTCCTTTGAATCCGGTATCTTCGATGTCTCAGAAAATTTCGTGGAAACACCAGTAGATTCAGGCTCAGTTTCTGGCGTTGATGAGTTAGTGAAACCCTCGCTCTTATTTTCCACCGAAACCTCGGTAGATGTAGTCTCCTCTTCTACTGTCAATCCTTCTGTCTTCCCAGCAATTGCCTCAACAGCAGATGTCAGAGCGCTTGAATCCGTGGTCTCGAAACTACTCGATGTAGCAGTCAGTGATTGTTGTAAAACTCCAGAGGTGGTGAAAGCATAGCTACCCGTTAACAGGCACAAAACCAACGCCAACGAGCACTTCATCGTCTTTTCTGACTATCATCAATCACTGCACGCATCTCATGGACTTTGTTTCACTACTAGAAATCAATTGAACTTGACGTTCAGTTCATTAGGTCATAGAAGTTGGCAGTAATATACGTAACTCCAATTAGAGTGCATAACGAATTGGACAATTCTGTCAATCTGACTGACGTTTATCAAGTGGTACTCAACCCTTTTAAGTAGTATACTGCAAGACTGGAGGAAAATGAACGATGGCCATGTAACCAGTGCTGACAGCTGCTGGTCGAGATGACAAATTACGACAGTATTGTGTGAATAAAGAACTCGAGTCCGAGGATGTCTAGTTGGATAAAAGATCGTCAAACATGGTATAGCAATGCCTGAATCCTCAGCCGCAAGGTGACTGCATGTCAGTGACAACCTCGTCCATCCAATTTGCGCATGACCTGGTGAACAAGCATGTCGGAGGTGTAACCACTTCAGCTCTCCATGGAATTTGCTCCTTCTTGGCTAGAGCGCTCGCCGTAGACAAAAAGTATGAGAAAGAAAAAACTGAAACCTGTCATTTGAACCTGAAATTTACTAGCAAAAGCCATGTACAAGTCAAGGCTACAAGTGACAGGAGTGACTGGGAGGGGGAGGGGACTAGGAGAGAGGGAGTATGGGGCAGGGGAGGCACTTAAAGACATAGACAATACGGGGATAGGGATAGATGGAGAATAAATACTTAAGCATTTGACTTCTAAATTTCCATTAGCTGTTAAGAAGAGAAAATCATAGAGGATCGCATTTCAAATGGCTTCTTGCATAGCATCGATACACCTAGCATAACTCTTGACTGGAAAGGACAACAGACTCGGCACACAATAAGGGACGCATTGAAGACGTACTAGATAAGGCACTAAACAAGAGACTTCTCCTGCCGTTTTTTCTTCTGACGGTGAAGAGGAAGAAAGAATGTAAGAAGATGAGGCGAGGAGGGGAGAAAAGAAATCATGAAAGAGTCCTAATCGGTGATGGTATGTAGGTTTCTTGTTTCAACTTCTCCTACTTCACCAACACCTCCATTGATTTCCGACAGACGGAGCACCGACTGACTTGCCTTATCAAGTCTGTCTTGTATGTGGCCCCCACAGGCTTTGTAAACTGCTCATTGAAAGTCATCGCTCGTAGCCAATAGGAGCGCCCATCTTGCCAGTGGAAGCAATTACCATGGTGATTGTTGCATTCAATGAAGGGGAGAGCCCGGAAGTTCATGAGGCAGCTGCCTGGCGAGTGGAGTGGCTGCACTCCACCTGACACCGCTGCACTGACGACCTGTAGTACACAAACGAAAAAATTGAATGCTCAAATTGGTCAACCAACCTTTGGTCGTCAGATGACCTATCAACAAGCCTTACCATGGGCATGCTGAACCCGTTCCAAGCGTGTTCCCATCCAGGTGGACAGCTCTCCTCTAAATAGGGTCGTTGGGAGTGGAAGGCAACGAGATTTGTTCTCGACTCGCACACTACGCAACGGGAAATGTATCGCTGGATGCGTTCCACAGGCAAAGGCTCTGTCATATAGTGCTCCAGTGTGGAGAGCCAGAAAGACCTTCCATTCCGCATATTGAATTGACACGCACCAGAGGGAGGAGAGCTGAAACACGAGGCGAACGGCATAATTGAAAAGACGCGAGGACAGGAGCTTGGACTGCCCAAATCCATGGTGATTGAATCATCGTCGCCTTGAAGCGTCACCAGACTGTAGCCTGTGTAGAGTTCGTGAGTAAATTCCGGACAGCTGGGTGGAGTATCCTTCTGTGAATGAACGGCAAAGAGATATCCGCCATCACCAAGACCCAGAGTTCCGTTAGGTCCGTCAGGACCGCGGTACCCTTGAGGACCGCGTTGACCCTTAATGCCCTGGTAACCCATGTCGCCAGAGGGACCGCGTTCTCCTGTGGGACCTCGAGGACCAGGAATGTAACCAGCGGAGCCCTTGTATCCCTTTTCACCCGGAGGTCCAATTCTGCCCGGTGTGCCTTACAGATTTAAAGAGTAACAGCAACGCGTCATCTCAGAAATCTAGCTTTTGCTACTGAAATACTAATTAAGAGAAAAGTGAACTCACCTTGGAATCCCGGGTAGCCGCGTTCACCTTGGGATCCGGGTTCACCAAAATCACCAGGCCTGCCGATAAAACCATAGCCGGGCTTGCCCTTCGGTCCCTTAGGCCCGATAAAACCTGGACGTCCAACAGGACCTGGAGGGGAAGGCAAATGAAATGCGACCTCAGTCTCAAGTTGCCAGGAAGAAGTGGTAAAATTTAAAGGTCACATAGGCCTCGCCCGATCGTCTTCAGTGGTTAAGATCATTTCGTTCATTCTTTTGTCCTGACACATCATGAGCTCATATCGCCTTATCTTTCCAGTGCCAAGCTATGCAATCTAGTTGTATCAATAAAAGCACTCAACTCACCCATTGGCCCCTCAATACCGCGAATTCCGGGCTCGCCGGGGTCGCCTGTGGGTCCATCGGGTCCTGGACGCCCAGAAATGCCAGGTAATCCAGGTTTTCCTTTTTGACCATCCCTGCCGGGAGGCCCGCGATATCCGGGTGGACCGTTCAAACCAGGCAGTCCCATGGGGCCCCTATCCCCAGGCAGGCCGGGCGGACCCATATCCCCGGGTTCTCCACGGTTGGCGCGGTATCCAGGTATTCCATGATCACCCTGGTCCCCAGGTAAGCCTTTGAGAAGGAAAGTTGTTGATTAATTGTTTGATAGAAGGAAATTCGTGCTATGCAGCTTTGTTGGTCCCCAGACATAAAGTCTAAGCCTTGCTGCGCCATATAGAGCTCTGACATCCATCCAAACCACCGAAGAATCAACCGCAACGAACCAATTGATTCAAGACCTACATGCACCATCTACTTATTGTTAAATAAGTAGACACTGACGCGTGGATCCATCCACATACCCATATTTCCAGGTTGACCATCAGGGCCTTTTTCGCCTTTACGACCCTCCGGACCCATTCTCGGCTGACCGGGATAACCTTTGGGACCGGGAAGACCCTCAGCGCCTTCAAAGAACAAAAAATTTAAAGGAATGCGGCTAAATTTTGCCCCCAAAAGACATTCCATTCGCCCTTACCCCTGTCTCCTTGAGGTCCGTCAGGACCCATCCTTCCAGGAGGTCCGGGTTCTCCTTTTGGTCCAGGAGGTGGAACTGGACAGAAACCAGGTCTACCTTTGGCGCCCTTTAAACCAGGCGGTCCTTGAGGTCCAGCTGGCCCTCGGAATCCCGGGAGGCCCAATTCTCCTGGTGGACCCATTGACCCATTCGTGCCTTGAGGTCCAGGATAGCCAGGCACACCGCTGTCCCCTGGCGGCCCCGGATAACCGTCTGGCCCGCGTAAACCTGGCCGACCACCCGGTCCCGCCATTCCGGGTCTTCCTAAATTACAAGTTGGAGAAATAAAACATTCCCATATGATTTAGGTGCATTGAATTTGCTCGGTGTGGCAAGAATACCTCTTTGGCCAGTTTCACCATGAAGACCAGTAGCTCCTGGATATCCCTTAAGCCCTTGACGACCCTCATACCCTTTGCGACCTTTCATAAAGCGTGGCGATGGGCCTGGATAGCCTACATCACCTCGGTCACCTGCAAGGCCTGGCAATCCATCGTCACCGGGCTCACCAATTTCTCCCTTTTTGCCAGGAAGACCTTCACGTCCCGTGAAGCCCACAGGTCCAGGAAGACCACGCGGTCCCTAGTTTAGGAAAAGGGTAGGTACTAAAGAATTTCCACCGGTCACTTTAAAAGGTGATGCGTTGGGGGAAAAGGACATCAACCTTGGGTCCTATTCTGCCCTCGAAGCCGGCATCTCCTACAGGTCCAGGGATGGGGTCCATGCCAGGAGGGCCAGGATCACCGACAGGTCCCCTGTAACCCTTTGGTCCAGGAAGTCCAGAGCTTCCAACACCAGGACGACCTGGCTCACCAGGCTTGCCATCTTTGCCATCAATCCCACGAATGCCTTTTTCACCTTTTGGACCTTCTAAACCAGGACGTCCAGTAGCACCTGGACGCCCGTCTCGAGAGATTCCTGGGCGTCCACGTCGGCCTTTTGGTCCCGGAATACCTGGCAGGCCCATAGAACCTGTAAAAAATGAAAAAATTGGTTTAAAAACCATTGAAATGTAAATCTTTGCTAGCTCTGGTTGTACTTACCCTTTTGTCCATAAAAACCTGGTAGTCCAATTTCACCAGGCCTACCAGGGCGTCCACCATATCCACGTCGGCCAGCTTGACCCGTGGGTCCAGGTCTACCGGGCTCACCTGGCAGTCCTTTGAGACCGCGTTCGCCTTTCTCTCCTGGTCTCCCATTTCGACCCTGGAAGCCTGAAAGTCCAGCTGGACCTTCTGGACCTTGAGGTCCTTGCATTCCAGGATATCCACGATCACCGGGAGAACCCATATCCCCACTAGGCCCTCGTCCGTAGCATCTTCCGTATGGCCCGGGTTGACCTTTTGACCCAACGGGACCTGGAATGATTAATAAGTAAAATGACTTCAACTCAAGCCTACTAAAATTGGAAGTGAATAGTAGGCGACGGGTACCCACCACGAGGCCCTTGAACGCCCGGAGGACCAGGTAGGCCTGGAGCCATTCCTGTGCTTGGAAGACCTTTTGGACCTTTATCTCCAGGTGGACCCATTCGACCAGAAGGTCCCGGCATCCCACTGCTTCCGGGATGGCCTGAGGAACAAGAAGATAGTTGGAAAATTTTTGGGGAATGGAAGGAGGTGGAGAAACGCAAAGAAGAGAATGGGTGCTTACCAGGTCGACCACGAACACCCATGGGTCCGGTGCGTCCTGGAGGACCACGATCACCTGGGAATCCCGGAAGGCCCGGTCTACCCTTTTCTCCGGGAGAACCGCCCACTCTGCTACCTGGATCTCCCGGTTCACCACGTTCGCCTAGCCAAAATGCAAATTTTTCCCTTCAACACGTCTTCAATTTAGTCACTCCATAGAGCAGTCAGTCAGCGACTCCACCAATAAGTGATCAACAAAATAAATAACCAACCGGAAACCCAACTGGTTATTTACCCACCAATTAACCTATCCTTCAACGAATCATCTGATCACCACTTACCTTTCTCTCCAACAAATCCAGGGTAGCCAGGGTCGCCAGCGATTCCGGGTTGACCCGGAACGCCTATTGGTCCAGCTTGACCTTCTCGTCCGTCCAGCCCTCTCGGACCGGGCATGCCCATATCGCCTTGCAGGCCAAGGGGTCCTCGAGGTCCACGATCACCGCGAGATCCACGCTGGCCAGCCAATCCCTGAATGCCTATCGGTGGAGACGATTAGGCGAGATTTCAATGTTGGGCAGAGGTACAGAGTTGCATCCCCATAAATGACTCACCCTTTATGCCCTGAAGACCAGTTGGTCCATGAGGTCCAGCCTGACCTGGATCACCCTTAGGACCGCGGTATCCGGGTTCACCTGCTCAGGGAAATCAGTTCTTTAGGCAAGTAAAAACAAATTGATTCATAACTCACGGAAGCGAATCTGCTTATTTGGCGTTTTTTGTTTTAAATATAAGGAATATGTAATCACCAATCAAAATCATCATGGCCGGGCGGACCAATCAGAATAGAGTATACTGACTGCATGAAAAACTGATAATAATTATAGGGAAATAAGTATGCCCTTAATAGTTGCCTCAAGGAACGGCATAGTTATCCGCCACTGGCCTCAATCACCGTAAATCTTAAAATCCGATGAGAAAAGGACAGAGACAAATCAAGCTGCCTAATCAATGAAAGTGGTTTGGCTAAGCAGACTTGCATCAAGCGAAGTGAACACTGAAAAAGGGTATAAAAGAGTATTTGAGGTGGTGCTGTCTTGCAATGCATAAAAAACAGCCAAATTTTATTTTAAACACCCGAGAGATATTTCGTGCCATGACCTTGAACGGACCAATGAAATTTCAACAAATAAACTTTAAATGACCCCAAATCCTATCTGAGTTATTAAAAGGTTTCTGCGATGCTTTTTCCATTTCTTACCTTTTTCATAGACCGGACCAGCAAAAGGACAACTGAGAGTCCCACCACGAGGACCTCTACGGCCCGGTGGTCCACTAATACCCATGTCACCAGGTTCGCCTTGGGCGCCTTTAACCCCATAACCGTCTTCTCCTGGTTCACCCGGTTCCCCTTTGTCACCTTGAGGACCGGGATAACCCACCATGCCATCAACACCCGGTTGACCCTGTAGAAAATTGCGAAATTCCAGTATGAAGTAGGAGAACTTTGAAATTATCAAATTACTACTCATTAATATCAACATCTCCCGCATTTTTCCCAGCAATGGGTAACCAAATCACCTTAGGACCTCTAGGACCAGCGGAACCAGGCAAACCAGGGGGTCCCATATCACCACGGTCTCCCACGGCACCTGGCAAGCCGTCCCTTCCAGGATCACCTTGAGCTCCGGGGATGACCTCACGATTGACAATTGTGACAAAGCCAGTTTCACCCGGTTCACCCTTGGGACCGGGAATTCCAGCAACGCCTTGTGGACCCTACAAGAAAAAGGGGAAATAGAAAGGTGTTAAAGTCAGAAATGTGATTCCAGAGTTTGCCGAAGCCATGAAGAGCCCCAGTTTGATTTCGACCCCTAAGCCGTTCATAAAAATATAAATGGCACGACGTAAGCTCACATCATCCATGCCACTCAGATCAAATAAGTTGACACAGCATAATTAAAACACAAAACTGACCCGATAACCGTCAAGACCAGGCAGACCAGGCGGTCCGCGAGCGCCATGGGTGCCGCGATCGCCGTCCTGGCCTCTTTGACCCGGCTGACCGGGCTGTCCAGGTTCTCCGTCTTCTCCCGTCTCACCCCTTCCGCCCGGCTCGCCTGCGGGGCAAGCGTCACAGGGTGGGGCTCTAGGACCTGAAGAAAAGACAAGATTCTAGCTAGTCCCCTTAAATCAAACACGGATCTCTAAAGCTGATGGTTCAGTATCTTCATCTAATCAATGGGAGAAACTGGCACCTGTCCACGATACCAGTTTGGTGATTAGGAGAGTAGTCAATTTAATAACTAAGTGTAAATGTGTTTAGGTCTGGAAAATAGGTCAGTGCTTTCTTCATATGAGCAGGACTCAGCTCTTACCTTTTTCGCCAGGCGGACCCATTATACCGGGCGCACCGCTGCGTCCGGGTTCGCCAATATCTCCAGGAGGACCGCGTGGTCCGGGCATACCTACGGTGGGAGTGCCACGGTAGCCCTTATCACCGCGGTCACCAGGAAGACCTGGATCTCCCTTGGGGCCTACACGACCGGGAGAACCGGGTATTCCCGGTTCTCCAACGGGGCCATACATTGGGGTGAGACCATCCGGACCCCGAGGACCCTGAGGACCCATGTAACCGGGGTCGCCGTCCTCTCCGCGTCTTCCTGGCATACCTAGTTAACGAAATTAAGCAATTGAGTAGTCATGCAGAGTAAAGAAATAGGTTATTAAATATTCCAATTTACGTACCAGTGTCACCCTTTTCGCCAGCCAGTCCCATCTCACCCGTCTCACACATACGACCAGGAAGACCGGGCCTACCGCGAGGACCAGGATCACCCTTGGGACCTTTGTAGCCCGTGGGACCTTGGCGACCGCCGTAGCCACGGAAACCTTTCGCGCCGGGCGGCCCAATCTCGCCTTTCCGACCCCGCGGACCAACACAGTCACGAAAGCTCTACGAATTGCACCGGAAATGTTGTTAAAAAGCTGAACTGGCGAGTTGAACGTACGATTGTAGTAGCATGACCTACCCCTGGACGACCCTTAGGACCTCTAAAGCCAGGAAGGCCGTCAACTCCTGAAGGTCCGCGCTCACCGGGAACTCCAGCTGGGCCCATTCTTCCCATGTCGCCATCAAAGCCACGATCGCCCTACCAGATACAAAGCTTCCAGTCACTCGATTGACCAAAATAACAGCTGTTTGAGTAGGTGAAAACTTACGGGCTCACCAACTCTACCCGGGTCACCGATATCACCAACTTGGCCCTATATTGATAAAAGTTGAAGAAATCTGAAAGTTTACTGTCGGTTGTTTACCGTCTCACAAAACGCTTACGAGAAGGTAAACGCACCCGATCACCCTCACGGCCGGGAAGGCCCTTCTCTCCCATCGGTCCCGAATATCCGTCTTGTCCCTGAAAAATTATTTTTCCACTGGTTATCACAAAAAGCGCAAGCGGAAAACAAACTCAGATTAAGGGAACAATTATTTCCATTTTACAGTGTAATGGGGAAAAAGCCCTACCGGAAGTCCCTCGGTGCCCCTCTCACCACGATCTCCCTTGGGTCCGCGTGGTCCCTATAGAGAAAAACAAAACTGGTTCATCTGCTTCCCATGGCTTAAGACCTCCAATTGAGCAATATGCTGCACTAACTTGATATCCAGTTCGGCCGCGCGGTCCAGAGCGGAGTTCTAGAATTTCACAAGGCCGTCCATCACGACCGGGCACCCCACGAAAGCCCTTATCACCCTTCTGTCCTTCAATTATGATCGTTGGTGCGTCTCTACCAGGCGGACCGGATGGTCCAATCGCACCCTTGTAACCCTAAAAAGTAACCGTTGCCATGGATGCAGGAAGTTTTATCCAAAGTTTTGAGTTCTTGGCAATGTTGATTGAGGCAGACTTACTTTTTGGCCCGTGGGTCCGCGCTCTCCGATCGGTCCATCGTAACCTGGAGGGCCTCGAAAACCCTTTAAAAAAGGTGCAAGTTTTAAACAAGAAAGTACTGCGTACTTCTCCAAAATTGCCTCAAGCATTTTCAATTAGATCATCCGATTGTTTTGGGATTTGAAAAATGCCTCTTGTCTGGTGACAAACAAGGTTGATAGTTAAGCGATAGGCGAAGTGAAGCAAGATCGACCATCTGTTTTAACACGAAAATTTCAGGATTGGCTGCAATGTTGCTGTTCTGAGGTCTAGACATGTTTCGGAGACATGTTGTCATGGGACATTACGACCCACATACTGGTAAGACTACGGACGGTAGCTTTTCGTTTCGCCACAAAGTATGCGCCTTTGGAAGACTGGCGTGTTGGTAGGTTGTCAAACAACGATCTCACTGCAGTCCTGTCATCCTCTCAGCTATGAATGCCTACAGACTGGCATAAAGGCGGGCGACTGACCACCGAGGGCTTGCCAAATGCTCCCGATTCGTGAAACCGTCTAGACTCAAATGGGCACACTTTCGGGCACCGCCGAATTGTGGCTGTGATTATAGACAAAAATTACAACTCGCTCAGTCCGCAATAATTTTTTTCGGTTCTTTCAGGAGGTTCAAGCAAAACAAAGGGCAAATTTAGGTCACAAAACTCACAGGTGGACCCGTGTAGCCAACATCGCCGGGTTGACCCTAAAAACAAAACATAAAAGGAGGTGAGCAACCACTGGAGCCTGATATCACCAGAAGAGAGGTAAATGCGAGCGTTCAAGTCTTGCTTGATGAGATCGATTTCATCGGCGCGGGGTGAAGCTACCCTTCTAGCTCTTCTTTATTAAAGCATTATTAATTACTCTATCAGATGTTGTAAAGATGTCACAAGACAATGAATTTTCCCATGCCAAGGTCGATCCTAAGAAAAACATAAGGGAACGAAGATAGCGTTACAATTGCCATTGCGTCGAGTCGCCAGAAATGATCCGCAATTACTTCACCGAATGAAGTGTATTACACTCAAATAAGTAGTTACGCCGACTACTTTATTCTCTCACGAGTCAGTTTCCCTGTCGGTGTAACAAGTTTTCAAGTATCCACGCATCTAGGGGATTGTGATTTTTTGCGCCTTTCAAGACAACCTGAACGGTGCAATTGTAGAATGCAGCCACATTAAGCCATGCAGTAGCAAAAAGTTTTTTGAGGCACACAAACCGGTTCTTAAAGACTACCAACCTTCGTGTATGCTAACAGTAACCGGACTAGTAGTTTGAACGAAAGTTTGCTTAAGTCCACATAAGTAGCCTACCGGTGGACCGGGAGGTCCAGCGTTCATGAATCCGGGGTTTCCTTTGGGACCACGAGGACCGCGTTCACCAGGTGGTCCCTGAATACCTGGGGGTCCAGCCAATCCAGGACTTCCATCCGGACCCTAACATAGTGAGAATGATTGTAGATGAGCCAAAAGAGTTAATTTTGGTGAATGGAGTGGAGGGACAACGCCTACCCGAGGGCCCTCACATCCAGTGGCTCCCCGTTCACCTTTGATCCCCCTTATTCCCGGGTGGCCCTAAAATAAGAGCGAATTTCGGAGAGATCGTAGACAAAGCCTACCAAACATCAAAAACGGTCAAATGGTTCACTCCGACGATTGAGTTGCTAGTAACCGTGGCGTTCACATCCAAAAAAGAACATTGTCACGGTTCAAGATTACTGTTTTTGGCTGTACATATCTCACCATTTATTACTCGTGCATTAAGCTTTAAGAAAGAATCTGAAGAGTTCCAACAAACAACGAAATTAGACCAGAAACATACCTGCGATCCGTGAATGCCGGCATAGCCAGGAGGACCTTGAACACCCTAAAATCATAACAAAATTTGAAACCAAGACCTGCTAAATTTTTGTCTCAAAGGTATAGGAACCATTTTCGTAAATTATGTTAAATTTTTAGGCAGCGTTAAAATAGATTTACGAGCCGACTAACCCCCCTAAAGGTGGTTTATTGAGAACCACATTTAACAAATGAGCGCTTGAACCTTAGCTCAGCAATCAATCAGCTAAAAGTTTAGTATCAGTAAGTTAATACTTCTTATAGAGGTGTGTAAAATTGTGTTCCGTTTGTTTAAATCTTTTTTTGACTTCAAATGGAAGCCTTATTTTAAAGCTTCTTTACTGAGTAGGTAGATTTCACATAAAGTATTTATCAACTTTAGTTCAATGCAGCATAAACACATCTTCAAGGTACGCACTGACTGATATGCATAAATCGCACATTAGTGGGATTTCTTTTAGGATCATTGGAGCTATCAGGAAAGATAGGTAGACGCCTGAAGGGGTATTGACGTAGAACCATGAAATAGTAGAGAAGATCGGGCACGAATTGCCACATCAACAAATTCCCAAAACTACTACGAAACTGATCAAAATTTCTAGATTCTTAAGTGAGTTATTTTTAAAGTTTCACTGAAAAATCCCCACTTTATATGACAGAGTTTGCATTAAAAAGTGTTCTTACAGGTTCTCCCTTTTGACCTTGAAGTCCAGGAGCACCAGGGTAGCCACGTTCACCATGTTCGCCAGGCGGTCCAGGCATACCTACATCACCGGGGGGGCCCCAAGCTCCCATCGGGCCCACTTCGCCTGGTGGTCCCTAAACCAAACATCAGGCCCTCAGATGCCAATTAATCCACCTAGAAGGACTGCCTACTTATCTACTCAAGTAAGAAAATAAGGACGTACTCTGGGACCCTGAATTCCAATGCATTGGCATTGATCTGGTGTGCACAACATTTGACAGCGCGCAGGATCGGTTTGCCATGGGATTTGCTTTAAAGTAGAAAAGAAACCTCTTTAAGCACCACACTTCTGGTAGTCGCCCTTTTATTTGTTTATCCACAGACGGGTTTTGCGTAATAAGGTACAAATTTTCTCCTTCAGCACAAACACAACTGACCGACAGGTAGGTTTTGATGTCGAAAAGTACACTTTTAACTATTTTTGTCCTCTTTCAGAGAAAGCTTTATTTTTGGCTTGTCCCAGCTTGCTTGCTTTGCTTGGATTAAGGCATGGCAAACCAATCATAAATTTTCCATGGAAGAAGGGCGCATTTAATTGAAAAAAGGCTTGCATTATGAGTGGAGAATTAAAAAAATTCAAGTTGTGAACCTTTTGGCCGCACAATTGAGTGTAACTACTAGTTTATTTAGAAGGCAGCAAGAGGTCGGGCAAATACGAAAGGCTTTTTTGTCATACCGCTGAGGCAGAAGCGACGAGGGAAA
The DNA here is from genome assembly GCA_036345935.2 of Taenia hydatigena. NCBI lineage: Eukaryota > Metazoa > Platyhelminthes > Cestoda > Cyclophyllidea > Taeniidae > Taenia > Taenia hydatigena. The sequence goes on from JADWOT020000010.1 coordinate 10,787,981, forward strand.
AAAGGAGGGCTAGGGCCACCGTAGCGAGGTATGAAGAATGAAGCCTGGATGCAATAAAAGGCAAAAGAATTACACATAAGCCTATTTGAAAGTCCACTTGGCATTTGAGAGATGGGACAAGGAGGAGGTGGCGGTTTCCACCCTCCCCCCTGGCTTGTCAACACTTGGCACAACAGATCTGTCAAAAGGAGTCAACTAAACATGTCAAAAGCCTTTGCTCTTAGTGGGCGATTTTAAGCACTTTGCAAAGATCACTTCGAATGCCTTAAATATTGTACATTTGTGAAAATCCCAATGCGAAAAATTCTCCCATTTTGGTTTATCGGATGACTTTCTGGGCCTTAAATCCGGCCTTTCCAGGAAACCAGCTTCACGTATCAACAGGAGGAACGGGCAGAGCGTTTTTACTAAAGCTATGGCATTTGTGGATTAAAATACAGCCAAAAAGAGGCGAGAGAGGGGAGAATGGTGGAAATATCCCCACGATGGCTAACTGGAGTTAATAGAACTGACCGCACCAGTATTATAGGTTGTTTGCGTGACCACAGCAATCAAAACTATAGCCATGCGAGGTCATGCTGATATGTCAAGCAGGAAATGCCATGAAGGTGATCGCTGTTTGTGGGCCGGTTGGCATGGCTATGGGGTGATTGGTGGGATGGTTGGATGAATGAAGAGGAGGAAGCGGGGCGGTTGGGGCAGAAGGGGGCAGAGAGGTGGGGAATGGGCGGAAGGGGGCAACATCGGCAATCTGTGGGAACAGGTGTTCGATCTGGTTGTGCGGTCAAGTCCGTTCAACTCCGTGGCCTGATTAGCGGTCAAAAAATTTGCACCACAATCGCTCCAACAGGCTGAATTCAACCTTGTAGAAATTATATGAACGATTACAAACTAAGGAAGTAAAGAAAACAAACTAAATATTCATATGTCAGTTTAAAACCCAACGATTTGAAGAGCAATGAGAGTTTTTTGTCTATTTGCAGATTTTTGTTTAAGCGGACCAAACTTGTATCAAAATCAGCTGATTTTGCGACCGTGTGATCAGCTGATACAAAACCCGCAACTTTTAAAGCAGCCGAGGTGAAATAAGAGAGGAAAAATAGTGTGTGTTTACTCAATCTCACTACTTGCAGACAAAGGCGTTATAGAGATAATCTGTTCTTCCAAAAAATCCTTCTTTTTCACCACAAGCACACACAGGCACACAGAGGGAGGGAGAAGGCGGAGGCCAATAAATTAGCCGCATTTAGAGGGCTTTTAGCGGCCAAATTTAAAGGCTTTTTTATGGTCCACAACTGGCGATAAAACCCTCGACCGTGAGGATGCCAATTTCCGGGGAGAGAGGGGAGGACTTCTGAAGTTGCCGTTAATTCCACTTAAATGAGAGCTCCTTTCTTAAGTAAAGACTTAAAATTCCAGCACAAGTTACCAACTCTAGGAGTGAGTCATTTTGAGAGGAGGAGAAAAAGGGAACGCTGAGGGGAGAAAAAAGCGAGGAGATGGTCACACGTTAGTCTGTAGCGTTCACACTGGGCTTAATGACCAACTGCAAAACCGGCACATCGTCAACGGTCCCCTTTAAAAAAGGACACTTAGACAATCATGTCTATGAGTCAACGAGGGACAAGAGAAATTTACTTGTCCTTCTATACTGTGTTAATTCATGGCGATATTTTGTTTCTGAGAGCTCCGCGCAAATGGCTTACGAAGTCGTGTTTCCTGGAGATGTTTCGGTACTCGTTTGAAGGAGAACTTCGCCTCTATTCTGACCAAAGCTCAACTTGCCGTCATTTATGTCAAAATGCAATTTTATTGAAAAAAAAAATCAAGAGCAAGGTAAAAGAAGCCCTTTTCCATTCAGTTGACCTTTAGCACATTACCACTTTAACAGAAAGAATGAGCTCAGACCATTAACATCGACTTGATGCGCCTGACATGACTTGTCAATCGCGTGTGAAGTTCAATTAACCTGATGATGGGGACACTTTAAAGCAGTGATATGCTACTTAAACAACATCAAAACGCAAATAAGTAGAGTGGAAAACGTTTATACTTTACATGCCTATTTTTCCCGCCTCACCAATGATACGGGATGCGGCAAATGGCGGGGAGGAAAAAGGTGACATTTATGGAGGGTAAACAGAGGAGTGTCCCCCACTGCGTTGGAAACAGGCTAGTGGGAAAACAATAAGCCCACATAGTGTGTGCCCAATGTCAAGATCAGGAAAAACACAACAGGTGGGGATGACATACATGCGTGCTGTAGATTGCAACATAATGGACTTATTTCCCAGGTAGCAGAATGAACTAGCATGAAGACTGAATTTTTTGGCGAATTGGGTTGTCGTTAATTTCTTAAAAGGGGAAAAAGGAAGTTCTGCTGGCGCCGGAAGCGTTTAAAGCATCATTTCAGCTTTCCTTGGAGTGGGTCGAGACCAATACTTGGCAGGTTACCTCACGCCGCTACGTGATTTCCAACGAATTCTGTCCGACTTCCTCCACCCAAAGTAAATTTAACTGGCAAATATGTAAAAAATTTCTACTGGTTTACCAGCTTTTCAGATTTTTATCATGTAAAACACTCCAATGAAAGCAATGTTTGACTAAAGGTGCAAAAAACGGGGAAAATTCACTGAAAAATAATAAATATTTTAAAAATCCATTCGACCAAAAAGTTGATTTTCACTTTAAAATCTGCTCCGCACACTGAAAAGAGGTAAAAAAATTGAGTGATTTTACTATAAATCGGCTCAATTTGTAGGGATTAGAAGTGTGCACAACTCGAAGCTGAAGAGCGGTTAATCGGAGAGGCAAAAATGCATGAAAATCATCAAGGGATTACCTAAACTGTGAAACCGAAGACGCCAATGGATGGGCGCTAGCGCCTCGGTGATCACACTTTCCCGACAGCATAGTCCACGCTACTGTTGCCGTTGTTGATGTGGGTGTGTGTACTTGCGTGTGTGTGTATATGTGTGTGCCTATGCGCTTACGTGTACGTAGACACGGACACAAAGTGTGTGCTGCTACCAATCTCCTCCCCTCACCACCTTCAGTGATCGTCCCGCCAACGCACCCATCGCCTAACCGCACCACACCACAGCCTCTCCATCTTCCAGTCCCCATTGGCTTCTCCCACCCCAGCCAATCAGGTGGAATGTGTGCTTCTGTGTATGTGTGTGTGGGTGCATGGAGGAGATTGCCCGCCCGCTGATGGACGGATGGATAAGTCGTTCACTGACCTGGAAAGGTCATCACACTCTGTCCGTGTGTTTGTGTGTGCCAGATCAAGGGATCGGTGTGCGCTGCAATGTGACGCAGGTATGGGGAAAAGAGCAACTAGCTCATCTAAATTTTATCTGTTTATTGTTCAAACGATTGGTGTGAACACAGGCAATACCAGGTAGGTCTGAGATCCAAAGGTTGTTAAGGTTGTAAGTAGGAAGTACAAAACAATGGGAGGGGGGGGCAATATATTGTTAGCGAAGGAATTTACAACTACTTTGACAATTACCTCAAGAACATGACACCCTTGTCTGAGCCAAATGAACAAGCATATGTGACCTATCAATTGCTTCTGAACCAAACTCGCCTCTCTTTTTACGTAAATAAATACATTCAGAAGGCATACTTCTTGTAACATTGGCATTTCATGAGTAAGAGGGTTAAAAATGTACACTTCCATCAACTGTTGGGAATGGTATGGGTTACACGAGGAGACCTTGCAATGGGGTATGTACTTCTGCGCAGTTTAGCTGGCACGCGGAAAAAAATGGATTTTGACCAAGCATGTTCCTTTTTAAACACCTTCACACAGCCTTGTCGTGTTGTAGAAACTGCATTTTAATGATCCACATGGCGGAATAATGCTGTGTGGAATTCACACAAGAAATTTGTTTCAGCCAGAGAAAAGGGGGAGAGAAAAAGTGGACACATTTGACGCCAGCGAATTGGATGTCTAAAATGGGAAAAAATAAAGCTAGTTTGATCTCTCCCATAGTTCGTCAATAAAATCCCAATATGTACTTTAAAATTACAAGGAGACATTTTTAGAGGATTTAAGCATAAGAGTGCAATAAATTCCTTAGAGGTGATACACGAATGGCTTCCGGAATTAATAAAGTGATCGGCTCTAGGTCTTTTCCTCGTTGTCAACCGCGTGGATGAATGATACGGACTTATCCACCGATCTTTTGATTAAATGGACAGATGGCTGGCTTGAAGAGAGCAAAAATAAGTCTGAAATAACCCAATTTTACAGTGAATTAAAATTTTCAACCGCCAACTTAATCAGGTAAGGTCAAACCAATGGCTGAGCAGAAGAGCAGTGGAGTGCGCCGTAAACACTTTTGGCTGGATGCTGATTGGTGAAAATGTGCTCATTTTCTCCGTCGCGCTTCATACCCATTGGTTGGTCGATAGCCAATCAATCAGACGTTACTTAAGGGATTAGTTACATAATTTTCCACTATTTTTCTACAAATTTGAGATTTTATCTGAAGCGGTTAACAAATTTATTGGATTCAGGTAAAATAAATTATAAGTGGTTGACATATGCTTATTTCTACATATCTGACAACTAGATTGAATTATTTGCAGCTCGAATATTGTCAGTTGGCAAGTTTGACAGAAATGTCCTCAAAATTGACTTTGAACAGGACTATACTGAAGAAGCCCCAAGAGCGCAAAGTCGTGGGTAGCGCCACGCAATGCCAGTGTGTAGGTCTTAGATATCGAAAATCTATGTGAATTCGGGAGGAATGCAGGGGTAATTAAAGACCCCTCCCAATCTGACAGCCATAAAAGGTGGGAATGACGGTAACCATTTGCCTGTTTCCCATTTGCGTTAGATAAATGTATTTCTTCTCCAAGGAAAAATTGCCGACCTGTAGTTTGGACATGTAATAAGGTTTTAGTGTTGTTTATTGGAAAAGTTTTCCTTTTCAATTAAGCGATTTACAAGTTGGGTTCCTTGGTCTCCTGCCATTTGATTAACCGATATGTTTTGCTTTGCATAGAATGCGGTAAATAAGATTCTGGCTCGCCACATTTCTGCAATTCAACTGCCATCTTGCTGATTTGGTGTCCACAGGGAAGGTACGGGGCGATCTGAAACCGTTTTTAGGAATGCACTAGATTTATCACGATCTGAAGGTGACGCTGAATGGTATAATGGCATACCAGTCAAACGAAGTGGAATGTGGAATCTTTAAAAGGAAAGAATCTCTTAAGCCCTTGAAATTAGAAACTGTAAGATATATAGATGATTTAGGAAATGACGGAAAGAATTTCACAAACCACCTAAAAAAGAAGACGGTGATAAGGAGGCAAGAAGGAAAAGAAAGAGGATCTATTCACGTAGGGGAATGACGTTGATGCCCTACGCTAAAATGTAAAGTATGGAATCGTTTACTGTCAAAATTGACAGTGACTAATGTCGTTTTGTGTGAGTTTTGGGGAGCTGAAAACCCATTTTCTCTATGTAAATCAACGTAACGCAAAATATGCATCCATGTTCATACAAAAGCACTTACAAATATGCAACAATCTTGTTCCAAGAGGTAGTCTTATGATAAAGTTTCTTTACATTACAAGTGGCCGCTTAAATGGACTTCAGTAGTATAAGGCAATGTTGAAATTTCTGCCTTATTGGCTGGTTGGACACTCATTCCAAACGATCCGACCCCTCACGAGTCACTAAAAAAAGTGCGCTAAGGTAAGGTGTAATTAACATTGTGGAATCTGTCGTCTTGACTTGGCGCTAGTAGGTCGAAAATTCTGAAAGTGGATTAGCGGTAAGCGTGCTGAAAGACGGCAGATGACCAGAGCCATTCAATGGTTATAAAAATGCAATATCAACGCCAAGTTTGCACTCGAATTCGCGTAATTAAGTGCCCAAATCACACAAGTAATTATTTGGTTAACACACGATAGAGGAGCTTTTGAATCAAGTGTCCGACCAATATTCTTCATGGGTTTCCATTAGGCATCATCTCCAAAGGTACTGAATTCAGTTGGTTTGCATCTAGACCCGGTTTCTGCCTAAATTAAAGCCACCTCTGCCTTCAAGAGGTGTCGGCCTCTAATGGCTAGTTTCCAAGACTCATTGAGGAGGAGGAGGAGGAGGAGAAAATCAGTCCGTATCAGAAAATAGGATCCATTTAGTGCATTGGAAGATCGAAGGGAATAATAAAGGTAGCATGTTATTGTTCAAGCCGGTAGAGGCCATAAATCACGTCAAGTGCTCCCACTTATGTCTGCCAAATTCCTGTCAGAAGTGGTACTTTTATGCTCTGGCATTTAAAAGTACAAACTAGGCCATAGAAACACAAAACGCATAAAATCGATTGAGGGCGTTGAGTCATCTCAAATTCGTGCTTTCTGCGGTGTCAATTATCGATTTTTCCTAGCAAATTACATTCTTCTCTTTGAGCTTTGCTCAGACTTTAAAACCCTTCATATTCTTTTAATAATTACACAAAATTATGGTATAAAATAAGAGAAATTTGTGGAAGGTGGATCCCTTAACGAGAAGACAAGCCGGTGGAAGTGCTTTTTCATTCCGAAAAGCACTTTTATTTAATTGCTGAGTTGTGTATAGTTTCGAGCCAGTTCATTGCTCTTTTTTACCTTTCCCAGTGATTTAATGCACGATAATTAATGACATTTTCCTTCCTACCTCGGAAAGTACCTAATAGTCTTGAACGCACTGACTCTCAGAGTTTTGGAGAGAAAAGGACTGCCACAACAAAGACGATTTATATTTTTAATGAAGTAAATGAATAGAGGCATAATCATCCTTAGACTAGATTTTATCTGTTGCCTCAATCATTCGTGTTTGGGCGGATACATTGTGGAGGAGGAGGGACAGCGAGGGGTCACATGTTTTAAGGTTCGCAATTCGCAGAAGCTTTTGTCGACAAAATACTCCTTATAACAAAATATGCAAGCCAACTACCGAGGCTGTCTGTGGAGTGCTTGAACCTCAAATCCCAGGAAAAGTGGCCGCCATCAAAATGCATAGGCAATAGCACAATCCTACCCGTCCGTAAATCCGAGAATTGCTTTTGGTCTGTGAAGGCAAAGACGGCAAAAAAGTTGTATTCGTGTTTCTGCTGGATCAGGCAACATTCTTCGAATGTCACAGGCCATGTTAGGCTGATTTACCCCAACCAAGAAATGAAGGCCCCAAATTCCTGAATCACATCTACCTACTTATTAATGGTTTTACACTTTTAGAACATCCTGTAAGTCGGCTAGTAACCAATTCGATACATAAGTTGAAAAAAGGAAAGTAGAATAACAGAGGATCGTACAAATAAATCATCTAATTAATTAAAATGGCATGGCGGCCCTTTCACTGATTGGCTTTCCAGCTATCAAACTTTGTGGAACTCAACCGATTGACAAGTGGTTTATTTTAGACATTTCAACCAGTTCAATATTAGATACTTTAGTATGAAAAGTGCAATAAATGCATGAAATGTGGGTGTTGAACCGGAAGTTTCAATTTTTTCCCAGATGATCAGCGATCGCGATCGGGGTTATACTACTTAAAAAAGTAAGCCGTGGCAAGTTTCTTTCCTGTGCAGCGAAGTTGAAGGCCTGAAGGCGAAAATGCCCTCGTCAGAGGACGGCTCACCCGGTGTCATGGTGATTTGAATACCACAGCTTTAGTATGCCTTTGGAAATCGGTAAAGACATTCTGATGTCCTTAGGCATCGCAGATAGGCAACAGCGACCAGAACTACGTCTGACCCATCTAGACTGGTCATATTTACATGACACTGCTTGGCAATGCCAACTGCAGTCGGATTGCGTTTGCACTGTGTTTGCCGTTGGTTAAACTTCAGGGTTTGGCAAGGCGACCACTTAGGTGATCCGCCATCCTTACCTTTGCAGGATGACTGGCATCTGGGCCATGCCATGCCCCTAAGCCCCACCGCATGCCAAACACCAGAGTAGTGTGTCTTCTTTCGCATTCAGGAAAGTCTCAGAGCGCTTCATCTGCAATTTGGAGCATTTTTTAAACCCAGTGAACTGTAAAATTGCCTCTTCGAAGGCCGTTGGAAAACATGATTCCCAAATCAACCAAACGCGGCATGGAGTTCTAAAGTGAATGTAAAAACGCCATAACTTTCCCAAGATTAGTTTGGATCATAAGTGTAGCCACCAGTAAAAAAGGTGATACCGTTGTTTAAAAACACCTGCTTAAGTCATTAAAATGTCTAAAAAAACCTGAACCAAATTTCATTTGACAAAGGACCTTCACGTGCTTATGGGATTGCGAATTATTTTTAAGATGAAAAATGGATCAGCACTTGATTTTAATTTGTTGTTTCAATTTTTTAGCAAGTTGCATCCTCGTAAACCGTCGTGCACTTGCACACTCGCCCCCTATTGGCTGATATAAAGGCTAAGCGCACTCTAAGCCGGCTTATGACCCCATTACACTCAAGGTCATTCAGCTATTATAATTACACCTGCCTAAAACAGTCGAGAGTCTTCAGCACCTTTCACCAGCAGGCCAGCTGCCTCCTTCTCTACAGAATACGGCGTTGAATAATCGGGTTCGGGGTTCTCGATACGATTTCTCTCATGATTGGTCAAATTTTTGTAATATACAGCCGTCATGTAAGTTTCTTATGTAAAAAATCTTCGTGCGGTGCTTTAAGGCTCTAAAATTTGTTTGGTAGTTTTGATGGAGTGTTCCACCTCATAATGCGCAGATTGAATATTTGGTGCCGCGAATACTGACGTCGAAGATGCACTTTCATCCACGTTCTTATCGCCATCATCATCTTTCCAGCATCATATAATCCTCCTGAGAAAAAAAAACTGACTGCGTGCGTCGATTAAAAAATAAAACCGCTTCAAAGACTCGCCATTGTGCCACATTTTGTCGAAGCTAGGACCTAAAAAAGTTAAGACGCCGACATACTCATACAACCGGAGAGCATCAGCTCTGGTGGAGCAAACATTTAATCAGAGGGTTGACTGTCAGCATCTCACGGGCTCCTCCCGAACTTAAAAGGAAAAGCTGGTTCCTCCGCACTCTGATTCACCTCGTTTATGGAGGCGGTCCAGACCATCAATATCAAAACTACCAGGAGATTAATGAGGATGATTAACTTAGAATTAGCCACTTCTTGTCTACACCCAGATTTTGGAAAGAGTTGGCAACTCCTAGATCGAGAGATTTCTTTAATGGATGCAAACAACGTGATGCAGAAGGACTCTACCCTCTTTCACTCAGACATCACGAAAATTCCCCTCAAAATAGTGGGGTCCAAGACTTACACTTCTCAGAGTATTGATGAAGTATTAAGCCATTTTTGAAGTTGAAAAATCACGTTCTAGTAAAGCTAAGGTAGCAGACCTAATCATATGTAATGCTCATATTCTTTAAATGTGCTTTGTAGGCCAGAGGCGGGGAAACTATTTGAATCTGGTGGCGGAGCGGCGCGGCGACTCACAAGAGCGTGATCCATCCCTGTCCTAAAATCTCGTGCTAGGCCTCGCTGTACTATCTCATTCTTATAATAAATATGTTGAAACGTGTTCCGACTTCTAATAACAAGGGCGATTAGAATGAAGAGGAGGAACCCTCTACACATATTTCTGTCAAATCAAAACAGTCCAGTTCTTAAATCCTATTGGCTGAAGGCGAATAGCAACTCCGCAGGTATTAAGCACCCTGACTCGTTCCAAGGTCAGGTCACTCTCACGTTTATTTGTAAGGCAAGGGGTGAAGGCGGGGAGGGGTGTAAATTAAGAGGGAATCATTTTTTTATTCATAGAATGCACTTCAACTGAGTCTACGTTGCACGTTCCAAAAGTGAAAGAGGAATAAGAGTGATTGAACGCTTCATTTGAGCCATTAACTGCATCAAAGGTGCACCAACACTTAAATTATGCTCATTTAGGCACCCAAATGGAACAGTTGTTGTTGTTTGTGCTGCTCATTTTGTTTCAATACATTTGATGCCAAAGGGAGGAAAATTTACTTGCCTTGTAATCCAGGAAGCGTTGAGGAACTTGCGTTCGCCTTTTTTTCAACCCCTCAATAAGTGCTTTAAAGCTGCGATTTGATTGGTTCTTGAAATTCCTCCGATGGCGCTAATCACCAATCAGAAGTTCAGTTCAGAGTGGTTAATAGACTTGAGGTATTGCCTAATCTTGAGACTTTCGGGAGTTTATTTAAAGGATGATTATCAGCTGCCTTGAAGTTACGTCGCTTTCAACATCGTTAAAACATAAACAGAGGTCAGATAAAACAGCTTCACTTTCCCGCGCAGTTATCCACTTTTACGGCGCAATATTCCTGAATTTGTGCCAACTTTTGGTGTTTCTCGTTACCATAACACCCACGCGTAGTGTACTTTATTAAAGCAAAGGATCCCACACTTTAAAGCATTGGCTAGCTTCATTGGATTCCACATAAAGAGCGCATGTTGATGTTGTGATTCAAGCGCCTTTATCTACCAGCCTCCACTTTTGCCCCATGATAGCCACCAACGTCTTTCCCCATTCATCGTGATCCTGACTGTGGACGAGAGTGCTCTTCACTCGCCGTGGATGTTACAATCCACACACTTTGTTCATAGTACTCTCCATATTGTAGAATTCGGTGCTCTCATTTCTGATGTCAAATAACACCTCTTAAACTATCCCTGCATGCCCCATTGTGCCTCCGTCTAGTTTCCTCCCAATTTGAATTCACTCCAACATCATCCGATGAATGGACGAGTGAATGCTAGGTTCTAGAGCTGCAGAATTCACCATCTTGTCTAATCCATCATATATCCTTTGGGAAAAAATGTGGTATGTGGTAGCAGTGGGGTGTGTAAAAAGGTGTTTCGGGTGATGAATCATTCAAAGATGCCATTTCCCATCTGGGAAGATCATTGATTGGTCACAGTAATGAAGGCTTATACACCATTCTTCATTGGAGATAAATGCATCAGGAACAGCCATCAGGCGAATGATCAACTGAACAGGAGTGGTGAAACAATTGCTCTGCCTGCCCATCAAATGGAGGTAAAAAGTTGTGGTGGATAGTTGAGGTAGTAAGCTTTACTTCCTTCACTTGTGGTGCAGATGTTTGGTGCAAATTTTAGGTTATCTCCTTACTGATTTGTGATGAGAAGTGACTTTTGTAACGGGGCATCAACAGTTATTCCAAGATGGCCCAACTAGTGTCAAGTGATGTTTTAGCCTTTTAGGGCTAGATAAATAGTTTCTAGGGTGGTTTACCTACCAGCGCCTGTTAACCATCAGCATGAAAACTCACAATTGAGCAGAATAGATTTATCTCTTCCAAAGTAGACAAGATTAATCACTCAAGAAAAAAAGGAACTGCCCAAGACATTTGTGGGAGGAGCTCAGAGAGGGTTTGAGCACTTGAGGCACTACCTCGGTCTCACTCCCCTATTCTGTCTTCTTCTGAGAATGCTGGCGGACGGAAGAGTGATAGAAGTGAAGGTGGCTATCAACTACTCAACGTTCTTGCAGTTAGCCAAGTTAGGATGTCTATGGTACACGTGGGTTGCAGACATGATTCCTCATTCACCCTAGGAGGCACAATGAAATGAGGGAAAGCTATGTCATCGAATAAATCATTCCTTTCACGTCATTTACAGTAAAAGGGCTCGTGTTCACTTGTCTCTTAGCCTTTGGTTCCTGCACTGAGACTCCTATTTTACTGACCAATGGCATGCCTCCGAGTTTTCATTCTATTGGTTGAGCTGGAAAACCACTCTTTTAAGCCGATTGGTGAGCACGGGCTTTGATGGATATCTCCTCCTCAGGGAAGAAACATGTATCATGAAGGCTCCTCAGTTTCAAATGCATTGTAATACCCCGTGATTCGTTTTTTCTCCAAAATGAACTACTTAAACTCTACAATTAACCTTTTGCTGGGCATCAACATCGGAGAAACGGCGAATGTAATTCCTCACATTCTTACAAGCTGTTTCATCTTCTGCCTAGACAAATGTAGATGTGCACATTTCGCGTTCAAAATGTTAACTATTCGAAGCTTATCATTCTTCAATTTCGATTGGTGCTCCGAGGTGTAAAATGATTGGTTGGTTTTCGTATCTGTATTTGCTTTAATTACACCATAAATAGGTGTAGTTGGCTTAGACACAAATCTTGTCCTTTCTGGAATCCACTTTTTACAACACAGTACACTTATTTCGGTGCTCGATTTCTTCATTTCAGCAATTTGCCTCCAATGGTTCAATACAATGGTCCTCTCTCCCTAACTGGAGGATTGAGATGACAGCATTTGACTGAGGAGTATCCAATAGATGAAGTCAAACTGGATGGATGGATGCTTGCACAGATGCAGCATGCATGAAGTAAAAGTTATTCAGATCCTATCCTTCATTCACCTGCTTTTTTACCTTTTTCACCCATTCTGAAGACGAACTCTCATTCGCTCCCTCAGCTGTATGGAGGAATCCTTCGATGAAAGTATCGTAGATGTAGGGAGGACTGCAATTCCTTTCTGTATTATTACAACAGGAGGATGTAGATTACATTCTTGAATCTTAAGTACTGATCTTCAGAACTTACAAACTACTGAATAGGGGCGAATTCAGTAGTGTGCGTCGTGCTTTCAAAAGACTCCGTCGAAAAATTGTTAAAATGGACAAAATTTGAATTCTGTCAGAAGCACTTCTAATAGAACTTATGCATCCCTCTTCTGCATCCCACGCTTCACTTACGCGGGGAAAACATGTTTGTTTGGTCGCTGGGCTTTTTTGTTCCTCCCGAACGCCCTTCCCTTTGAAGAAGTAGCAGTGGGCATAGCCTTGCCTATGCGATTTAATAGGAAAAGTGGTGGTGAGAAAGGCATGCTCCAACCGCTGGTGTTTACGGCAATTTGTCAAGAAAGGAACAAAATCACCATTTTCCTGAACTCTGACCAAATTAGTAATAGGTCGGTGTGGAAACACTTCAATTTGGCAAAATCACCAATCCAAAAGTGTCGCTTCTTCCGTGATTGGATATGACTACCTTGGGCATTTAAAACATTATTTCACTTGTCATATCGAAAATCGATATCACTGCGACCCAGTTAGCCAATCTAGGAGGAAAGAGGGAGAAAAGATTTTGTTCACTTAATACTCTACTTGAAGATTAAATCACCAAGTGGACAAAATATGGCTTGACAAGCTTGACACTTCTCTTTCAGTGCATAAGACTTCTTTTCTTTTAGTTGCTATGACACCCAATGATGAAGTAGCAAAATTGTTAGCCAATTATTTTTAAAATAACCCCTTCAAAGATTGCAAAACCACTTGGGGCTTATCAGGGCCATATTTATAAGGCGTCAGCAGATTTGGTGATAAAGTGATGGAAGTCTTGTGGTGGCGCCACACATGGGAGAGAAAATGATTCATATGCTATTTCTAAAAATGAAGCGAATGTATTCGCTTAATTTAAGGAAAAAAAATCAAGAGACGTAGGCTTTACCAAAAAAAGTCCACCTTTTACACGTTACTTAACGTATATAGGTGTAGGACAAGGAAGGAATTCAATTTACCCGCCAAGGCGTATTCTGGACCAATCTGAACATTAGAGTAGTTAACTATTCCCGATTCACTGACACGAAAGACAATTACTGTGGCCTTGAATCAGCCGATGTTTCTCGAAAGTGACTTCACAGGTTGCTAGAGGCAAATTTGCTACTTCTTGTGCGTAAAAGCTGGTGGGTGGTCAAAAGTCCTTGTGATTGATTTCATCAACAATTTTGTGAAGCACCTGCCTGGGGTGTTGTTGAGAGGCTACCTAACCTGTATACGACGGGTAGCAGTGTCCAGCACTGCTTTATCATGTCTCCCAGTAGGTCTCTTTGATTGAAAGCCTTTCTTTCGACCTCGTCTAGGCCGTAGGAGCACCCTTCATATTATCAAGAAGGCCCACGCATGTTAGCCTCTTCTTTCTCACGTGACTCTCTCAGTCTAATTGGTGTGTGGATCTCCAGACACGAGTCAGAACATCCCACACCCATCATCAATGCTACTGCCACCGTACGAGGTAGGCCCACCCCGCTTTGGCTAGACACCGGCTATCACCATGTGACGCGTTGACCAGTCGTCTGTCTGTTTCATCGCTTCAGCCAATGCGATGCGGGAGTGGGTAAGGCCTTAACCACTGCCAATTCGAGTTTCGCCGCGTTGGAAAAGCATTGTAGACGCTTCCTATAGTCTGAGATATTACTAGAAGCTACTACATCCCGTGCAGGATTCCACGCCTTCTTACCGGGTTGGCTTTAACTTGTCCGGAAATACGCTTTCTATTTCTACCTTCGGATGTGGCTAGACAGATGGAACAGATCTTTTAAGGCGCGCGCCTACAGCGCACCCCATCATGTGTGCCCTTTGAAGGCTCCAAGATCCAGACGTCGTAATTGAGTGCACTTTGGAGATGGCCTTCCCGGTCTAGACATATCAATATTTCTTGGTAAGAAACCCGGTTAGTCCATAGAACCAAGTAAAACGCTTTCACTTTTACTGGAATCCTTGAGGGCAAGTTAATCATCACAACCCAAATCTTCCCCAATTTTCCTATAAAAAAAATTACTTTTTTTAACAATTCATTTGCCATTCAAAAATCCTAAATAAACCATCACTTATCCCCGGATTGGGACCATGCTGCACCTGTTACATTGCTTCAAGATAAACGGAATTGTTTAAAACCCACCGCCGGTTACCTCAAACAACCAAAACACCTGTCACATATTTACCACTCGGAGCTTAGGTAGCAAAATTGAGACGTCACGTATACGTGTCGCTAATTTTTCCATGCTAATTACCTAGCGTTTATAAGTTTCGCAGTGACTTATTTTCATTGTCAACTTTTGCACACTGCAATGGATACAAAATCTCGCCTAAAAAACGAATCTCCACCTTCTTTAAATAACTGCTTCCCTTCCCCCAAACATAACAGCGGTGTGAGAATAAAAAGCACGAAGGGAATGGAACTAAAGTGCTGGGGACAGAAAGGCCTGTGGGGAAGGCGATGATACACACCGTGCTGAATGTGGAGGCGCCACTGCTGTTGCTGCCGCGGACACCGGTGTTTGGGCTGGCATGCACTTTGCCCACCTTGAATGTCAATAGGCGCTGGCGGTATGCCACTTTAAATAATTGCCAACAAGTAAGTGCAGAAGAAGGCATTCAGGGCGCAGTGTCATTAATTCGGTCCATTTCTCTACACTCCTTCTCCCCTCCCCTCCCCTTCCCATAAATGAATCTCGAACAAAGAGGTTGAAGAACAAAGCCACCCTGATGCCCATGCTATTCATTGTAATAGCTTGAATGGGTTTTGGACAACTGCGGCTAAGTTTTTGTTTATTCAATTGAAGGTTGGAGGATTTTTAAGTCCTACAGATTGCTGATCAGCTATTCTATTGGCTGGATCTGGAACTCTGCACCCGGGCTTTCCATTCCCTCGGAACTGGAAGACTAAATAATCTAGGACGTGAGAATATCTGTGGATCAAAGAAAGTCTCCCTTAGAACATCCGCTGTCAATTGATGCATGTTGACATTTTATGAAAGAGGAAGGGAGGTTCGCACTGCGATTTCCTCTTCTAATTGCCTTCGAAGACGGTGCAGTGGTGCACCAGCCAGTCAGCCCCAAACGGGAAAAGGAGGAACACACTCGAATTAATCAAACGACGTCGACCGTGGTGTGGCAATACTCTTTCGATGTTGAGTCACTGTGGCATCAAAATATACAGCTTTAAGAGTTCTAAAGTTCACACGAAAATAAAAAGGTCACGATGGTACGTTTCAATAAATCGGTTTTCTGGAACATTTAACAAGTTTCAAAAAAACAAGGATTATTTAATTAACTCCACCAAGGTTTTAGCCTGATTACACTAGCTAGGTCATAGGTACACGCTAAATGCTCTCTTATCCATTTGTGACAGGTGGTTGCCATAATTCGTGTCGAAAAAGGGATTAATGAAGCGTAAGACGTTTAAAGCGACTTCGGATGGATCTCGTCCGGATTGCAAGCCACTCAATTTAACTTACGCGTTCGACAACGTCCTCGGTTCCAATGAAAGTGCCACTTACTGTTTTCAAAATAAGAAATTTTTAATTTATTGCAATTCCGAAAGAACTGATCATCATGTTTGTGTAATATGACCTAGTAAAACTGTGTAACTAACGCCTATCTAAATAAAGAAGGTATTTAAAAGAGGAACCTTTGAAGGAGTCCCTGTAATTTTGCTCATTTGTCGTGTCCCACCACTACAGTCAATGTGGGGTAAGAACTTTAATCCTATTGGCTAATAAGAGTCCGCTCTAATCCTATTGGCTATTGAGATGTGCAATTCCAATGTTTGCACTTCTCACAGAGAGTACTTCCTTTTCGAGGAGAGACTAAACCATTAATTTCAGCAGGGTAGTAAAATGATTTATTTTGGGTGATATTTGTAAAATAATCCATCCTGACGCAAAATTGGACATACCCCACTGCGCTGTCAGCTATGTGACACCATGGGGAAAAGGGGTATCAGATTAACTGAAACGCAAACTCACGTGACCACAAGTATGTGTATGTGGTGCTCCCTTTGGCAACCTTTACGAGGAATGCCGTGATCTTTATGGCAATGGAACGCAAAAAATGCACAGTTTTGTGAGTGTGTGGGCAACAGAAGTAGATTGATGGAAGGGTGGAAGGTTACTTCCAGCAATTAAGGAAAATTTCTGACAATAAAGTAGCAGTCTATTGCTTGTTTCCCATTATGTTAGTCAAATTGCATAAGAGACTTCTCTCTATGCGGGAGATTTGGTAAAATAAGTCACCGCCGTCCTCAAATGACAACACATGTTTAGTGTGTGAGGTAGCGCACCATCACAACACAGAAAAGTAATACAATCAACAAGGATAAGAGAAGTTCGGAGCTTCCCCCATTACTACAGCATTGGACTCCATTTTGCCGTTTGATGTCAATTTACCTGCTTGCGACAAGATCTGCTGTATTGAGATGAGAGGTGATGTGACCACTTGCCACAGACAGGCATCCTTCATGGAAACTCTCACTCGAATCTAATTTACCTGTGATCGAGGAGGAAAGGTCTCACTAACAAATTAGAGCCTAAATTTTAGTTATGAAGGCTATGACAGCATGGTAGTGATTGCAACAAAAGCAACCGCACACACACATGCTTGAAAACATAGTGATGGTAGTAGCAATTGCCATCAATCCTCCTCACTTTCATCTCCCTTTACTTACACCAACACTTAGGTATAAGTAAGTGTTACTATAACTGCACATTAAAAGGCAGTAGCTCTTGGGTCAAACATTCTCGGCTCGCGCCAGCGTGGGCGGTGTAACAGACCGTCAAATGGGGATTTACGATGTCCATCCAAATTGGAGTGGGCCTACGCCATTAAGTAGTAATGGCAATGGTGTCTGAAAATCAACATACCAAGAAAACCGAGAATATCATGTAAGAGAGCAGGAGGGGACCATCTCGGACTCCTCTACAATCGCTCCTTAGTTTCTTACCTAATTTTTTGTTCTCTCGTTAATTAGGAGGAAGAGTCCAAAATCATCGATTTCTTCAAAATTTCAGAATGATCCCATTAATTTTATTTGTTCTCATACATTTTCATAACATTCTTGCATTCTCAGATGTATCGTCCACTTCTTCGAACCACTTGTCTGGAATCCATCCCACGCCTTCCTCCATTCACTTATTTACCTTTCATTCTGGCTTCCACCTATCTATTTTGGATCCACGCATTCTCTCGTGTGTGCGCCCATCCAAAGACTCCCTAATGTACATGGGAAATGATCAAAACCATGTTTTCATTACTACCACCTTAAAGTTGAAATGCAGCACTCCGTTTTTTGAATTTCCAACAATACACTTGCTAAATTGTTTAAAGGCAATGCCAGAAACTGGGTGGTTCATTGGATAGCTGACTCACTAGAATATATGGCATGGTGCCCAACAGTACAACAAATCTTAATTCTGATGGGGAATTCGCACCGGCCTGATGATTTGTGCTGCGGTTTGGGCAGACACAAAAGGCTCCGACTAATATAACCAGCCAGCACGCCTCTTTCTTGGACAACTGGTCTCTGTATGTAAATGTATATGTGCTGTTTGTCAGGAAATTGATACTTATTATTAGCTTTCATATGCCCCGTTCACTTGACTTAATCGCTGTCTACGTATCGATAGCTTAAGCAGTTTTGGCTTCAGTCTTTTGCGTTAAGCCATAAATCCAACGTCATTTTCAGTTAATTTTCTTAATGCTGAGGCTAATCTAGTGTTTTATTCATATGGGGGCATGAAACTCGATGTTTTACGATAAAAAATCACTCAGCCAATCAAATAGTCAATCAGCTCTACCAATAGTTCGCTAGCGTTGGCTGGAAGGTCAAAATTTACAACCACTGACTTAGCATGAACTAGGTTTTTTGTATGGAACAACAAAAGGAATTTAAATCTATTCCTATACTGAACTGATTTTGACACACAAACGGAAATGAAATGCTTTTAATTTAATGTCTCATGAATAACCAATCATTTTTTAGAGCAGCTCTGATTGGCCGGCCAATAAAAGGAATTCAATAAATCGTGAATAAAGGTCATAGCTATTGGCCAACAAGATTACATGGCTGTAAAATCTAATATTATAAAAACCTTAATAAGCACCTGTGTTTATTAAAAGAGTCATAAATTTAAAATATTCATATAATTGAGGAAAAAAGATTCAAGGAATAGCAATGGCCGAATGACTGCTCTGCATTTGCTACATTTACTTTTAACTGAATGATACGCAGTTTCGGTGCACAATAATGCGAAGTTTTTGCGGACATGTGCATCAATCTGCGGTGCTTTTATGACAAAAAAGTCAGCGCATCTTTATGCCTAACACCATCCCTATTTCGCACGGCTCGCTTTGCCTTCCTATTTTTTGCAGAACATAGGCTTAGTGATGAAAACGAGATGTGTGGCTTGAAGAATAGTTTATAATACAACTAATGCCCTATAATAATATGCATATTTTTAAACCACATTATTAAGGATAAGCAATCGATTGAAGGCCAATCAAGTTTGTGCCTGCATAATCTGATTGGTTAGGTTGCTAGCCAATAACTTCTCGACTGTATTTCTATTGGCTAATACTGCTGCTTCTGGGGGTTTGAGATTTCCGAGATCGCATTCTTTCCAGCAATAATTCATCAAGAGATGTGGTATATATCAGCAAAAAGCGACATCAGCACTAATTGTACTATTTCAACATGATAGCGATGCAAGGTAGGTGCTTTGGGTAAAAAAAAACATGGCCGATGAGCGAGCAGAGAGAGGCAAAGTCATTTAAAAGCAACAGGTTTAATGTAGAATAGGTTTAGGCCAAATAACGACGCAAAATGAATTAAGCAAAGCGGATTAATAATTATTTGAAGTGATATTTTCCTGATTATTCACCCTCTCTCTATAAATAGTCAAGCTGAATGGGGAGATCCTTTTTGTACACAAGCGAGAGGCAGAGGAGGTTACTAAAAATACCCCCAATCAAGCAGCCTTGGCTTTAAAATGAATCAGTGCACAGTGTGCATTTTTTTGGCACCAATATAACTTCATTCGGCCGTAGCTTCAATGAAGCTGGTTGGTTTGGAAAGTGCTCACAATTTCATAGCCCTTCGGCAAATTGCATGCTCATACATGAGGCACCGAGGCCTAAAATTTGACTTTTTACTGTTATTTAGACAGAACTTTCTAGAAAAATTGAAATGTACGCCTCTAGGGTTTAGATATTCCTAGACCGTATGGAGAAACCAGTCGAGAACCGCAATGATCTGCAGGACCCCAGCCGGATTCCAATTGGAACTGAAAGGCCCGCCAAATGAAGTACACAGCTAACACTACTTCTTGTTCGCACCTCTGCTTCTTGTAACAACTTTATTTGTGCCTCATCAATGCGAAGACCCAGGCCATGTGTCATTTGCCAGTCTCTACTTGCTCTTCATCTCCGAGCCGTCCTTTTATCACTTCTCTATGCCCTAGTACCCTGGTAAGTTCCTAACTGGCTACTAGAGGCGTAGGGGAGGTAATTCATGCATTCTCGTAGGCTGTCCCACAAACGACATCCCCAAATTCCTCAGATCTCGTCTTGAAGTGTTGGCTTGTCACCAACTGCAGCTCAACGACTCCAACCATCTCCGAGGTCGTGGTCGTGGCAAGATTTACCCGTTTAGTGGCTTAAAGACAGCCCTTGAGACTAACGAGGTAAGGGTGCATTCAAACAAGTATCAATTCACCACAAAAGGGATCAAATTTACTCCATTTTTTTTATTCTAAAACTAAAGTAAAAGCATGCAAACCTGAAATGCATTTTCATTTAAAAAAAAAGTTTTTTTTTGGGGGCAGAAAAGTGACCCTCCAATGCATCCACCCGCCTCCTTCAAGGTCACCCTTCACACTGGACGCGTTGCACGTTGGAGAGGCGGCCTCACGCGACTCCATCGATTTACTGGAGGATCACGTTTGTCTGGGTGTGAGGGAAACAGCGATCCCGCCCACCTCAAAATTCGATAGGTCACCACGAGTCGAAAATAAGACGCGCGTTTGGAGCGCAGACAGCGCATGCTCCCCGTCCGTCCACTGATCCATAATCCACCAATAGCAAGTGTAGTCTCAAGCTGTCCGTTCAATCGAGAAAATCAACCCTGCGGCCGTCCGCATTTAATCTTGATGAGTTTGTGGAGGCTCTAGCCACCAGTAAGGACAGAGGTGTAAAGAATGTGAATTTGAAGGAGCAGGACATGATCACCCTCTGCCAGATGACCAAGCATGTGCTGATGAGTCAGTCAGTTTTGCTGGAATTGGAAGGTCCATTGAAAGTGTGTGGTGATACTCATGGTCAATTTCGTGACGTTCTACGTCTCTTCGATTTGTGTGGCAAGCCGGATACTACAAACTTCCTTTTCCTTGGAGACTACGTGGATCGAGGAAAGCAGAGTTTGGAAGTAATCTGTCTCCTCTTTGGCTACAAAGTGAAATATCCCACTACGTTCTTTCTTTTGCGAGGTAATCACGAGTGTCAGGCGATTACTCGAATCTACGGATTCTTTGACGAATGCAAACGACGATTCAATGTAAAACTGTGGAGGCACTTTTTAGACGTTTTCAACTGTCTCCCTGTGGCCGCTGTAATTGAGAATCAGATCTTCTGCTGTCATGGTGGCATCTCACCGGAGTTTCTCAAGCCCGAGTACACCAATTTGGAGGATCTTAAACAACGAATCCGAGCCATTCCACGACCTACAGATGTACCCGAAGAGGGTGTTGTTTGTGATCTTTTATGGGCAGATCCACTAAATCCTGACATGTTGGATCCCGACGCGGATGAACTTCCACCAATATTCACCGAGACGGGATTTGGACCAAATGAACGTGGAGTCTCGTATGTCTTCAGTCCCGATGTGGTAGACCGGTTTTTGAGTAGATTTGGACTAGATCTGATGGTTAGAGCACATCAAGTGGTGGAGGATGGTTATGAATTCTTTGCAAACCGATCATTTGTAACTATCTTCTCAGCGCCAAATTATTGTGGTGAATTCGACAATGCAGGTGGCATCTTTTGTCTCAGTCGTAATGTCACCGTTAAACCGAACTCAAATGAAGAGGAGATTGATTTAGAGGGCAGCTTCCAGATCCTATATCCGGAGAAACGAAAATCCTCCTCCGCTGTTCGACGAAGCAGCACTGCTAAGAAGTACGTCCCGCCTTTTGCCTCTTCTGGTATAAGCGTTCTTTAAATTGGCAAGGAGTGAAGACTTAGGTGTTGTTTTAAGTACTGCCACTTCCTAATTCCTTCCAGTTCGATGAAGACGCTCCTTTTAAGGACACAATTTAAGCTAGAGCTGAGTTCGTTCATGATCTACCAGGTCAGTGAGCATAAGAGGTTAAGTCCCAGGCCGAACGAATTACCACAGACCAGACGACCTCATAGACCTGCTTTGCATTCATCCACTCGCCCACTTCTTGAAAGGCTCTTTCCGTTCCCCAGTCCATCCACCCATCCGCTCCGTCCTCCAGCCCACGCAGCCCCGTTCAGGTGAAACGACAAGACCCCACCTCACTCTAAGACCATTTCTCGACTAACATTCATCATCCACATTGGTTCCAGGTCCACAGGAGAACAATTGTGATCTCTCTCAACTGTTCCTTGTTCTTTTTCTATTTTAGCTACTGAGAACGCATTACCACCATCCCTTCTTCTTGTTCTTCTCCCTCGAAATTGTGAATCCAACCACTGTCCCACTACGATCCGCTAAGAGATTATTAACAGCGCGCCATTACACCTCTTCATTTGAATTTGAAGTTATGTCTTCTGTGTTAGACCTGGACAAAAAAATATTTAATTATATTTTTCAAGATCAATGCCTTTCAAAGTATGTGTGTGTGCGCGTGCGTGTGTGAAGGCGCGTATGTTCTCGTGATTCAATCACACCTTTTTGTTCTTCCTCCCCTCTTAAAATTTATGCTTATTACATTTCAGTTTGTGTCCCTCCCTCTTTATTAGATGCCAAACAATCCTCTTTCAGTTGTAAACAACAACAACAACAGTAACAAAAAAAGACACCACAAAAACGCCAATTTTTCAAGTCTGTCGAATTCTCATTACTCTGTATGCCGATTCCCAAGTAGGGCCTACTCACGCCCTCACTACCTCTCTAAATCGAAGTCGATCAACCAATATCTCTCCCACTTGATTTTCTCGGAAAAAAAACGAAAAAGAAGGATGCCGATAGGTCGAGCCTGTACTGTCCAATGACAAATACGAATGCATGAGGCTGATAAGTACGAGTAGGTGGAAGAAATATGCCCAAGTTCAGACTACTTTTATCCAGGCAAAGCCGGGGAGCTGTAGCGTGTAAATAGACTACAAAAATTCATGTCATTTGGCATTGTTGATTAGCGCCTCGTCGAGGAATGATCATGGAGTGAGTGGAATGCTCCTCCAGATCGCACTGACGTAGACAAAGGGTACCAGAAAGACAAGTCATCAATTACCTTCTGCATAAAAAGAATGTGTGAAGGTGGGAGACGACTTTTGACACCTAAAATGTCAAGGGAACCCTTGCGCCCATCGATATTCAGGTCTTCCCTAACAGACCCCGAGGAGGACCCAAGGCGCTACATGACCACGACACGGAAAAACAATCTTGAAGTGATGACTCAGTTACGGCTCGAAGGGGAGTAAAATATTGCCAGTTCGACAATGACTTAGCTTCGAATATAGGGCGAACAAGTGGAAAAAAACACTTATGTTGGTTTGCTTTAAGGTCAGTCATTAGTCATCGCAAGGCCAGACAGGGGGGAGGAGAGACGGACAAAAATCTGCAAATGGTTAAACAAGAGGTCACATCTCCAACACCAGACCTACTTGAGGAATGTCCTTAAAAATAGCCTAGCCCACGCAGATAGAATGGAGAAGGCAGACAAGCGTGAAATACAGAAATTTAAATAACAAGGGAAGGGCTGATTAACATTATTTGACAGAAAAGAAAGGCGCAGAGGAAGATTGGTTATTTCTTTAAGGTAAAACTTAGCTTTGGACGAACCCGTTTCCGATTGAGGATAATCTCTTGCTCTTTCTTTATCCGCCGTTGTTCTTCCGCCTCCAAACGTTGCTTTTCTTCCAGCTTCCTTAGTTCCTCCTCATACTGCTTTTGGCGTATCTCCTCCTAGATGGGAGAACCATGAAATCAGTAGATAATGCGGTGGGCGGAAAACATTACTACTAATAAGTTCCAAATAGAGAAATCATAATCCTCATGCCTTCCTCGGGTCACAGGGTTGCAATATGAACATTTGGAGAGAGGTAGAGGCCACAAGTGAGCAGGTGAGTTCACACAGAGAAACGAAAAAACCAATAAAGTGGACAATACGAACAAGAGGGGGAAGCAAAAGTGACTTTACCTCCTTCCGGCGCAGTTCGCTTAGTTCCTCTTCACGTTGACGAGCCAAACGTTCATTGAGCTCTTTCAATTGACGCTCTTCTTCCTTAACAAAAAAAACGGAAGATGCAATTAAAATAAATCGCAATTTGTGAATAACCAGTCTTGTTAGAATCACAGCTACGTATAATGGGAGTAGAAATGCACAATAAAATTAGCAATCAAAATAGGGGGGTAAAAAGGTGTGACCAAAAACGTCATACCTCCTTTCGGCGCTTTTCTTCCTCTTCTTCTCGGGCTTTTCTCTCAGCCTCCTCTTTTCTTCGCTTTTCCAAGGCCTCCCTTTCAATGGCGACACGCCTCTCAACCTCAGCATTAAATTCCACTTCTCGTTCCTTCAGTAGAACAGCTAATTCTGCTTCAAGGTATCTTTCCAAGCGTCTCGCAACCTCCTCTTCAAGGAGTTTGGATTCAGCCCATTGCTGACGACTGAAAAGCAATTTAGTGCAAAAGAAACATCGAAATGCGCAAAACATGAACTAGGTTCGGCATTAACTTGCAAAAATAGGTTCTGATTCAAAAATGACAATAAAGATTACGTAAGCCGCTCCTCTTCAGCCTTCATTTCCTCCTTCTTCCGTTGTTCTTCAAGTCGCTCTTTTTTAGAAGTACCGTTTTTTAAGCCATTATGCGAATGACTTTCACTACTGCTTGAGCTGTGAATACGTCTATTTAAAAAGTGAGATCTTTGAGTGTGCCAACTTTGTCTTGTTCCGCGAGTAGGACCTGGAGAGACCAGAATTTTCATCGTCTTTTGCCATACAGAGAAAAATGACACAAAGGTTAAATGGCAATAGGCTGAAAGGGAGAATAGAAACGAGTGATTCTATTGGTCAAGATTTTGCTTGACACATGTATGGTAGATCACTAACTCAATGACACACTATCCAATTGGCATGATCTGGCCATTAAAATTGAAACGTATTTTAACATGATAATTATGGAGCAGACTATAAAAGCGTGTAAGCTAGTGTTGGTACAAAAGAGAGGACAGAATTTCCGTAATTGCAAAAATGAACTCGTGCATAATTTTAGCAGACTGCAGGCTTAAATATAATTAATTATTTCGCATTCCGCTTAAGTTATTAAAAAATTGTAGATATTTCTGAAAATTGCATGAATATGTTTTTAAATCGGTAGATATAACTGACACAAACGTTTTAATTCATCGCCTATTGTCATTAACATTTTAACTGCGGTGTGAAAGTCTGAATTACAAGAACCATAGCAAAGTGGAAAATGAATTGCTAACTTGCAGGAAAGCTGAGCTACCTGCAGCGCTCCGAGGCCATAGGGTTTGACGTTTGGTTAAGGCAGAAAATTGTTTAAGCGTGGCGTCGGTGTTCATTTCTTCGTCTTCTCTCCGCGATTAGCCATGGTGTGAGGAGGTTGAGCATACTTGGGCATCCTTAATGTATTAGACGAAATATTGGATAGGCAGCATGTAAAGGGGTTGAGGGGTAGCAATGCCTACGTCAAAAGAATTGACTAGCTCTGTTAGTGAAGGATTCAATTCGCTTCCATTCCTCCCGTCTACATGGTACGCTCAATAAACACTAGCATTACTTATTCGGCTACTATACACCAATCGTTTCCTCAACTCTCGATTCCAGTAGCCAGCCGCCTTGGCGCTTAGTTGGCGCCGGTATCATCTAGTCTCAATTGCTTCTACAGTTCTGCGAAGCACGCCCTACCTGATCGCGGTTTTCTTTTGTTTTTTTTTAAAAAGTTCCAACGCACTAAATGCCTCTTTCCTACAATGCTACCTCCTTTTCTGAGCAGACTTTTCTCAGCAATTTTTCATTTATTTTTAGGTGTAAACTAAAGTACTTCACTAGAAAACACTCTATTCTGAATTATTACAGTGGTTCCAAAGCTCGCATTGCTATACTTTCAACTTTGTAGGTAGCATGACAGACCTGGATACTATTTTGGTCCTCAAGCCTCTAAATTAAGACCTTTTAAGCCTTTACTCCCGGCCTTTTAAAACAAGGTGCGTAGCAGATACGGCACCGTGGCAAACCACGGGCAAAGCGATGCTGCACCACGAACCCACTCCAGCTTGTATTTTCTGGCAGTTAATAAGAAACATTCCCCCCTGATAGTTTGACATTGACATGACGCCAACAAATCGGTCTATAGCGCACATAAGCCAGTTTTGCAGGTCCCATTGCCAGATCAACTCACACTGATCGATTTGTTACACAATAAAGTTTTCCTTCGTAACATCTTCTCAGCTGTACAAAAATATCACACAAACTGGACTCTCCGAGTTAGGGTGTGTCGAACTTCAGGAGTCTGTTGGAACACGGTGCCCTCCTGATCGGGTGATTCCGCCTCCCGAAAGACCTTCTCCGACACTTCCCGATGCACCGAGGTGACAATATCTAACAGGCTTCTCGACCTTCCATACACCTCCAGGTGGTGACACAGCGTCTGGATGTAGATAGATCCCTGCTGCGAATCTCTTTGAGCCTTGAAACCCGCCAACGTGGCATAACTCAGTAAAAAGTCCGCAAAATTCGGAACCAGTCGCTGTTTTCGCGGCAACTTTGCTGCAATTATTGGCGGCTTCTCTTCCGCATCCTCTGTCGCCTCCTCAACTGCCTCCCCCTCCACCTGTGAAACACCAATTTCAAGAGGATTTGGGGACGCTGATCCAGGATTCGTGGGTGCTGCATCTTCGGCGCTTCCAGCAGCTGGCAACGCGTAGCCGAACTGATATTCGTCGCCACGACAGGCTTGAATGAAAAAGAGCTTCGGTTTACCAGCTAGAGATGGACACCTTTCTGCAGTGAAGTCAAGAGTTAACTGGTGAACTGGAAAGGCGTCTCCGTTGACTCCATAGAGTTCTCCCAGCCCTCCATGGGTCATGATCACAGCAACAAAAGCATCATAAGCAGAATGATCAGTTTTGTTGCCAATACAGGCAAGTTCAGAGCGCATTTCGCCGGACGACAGGTTACGAAGGACCTTTACAAGGAAGCCGAGGCCGCAGAAGACCTTCTCTACTCGTTTTTCGTCCTTGTCACAGCCGCCGCGATTCTGTAGCAAAAGAACCGGTGTTTTAGCTCCGATGACTTTGTAAATAAGCAAGTGTTTGCGATCTCGCTGTATCTGGTCCTGTAGACCATCTGTATGTTGAAATTTCACCAGATTTTCACGATGTCATGGGACTGGAGGACTGTCGTGAACATAAGATCTGTAGAGTGGTCTTGTAGATTTAATCAAATAGCTCCGATTTTGAGCAAGCACCAAATTACGCATAAAATGAGCATGTTTTAGACACTTACCCGACCTTGAGGAGTGGTTAGCCAATGAACTTCTTCAATGAAGCTCACAAAAATTTATGTACCTCTCAGTCCTCAACGCTAATGGTAAGTCTTTATCAGAGCTGGCACAATTAATGCCTCGGCTAATGTATTCCAAGGTACGAAGTAGGTTTAGGGTTGGAAAATGCCTCACCTGAAACTTGGGATGCCAGTAGGTCATGTTGTTGATCACGACGCAGATACCACGTCGTGAACTTGCCATGGGATAGTATTCGGCGGGATCCATCAAACTAGCCTTTCGACGCGCCTTCAGGGAGACGGGACGTGGTCGGTGGACCTAAGAGACGAGAATTTAATGACCTGTTAGCTTGTAAAATCAAACATGCATATGCCTGCTCTATCTCCACTGATCTTGCATCGACGATCAGCCTTCCTCTGCGTTGATGTGTCGGTGCGAGAAGCTGCGACTCATCGACCGACCAAAGTCAAACAATAAGCATAAATAACCAGTACGTTTTGGTTCTTTACGCCTTCCGCGTACTCACCGACACAGAGACTGGTCGGCTGACTGACATAGGATGAGAAATAGCTCCCGTATTCCCTAGTTTGTAAAACCACCGACTACATTTTTTGCCCATCTTCAAAAGATCCATTCACTATGCCCTCCCCTCTTCAGATTAGAGTTACCCACTACTCCACCTCTGCAGCACTTTATTTGCTTTTGCTCACTCTTGATGCATCCTGCACAACTGAGGTTATTCACTGCGAGCAGTCTATTCACTTAAGCCCAAACAATCACTATTGAAGTCTGCTCGTCACAACTTGAAGGTGAGATGAAAAGACTGTCGCAGATATAGTCGAGAATAGTCTCTAGTCCAGTCACTGGAAGAAATGCTGCACACATTGCATCGCTAACCCAACTTACGAGGTGACTTCATGGCTAACTTAAGGGCAGGCGGATGAATAGAGGGAGAGGCAGAGGCAGAAAGGAAGCAAATAGGGGTACCGTCTTACTCTCCCCTCACAATTTGGAGAAGCCCTGTCCCTTCGGAAAGTGGAGGATGCCGTAGTACACAACACACTCGGCAGGAACTACTCATCCTTATGGAAGATGAGGTTATTTATCCAGGTCCCTCCAAACAATGAGTGGCCCCTCTTCCTACCTTTCATGTTAGACAGCCACATGACTGTATGCGAAACAGTGTCGACAGTTAGGAGGTAGGAGCGGTCCACATGCTCTTGCCTCCTCGACACGGTCCACATGAGCAGACCCTCCGCTCTCTTCCTCATCACTCTGCAACACTTCCTCCTCTATAAACATGCTCACATCCCTCCCAGGAGCTTAAACCGGAGGAGAGACGCACTGAATGCGATTGAAGAAAGTGCTGGTCAGAAAGAGGAAAAACCAATTTGTTTCCGATCAAAATACTTTCCTTCAAGCGATATCAAATTTGCTTATCAGGTGCTCGCAAAGAGTTTGAATGCCTCTTCATTCCCGCCCTCTTCCACTCACTTCGAGATTTCGTCTGTACGGTGGAGTGATTTCACTGTCTACTCTAATAGCCAAGTAGCCCCTGCACCTACTTCTCAGATGGTCTGAACGGGAGACCTCATTTCCATAGTACTCATTCCCATAGATGTGGAATTCCATCGGATTCATAGTTTTTCTTTTTGCGTTTACTACCACACAGTCGCTGATTGAGTGCATTTTAATTTAACGCTCGTTCTACAATTTCCGGAGTGGTAAACCCATCACACTCCGTTAAGCGTGAATAAGGCATTCATAAAGCTTCCACATCCACTTCTTTGTAGCTTCGAAGCGGTGCATGCGAGAGACGAGGAAGTAAGGATGGAAGCATAGCGGAGGAGGAGGAGGGAGGAGGAGGAGGGAGGAGGAGGAGGACCACGACTAAGTGCTCGTGTTGATGCACCAAAGAGGGAGAAGCAGGAAGATGTAGTTACAAGAACGTGTGGATACAGGGGCACCAAGTGGTGGTATAAGCCCCCTTCCGTCTCTTTGTCAGTTGACAGGTCCGAGAATGGATGCGTTACTCCAGACGTCCAAAAGGAATGCGAAAAGGACCCAAAAAATATCAATTTTTAAAGACAAAAGCTACGATTAAAGCTTCCACCTTCCAACTGTCACCTTCTTCCGGACTACGTATCTGACAATTTCGAGTTATTTAAGCTCCATTTGACAAGGCATCAACGACAACTCACCACTGCTCTCTTGAGTTGAGATCGAGAAAGGAGACTGGGTACCTTCTGTCGAAGTATATCCCACTCCCTTCGTTCCATTTTCAGGCTGTACGATCGAGGCCTACTCGTCTCCAAGGTGTCCGATTCAACATTCAAGTCCAGTGGACCTGGCAAATGATGACAAAGTTGACAACTTTGCATGAAAAATTATCAAACTTCATGAAGGATTAAGTAGAGCGGTTTTTAATGGCCGCTATCTTCTTTGATGATGGAAAGTCCTTTGGAATTCCAATTTGCCCACCAGCATCGCTTCCACCCATCCACCTGTTTTTGGTCTGGAAAGAAGCTCACCTTTTTCATTTTGCCTGCCTATGGGCACGCAGAGTAGCAGTTTGTTAGCTTACCCACCGCTGAGAGAATTATCCACCCACCCGATAAGACTAGAGCGGCTTAACATTGACAGGAAGAAAGCTCATTTCAGCCGCTTAGCTGACTACGCTTGTGACATCCCACCCATGACCAGCCCTGATCCAGGCGGACAACATCGAAGAAGATGCTGACGGCCTTCCAATTTTGCATTCCGCGTGGAGACTGCCAATGAAGCAACATTGCCAACCAGGAAAGGCAAGAAAGCAAATGATGGATGGTGAGGGTTTTTAAGGCTAAGGGATCGTCATCACATTCCGAAACAGGAGACTTAACTGCACCGACTTCTTAATCAGCTTCAAAAGAACGACGGCTATGACTCCCTTGCGCTGGTTCAACATCTAACCCAAACCGTGGAAGAAGTGAACTCAAGTCAGCCTCTCTAGCCATCCATACCAAAGTGAAACGCATTGACCAGGAGAATTGTTTCATGGACATCAGGTCTGTGGAGATAGCACATAGTTTGTATAAGAAACGCGCAAATTTTGACTCAACTAACGTCCTCAATGCGGTCCACAGGGTGTAAAGTCCTCATGTCTGAGGCGAAGGCGAGAACACTTGGAGGGACAAGGAAGAGAAGCCATACAGCAAAGTGATCTGGAGTCGAGTTTGAGGCAATTTACACCTGTCTCAATTTACCAGCTCTTTTAAGGAATGCATACACTAATGCCCCGTCAGGATGGCACTAAGAGGCGTTGACTGCTGGCAAATGGAGGAAAACCGGAAGATCGCTCATGAATAGTCTGTCAGAGGCGAGCCAAAAACTGTCCAAGGAAACTTTTGCAAAGGAAAGGCAAAAGGGAGAAAAAAATTGAACCTATAAAACCATCATTCAAGGATTTTCCAAATCTGTGTAGGAGTTTCGGTGTAGCTGCTGACCATAATGACCTGTTAGTACCAGCTATGGGAAAGGTTTGTAGTTTATAACCAAAGGAAACTTGCAGCAAAAACAGGCAAGAGTCACTAAAGCCCCTGGAAAAACCACGGAATTGTTAAGACCTAGTCAACCAAATGAACCGTCTCTCCACAATTTGCAACTCTTGAAGACAAAGAAACGGAGCCAAAAGCAATCAACAATAAGCGCTCATTTACTACACATTTGTGAATCCTGAGCACCCGAATCTCTTCCATGAGAATGGCGAAGAATGATTCGCTTCACTCGCGGTGGGGAGAGGTGAGGATAAAAAAAAATCGTGGTGGAACGTAAACAGATGGGTTCTGCCCACATGGTGCACACTAACAGATGTCAGACGACAGCCGACTTGCAAGAACCATGACAACTCTTTGTTCACTGACTAACCCACTGAGTCCCTTGTGAGGAGAAGTGGCTTTCTTGATTCAGACCCCTCGAGCACAAGCCTTAACTTGGCTTTGTGTTTGGTACATTCCAGATGAGACTGCTGACTAGCTAATATGTTCCCCTACTCAAGGCCAAACAAATGTAGCCAAGGGCTCTCAACTTTGTGACGATGAGACGTGGAGAGACAACAGCTTAATCATCGCTCCTGGAAATATCGAGGGCTAGTCCATTAGTCATTGAGAGGACAAGGCGATGTAAGTTCGCTTTTCACAAAACCGCATAGAACACACGACAAAACCCACACATGGGATGACGTTGTTTCACATTCAAGGATGGGTAGATACAAAATGGATGGATGGACGAACTTAAACCGACCGGGGAAAAAAAGGGGCAAATGCATGGAACGGCTCCCACCCTCAATCTCCGTGTTCTCCCCCTCTGTTTTCCCAAGCTCCAAGTGATGTTGAGAAGGGAGGAGGAGCTAGATACCGATGCGACTACCTCAAGAAACCTACTCTTGATTGTTTAAAAACCTAATTTTACATCCTTAAACACCACGACCACCCAGGTCCATACCTTAGCATGTTCCATACCACTGATCCTTCCACTCTGTGGCGAATTCAGGTCTTAGGAGGTGCCCAAATTTACTGCTTTTTCATTGAGTAGGACAAAATGAACAATTTAAAGATAAGCGGTTGAATGCCATCGTGGACACACTTTAAATACGTCCCCTTCCTCCCTTTCGACCAATTTACCTTGGGGAATGGTTGACTTGACCTCACGGTGAAGGTAGGGCCTTGCTGAAATGCTTCCTCCGTTTGACGCCTCCTCAGAAGACGACTTTTTTGCAGGCATCAGAGCTGCTATTACCGCTCCTGTTGGCGAAGTTGGCATCTCCACACCAAGCGACGTTTTTTGCAGTTTTCGGCAACCACCATCCACCTCGGATGCCCTCGCGACCCTTTGAAGGGTTGAGTTACCTGGTGGGGGTGATTCCAAGGGTAGATTTGCTTCGTACTCCCGACCTTTGAACTCGTCGTTATCGTTTTCAAGATTGTCGGTAGTATTGAATGTCGGCGAGAAGCTGGCCAGGAGTTTGGTCATTTTGATGTTGCGTAGGACGTATTTGGCCAAAGAGAAGGCTGTTTGACCCTGACAATTGTGCGAATGACGTGGACGAGCTCCGTAGGAACAGAGAAGGCGAGCCATTGCATAACTGAAATGTTTGATTTGATAACCTGCTAAGAAGTGCCGCTAAACCTATAAAATGGGCTCGATGCATATCTACTTCAAAAACAAAGTTGAAGATCTTGTAGTCATGGTCCGCCTTATGAGCCGTTGAAAAGGCTGTGCCCGTGCTTTCAAACCTTTTATTGGCAAATCAGACACTGCATCAGTATCTAGAGTAGATGTCGACTGTAGGTGAAATTTTCTACTGAAATCCGATTTAATCAACCCCAAAATTTAAATGACCTACTTGTTTGTCTTCACTGCCCAATGTAACGGCGTATCGCCATTCCTATCCTTCAGCTGATTCAGCTTTTGAGAGCCCTTGCCAGCCTGTCCATGGAATTGGTGTTTCTGCTGATTCGCATCCACTGCTGCTGACGCTTCCCCCTCCTCCTCCTCCGATGACGAGGACGTCCAACCACTTAAGCAGCCATCCAGCAGGGTATTTGCGGCATGTAAAAGCACTACTGCACATGAAGCACTATTTCGACGGACTGCCATGTGTAGCGCTGTGACGGCATAGGGCGAAGCAGTGGGTTGTTTAAGCGAGGAGAGGATACGATGCGGTTTAAAAGCTGTATTGTGGATTGGTAGGAGAGCCTGTGCAAGCCTGGCATCACCAAGATCAACTGCGGTATGTAGAGCACTCCATCCACTGTCTCCAGCTGTTGCGAGAAGATCGACTTTACCCGTTGAGACCAAAAGTTTAACCTTGAAGCGAGATGGAGAAGGTCGGTACAAAGCCTCTCACGAATCAACACCCGCACCCTGCTCGAATAATACACTCCTCAGCCTTTAGAAGTGGCATCAAGGAAACATATTCAAAACCTTCACTCTGGCCCAGTTCGTTCGACATGCAGCAATAGGTTCAACCACATTTCTTTAAAAAAGGGGGATATCTTTCCAATGACAAGTCTTTGCCCTTACTGAAGAAGATGAACAAACAGCTGCCTCTGCACTCCTTTCACTTCAGTGAGGCTTACAGATCCCAGCAATGTCTCATTGATTTTCAGCTCATCTTCCACTGATTTTCTGGCATAAGTGCAAACGACTTATTCCACCACTGATGCCTGTTGTCACTGCGTCAACACAGGAGCGCATCCATCATTGGGTGATTCATTACCCTGGTATGTTTGTTAATCATTTTTGGGAGGCACTCTTCTCTGTCGTCGCACTCTGCTCCTACACTCTCTCGAAATGCCTCACGACGGGTTTGAACTTGACCTTTGGAACCGAGTTCAACTCGTTCCGTAAAGAACACAGGACAGGCTGAAGTCGTATTTACTGCATTCCTTCGATGGAGGCTTGGCGAAATGATCATAAATCCAAACCAGAAGAGAATTGGGGCCCAGCACCACAAGCAGCAAAGTAACTAGAGACTGACACTAAAATCCACGCTTTGTAGTGCATGAATAAAGACAGACCAGTGGAACTCTAGATCTCTGCAACTCTCAATAAGTCAGTCCGGCGAGCTACATCAGGCCTTCCTGCACCCACTTTCCACACAGATCATGTCACGAGTTTAACAGAGATCTGCAATTTTATTGGCTAAGATGACATCGAAGCACATTGCTAATTGGTTAGGCCAGACAGCAGTAAATCATTTCACAATCCAACTTAAAGGTCAAAAGGTTCCCCCACAAACTAGGCTATTTGAACATCGGCACTAACATATTCTTTTAAATTGGGCCCTTAAAACAAAGAGGAAACCTGAATATCAAATGCGTTATAATTTTCTGAAGAAGCCTGCTTTCGAGGGAAACAAGTTAAGACTGGAGGCGGCGTATAAACGCATGGATAATTTCTCAAGCACTAATTATTATAAGCTTGTAATTAATTTGAGAAACTTTAGTGGGGGTGAGTCACTCCAGACGTTAATTTTTTTACCAACATTGTGTATATTGAAGTAAATAAATAAATATGCTTAGCCAAAATGCCACGGATCACTTTAAAGTTTACGTAAAGTTTCTGCGGTTACTGGGGATTAGGAGAGGGAAACAAAAAGTTTCCCAAAACATTCCATCCAAGTAAAAATGCCACACCATTGAACAAAGAACAAATGATACAATTCGGTGCTTTTAGTTACTCACTTCTTTAACTAAACCCTTTAGCATTTTTGTTATGAATGGAAGATAAGTGCCACCGTTGATAAGATTCATAGGGAAGACCCTTTTCCTCAATTGGCAGAAGAGCCCTCCCCAAGTTATTTAGAAGTGAAAACCCGGAAGCCTTGTTGTTTTTAGCGTTTAAAGGAACTGCTGGAAGTTTTCATTCGTTAGCTGTCAGATGAGCTGTGATCGAAAACACTTAATGCTCAGCCATTCTGTCATAATGCCAAACTGCTGCGTCTTTTCGTCGACGCCAATGCCGCATCTTACATTATTATGAATTTATCAGAGTGATTTAGTGATAAGAAGCAGCTACTGTACCGCAGCTAACGAATCATACGTCGACAGTATATCAGGAGACCTCATGAGGAAGTGAAGGCAAATTTTTGTTTATCGGAACCTGAGAAGTTCTCGAAGAAAACCAACACCAAATGGGAGAATGAAAGTCTAAGGTTCTTTTAATTAATGGTTACAGCATCACAAGAGCCTTCACAGATGGAGATCATTACGAGCAGTTTCCTAAACTCATCATTCAGTTGAATTTTGGCCCGACTCTTGTCTGTCGCCTCTCAGATGACACCCAACCAGTGGAGAGGAAACCATGTGATTGCGTGTACTTCCAAGTCGGCTGACGAGCCGTTTGGACTGACGTGATGCAGCTTATTTGGTAGCAATAAAAGCAAGAAATAATAGACTACAGGCACATATAAACAAGCAAACTCACCGCTTCTTCGAAACGTTTCTCCACAGCAATGTGGAGGGCAGTTTTGCCCTCCAAATCCAGCCCACTCATCAGCACCAAATCCACAAATTCTCCAGCATTCTCCAGGATCCACTGCAGTTTCATCTTGAAGACAGCACCATCCGCACTCTCTAGGGCTAGAAGCAATTCTCTTCGAAGCAACTGCAGTAGTATTCCTGCATCCGCTGCCGAGGTGGATGTCGAGGTGGATGAGGGTAGGCGTTTGATATTCCTCAACGTTGTCTGAGGCATTACTTGTCGTCTAGCCGTGGAGAGCACGGAGGTCCCACCAAACGCAAACACCCTCCATGCAAGGCACTACTGCCGAAATGAAAGCCAGTCATGAGGCTAGGCTGTCGACGAATCACATGTCGTATCAGCGGTTGTAAACAGCACCGCTGTTTGGCTGACTTGGGTGGTAGTCGAGTGCGCGAGAATCTGTCAACAAAGTCTAATTGACCAATCAAAAGAGGATGTTCTTTTCTGGCTAACTCTTGTGTCGGATTCTAGGTTACGAGGCGGAAGAGGTTGGAGAGAGGCGAAGCAGAGGGCTAATTCACTTGTTGATCAGCAAGAGGGCCTTTGCCACCCTTCAAATTTGTTTAAAATGGCAAATTATTTTTCTCCGAAAAAGTGGTTAGATTTTCGGTACGGTGTTAGGGCAATTGAAGTAGGACTGCTTGTGAGACAGGTGGGGAGATCACATTGCATTGGGACAAAAAATTGGCCACGAATGTCTGCAGAGGGTTGCCTCAAGTCTTGCAACTGGGTCAGGAGTGACCTTGAAGGGTGGGTGAAGCGATTGGTGGAACGGAAAGAGGCATGCAAATGCCAGACTGGTAAGATGTTGTTTTATTGCAAAGAGCCTAAATGGAGTTGATGTATTTTTGCGCAAATGCACAGAGCAGACAAATAATTGAGCGATGGTTTTGCAAAAAAAATTATAGCAAGCAGATGGAAAATGCTTCACCTATGGTATGGAAGGACGCACTGCCTTGCAAAATTCCGCATTTACAAAGCAATTCATCACCAGGCAAATGACTAGCAACTTGGTCCTAGATGGGTTTGGAAAGTTCGACACAGCTGCGTGATTTCGAGCCTTAGATTAACCCATTAGATGCTTTGAAGAGGTGAGTACGGGAATGCAATGGAACTGGAAACTTGGCTAGGAAGCAAGTAATTGCGATGTGGACTTCAACAAGCTCGTTTGCAGACTAGTTGCTAATAGACGAACAAGAACGCGGGGAAGTCTTCGACTTCGAGGTCGTGGAAGGAATGCTGGATGCATGTATCCAGGAGATTGAGTCGGCGTTAATGTTTGAATTGGCGGGACCACTGAAGTGGTCTGCCACAAATTTAGGTAGCTGCTGACGGTGGGATGAGTTCTCTAATGGACACTGCCGTCACTCACGTCAGCATGAATGCATTTGCGTTAAAGAAGGAAGCATGAAATCGGAAGTCTTTATCATGTTGAACTTTTTAACTTCGTAAAAACTCCGCTAGTAGCTGTGTTATATTTTTCTTGGACTTAGATGCGGGAGTGAACAGAGTTGTTAATGCTCTTGTTGATTGGAAGGTGGGCAGAGAGACTGGGGAATAAGTGCCGAGTTAGTAGTCTAGTAGGTGGTGCGATGTCTCGACCAAACGAGTGCCGTTTGGTCGTAGTCATAAAAGCAACACCAAACAGCAGAGTTGCCTTGAAACGCATAGCAACTAGATGAAAGAGATTACGGCACCATCATAAATCGCCTTATGGCTTACGCTGAAAGGCGACTGTGCTATTGAATGCCCATTTATTCGCACGAGGCACCTTGTCCATAATAAAAGGATGCATTCCT
This sequence comes from Taenia hydatigena, assembly GCA_036345935.2. NCBI lineage: Eukaryota > Metazoa > Platyhelminthes > Cestoda > Cyclophyllidea > Taeniidae > Taenia > Taenia hydatigena. The sequence continues at coordinate 10,825,108 of JADWOT020000010.1, forward strand.
CTTCAAAATTTGCTCACGGCAAAGCATTAAGCTTTCCACATAAACTGTCGCAGTCATTATACTTCACGACCGGACAGCTTAAGAGGTCTAAGCAGATGAGTAGAGTGGGGCGTATATAATTGGTTCTGTGAGACATGAGAACTACCCTAGGGCCATCGCCCCTAATTTAGCTTTTTTAATCCTAAAACAGAAAGAATAATGCCCAAAGGCATTAAAAAATCGAAGCATATGCCACGTGGGCAATCATCACTTTTCCGCCTTATCAATGGCCAAAGTGGATGCCGAGCCAACTTTCCTGTGATCATTCCGTACTGAACTTGTAGAATGAAAAGCAGTCGATTCAATTATGTCCGCAAATTGGAGGTTGAGTTGCGCCCGGTTAAAATACCTTCCAAACCGTAAAGCAGGCTAATGCACGTCATGTGAGTCGATATACTACTTATATATATAAGTAGGCAAGCTGCGTTGCCAAGCTTGGGATTCAATTGCAGTTTTTCAATGAAGGTAAGGGTTTCCTTTTGTAGAGTGAGCCCTCCACCACATTTCTGCCGTCAGTTTGGTCACCTAACTAAGAATAATTGTCTCGGTCTGTCAGTGCTGTCGGTGCAGCTCATTTTTCTCTTTCCGCCTTACTTTGGTATATGACCAGCCATAGCTGTATTCATTTACACAGTTAATGTGGAAACTAAGAAAGACGCTCAACAAAAATTTGCCCCGGTTAACATTGGATTGACGACGGCACATACTCCTCGATTGCACGCAACCCTAGCTACGCATTTGATAGTCGCTTTGTGATGCCCTCTGGCTCACAGGCGTACACCTCCTCCCCTTCTCCTCCACAATTTTGAGAACTTCATCACCTGCCTTTATTACTTTCTAGCGCGCTTCCACTCCCGTCACTCAGTGTATCACTTCCGCTATTCACCTCTTGCCCAGAGGTCTGCATATCAACTTGCAGTCGTCTCTACTCCAGTTTAGCAGGATGAGGTGGCCGATTTGACCTGCATTCGGCCAATAAGACAGCCAGGCAATGACAAAACCTCCACCTCCATATCCAAATTCCTCCACACATACAGGCTCGTAAACGTGCTTGTATCCTCATGTCAGCCCATCAGAAGGCCCGAACCGACATAGTGTAAAGATGTGGTGAAGTGTGGCCTTATAAGACGTCTTATCCACCAATCCCGATTTCTGGCCCTCTTTGGACCCTGATCTCCGGTCTGCAGGCTTTGCAGAACCACAACGACCAACCCATCCGCTGCGAACTCTGAGTGCTCTTAGCTAAGGTTTTGCTCACAATGATGGGACCTGCATTGTAAAAGAGAGAAAGCAATCACCAATCGATAGCAGAGATCAGGTTATGAGGTTGCACCATCAGTAGTGCTTCACTTTCCATACCCCGGTCCGGTAGTGACACCTCACTTGACAATGATTTGTGTACCTCCAATCTCACATATTTTCGCAATGAGTTTTAGGCGAGAGAATAGAATCCATCAGGTGGCAGCAAAATCGGTATCAATAACAGCTGCTTGGGTGGACACGAGTTAGCCCGCCCAACTCGGAGTGTCCCAACGATAGAGGCAACAAATGGGAGGAAGTCCTATCAATGCCAATGAAAGATGATTTGACGCATGAGTGTTGCCTGTTGCTGATCAAGGCGCGAATACTTCTAGGTATCGAGGACTATCCTTCCTCCCTTGATTTATGCAATGGTAGAAAATAAACATCAATAAACAGACGTTAGGAGCTAGTGATTGACGTATGATTTAACTGTGCACGCTCTTAACCCCTCATGTTGCGATAATACGCGCGTTTCAAGGTGCATGACAAGGTATATCCATCGCATTCGAGGATCCTATTCAATACTACCAAAAGCGTTACATTTTTTTAGTCGCACAAGCGAATGGCGCCATGAGGAATGTTAAATGCAGACAGGTGGCAATTTAATTGCAAAAAAGGCATTTTATATGCGATGCTTTAATGAACCACACCCATCTGTGGGTTTGATACTCCTCCAACACATAGCGCATTGTTAAACTCTCTCCGCATCCATTTGCTCATGCCTTTAGAAATCAAATTCACATTTGCACTACTCCAGAGTTGATACTTGCCAAGGGTCTTCTACCCCCTTATCTATTTAAAAATACAACAAAACAGCTTTTGAATTCGCAATTTTACGAGCTTGTCTTACTGGCAAAGCGACTTTTCTAGCAGTACTTTGATTTGGAAAAAACTTCTTTACGCACGCCGAAAATCATTGCCTCGGTAAGGGCACTCCCGTCGAATTTACCCAAAATCGACTAGCTACTCATACAAATTTCAGTAGACCTCAATGCTAAACTGAAGCTGCATGAACAAAAATGATCTTTGGATTGCATTAAAATGCTGTTTGATTTAAGAAAATCGTAATGAACAGTAAACAGTAGGTCATCAAATACCATAAGGCATCTCTACAGCATCAAATTGTCTAATTTTTAGGAAGAAAAACACCTTGAAAGACAACCAAACGGTAGCCAACAATGCTCTAATAGTTTTTTCGGTCCTATATAGCTTTATGACCCAGTGGCAGATGTTGAGGCAATCCTTTTCCTCGCTAAAAAAATCAATGGAATTACGAAACCGAAAATGCTTCCTCGTTCTTAGTGTCTTTATGGTTAAAGATTCAATTATTTAACACAAAATGAAACGAATCAAGCGGTGCATGAAGAATTGATTAAGCATTCAAATATACAGAGCTAGACAGCAGAATCTTTTAGGATATTGCTTTGTGCAGTTCCGTACACGACAACTGGTTTTTCCTGCTTTCCACTGATCCCCGAAAGACTGAGTGAGCGCAACGAATAATTCGATGCTTGCGCACCCACCGCTGCCGCCGTCGACACAGCTTCGGTCGGTCTCTCACGCTGTAGGTTTTGTCTCAACTTTGCAGACGCTATAGCGCCCGAGGTCGCAGGTACCTCAGGTCTCAAAGACATTCCTGGGATAGTAGTTCTTGCCTCGCCGTAACGTGTCAGAAGAGCGCTCTTCGCACTACCAAGAACTGAAGAGATTCGAGCCGCTGGTCCTGCCCCTCCACGTCTACTTCCGCTCCTCATACTCCCGGCCATAGATGGCAGCGAAGCAGTCAAGAAAAGTGATGGAACTCCACCCAATTTGGACTCCGAAGCAGCGCCAATCGCAGAAGCGCCCGGTGGCATTGTCCGAGTAGGCAGTTCGCCCGTACCAGAGGTCAAGTCAGGTGGCATTGATTGAGCCGCAAGAAACCCGCCTTCTTCCAGCAGTTTGTAGTATATCTGCTCACTATAGTGGGCTAACTGATCAACGATGAGGCAAAAGATGCTAAGCAGCATAAGAATTCCGCCAGTTGCTGCAAAGCCCAGTCCCCATCCAACAGTGTTGCGGTCTGAGAAAGGCAGCCACATCCGATCCTTAGACATTAGGCCCATCATTATCGTGATTACTGTTAAACAGGCAACTAAAGGAAAATCACCTTAGTTACTCACCAAAGCTCTTACCGACTACAGACTGGAGGAATATGATAGGAGTATTTGACAACCTGCAGAATTTCGTTTCTATCCCTGCAGCGTTTTGAAGAATGAGCAAAAGGCTTCCAAGACTAAATACTATGTTCACAATTGATGTCACTTGGACGAATATAAACCATGCTAGATTATTTGAGGCTCTTAAAATCTAGGCATCACTTACGAGGATTAATCCAAAACCGAATGTATTTAAATTCCTGCCTAAAAACGTACCAGCAACCATCGTAGGCTTTTGAGATGTAGTCTCCAGCAAAAATGAAATTGTCGAAACAAACTTCCCACAAACCGAGACGGACAAAACCAAAGTTCTCCTGATTTATTGAAACAATCCAGTGTGAAGAGACAAAACTTATAAAGTTAAAGAGGTTGGCAAGACTAGTTAACATTATTGCAAACAAAAATGACAAGCGCCACAAGCTCCGAATTCTACTACACATTTCTCTAACGTCGCAATCAGGTATCACATATTGAAAATACAAAAGGCTGGGGTAAACACGTTCTAGGTCATTTCAGGCCACGGTGTTTAGTAAAACGAAAGCACTGGTCTATGCAACTTGGAGAAGATGGCAAGTTTTCAAAATTTCGTAGACAAAACGCATTAGTTTTGCATTTATTTGTTTAAGTAAATGGTGCGACAGATAAAGTTGAGCGGTCAGGACAGATTTAATTGTCTAGACTAGCGGCAAAATTCATTTTAATTCGGCGAAAAAACCTTTAATTTCGTTGTAAATTATTTTGTGGGAACATTAGTGTTGCACTATTTTTTAGTTTCATGCCTACGACTGTCTCCTTGCGCGAGCTTGCAGGTTGTTATGTGACGGGTTTGTTTTTTATTTAAGAGGAGCAATACCTTGCCACTCGTATTTCCTTATATGCATCTTTTAAGCAAGAGGTAAAAAAATGTGACTATAGCAAAGTTTGTAGGTAAAAGATTAATTCTTTCTAAGGTAAAAATTCGCCCTTTGAATCCCCATTAAGATTGAAGTAATTCCATTTCATCTGAGAAAAAAAGATTTCGTAAAACATTCCATCTTCCTTGCAGGAAAGAGGAGTTGGATGTAGTACTTTGTTTGTTAGAACTGCCGGTTTCTGTCAAGGACACAGTGGTGGTCGTACTGTCCTAGCTGCGTGGGCTGGCCTCCGGGCCATGCCAGCAGCCTATTTCCCTCTGTTCGGTGAATATATGTATTCTACCCTGCCACTTTGCCTTCTTTTGCCTTTAGGGAGCCTCGGGACGCTACAGTGGATGCAAAAAAAGCAATGCTTTGTTTGTTCTGATTACCGATTTTAGTTACTTAAGTGGTCATAATGCTCTAGCCGTGTGGGCTCGCCTCTGGACCGCTACAGCAGTCCCATTTCCTCTCTTTATTGACTTTGTATTCTGTTCTAGTAGTATTTCTTATTTTGCTTTTAAGGAAGTCTTCGGATGGCACAGTGGATATTGCTACACATAGGCTTTGTGTGAGTTGTTAAATCGGCATATGAGGAAGCAGGCAATGCTGAAGATTCGATTTCTTACCGGATAATGCGATGTCAGCTTGACAATGAAGGGCAGAATTGCAATAGCGTTGGAACAGATGACACCATCTAGGATCAATAGACGGCCTAATAGCGCTTCATTTCAAAAAGTAAAATTTTCGAACTAAAGGGTCATCCAAATAGTCCGAACAGTGAAGGAGAATGAGGGGGGGGGGCGCTTTTAGAAGAGGCACAATCAGTCAGAAGAGTTGTCTATCACAATTTGAAGTGAGGGAGTACTTGCTTCAATTACAGGGTCAAATGGCAATGCTTCAAATGCACGAGACCCAGACCACCCGTTGGTTGTCTCTTCCAGCTGCAGCTAACGCTTCCGTTACCCTTAACAGAGGACATTAACTAGCACCTGGACAACTGTCGTCGCCTTCCTGTCGCTTAGACCACTGGGTTATCTGATACGTATCTTGTTGCTGTGCTGGGCTAGCCTGCAGTAGCAGTGGAACGTCGACAGTGAATTTTGTTAAAGTCAAATATGATTGTGATTCGACGACAATTGCAGAAAGTCGATAGACTAGTTCCTGTCCGTTTAAAATTGACTTTAAATCAGCTCCGACTTCCATTAAATTGTGCCTTCATTGATGCCTTCGGTGGTGCATGAAACATGTGACTTTGTTGGTGTTATCTTTGCCGCTAACACTAAACCATTAAATCAACTCTAATGTGACATGCTTGTTTGCATGCAGTCCTCAAGCACACTTCACGCCCAGACATTCCAATGGTTGCATTCACAAAAGTTTTGGTGCCAACAGCGATGCCAAGGTAGCTAAAAGGAGGAGGAGGAGGATGAGGAGAAGAGATCACCGATGAATGCGATCGCAAACCGATAAAGGGTTTGACTTCTTGGGATTTGTTGGTTCAAAACTATGCTGGGAATGCATAAAAGGAAAGTAAGGAGTAGCAGCTATTCCGTCGACATGAGGGATTGGAAAAACACGATGCTCTATAAGCACGTAGCGCATAAATAATCAACCGGTAACGAGCGTTCCATCAAACACTCGTCATGTTCAGCGTGACTCTGCAAGTCGAACGGGTGCCTTATCGTTGGGGCCCAGTGTAGTCGTGGGACATGTGAGCTGCAAGCATACGTAAAGGGCGGCTAGGTCAAGTGGCGCTAGAATGAATGGATCAGCGCACTAAGATTTATAAAAAGGAATAAGTACATTGACTTTTTCAGGGTTTTTTCGCTGGTCACTTGCATCAGGCGGAGCATTAAGCCGACTTTCCAAGTGAGAATTGGCATTGTAGATCCTACAAAGACATCCTTTTGGGCTCCCTCATTTCTTAAGCTTGGTACATTCGAGAAAACGGAAAGAGCTAGTAGCCTCGTTTAACCCAAAGAAGGAGGTAGAATTCAAGACAGACTAGTTGTGCCTCAAACAAATTGACACCTCCTGTACTTAATCACGAAGGCAACAGTCTACTTGATGGTTGGAGCTAATCCAGGCTAGAGACGCCGAATGAGAGTTGAAAATTGGGTCTCAAAAGCTCCCGCAGCAGCTGTCGCTATCAAATCGACTGTGAATACTGCATGGCAAGGTCCGAGGTTCATTACAACTGAGCTTTTATCAAGGCAGAGCATCGAATGCTACTATTTTCACTTAAGAGCGTCATTTTGTGAGGCGAATGCAAACGACTAAGTGCCTGATTGGACTAAAGGCACAGAAGTAGATGAGGCACCACCAAATGACTTTGAGCAAAGCATAAACAAGAGCTGAGGACTTCCGCTTCCTCCTTCCTGTTCACGTGATGAGTGGGTGGTATGAAGAGGTGAGTGATTTGCCAGTGATTGCTCTCCGCTCGACCGAAGTGACAGGACCGGTGAGCCACTCCATTTAACAGCATTGTCGGACCGCAGGACAATACCAAACTCAATGATAAGGAAACATGCATCTTGTACGGACTAGTCTATATGTAGATGAGCTGCAGCCTACAAGAAGTAAACGCGGTTATATTGGGAAGAGTTGCCGATTTGCGAATAGAGAATCAATGGTGGGAAGTAGCTTTCTCATTAACCGATGAAGGTGGCATGACCAAAGTCCTACTCACTCCCTTCCTAGTGAGCACACAATTCGCCGTCGTGATTTTCTCCATCGTTACCAAGAAAATCTGCCGAGGATGATGAGAAATGCGCTAGGAGCCTACAACAGGGTCGCTTGCTGAGTGACCATTCATTTGGGAGAGGAGGCCTTGCTGTACGTCATGGTTGAGGTACTCTACGCCATTAAGACGAACAAGCTCAGTCGGCCGGTCAAAACCACAACCATCACGCACTTGGAAGTAACACGAGTGTTCACTGCATTCAGTCGATATTCCCGATCCCGGAAACCGCAAGGTAAAGGCTAAAACTGCCAGTGTCAGAAGTGATTGCATTTTTTTCCTGCTTTTAGCCCCATACGACAGGATCGTCCACTCCAACCTGACCTAGCAATGCGACCTTAACTTCGTCCAAATTGTATTCTTTTGTAACCACAATCTTTTGTCTCAGACCACGTGCTTGAAGAGAAGGCCGATTTCCCCGACGCGAAGATATGTCGCCCTTCTAATTCCCATTGAGATTGTGTTGATTTGCTTTTATCTGAGATTAAAAAGATTCCGCAAGACAATCGACCTTTGCGTGTCAGAGGTAGTCGCAGGGAGGAGGAGGGCGTCTCCCTTCAACTTCGGAGAAATCAAGGTTCTCGACTAAATGCCACATTTGAAGCAGCGCAAGCATCACAATCAGGTTGTAATCACGCGCTTTGCAAGAGCATTATGTTGCGCATTGCTGCAATATTAGCAACATGTCAAGGACTTAGTATCTATGACGATCGTGACTTCTCTCATTTACATGGAACAATGACCAATTGCTAATCGTAATTTGTGATTCAATCAAATCATACTCATTCCTATCGTGCCATATTTTGAGATACTAATAGGGAATATCATCATAAGTGCATTCTGTTGATGGATCAAGCTGTGCATTGTATGCATTGCAATTGGCTAGGAGCATTGCAGTGCTTATGTTCCTTAGATGTACCTTGTAGACGATAGGCGAGAGGACCATTTTAATCTAATCGTGGACGAACGCCATCGCGCTCCGAAGTCCGAGGCACATTCGTCTCAATTACTTCGGTCTCGCTACCGTAAATCCCCTCTGCACTTGTAATGAAGATGTCAAAACCATCCAACCTTCTTATAGCCGGAGTGACAAAGGGAAAGGGGGAGAGGAAAGGAGAGAATAGTCTACATGCATGATCAGAAACTAATCAACAGCCTGGTCAGTGTTAGGTAGACATGTTAAGGGTTAGCGGTTCAATGCAACTGCACTACAACACTCTCTGCAGTGGCTATGCTGCACACGAGTAGTGGACTCAGCCAGAAGAATTTTTCGCACAACAAACTTTGATGACTGTTAGCCACTGAAGATGATAAGGAAGAAATGGTGCTGCACAAAGATTACCGAACGTGACTTTGACATTTGACTTCTCGAGGCTTTGGAGAAATGCTTACTCAAGCGGAGTGTTTGAGTGACCCTCGACTTTCTACCTTCTTAGTTAGGTTATGAGCTTGAGATAAGGGAAGTGTGACAGGAAGGGAGGCTAATAAAAGTGGCAACACCAAAGGCTTTGGTAAGCTTCTTTCCACCTCTCATTTAGCTTAACAAGTAAAAAGGACGATGCACATCCCTCACTAGTTTCTCTTAAAGTTAATGGAAATAAGTCTCACTTGTCTCGTCCAAAGGCGTCTCCTTCTCAAGCCATTTGAGTGCACCGATGCATCACATCGTCCCTCTCTCTCACAACCAACACAGCTTGCGCATCAGTCGGGTGAATGCTTTAGATGCGTTGACTAAGGATTCTTCATATGCGCTCTGTCTCTCAGAGCAGACAAGTTTTTTTCTTTCCCCTCCTCCTCCCCCTCCCCTCCTCTTCCTCGTTCTGATGAAAAAACGGCGGCCTTCTGTTTGCGAACCCGATTCAACTGCAATTCTTGAGCATCCACTGCAAATCCCTCCCTTCCTCCCTCATTGTTTGAAAGAACACCTTCTTGAAATGATTACAAACAAGACCATCGTTGTCGTAACATTCAACCTCGAATTCGCCACAAATGTTAAAAGAATGTATTTGTGGTCAGAATATTGAAAGCAACGAATTTAGGCAACGAAACGTGTGATATGCTTGTTATCATGCGGCTCACAAGAGCATTTCGCGTCTGGTTCTTCAAGTGGCTGCATTCACAAAAGTGCTGGTAACAGCAGCGATGCCAAGACGGCTAAAAGGAGAGGAAGAAGCAATTGTCGAGGACTACGATTGCAAATTGATGCAAACTTAGCTTCTTAGGATGTATAGAAATGTGGTTTCAAACGCTCTGCACTAGAGTGGTTCAAAACCTACACGGAGTATGTGTGAAGGAAAAGTAAGGAGCAGTTATGCCAATGACATGTCCGACGTGTCTCAACAATGCATAGGGGCGCCTTACCGTTGAGAGCGAGTATCGCCACGGAACCTGTGGGATGCAAATATGCAGAGAAAAGGTGGTTCAGTCACGCAATACTTAAGCTAATGGATCAGTGCATTGTGATTGATAAAAGACGGTGAACGCTTCGACTTCGTTACCGCTTAATTGCATCAAGCGGAAAATCGAGTCACAGTCGAAGCAAGCAAGGACCATGCAGATTTGAACTGATTAGTAAGTGAGTGATAAGTAGACTTGCGTTACATTGTGCAGGAGAGTGAGAAGAGGGACGTCCAGTTTCGCTCGCCTCAGAAGTCGGCATATCTAGATGCAAAACGATTAGTAGAAACAAAAACAGCTTTATCTTACAAATGTGGATCACTTTAGGTCCTGCAACATGCAAACGCGCAGTAAAAATTAGTTAAGGGGTTGCATCATAAGGGAGAAACACACTTCACCAGTATGAACAGTAAAATTGGCCAAAGATAGTCGCATGATTAGCCTTCTGGAAGAGGTGGTGGATGAATGGAATCACCAAAAGCCAAATCAGTTTAATTCAAATCTGCCATGGTTGGGCACTGCTAGTCTCATTGAGGTAGAGACAAAGCAAGGTCTGACGACAGCCTGGTGGTGGCTGATGTGCGTGGGTCTGAGGTGTTTCATTGGATAACGAGTTGTTCCAGCAGATGTCAGGAGTACTTAGCTCTCCAGTATCGGTCCATGCTGAGGTACATGGTCTGGCCCAGAAGAAACACCGGCACAAATTAAACACCTCAACCCGCAACTTGGTAAATGCAACACTGAAGGCTCTGCTACCCACAATGTGGAGAATGTAGCTTGGACTGACAGTGTGGTGCTGTTGCTAGTCAAAACCAATGAAGAGGATTGTGGAGTCGTTTGGGTTGTCTAGCCATCCACTCTACTCATCAGCTTCCTTGCAATGTGGCAGAAAGCACGAAAGACTGCTGATGACATTGAAGGCGTTTGACGAACCAACACTACAGCATCTTAGGCCTGATGACGATGATGTCTCGAGTCAAAGGAGTGCCACACACGACACTTAGTGCGTCGGCCTCGAATCATCTAAGGCTATTAACTAGCGGCCTACTCAATGCTTTCGTGGCTAAAGTAATGAGCAGGCATGTACTTGGATGATAAAATGCAAGACCACGTAAAGAAGGAAGAATGCGGTGTTGTGGAATGAGGGACTGCTGCAACTAACCTCGCATTACAAACTTGGTTATGGAGCAACTCAATTCACTTACCGGTTCTAACTTGGTAAGCTGAAAGGTATGCCAGGCATAGGGCTGTAAATTAGTTGCCAGGAGATACTTTCAGCAGCGTTACACCAATGCGAATTATTCCTAGCTCACCTAATGTGATTCAATTATGCTGCAGCAGTTTGTAGTGCTGTCTGACTGCTGTGGAATAGGTTTGCGTCCGTACTTACCATTGCACGCCGCGATCTCTGGCGATTCGCCTAAATCAAAGGGACACATTCAGTCGCCTCGTAAGGATTTGTGCAGATTAGATCTGCTAACAGTTGGTGTCTTCTAAACTATACTTAACTCCAGAGCACCTCAGCTTAAAAGGTTACTAGTCAAGACGTTGCATTGCAAAGAAAGAAAGTTGGCCGGCCTAATCAGTGCGGACGCTCACTCACCTCCTTGCCTCCAGTCAACAGTAACAACAAGGCTGTTTTGCTTCCCTTCCCATTCCAATGTGGTATAATCAAGCGAATCATTTTGTGTGAAGTTCAGAGCAAATATTCGCAGGTCGGATGCGTCATCTCTCGACAAATTACCTTGAAAGAGCAGAGAAGTCGTCTTTGGTACATTAATTGAGTTCATGAACACGAGAAATGACCTGCTTGAATGGCTAACAAACTCACGGCAGAAAGACGCTGAGTAATGCGAAAGGACGCTGCCCCTCCATTGACACTTAAGGACTCTGTTCACCATAAGAGAAACCTGTATTTCGAAGAGGAAAAAGGACAGAATAGGCAGAGCACAAAACCCTGAGTAAGTGATGAACGGGAGCACACGATCATGGCAATGACATTTCCATAAAAAATGCACAAACCGAGGATTCGCTGTTCGCACCTCCAACAGCGAATTGGACTTCCACATGCGAATACCCCTTGCGGAATCGGGAAAGTGGAAACGATGTGTTCAAGTCGACCTCGCCTGTGAGAGAAAATTTGTCGTGGTTATGCTTCCTGGCTCATCCTCCTCACAACACTCAGGCAGTTGAAGGGCTCAGATGGCACAGCAACCACATGAACTAGTCCAAATGACCCATTTTCCAGGACAAGTGCTTGTATTACTAGTTTATCTCAAAACGGCATCCATCTTGAAGTACTTCTGCAAATACTTCTCTCTCTCCATCCACTCACCTTCCTTTGGCTTCTTGAAATCACATTTTGGCACGAAAAATGTCGTTGAAAATGGTCCTCCAAAATGGATTTGAAATGTCTCCACGTTGGACACGTCGTTTATAGTGATGTTGACACCGTCTAAAAGTACACACAAAGGTGTCCTCTTACAGCAACTACAAGAGTTAGTATTTTCGTCTTTCATTGTGCTATTCCAATCATCGCTGCCGCACAACCTGAAGTAATTTACATTGTTGATGCACCACTCCTGGTTGTACACAAAGGTTTTCTCATTAAAGCAGACGAATACAGTAAAGAGTTCTCGACTTTCTACCCACCTTCGTCGATTTGGCAGGGCCTACCGAGGACTTTTCTGTTGGCATAGCACGTGCCATTTTCAACACTGACGTCAGACCAACGGAAATCCTTCGATAGTGCTCTAAAAACCTACAATGAATCAAGGAAAGCCCGCTGTAACCTCTAACATGGGATTTGGGTGTACCAGCCATGTGGCAGGATGGCATTACGCATTCTGCCTTCATGCGCCTATGCCTATCGAAGTGGAAAGGAATGTGTGGCGTGAATTTGGATCTTGAAGAAGCACACGAGAAAGCGTCTATCGTCGTTTTGGCAAAATACATCGATTCAAACAAAAGTTTTACACTTACGTAGCTTCCGGTACGATAAAAATACATAAGCGGTGATGGTCCCTGCGGTGTTCCAACAATGCGAGAGCCCCACAGCACTGGCTCCGCTTCTGCTGCACAGAAGTAAAAAGCAGGCAGTTTGTCTGATAAATTACTGGGAGCAAAATCAACTGCGTTTTGAGATCTGAGCACCTTTATTGCTACTTACTCCACTGCTACTGCAGAGAATGGCCCATTAACAAAGACTGAACTTATTATCAACGCGTGCATAGGGTTATGCTACACGGTGGCTTGTTCAACAAGAATTGGAGTCGTAATGGAGAGATGAACACGTACCCGAGAAGTAGAAGAAAGTAACGAGAAAGAAGGCGAATCTCAGCATGGCACACTCTCCTTATCTAGCCAATTGCCTTGTGTGCATTTATGTGCTGCTCACACTGACCTCTTCCCACGGTTGGCTGGCTGGTTGGTTGGTTGGTTGGTTGATTGGGTGAGACTGCAGTCGCAGGAGCAAATAGAAGGTCATCCCACGTGTTTGTATCAGCATTGCGTGGGTGTCGGTTTGGAGTCTGCACTAAGGCCTTACAAGTTTGGAACTCGTGACCAGGCAACGTAAACAGACCAAAATCGTCTTCTTCAGACGTAATCTGATCTCTTCGCTTTCTTATGACTGTGATTGGCGATTGTGTCGCGAAATCACGTGGCAACATCAGGATGTTCTTTTTGGTGAACTCGCACAAACAAGTGTCAGTGCAGTTAATAGCTGTGGTTGACAGTTGGGAGTTTCCTTACCGGAAAGCATTGTGAATAGGCCTTCCATTTACCCTCATCACGTTCAGAGGCCCCAGCCATCAATTTCAAACGATCACTTGAAAAGTAGCTGCGTCACAAAGCATTTGTACACACCTTTTGATATTTAAACCAGTGTAAGCATTATTCTGATGGTCTCACCATCTCAGTGCTCCTGCAACTCACAAGGGTCATCCGAGTTCACGTAGACACATCCATGTGAATGACTGAATGGAAACCAAAGGCGCTGATACCAACGTGATCAATGAGCAGATTGTTTCCGCCCACACACACATGTGACTAAAACAATTACAAAGTGTTGGCAGTAGTGGGAAAGCAGACATGAAATAACAAGAAGAGCACCAAAGTCAATGTGCTGAGCATCGTAACAGGTGTGTGTACACATCGTGATGATGATGAGACGTGTAGAGGCTTTGCGGTTCAATGCAAATCGGTATGACATGGCGTGTGTGGCCAAAATTCGAATAATTATTTGCCGAATGACAGACCGCAAAGCAAGGGATGGAGAGGTTAGGCTATTTGGAGTTCGCTTTGCATGAGTCCCCTAATTATTACTGACAGCTCGCCATTCTCTCTTGTTGCCATCTGCCGCCTCTTCTCAATCCAGGTGAAAGCAGAGGGATTCGTAGAGTTCAGTGTCACGATATTAAAGCAGCACCAAAATCATTTCGAGCCATTTTAAGAGTAATAAAAGACTCCAAGACTTGGTAATTGCTCAAATGCGTGGGTGCTGACGGCCACAAACGCAGTCAGGAATCGCTGGTGCTAATGGCGCCACTTGGCAGAGACAAAGGCTTATGGACAGTGTGAATTACACGTGGCGGTCTTGTCTTTGGCTCCACAATTTCATGCACCAATGGAATTTACACCGGCGTCGCATTACTAACGACATCGTCAGTTGTTTTGCAAATACCACAAATACTACAGATTATAGCAACTTTGTTTCTGCTTATTTGAGGGCCAACGCTATCTAGTCTTTGTGTTTCCCCTCGTGGCGTATTGTGCAAGTTCTCTGTGTTCATCGCAACCCCCACAATACTTCGCTTCAGCTCTATCGCCCACGCTCTTGAGTTGAAAGCTAAACTCCTCATTGCACAAAGGTCGTCGCATGACTGGTTGGTGGTGTGACTTAAAATTCCACAACAATCAACGCGCGGCTTTGCTTCATACAACAGAATTGCCTTATCAGAGGCAGAAGAATTATTGCTGCAGATAGAGCCAAACTAGCGTCTGTTAGTGGAGAGGCTTAATACCGCTATAAACTTTAAAGTTCCCAACTGCCATTTCATAGTCAAATTAACCATCCACTAAGTAGCTTAAGTAGTGTGTCTTCTTTAGCCCTCAGACAAGCTTCAAAGCATTACAACGAATTATTTTTGCATTCAGCTGTTCTTGTAGCGTCTGCAGGCTACCTCGAAGGCAAAAGAAGGCAGAATGCTAGAGTAGAACATATATTCAACGGGCAGAGGGAAATAAGCTTCTGGCATGACCCGAGGGCCAGCCTACGCAGGTAGGGTAATACGGCCACCTCTGTGACCCCGACCGAAACCGGTAGTCCAAACAAACAAAGCACTACAGTTCTATCCACTCCTCTTTATTTAATTTCCAATTGCCACTGTGCCTCTTTGCAGCTATCTGCAGTAAACTATACAAGGATATGGCATTCATCTCAAAACACTGGACATTAGTTAACATCCACTTTGTATGAAAACCCACTAAACACATTAAATGCGCACTCGTCAATGATTCGTTTAATTTGCCCACTTTAAGGTCATTGGCTGTACTTTAGCACATTATCGGTCTCTGTGCTGGCTACTTTGCTGGTTCTATTAACTACTGGGTTTAGGTTAAATGGATTTCAAATGCCATAGAGAAGGGGAGAACTGTCTAGCGGCATGTCACTCTTGATTTCAATGGCAGTAGGGACGTTGGGGTGGACAGAAATGCACATGTCGATGATGCTCCACTTGAAAGGATTCTAGGAAATAATAGAGAACACACAATTTGGAATCAGACTGTGCTATTACTCGTGCTTTGCTCGGATACGTGCGTAAGTGTAGAACTGTTTGCGGTTGTCTGTTTACTGTTTATCCGCTTTGATGAGTTGTCTCTCCATCGCGAGGCGCAGTCTTTTGAGCCTGCGGCTTCTTGACTTCGCATTTCCCACGTCGTCCACTTGTTTGTGCGTATTTTGAACGATAGTCTGTGCCACAGCTTCCACTGCTGCTACTGCCTGTGTAGATGTCTTCATGCAGCGTTCGCGGGTCAGGTGTTTATGCCCATTGCTATCTGATCATGTCATCGACTAAATTTATCCATTTTTGTAGCAGTTAATGGCACTTGTTTTCAATTTTCGGTGCAAGGAACAACTGGTGTGCTTTTTTATTGCTTACACTGTTGTCCTAGCCTAACCGAATGGAGTTGCGTTGAACAGGTTTGTTAGTGCATATGGATGTGCCTTTTTAGGAATTATGGTTGGGACAAGTTGTCAGCGCATAATCACAGTATCATAAGGCAATGCCGTCAGTTAATAGAGCGTGGCACAGCAGACCGCGTCACGATCCGCTTGAATATCCGCAGTGAACCATGATTCTCACCCTTAAGTAGTTTGTTCCCCTCCTCCCCTTAGGTCGAAATCGTAGCACAGGCGCTCTGCACAGGTGACTCAAATGAGTGTACTCTGATTAGGCTGCTGTTGGTTTGGCAGGAAAGCTTGCCGCCACTTCACCTCTCCCCATTGTGTTGCGGGCTATGAAGAAAGCCTTTGTGAAAGTTGTGCGCTATTTTTGGCACAAATAGAGCTTACAGCGTGTGGAGCGATTTCATCGGTTCCCTTGGTGATATTGTTTTGTTTATGGGCGATCTGACGAACAGCTTTGAGTGGGTCAGGTCCTGTATAGTGCTCCTCGTCCAAACCAATGGACTTTGTCCCTTGAGTGTTATCAAATGAGGCATTTTGGGATGATTACCTTCGAAATAGGACTGAATGAATGAGGGAAGTGTTCATTGGGGTGGTAATGCTGTGGTGAGGGCTTGGAAGGTAGCACACTAATCATCTCGACCTTTTCACCTCCCCTACTGATGGTCTTTGTCCTCGCTTTAGTTGTAGCGGTAACTTATAATGGCTTTACTGTTTTGTTTTTTTTGTCGTACAACTAGCAATTGAGTACCGGGTCGTGGAGACATGGACAGAGGTGTGGATTTGACGCTGCCCTCGAGTTAGCCATGCTGGTAAATATGCTTGATGGCTCACAATTGATTGTCGTCCCCCCATGACATTAGGCAAATACACTGGTTTGTCCTCGCACCTCCGCGACTCCGTACGCTGGCGATCCGCTTGTCTATTGACGTACTTTCCTTTTAAATGTTTTATGGTTTATTTGGGTAGTAGGGGTCTGAGCAAATAGACAGGTGGGGTTGGAAGGATCTGTCCATAGGCGTACCTTTGGGCATGATCGTCGCCTTTCCTATTTCCCCACCTCTTTTTGCCTCTACTTTACTTTAAGGGCAGCAGAAGATGTGACGTTGGAACGTTTGTACAATGGGATCTAGTGTGAGCTAGCTTGTTGAAGTAAGCGCATCTTTGTCAGAACCATGGGACTGTTGGAGGTGCCAAAATAGACCTCTTCTTGCCCCACCGCGTCTGTGACGAGTGTTTTTGGAGAGCACGCCTTTACTATGCCAGAGCTATTACGACTATCGTTATTTAAGCAGGCAGATGTCGTTTGTAATGGGGAGGACTGTCTGCTTCACCTGGACCAGCTGTCTTGCTTGCGTGCAGTGTCTTATGAGTTTGAGTGAGTACTGCTGAAACAGACACAGCTTTGGTTCAGGGCTAGGCGTGCATCACACATTAGTCTTGCGCTTCAGGAAATTCCGGAACTTGCAATGCTTCTTCTGTTTTTCCATTTTTGCCAATTTTACGTGCCAGTGTGTCGAGAGCACGAGAATGCCACCCAGGTAGCCCATGCAATGTTCTGGCCATGGTGCGATGGGGTTCGCATGAGGCTGTGGAAGATGGTCACTGCATCGCAAAGTCCGGAGGGCGTCGCCTGGAATTTGCAATGCTTCTTGGAGGGAAACAGAGGCTGTCATTTCTCTCTGTCCATTTATGCCATTCCTACATGCGGGTATCCTGATTTTATGTCTAGGGTAGAGGAGCAGCCTCACTTGTGTAGGTAGTCCAACGAAACAGTCTGTCCCTCCCCGTTACTACGTTCTGCTTCCTGTGGTAAACACATGCGTTGACTTCGTCCTCCCCTTTTTCGAGCAATTGGTGGGACCTATGATGGCTTCGATGGATCTATGACCAGGTCTCCAATCAATGCATCCATTAAACGGTACATTTCATCCAGACACACCTACGGTGTGCCAGATCGGTCTAGCCTCGCCGGTCTGCATCACATTATAAGCATATTTGTTCTCCCTAACTTAACTATGGCAAAGGTAAATGGTGGCACCCAAAGCTCCTCCCTTTTGTTGTCAGTGAGGTGGGTAAGTTGTGTTCAGAGGTCGTCTAGGATGCTCATGACTACAACTGCATTCTTGCGGAGGACATTGCAAACATCGGCGACGCTTCCCTTTGGTGGTAAAAGAGCTACCGTTCCTTCAGTACCTTCGTCTCCTTCTGTTTGATGCGGCTTACTGGGTGATGAACCCATTCCAGTCCAATTTCAGTGAAAAATTAATGTTTGTCTCCTCCTCGTCTTCTCCTCGTCCACGATCTTGTGACACACGGTGGTCTCCTACTCACAAAATTAGTTCAACTACGATTCTCAAACATCCAGTGCAACCGCATTCCTCCCTCATTGCTTAAGAGAAGCCTTATATCAGACCTAGATGCTCTTTCTGTTGCTTCGAAAATGTGATTTTCGACAAGATTGCAAACATGGTATTTAACTTCAAATTCAACTTAAATTTAAAAGGAGTAAGGTTGTTGCTAGCATGTTTACAAGGCGACGAATTTAGGCAAGGAAAGTTGCGACGTGCTTATTTGAAAGCATCGCACAAGCGCATTTCAAGTCCGCTTCTTCAAGTGGTTGCATTCACAAAAGTGTTGGCGGCAGCAGTGATGTCAGGACAGCTGAAAGGCGAGGAAGAAGAGATTGCCGATGACTACGATCGCAGATTAATGCAGACTTGGCTTCTTAGGAAGTACAGAAGTGTGCATTCCAATGTACTGCCTTGGAGTGCCTCAAAACTATGCAAAGAATACATAAAGAAAAATAAGTAGTAACAGGCATTCCATCGATACGAAGGGGTGGAAACCCGCGATGCTCTAAAAGCAAGCAGGGTCAAACGAACGCTTGTCATATTCGACGTATCTCGACAATGCAAACGAGTGTCTCACCGTAGAGAGCGAGCATCGCCGTGGGACCTGTGGGATGCAAAGAGGCAGAGTAGGTGCCTTAGTCAAGTGGCACTCGACTGACTGGATCGGTGCATTTAGGTTAGTCAAAAGGGAATCGGTGCATCGACTTACCAGAGGAGGTCGTTGCTATTTAATTGCATCAAGAGGGCAGCAAAGTTTATGCGTCGCTTCACTATTTAGTAAGTAGTATTTAAGTTCATGGCAAAGCGGCTTTATCCTGACAGGTGAAGGTGTGTTGCATTTTGCAAGAGAATGTGTGGAAACACTCACTGTTATCCGCACTGCCTATTGAAGTTGACGTGTCTAGGTGCAAAATTCAGGTGCAAATTGAGTCGACAAAACCATAAAAAAGCACTTCATGGAGAGCTTTGCCAATTAATGTGTACTTTCCAAAGTTACACAGCAAAGCAGCATTTTGTTCAACTTTTGTCAACAAAATGGGTGAAGCAGGTTTGTTCTGTGGCAGGGAAGTGAATATCTTGCACTAACTAAAGAAACTATGGCGGAACTTCCAGCTGGTGCTGGGACCAACTGTAGCTCACGATAAGATGTCGTATCTGCGAAAAGCAGCAATACGTGGATAATGGAAACCAAAAATAGGCAGGCGTGCAGCCAGAATGGCAGCTTACCGGTTTCACTCCGGTAATCTAAAAGTGGTGCCAAGAAAACGATAAAAAATGTTTGCCAAGAACTGCTTCTTAGGTACTCGAATGTGCCAGGAAATGCTTGCAGTAGCGTTGCACCAGTAGGAATTATTCCTAGGCACTCGAATGTGCTCCACTCATGTGAGAACTCCATGCAAACACAAAGAAAGGCCTTCACTGCAAAGCATGTGGCCCTGACCCACTGCTGTGGAAAGGGCATGCGTTCGCACTTACCATTGCAAGCCGCAATCTCCGGCGAGTCACCTAAACAAACGCAACACTTTCAGTATCCTCGAAGAGACTTGTGCTGTCTAGATCTGCCAATGTTTGGGGTGCTCGGGACAATACTTAACCCCCAATCAGTCAAAATATTCCGCCACAATGAAGGCAAAGTATGCCGACCTTATCAACGCGGACGCTCACTCACTCACCTCCTTGCTCCCAATCAACGGTGACAACGAGTTTCGTTTTGTCCCCTTCCCATTCAAATGTGGTATAATCAAGCGTATCATTTCGCGTGAAGTTCAAAACAAATGTTCTCAGATCGGATTTGGTAGCTCTTGATAAATTACCTTGGATGAGCAAGGGAAGGCGCAAGCAGTTGACTTCGTTGAACACAAAAAGTGACCTGCTTGAATGTTCAACAAACTCACGGCAGAAAGGCGCTGCAGATTCTTGAAGAGTAATGCCCTGCCATGCGCACTCAAGCATTCCGTTCACCATAAAGTAAACCTACATTGCGGAGAGGAGAAAAGGATAGAATAGAGACTGCACAAAATCATGAGCAAATGATGAGTGGGTCTACGCGAACGTGGTAAGAACATTTCTGCCATCAACAGTGTACAAACCCAAGATTCACTGTTCGCGCCTCCAACAGCGAATGTGACCTCCACATGCGTTTGTCCCTTCCGGAATCGGGAAAGTGGAAACGACGTATTGAAGTCGACTTCACCTGCGTGGAAGGAATATTTAGGGCCTAGGCTTCCTGGTTCTACTTTCCCTCAAAACCCAATCAAATGAAGAGCTCAGATTGCACATCTGCCATTCGAAATGCCGTTTGGAAGATTGGTTTATGTCGAGAAGGCGTCCACTTGGCAATAGTGCTGCCCATTATGCTTCTCCAAATGCATCCACTCACCTTCCGCTGGCTTCTCAAAGGCACATTTCGGTACGAAGATTGCTGTCGAAAACAATGATTGTCCATCCCGTACTTCTATTGCCTCCAGTTGGGATACATCGTCAACGGTGATCTTGGCACTATCTAAAATTGCACGCAATGTTGTTCGCCTGTAGTCACGGGAGAGTTAGTCTTTGCGCCTCTCCGTGCACGTGCGGACATTGCAATTCCAACTACTATCACCTCCACACAAAGTCAACCTGAAACAATTCACTTTGTTGTCGTTGTACCAACCAAACTTCTGATGCACTACTCCTGATTTCACTCAACGGTTTTCTTATTATAGCAGACAAATGAAAAGAAGACTTCTCGATCTTCTACCCACCTCTATCCATTCGGCAAGGGCTACCCAACAATTTGCCATCAATATAGCACGTGTCATCTGTAACGTTGATTGGAGACGAATGGTAGCCTTTCGACACCGCTGCTACAACCTACAATGAATTAGAAAAGGCCACTTAAACCTCCATTGTGCAGACACCTCGCCCTTGTGACAGGACTACATCATGCTTTCCGCCCAGCAGTGGCGACGTTAATTCAAGTGGTAATGGAAAACACGATGTGAGTCTGGATCGTGAGGGAGCACAAGGGAATGCATCTACTATCGTGTTGGCACGAAGTGTCTGCTAGTACAAAAGTTCTATGCTTACAGCTTCTTCGGGTAGATAGAAGTGCATCAGTGGTGATGGTCCTCTGGGTGTTCCCTCAATGCGAGAGCCCCACAGCAATGGCTCCGCTTCTGCTGCACAGAAGTAAAAAACACATTAAGCGCCTATTTGGACACATTTATGCAAGTGTTGGTCATTGGTGAGAGCAAAGACAGCCATGGCAGTTGTGTTGCCACTTCACCTCCACCCGATTGCTACATCGACTCGCCTCACATCACAGAAGCCATGCCACGCACACCAATGCGTTGAACATGGAGTTGCACTAGTCTGACATCACGACCTAACCATTACAAAGTGCACCGCTAACTCCTTTCTCGTTGCAAGACTTGCCCATTCCCACAAAGTCTAACCAATTGTCAACGCGTGCATAGGGTTATGCTACACGGTGGCTTGTTCAACAAGAATTGGAGTCGTAATGGAGAGATGAATACGTACCCGAGAAGTAGAAGAAGGTAACGAGGAAGAAGGTGAATCTCAGCATGGCACACTCTCCTTGTCTAGCCAACTGTCTCGTGTGCATTTATGTGCTGCTCACACTGACCTCTTCCCCACGGTTGGCTGGCTGGTTGGTTGGTTGGTTAATTGGTTGGTTGATTGGGTGAGACTGCAGTCGCAGGAGTAAATAGAAGATCACCCCACGTGTTTGTACCAGCATTGCGTGGGTGTCGGTTTGAGGTCTGCACTAAGGCCCTACAAGTTTGGTACTTGCGACCAGGTAACGTAATCAGACCAAAATCGTCTTCTTATGACGTAATCTAATCTTTTCACTGCAAACAAATGTCAGCACGCCTATGATTGTGATTGGCGATTATGTCACGACTTCATGTGGCAACATCAGGATGTTCTTCTTGGTGAACTCGCACAAGCAAGAGGCGATACATTTAACAATTGCGGTTGACAGTTGAGAGTTTCCTCACCCGAAAGCACTGTGAATAGGCCTTCCATTTGTCTTCACCTCGTTTGGAAGCCCCAGCCATCAATTTCAAGAGACCGCTTGAGAAATTGCTGTATGCAAAGTATTTGTACTCACTTTGTAATGTTTAAACCAGTGTAAGCATTAATCTGATGGTCTCACCAACCCAGTGCTTCTGCAACTCACAAAAGCTACTCAAGTCCACGTAGGCGCAGGCATATGTGAATGAATGAATGAGTCGTAACCAAAGGCGTCTGACCAGCCAACTGAAAGTGTGAATCAGCTTATGTCAGCATGAGTAAAAGAGCAGACTATTTCTACTCACACGCATGTGACTAAAACAAGTTCACTTTGGTGGTAGTGTTGGGAAAGTAGAAATGAAATAACGGGAAGAACACCGAAGCCAATGTGACGAGCATCGTGGCAAGTGTGTGAGCACATCACGATGACGATCAGACGTGTAGAGGCTTTGCGATCCACTGCAAATTGGTATGACATGTCGTGGGTGGGCAGAATTTGAATAATTATTTGCCGCATGACAGATCCTAAAGTAGGGGAGGGAAAGGTTTGGTACTTCAGAGTTCGCTTTGTATGAATTCCACAATTACTACTAGCAGCTCGTCACTATGTGTTATTGCTGGCTGCCATCCCCGTTCACATCAGGGGAAAGCGAAGAAATTCCTAGACACATTCAACACCACAACACTCCCTAAAGTGGCCATCTTGTGCATGAATGGTAAACTCAGGCACTCAACCCTCACAACTCGTGAAGTGCCGTAATTATAGCCTTTCCACTAAAAGAGAATGAATGAATGAGTGATTGAATGATCTGCCTCGCATCCAAACACAGCTGCTCCACTGTGGACGCAAAGCGCGTCAACTCCTCAATATACACTTGACCAAATAATGTAGATGTTGTTATCGGTCATTGTTAGTTTTCCTTCTGCACCACAATATGCGCTGCAGTAATTAGTCGCTCTTCTAACAAATCTAAGCACATGCGTTATTTATTCTGATGGTCAGACCATCACAGTCATTCTGCAACTCACAGAGGTCATTCAAGTTCACATGGGCATCAGCGTATGTCAAAGTAATCAAAGGAGCACGGTAATTCTACTCACACACGTGTTTTTTAAAGCAGTGAGAAGTGCGTCAGGAGAAAGAGTAGTCAAGACGCAACAAGAAGATCACTAAGGTTACTTTAGTTTGCACTTTCATGCATATTGTGACCAATGTTTTAACCTGCCTCCGTCAAACGTGCTGAGGCTCTGTGATTCAATTTAGCGTTTGTTGCGTTCTTATCGTAACATTTGAAGGAATGTAATTACCAGCCATCGTAGTGTTGGGATCACTGCTTAGCGTCTCCATCCAACGATAAATGAGGCGAAGNTGGTGGTGGTGGTGGTGGTGGTGGTGGTGGTGGTGGTGGTGGTGGTGGTGGTGGTGGTGGTGGTGGTGGTGGTGGTGGTGGTGGTGGTGGAAAAGTAGAAATGAAATAGCGAGAACACCAAAGTCAATGTGGTGAGCATCGCAGCAAGTGTGTGCACACATCATCATGATGATCAGGCGTGTAGAGGCATTGCGGTCGAGTGCAAATCTGTATGACATGTCGTGGGTGGGTAGAATTCGAATAATTATTTGCCGCATGACAGACCCTAAATCAGGGGATGGAAAGGTTTGACACTTCGGAGTTCGCTTTATATGAATTCCACAATTACTTCTACCAGCTCGCCACTCTGTGTTGTTACCCTCTGCCGTCTCCTTTCACACCGGGGGAAAGCGGAGGAAGTCCTAGACACATTCAACACCACAACGCTCCCCAAAGTGGCCATGTTGTGTACGAATGGTAGACTCGGCCCGAATTGAGGCAGACATCCCACACTTCCCCATGGTGCACCGTGATGGATAAGCTAACGACGACAAAATGACGTGGGACAAATGAAGTGGACTTGACAACTTGCTTGTGTGCCAAGGGCCAAATTAATGTCACTTTGAAGAGTTCATTCAAAATGGACAACTAAATGTAAATGGTGCACCTGCGAAGGAGCACTGAGCGGCAGAAAACGCGCCGCACTCAACCCTCACAACTCGTGAAGTGCAGTGATTTTGGCCTCTTGCCAAAAAGAGAATGAATGAAGGATTGAATGATCTGCCTCGCATCCGAACACAGCTGCCTCCAATGTGGACGCAAAGCGCGTCAACTCCTCAATACACACTCGACAAAATATTGTAGATTCTGTTGTTGGTCATTGTCAGTTTTCCTTCCACACCACAATATGCGATGCAGTAATTAGTTAGAGCAGTGGACACTCACTCCACCCACATGAGTATGATTGCAGGCCTTCTAGAACGAAGGGCCAAACAGTTGCAATAAGTAAAATGGAATGAGGCTTGGTTGACGACAGGACTGCTGGAGCATCAATTGAAGCTCCCATCATCAACTCTGACAACACCAGACAACTGTTTTGAAGACTGTTATCCTGACATCAAACATTGGAAGAACTGAGTTGAGGCTGGCAATGATTGAGTTGGAGGAACTCTTGAGGAATCAGGACTGTGAACGAGCTTACGGCAACCCTTACGGTGACTTGGACTTACAGCTTGAACTATCCAATAAGGCATCAGTGCTGCCTCGTTTGCAGGCAAGTGAGGTAGACACCGCATCAAGTGACTTCGAAAACACTAATGCTACCAAGTGGCGATCGCACTGACATCGCATTATCTCCTCCCACTACTGAACTTGCATGTACAAAGAGTCGGTGCCACCGCTTAAATTCAAGGCAGGCAATTCGAAACTGGCTTCCACAAGTGGAGGGCAGCAATCGCAAATGCAGGCGATCCACCAGTGAACACCACAGCAATGTCCAAATGTTGTCTATCAATGCGCCATGTAGTACAGCCTGAGAACATGACCCTATTGACATGATCCGTGTGTGCGAGTACGCGTGTCCGGGTTGGGTCTGCTTGGGAGCGTGAATGACGTTTACTTGAGGCCTCATCTCTTCACACAACCCAACATCACCTCAACGGAACAGCGCGAAACGGTTGATGGAGTTAGATTTGCTATCAGCAAACAGTGTTTGCATTACAATTAAGCGCATTCGCATAAATGAAGAACGCAAATCGTGTAGCATGAAATGAAGTTGCTCTTCTAATCAATCTAAGCACGTGCAATACTTACTTTGATGGGCACACGATCTCAGTGATTCTGCAACTCACAGGGGTCATTCAAGTTCATATGGGCACACCCATTTGAAAGACTGAATGGATGAATGAGAGAAGGCATGACTAAAGGCGTCTGCCCAACCCACTGCAAGTGTACATCAGTGTATGTCAAAGTAATCAAAGGAGCATGGTATTTCTACTCACACACGTGTTTCAAAGTGGTGAGAAGTGCATCAGGAGAAATAGTAGTCAAGGCGCAACGAGAAGATCACCAAGGCTACTTTGGTTTGCACATGCATGCACATTGTGATCAGTGACTTAACCTGCCTCCGTCGGACATGCTGAGGCTTTGTGATACAATTTGGCGTCTATCGAGTTTTCCCTGTAAGATCTGAGAGGAGGAATTGTCAGTTATCGTAGTGTTGGAATCACTGCTCAGCGTCTCCATCCAACGATACAAGAGGCGTAGGAATTGTTGCAGTATGCACAGACTTAGTAGCAGTACACAAGGTGACCCACCCACCTGACTATTCACAGCAGGCTTCAATACATGAGGCGAAGGCGCAATTTGTGTGTTGAACAAATGCATTTGGACCGAGCACACTGTCTCCTTCTGTCTTCATCCATATCTCGAGATGCTAAAGTGGATGTATTTTGTGTTTCGGTATTAGAACTATTCCCTCCCTACTTTGACATCAATTTGAAATCATTTTTGGCAATAAATAACTTAGCTTCTGACATGCATTATGCGAAAAATGATTGCAGCTCTCATTCAAAACGTACTGAAAACTCATCAAGTTAAATAAATATTCGCTCGTCAATGATTCGCTGCATTAGTCCAGTCAAAGATGATTGGCTGTAAGTTAGTAAATTGTCTGTGCCTGTGCTTGTCCCTTGCCAATTCTAGCAGCGGTTGAATTATCGGTTAAACAGGCTTAAGATGCTAAACTGAAGGTGAATGTCATGCTATTTGAACGAACACAAGCCGATGTGGTGAAGAATCTGCTGCGTCACTGCCGAAGTCAATGTTGATTTACCAATCCGACTGGTAAGATTATCATGGAACTTCAGCATGATTGAGGTTGTATCTCTGCATCTCACCTTGTATCAATAGATACGGCGATGCCTTTGTGTCGGAGCTTTTTGGCAGAGGTGATAGGTGGGTAGATGGGATCTTCGAGCTCTACTGCAAAAGGAGGCAAATGAATTCGTGAATGGGTGTGTCGGCTACATTGTCTCCGAGACTGTGGTGGAGATGAATATCGTCTCGACCGCACGGCTGCTGACGAGCAGTTTTGGTGGCAAGAGTTTGCTGAAAGAGGTGGAAGACTGTAAAGTGTGGGGTTGTGATTCCTGCGATGAGGACGTGGGAGGCAGGCAGAAGGGAGTGATCGTCGGTGTGAATGAGGAGTGTGGATACGTAGAGAAAGGAACTTGTCAATTTATTGGTTTGCATGAGTGTACATTTATGCGCATTTCCCTTGATGAAGTGCACCGCCTTGCTATAATGTGCTGTCTTTTTCATCGGTCTTTGTGACCGACAATGTCATTTGTTTTCGTTTTTCTGTGCAAAGAACAAGTGGTGTGAGTTTGTTTCTTGTCTCTGCCATTGTGTTTGGCCGGTTCTGTGGTGTTAATGAATGTATATTTTGCGAATCCTGCTTAGGGCAAGTTGCCAGTGTTTAATTTAGAGTGGCATGGAGCTGTTGCTATCGGTTTGGGCATAATGGATGTTGATAGGGTGTGGCACAGCAGCCTACCTTATAATCTGCATAGAGACCTGCTGCAGCTGCTTCACCCTGCCCTGTGGTTTTGCGGACTTGGAGAAAGCCTTCTTAAAATCTCATCACCATATTTTCGTTTAATTTAGACTTTGCGCATTGTCAAGCAATTTTGTCGGTTGCTTTGTTAGTGTTGTGTTGTTTGCAGTGGAGCGGATGGACATGGGAAAAGACACGACTTTGAGTGGATAAGTCTCTGTTTGGTGCTCTTCGTCCAAACCAACCACTAAACTTTGTCGCCTGATTATTGTGGAAAGAGGCTTGATTGTTTTTTGCCGTACGACTGGTTGTTGATTGGCGGCTCGTGGAGGCATGGACAAAGGTGTGGGTTTGACATGCAAACAAGTCAGTGAATAAACTTAACGGATCAGTAGTTGAGATTTATTCGTTAATTTACTCACTTTTCGAATGTCTGCTTAATGGGTTACTTGGGTGGTAGAGGCTTGGACAAACGGGCAGGTAGTGGTGGGAGGATCTGTCCATTTCTCTGTCCCTGGATCTACACACGCGCATGGCTAGCTACATACCCACTTACCTGCCTCTTCTCCCATCCGATCCGCTTCAACGACGGCAGAACATGCGGCGTCGAGGTGTTTGTACCTTGCGGTCTAGTGTGAGCGAGCTTGTCAAAACTACCGCATCCTTGTCAGGACCGCCTGGATGTGGAGGCGCTGTTGTTTGTGATGGGGGAGAATTGAATGCTTCACCTAGTCCAGCTGAATTGCTTACGTGCAAGTGACTTATGAGCTTGACCGGTTGTGTGCTTCCGGCTTTCTGGAATTTGTAATTCTTCTCTCTCGACCTTTCGAAATATCTATGGCGAAACGAGAGCATCCGTGCGCCTTCGCCCTCGTCATGAGAGCTTGTCATGTTCTGCAACGCTCTTTGGAAGTGGAAGATTTTGGCTTTCTTTAGGCGTCCTTAAAGCAAGCACGCATAGTGGTTACTTGTTGAGATCCTGCGCGAGTGTATGGGAGCAAAATAGGTGGGGTGATCAACATGGCTAATAGCTATGGGGCTCATGGATGCTGCAGAGCGAGGGCAAGTGGGTCGGATCGGCCTCAGCTTGTGGTCGTCAGGCAGGGCAATTGTATTTCTCCACCCTCCTCATGAATATGGCATGACACTCGCAGTGTCATAACTGCTACACAAAGGCGAAAGAGCGCCGCGGTAGCAGCCGGCGTGACATTTTCTGACTCATCAAAGACCCTCCGTCCCCAATGCCACCCACTCCTCAACATGCGTCGATGATGCCACTGGTCTTGGTTGTTATAGCTGGAAACGGAATAACACTCTAATGGTCTCCATCCGGATGACAACTTTGCATTTACGATAAGAATTACGAGAGTCTAACACAAATACGCGATGCAGCTTTCACCATGAACAGAAGCCGTGCCTGATTTAGCGACACTGAAACAAGCTTGTGAGGCACAGCAGGCAAAGAGGACGGGTAGGCAAGGTGGGACACTCGTGATTATCCTTAGTAGCAATAACGCTATCAAGATTAAGCCATGACCACCAGAACCACTATCATGGACGCGGTGAAGCGAGGAGAAGGTGTCGATTTCTGCACCTCCAACAGTTCGATGGTTCTCACGATGATGCGCCGACTTCAACAAGCAGATGGAAGAAGGGGTGGGAGGATAGATAGGTGAGCAGTCATACACGCGGGTATGTCCATAGACAGAGAAACGAACAGATTCTCCCATCTACACTAAAAAACCTGCCAGGCACATCTGGTTTGTGTTTAGGCTGAGAGAATGACGGAGACGAATGCCACTCATTCTTTGCATCAAAAAAGGAAACAAATGCCACTGCCTGTCACAAACTTGTGCAAATTCAGTAGCACCATTTAGTATCAACAAGTACAAATATCTGCCTTGTGAGCATCCAACACGTAGCAGAATCCGTGTTTGTACTGCAAGTTTACTTCCCCACCTCTCATTGTTGGTTGGAAGTGGATTGCAGGTGGCTCGATGAATGTAAGTTAGGGCGTCTTTGTGTGCTCTTCGTCGCCTTCGTCTGCTATTTGCGCAGTGGTGGGAGGAGTCTGTGGCAGGATATTGCTCTTTGGCAACCTGCAGGGCCTTTCTGTCGTGTGTTTGCTGAGCATCCAAGCAGGTCATTTTGCGTGATCATGAAGTAAGCTAGTGTTCTAATTATCCATTCATCCGCTCATTCAAGGCAGGACATCCGATCTAAGAACAATTTTGTTAGAGCTTCACACGAAACGATGAGCTTAATTATGCCACAGTTGAATGGTGTGCGATGGTAAAAGCCTTGTTGTTACCTTTGGTTTGGAGCGAGGAGGTTGGTGAGCATGTGGACTGATTAAGTCGAACTCCCGGATTAAGACATATTTCCACTGTGTCATGGCATCGGGTTGACTACTCCTTATTGTCCAATTTTTTTTGCTTTAATGAACTTAAAAGCATTCTTTGAAAAACTGGGAACCACTCCTCTAATGCCGTGAATTCGAATGCACACTTCTGTAACTTCGAAGCAGCATTGAGATTCACCACGAACCTAACACCGCATCCCCCAATTTAAGATGATTCATCCAAACCAAAGCAATGCTTTTCGTTGCCCTGTAAGTACTTGTGCTGCTTAAGTCTGCTAACGTAATCCTGAATCACCTCTCCGTGAACCATTGCAACAAAGATGTTTCCTGACAAAGAGAGCAAAGTAGTATGACACTGTCAGTGCAGAAGCTTACTCGTCTTGCTTCCTACCAACGGTAAAAACAAGGCTGTTTCGCCCCACACTCTGTTAAAATGTGGTACAACAAGGCGCACCACATCGTGTGAGGTCCAAAGCAACTACTTCCAGATCGAATGTGTCATCTTTCGACAAATTGCCTTGACTGAGCAGAGGAATGCTTAATTAGCACAGCAGCTTGCTTCCTGGGAGAGGTGAAATAACCCGATTGAATGCTCAACAAACTCACTGCGGAAAGACGTTGCAGGTTCTTGAGGGGTAATACGCCACCATGGGCATTTAATAAAGTCGTTCATTTTAAGATTATTCTACATTTTGAGGAGAAATAAGGCACATTAGGTCTATTACAAAACTGTGGGAAATGCATCCCTTTCCCATCAATACTCCGTCTAGCTTCAGCCTGTGTGCCTCTTTGCGCGTCTGTAAAGCTCCGCATGAGTGGACATTGGAAAGGTTACTAAGGAGCTGAGCTAAATGCCCAGTCAGTTGCCTATCTAACTGATAAAAAGTCCCTTGATGTCTGCAGGTGTTGGAATCACTTTAGTGTAACTACCAATGTCGACGAATGCTTCCACTTGGTCACTTTGGATTGTTCGGCAGGCCTCCTCTATTCAAACTGAACCACTGACAATTAGCCATTGGTTACCTGACTAGCCACAACCGACCGTCTTCTTGACCAAAACACGCTCTTTATAACACATCACATGTGGACAAGTCTGCAGTGCTTTGAACTTGCATCATGCAGCCCTTGAGACCGATGCAACGCACATCAGAAAGGGAAATTGACCTCGTCACAGCTTTGTCGATCGCGTAGTCGGTCGCTCAGTCAGTATCATAGGATGAATGAGACACATTAGCGGAATCGGCACTAAGCTTGGCCATGCACTGCAGACTCTATTGGACCAAGTGACCCAATGTGTGCATCTTGTTTCCAACTCGATGCGAGACTAAATGGAGAATTCTCATTTGGCTATCGATGCCTTTCTCGTGAAGTGGATTGACAAACGAGGTGGTGGAGTAGTCTGCAGAAGTCTGGCCTACTCCAGTCTGGCCACGCATTGCATTGCAACAGTGCATTTCAAATAGGCCAGCAACACTTGGCAACTAGCACTAATGCAATATGCCCGCTGACGTTTGTGGGCTTGCGAAAGTACTATTTAGTGGCGCAAATGTGACTAAGATGCAAATAGAAATAGAAATTGGCGACTCACTTCTAAGTTCTTAACGAAATGAGCAAACGCGAGTTCTTGGTTAATTTTCTCGGTTCTTTGCCTGTGCAAACTGTTAAGCCCCATCAAAGAGGAGGGTGTGGATGCCTCGAAGGCGCCGGCGAAAACGAAGAACAGTGCGCGTTCACTTGTCACTCGATGTGGAGTTGGAGGTTGAGGAGGAAAGAGAAGGAAGACACAAATTGAAAGCAAGAAGGTTCAAGTCCAAATTCATCTCATTCTCATTTGGAGAATGCAGGCGTCGGAACGAGCCTTACAAATGCATTGAAGTTCGCCACCTGAGCACTCTTGTTGCAGGGCATGTTGAGCAGGTTTAGCGACTGTGTGGACGCAATTCGTGAATGCACATTCAATGGTGAGGCCGACTATACGTGCACCACGAGTGATTCGTCAACGGAGACGAGAATTCCCATCCATTTGAGTTGCTTCCACCCACCGCCTCGCCTGTCGATGAACTGCTGCAAACTGAGGTTGTGTGTGTCAGTGTCCTGCCGTGTATCGATCGCTTCACCGCTTGACCAATACGCGACTACTTTGAGACTAACGCTCCCATCGATCGATCAACTGATCGACTGATCGATTAGTGCGCGTGAGTCAGCGGTGGGATGCACGTGGAAATCACTGGTTCACACTCACGTCATTCGCCTGCTGAATTTTCACCTGAAGCAACTACGAGTTTACCAATCTTTCTTTACGATTTCCGACTTTTGATTTGTGCATCTACAATGAAGAGCTGTTGAACGGTCCTTCCCAATGCGACACATTTTCATCCTCGAACCTGTAAAGTCGAATAAGTTGTGGCCACGACCATGTGATAAACGTGGTCAAAATGTCTTTATTTCTATTCAGACGCAAGCGGCGGGGCAGTAGTTTGTCGTTTTTGACTTACAATTGGAACGAATTAACCCGACAGGTAGTGCCTGAGGTTCAGTTGGCGAGTTGTCTGTTGCTCAACAGTGATGACTGATCCGAAGACGACACGTAGAGTGGGGCAGACTTAACTGGATGACAACGTGCTGAGATTCCTCTCGATGAGTGCTCATTGCTTCCTCCATGCGCATCAATTGGTGCCTGCATTTAATGTCTGAATGGGCAATTATTTTAGGTCTCACTCCACCAAAGCTGTTCAGCCTGCACATTGCCCTCTGAGCATGACAATTAGTAGCCCTTAAATTAACTCATGGCAAATTTGGTGAGCCAAATGAACTTGCTTAACTTATTGTGATTTTATTTAGCAATACAGCCTGCGCTAAAGTGTCAGTGGTGACCACAAGCGAACCAGACCCACACAGGAGGATTCAAAGCTTCTGCTGATGAGTCTGACACATTCACGAGGTTATTAGTCATTCAACATATGGATAAACCTCACGTCTCGCAACACATTTACATCTTCCGCATCCAATTTTCGCGATTGTACTACGTTTTCCAATTTGTGATGAATTTGTCCTGAGCTCTGACATTACGAATGGATGGTATTGCATGCATAATTATGTAGAGTGTCGTGCTAATTCTCATCATAATCCCTCTGAATGATAGAAAGAGGGCAAACCGAAAGCCAAGTCCCAACTAGCTTCTGTGCGTCTTGATGGTTGCTTCTATCTATATCATCTGCATCTGACTCTCAACTTCGAGTCGACTCCATATCTCTACGCTAGCAACCATTTAGCAACTAGTAGCCACAAAGTGAGCGTCAAGGGATGATACGAACAGCAGTGTCTGGGCAAGTGTTGTGCATTGCAAAGGACAATTAGAGTAAATATAAGTAGGGGACACTGCATTATCAGACCTCATTTGGAAATGGCGTAGAAGTTTTATGTTTCATGTTCGCTAGAGTTTGTTGAGAATCTTGGCGGTTAAATAGTCGCCTCAAATGAATGCTAAGCAGAGTGCAATTCCCACAACTGACCAATCATTTATCAATTAAAGTAAATTATGTTGAATCAGGTGAGTGTCTTCCTGAGCTGAACACTTATTTTGAACACAGGACTGCCTACAACACCAATGCAACGATATTCAGCGGCCCAAAGCGCAGGCTCGGTCAGCAAACAACGAATGACGATGTGTAATTCAGCATAGCAGGCAAGAGGTGGCATTACTCAACATCCTATTGGCACTGGATTGACCTGCAGCCGTAGTCAGGAGATGGAAATGCGCCTATTCGATGCTTCCGTCAGGTGAGGACATTGTTGCTACTTACAACTTTAAGCAGGCCAAATTTGTCCAATTCTTGACGCCAGAAGCCTTCACTTTCTCCATGCAATGAAACGATTTGGGCGAGCCAAGTTGATTGCACCTTCGGTGCTTCGCAAATTCTGCCGAACAACGTGCCACACGACACTGCAGGTCATCGCCGAATTGTGCAGGTGCGTTCCTGATCATGGCTCCTCTGACATACAAAATTGGCCATCTAACTATCAAGTCAACTATTTCTCTGCTATTTTTGGTCATTTAAAAGCTGTTGATCAATGTGGAAAGTGGACTTAGGATCAAGAACCAGCCAAAGTGGCATGAGAATACGATGATGTGGAGCACTTTTCCACTTGCGGGCAACAAACGTTAACACAACTCCACCAAATCCGTGAGAGTGATAGAACCACATCATTGATGTGTCATGGTGGGGATGGGAGTCTTGTGGCTCGCGTCCTCTTCACAGCTCAACAGCGTCAGTCGCAATGGCAACCCACGTCACCAACCAGTGCTCAGATCTCCACCGAATTGGGCTGTCGCATGCCAACAAATCAGAGTCCTTTGGAAAGTTGTTGGAGATTGTGAGTTAGGTGACTGGACGATTTACGTCTTATATTACACCAAATGTGATGGTGGTTGCACAGACTTTGTCCAAATTAAGACCATGAAATGACAGTCATCACCACCAAAGTCATTTCTGAGTCACCGATTTGAGCCTTCTCTAGACCTGTAATGAGATGGCGCACCGTACAAATGTATCTTTCCACGTACTCAGTCAAAGGAACAAGAAATTGGCCAAGTCTGCTGCGCACGAAGGGCTGCGGCACAAGGTGATGTTACTACCTTAGTTTGGATGCTTTAGCTAGTCTCTGTCAGAAAGGATCTACCCACTTTATCAGCCCCAACAAGGGTGTAACATTACAATCACACTGGCATCGCTGCTGCACAAGGAAGTAGGGGTAACACAGTGGCAAATAGAACGGCTGCTAATTTGCAAAACACACTTCGCTTTGGGCTAAACTGACATTTCGATGCACACTCATGGCATTGCCAGTTTCACTGACAGAACAAATTCTTCAAATTGGAGAATTTGACGTCGCTCCAACACCGAGCATGTCTTCACTTTCCTTGTGCAAACAATGCTACTCGTCGCTGTTGCTGTTGTTGTTGTTGTTGTTGTTCGGAAGCGAGAATCCATCCAGACGAAGTCCATCCAATTGGCATGGCTTTGAGACAAAATCGTTCTTTTGGTGTGCTGAAAGCAACCATGTAGGGGTGAGCATCATCGATGGAGGGATGCGAAGCCGGTGAATGCGTTAGAACCACACCAACGACAAGCCGTGCCACAGAATGCGTTGGGTCTGTGATGTATTTCCAACTACCTTTATCCCAACCTGGTCTCTTCTACACCTCCATCAACACCCATTGTGGCTGCATCACCGCGGTCGCATAACAACATCTAATGTCTCATGATGCACACCAATGACTGCACTGACATTGACAACCGCTACCTTCTTCGTTAGATGTCATCTTCCAGTCGAAAATGTTCTAAAGACAATCTTTATTCCAAGAGCATGGACACGTGCATAATGTGCTTGGTGGACGGATTACTGCACTGATAAACTTCACGGGACCAAAGCGGTGAAAACCCTGTGATCACTGACCCGCAAACACATGGTTCGAGCACCCATTTAAGGTCAGAAGCGGTCAGTGCACACGCATCTCTTGACGCAACGGACGTCATCAACCACCGTGGAGTGAGTGAATGAGCACAGTCCTGACCAATGTGCCTCCTTTACCACATCACAAACGAAGCATGTACCCACTCAGTTCATCCACGCACCAAGACACTGAAAGTACAACTGTCCTTTCACTACCGAGGTAAGACGTCGACTATGCTTGCAAACAAATGCTCGCCAGTGGACTGAGTTGCAGGAGAGAACAAACTCGCACACTTGTCTGTCTTGAGGGGACGTCAATCGGTTGTTAACCAAGCATTTTCACTAGCATGTCTAACTCGAGAGCAGTATTAAGCCTTTGCCTTTGTCTGTGTCTCCGAAACCTACCAATCAACTACCAGTCACACAACAAAAAGTAGAGCCAAGGCTATTTATTGCTGTGACTAAAGCGATGGCGGAGACCACTCCAGGGCTACTACATTACCACAGTAGGTGGAAGGGGGTAAACAGACAGCAAAGTCATCATCACGGCACCACACTCCCAATGAACACCTCATTCATCACCATTCAAAGGCAACTATCACAAGAAGCTGCCTCTGACACTAAACAAAGTCCGATTCACTCAAAGTCGCGTCCCTATCCCACGTCTGTCTCCTCACTCATAAACAAAATTACATCAGCAAAGGAACCGACAAAACTGCTTGACATTTATTCATTCACTCATTCATTCATTTATTCGGGAAGGCAATCTTCAAGTGTGCAAAACAATGAGGAGAGAAAAGGCAGCAACAAACTTTCTAATCACAAGTAGACCATGCCTACATGGACCCAGGGAGAAAAGTAAGAAGGGGAATGCCTAACTGGGGATGAACATTGTGACTCGTTGTAAATATCCGCGCGGATCACCACGCAGACTGCCGTATCACTCTACACCAACACCCAGCATCCTCGACTCGACAACAGCACCTCCGTAACACTGAAAATCAAACACCAAAGAATTGTCTCAATCACAAATCTTAAAAGGCATACCCATACACACTAAACCTGCTAATCACAACCTTTCTCGCTTAGGCTAGGAAAACACTGCAAACAATTGACAAATGTCTGCCACAAAATCAGACAAATTAAGTCAATGCCATGATCTGATGTCAATGAGCACAAACACCCAACACGACAGCGCTGCGTCAAGGCATCTAAACAACTAGCAGCAGCAATGGGAGCAGCAGCGTGGACAGTTGCTCAAGGTCTGCACAAGCATGCGCACCACGTAGGGAACGGGGAAGCAAGAAACGGTAGATGCAAAAGGCCACACCTCACTGTGGGAAAGCATATCCTATTAGAGTAGGTAAACAACAAATGCATGAATGCAAGTAGAAATACACTTACGCAAACCAGCAAGTTAAGAAGTTCCTCCTTTCACGTACATTCATCCTCTTCATTTGCACTGACGACTAGGCCTTCCTGTCTACCACGTCATCAACATGGTGTTCATGGCACCGCACTTGACAAATTTACAACTGCTCCAGCAAACACTGACCACTGCAATGCCCACCAGCAGTGGCACAGCCTCGACATTATGCATGTCCTTCGCAGACTCCGAGAGAATGTAGCTCATATACCACTTCACGAATGATGGTATTCGAGGATCCTATCCACCCATCCATTGCCTGTGCCAACAAACTCCAACCCAACTAACACGCCCGCACCTATCGAAACAAAATGAGACATGGCGACACTATCTCAGTCGTGGCGAAGTTCTGTGGTAATCGTAGCCGTAGTGTAGATTGTACGTCGGCTCGTAGTTGTCCAAATGGCATCTGCTGAAGGTGCACAATAAGCGATTCCGGCTCAACGATGGGACTTTAAGTACATTCAAGCACTGCTTCGAAGGGCACTGCAACTTCAATCACGTTCACTAAGCACAACAGAATTTGCAACCACTGATGGCACAACACCATGCAATTGTAAAAAGCCCCTAGAAGAAGACCAACGGAGCACTCTTGCATAAACATGGATGTAAAGTCCAAAGAGACATCAAATTCATTAAAAAACCTGCGAAGTTGAGAAGCATACGTACGTGAGCAAAGCACGGAGTAATAGCGAAGTCCGACCTCAAATTTTGTTGCACATTAATAAACAGGCAAACCTCTTCAAACGCAGCACACACGTTCCTGTTCACCTCAGTGCCTGGATCGTCACTGACAGCAAGAAAGGACATCCTTCGACAGTATCCCCTTGCCCAACCAGAAAGTAGTCGTCATTAGAACCCATAAAGGAGGCGACACAGAGACAGACAATATACTAACACGCAGCCAATGACCTTAAAGTCGACATATCAAACGAATCATTGACAAAAGAACATTTGTTTTACTTGACAATTTTTAGCACAAAACGAATGTAACCTGGAGTCGATATTTTCCATTTATTCACTAGACACACGCAAAACGATGTGTTTCGATTGTTGAAAGGACATTTTGACAAACTGACATCTAGTTAAGAAAATAATAATTCGAATCAAAAAATAGGAAAGTAATTCATTGAAATGTCTCGAGACTTCTCCGGCTGCAAAACAACGCACTTCAATGCATTTGTAAGGCTCGTTTGGACGACTGCAATCTCCAAAGCAGACTGAGCTGAATTAAGACTTGTATTTTCTCATATTTTCTTCGACTCTTCCTTCTCTTTCCTCCTCAACCCCCAACTCCATGCCGACTGACAAGTAAGTGCGCACTGTTCTTCGCTTTCGTCAACGTATTCGACGGTTCGTGTAGTAGATGTGAATCTGAGCCCTTCGTTTGTTTGAGTGGTGATGAAGACAGGGCCAAGAGGCATAATCACCAAATGCTTTCCACAGAGGTGAAATCCACTTGAAGACGTCGCTTCCACTTCCCCAAGTTATGAAGGGCAGTCACACGCGGAGGTCAATTTCGCTGTTGGAGGCACCAGCAGTCAAGCCCCGTTTTTGTGTTGCTTGTGGAAATGTCCCATCAACACTTGCGTGATCCTGTTCATCATTTGCCCAGGATTCTGTGCTGTGTTAGTCCTGTGCCTTATTTCTCCTCAAAATGTAGGATGATCTTGAAATAAACGAAGTCAGTTAATGCCCATGGTGACGTATTACTCCTCAAGAACCTGCAACGTCTTTCCGCAGTGAGTTGGTTGAGCATTCAATCGGGTTATTTCTCCTCTCCCATGAAGCAAACTGCCGTGCTAGTTAAGCTAGCCTCTGCTCAGTCAAGGCAATTTGTCGAGAGATGATACATTCGATCTGGAAGTAGTTGCTTTGGACCTCACACTATGTGGTGCGCCTAGTTACACCACATTTCAACGGAGTATAGGTGCATTGAAATGCATTGCAACCATCTTCTTAATGCACACTTGGCAGCAAAAGCCGCATTTCCTGTTCTTTTCGTGGTGAATCTCAATGCTGCTTCGAAGTTACGGAAGTGTGCATTAGACGGGTGGCTTCCAGGTGTGCAAAGAATGCTTTTAGGTTCATTGAAGCAAAAAACTAGACAATAAGGAGTAGTCAACCCGATGCCATGAAACAGTGGAAATACGTCTTAATCCGGGAGCAAGTAGTGCCAAAATAATCATTCTGTGGATGAAAATCTGTCAAACACTCTTCATGTCTGACGCGTCACGTTGATACGAACGGGTACCTCATCGGTGAGAGTGAGTATCGCCTTGAGACCTGTGCGATGTGAATGTACGGAGCAGTTTGCCCAGTCGAGTGACACTTGAGCAAATGGATCAGCGCATTGGGATTCACATAAAGGAAGCATTGCATCAACCTACCAGAGGAAGTTGTTGCTGGTTAATTAAATCAAGCGAAAAATGGAGTGAAATTCAAAGCTATCAAAGGCCATGCAATGCTGAATCAATTGCCAAGTAGTCTCTGAGTTTATGCTAGAACATTGCATTTCGCTCCCCATCGAAGTTGACGTGACTAGGTGCGAGAGGTGTTACGCCAATGCCGAAAACATGTGCAAAGTGGGTTGGCAAAAGCGGAAGCTGCACTTCGTGGAAGGCTTGGCCAATTAATGCGTACTTTCCAAGTTCACACATCGGGACACGGGAGCAAGTGCGACTCACGGGAGGATGTCGTAGCTACGCAAAAGCAGTGATTTGTGAGTGAAACAAATTCAAGTGGGAGGCGCACAATCAGGATGGCGGCCTGCAAGTGCGAATCGATTGTAGCGGATGCAGTCCTGGATCTGAAAACAAATCGTAGAATTACTGCTAAGGAGGTCAAGATGCTACTCTCGATGTGGAGCAAATGTTTTGTGAAATGCAGACAAAGCAAGGTCTGATGGCCATCTGGTCGATGGCTGATGCGTGTAGATGTTATGCAAGTCAATTGACACGCAGCTATCGCAGCATCTGTACATAAAGTTGTCACTTTCAGGTGTCAAGGAAAATTAGCTGCCTGCATTTCCCATAACGATGTGAGGCCAAGCCAAGATACTCGACCTACATCAAAAGGACCACTGGCACAATTCGAAAGCCTCAATCTGTCGCTCACATAACTTGACAAATGCAGCATTGAAGACCCTGGTGTCCACAAGGTGGACGAAACAATGTTGAGTTAACCATTCGCGCGTTTGGATTTTTGCCAACGTCACTTCAAATTGTCGCAGTTCCGGTTGACCGTGTGGTGTTACCTCGAGCCAAAATCAAGGAAAGGAGTTACCCCTGCAGGCTTTACTGTGCGAGTGAATGGAAAGTCTTTCTGCTTATGATTTCCTGGCTGAAGGAGAAAGTAGGAGAGTACCTGGGTGATGAATACAAGCCCACGTTGCGGTAGTTAAATAGTCACTGTGAGGGAGATGCTGAAACCGACAACTTCTCCTTGCGTCACTGCGCACCTGACTGTGTTTCTGGTGGTCATGGCTTGACCTTGATACCGTTACTGCTACTAAGGATATTCACGAGTGCCTCACCTTGTCTAGCTGTCCTCTTTGCCTTTAGTGCCTCATAAGCTTGCTTGAGTGTCGCTGAATCAGGTACAGCTTCTGTTCAGGGTGAAAGCTTCATCACGCATTTGTGTTGAGCTCCCGGAATTTTCATCGTAAACGGAGGATGTCATCCGAATAGAGACCATTGGAGTGTTATTCAGTTTCCAGCTATAACAACCAAGGCCAGTGGCATCATCGATGCATGTTGGGCAGTGAGTGGCATTGAAGGCGGAGCATCTTTGGTGAGTCGTAAAACGTCACGCCAGCTGCTACCGCAGCGCTCCTTCGCCTTCGTGCAGCAGTTATGACACTGCGAGTGTCATGCCATATTCATGAAGAGGGTGGAGAAATAAAAGTGCCCTACCTGACAGCCACAAGCTGAGGTCGATACGACCCAATTCCAGTCGCTCTGCAGCATCCATGAGCCCCATAGCCATTAGCCATGTTAATTAACCTCATGTTGCCCCATTACGCTCGTAAAGGATCTCAACAAGTAACCACTATGCGTGCTTGCTTTGAAGACGCCTAAAAAAGCCAAATTCTTCGACTTCCAAAGAGCGCTAGGGAACATGACAAGCTCTCATGACGAAGACGAAGGCGCACAAATGCTCCCGTTTCTCCGCAGATCTTCGGAAAGGCTGACACAGAAGCATTACAACAAATTCCAGAAATTCGGAAGCACACAACTAACCTGTGATGCAGGTCTGACCCTGAACCACAGTTGTGCATGTTTCAACGATACTCAGTCAAGCCCATAAGTCACTTGCACGCAAGCAAGTCAGCCGGACTAGATGAAGCATTCAATCTTCTCCCATCACAAACAACAACTGCCTGCTTAAATAACGTTGGTAGTGCTGATGCCATCACGGACGCAGTGAAGCGAGGAGGAGGAGGTGTCGATTTCAGCGCCTCCACATTCAGGCGGTCCTGACAAAGATGCAGCAACTTCGACAAGCTCGCTCACACTAGACCGCAAGGTACAAACTTCTCGACGGATGGGGTGAATGGGAGAAGAGGTGGGTGGGTAGGTACGTAGCTAACCATGAGCGTGTGTGGATCCATGGTCAAAGAAATGAGCCGACCCTCCCACCACTACCTGCCCATTTGTCCAAGCCTCTACCACCCAAATAACCCATTAAGCAGACATTCGAAAAGTGAGTAAATTAACGATTAAATCTCAACTATCCACCCGTTAAATTTATTCACTGACTTGTTTGCATGCCGAACCCACACCTTTGTCCATGTCTCCACGAATCGCCAATCAACAACCAGTCGTACGGCAAAAAACAATGAAGCCAAAGCTAATTACCACTACGACTAAAGCGAGGCCAGATATCTCTCCGAGGCTACTTCATCGCCACAGTAGAGGAGGCAAACAGGCCGCGATGATTAGTGTGCTGCCTTCACACTCATCACCAAAGCACTGCATCTCCCATAAACGCTTCACTCATTCATTCATTCACCCATTCATCCACGTTTCGAAGGCAACCATCCAAAGAAAGCTTCTTTCCACAATAATCAGGCGACAAAGTTTAGTGGTTTGGACGATGAGCACTAAGCGGAGCCTTATCCACTCAAAGTCGTGTCTTTTCCTATGTCCATCCGCTCCACTGCAAACAACACAACACTAACAAAGCAGCCGACAAAATTGCTTGACAATGCGCAAAATCTAAATTAAACGAGAATACGGTGACCAAATTTTAAGAAGGCTTTCCCCAAGTCCGCAAAACCACAGGGCAGGGTGAAGCAGCTGCAGCAGGTCTCTATGCAGATTATA
This sequence comes from Taenia hydatigena, assembly GCA_036345935.2. Classification (NCBI taxonomy): domain Eukaryota; kingdom Metazoa; phylum Platyhelminthes; class Cestoda; order Cyclophyllidea; family Taeniidae; genus Taenia; species Taenia hydatigena. Next base: position 10,866,718 of record JADWOT020000010.1, read on the forward strand.
AGGTAGGCTGCTGTGCCACACCCTATCAACATCCATTATGCCCAAACCGATAACAACAGCTCCATGCCACTTTAAATTAAACACTGACAACTTGCCCTAAGCAGGATTCGCAAAATGTACATTCATTAACACCACAGAACCGGCTAAACACAAGGGCAGAGACAAGAAACAAACTCACAAAAAACGAAAACAAATTGCATTGTCGGTCACAAAGACCGATGAAAAAGACAGCACATTATAGCAAGGCGGTGCACTTCATCAAGGGAAATGCGCATAAATGTACACTCATGCAAACCAATAAATTAACAAGTTCCTTTCCCCACGTATCCACACTCCTCATTCACACCGACGATCACTCCCTTCTTTCTGCCTCCCACGTCCTCATCGCAGGAATCACGGCGCCACACTTTACAGTCTTCCACCTCTTTCAGCATACACTTGCCACCAAATCTGCTCTTCAGCAGCCGTGCGGTCGAGACGATATTCATCTCCACCACAGTCTCGGAGACAATGTAGCCGACACACCCATTCACGAATTCATTTGCCTCCTTTTGCAGTAGAGCTCGAAGATCCCATCTACCCACCTATCACCTCTGCCAAAAAGCTCCGACACAAAGGCATCGCCGTATCTATTGATACAAGGTGAGATGCAGAGATACAACCTCAATCATGCTGAAGTTCCATGATAATCTTACCAGTCGGATTGGTAAATCAACATTGACTTCGACAGTGACGCAGCAGATTCTTCACCACATCGGCTTGTGTTCGTTCAAATAGCATGACATTCACCTTCAGTTTAGCATCTTAAGCCTGTTTAACCGATAATTCAACCGCTGCTAGAATTGGCAAGGGACAAGCACAGGCACAGACAATTTACTAACTTACAGCCAATCATCTTTGACTGGACTAATGCAGCGAATCATTGATGAGCGAATATTTATTTAACTTGATGAGTTTTCAGTACGTTTTGAATGAGAGCTACAATCATTTTTCGCATAATGCATGTCAGAAGCTAAGTTACTTATTGCCAAAAATGATTTCAAATTGATGTCAAAGTAGGGAGGGAATAGTTCTAATACCGAAACACAAAATACATCCACTTTAGCATCTCGAGATATGGATGAAGACAGAAGGAGACAGTGTGCTCGGTCCAAATGCATTTGTTCAACACACAAATTGCGCCTTCGCCTCATGTATTGAAGCCTGCTGTGAATAGTCAGGTGGGTGGGTCACCTTGTGTACTGCTACTAAGTCTGTGCATACTGCAACAATTCCTACGCCTCTTGTATCGTTGGATGGAGACGCTGAGCAGTGATCCCAACACTGCAACAACTGACAATTCCTGCCCTCGGAGCTTGCAAGGAGAACTCGACAAATGCTAAATTGAATCACAAAGCCTCAGCGTGTCCGACGGAGGCAGGTTAAGTCACTGATCACAATGTGCATGCATGTGCAAACTAAAGTAGCCTTGGTGATCTTCTCGTTGCGCCTTGACTACTATTTCTCCTGATGCACTTCTCACCACTTTGAAACACGTGTGTGAGTAGAAATACCATGCTCCTTTGATTACTTTGACATACACTGATGTACACTTGCAGTGGGTTGGGCAGACGCCTTCAATCATGCCTTCTCTCATTCATCCATTCAGTCTTTCAAATGGGTGTGCCCACGCGAACTTGAATGACCTCTGTGAGTTGCAGAATCACTGAGATCGTGTGCCCATCAAAGTAAGTATTGCACGTGCTTAGATTGATTAGAAGAGCAACTTCATTTCATGCTACACGATTTGCGTTCTTCATTTATGCGAATGCGCTTAATTGTAATGCAAACACTGTTTGCTGATAGCAAATCTAACTCCATCAACCGTTTCGCGCTGTTCCGTTGAGGTGATGTTGGGTTGTGTGAAGAGATGAGGCCTCAAGTAAACGTCATTCACGCTCCTAAGCAGACCCAACCCGGACACGCGTACTCGCACACACGGATCATGTCAATAGGGTCATGTTCTCAGGCTGTACTACATGGCGCATTGATAGACAACATTTGGACATTGCTGTGGTGTTCACTGGTGGATTGCCTGCATTTGCGATTGCTGCCCTCCACCTGTGAAAGCCAGTTTCGAATTGCCTGCCTTGAATTTAAGCGGTGGCACCGATTATTGTGTATGCAGGGTTAGTAATGGGAGAAGATAATGCGATGTCGGTGCGATCGCCACTTGAGTCGCGTTAGTGTTTTCGAAGTCACTTGATGCAGTGTCCACCTCACCTCACCTCACCTCACCTGCAAACGAGGCAACACTGATGCCTTATTGGATGGTTCAAGCTGCAAGTCCAAGTCACCGTGAGGGATGCCGTATGCTCGTCAACTGTCCTGATTCCTCAAGAGCTCCCCCAACTCAATCACTGCCAGCCTCAACTCAGTACTTCCAATGTTTGATGTCAGGATAACAGTCTTCAAAATAGTTGTCTGGTGTCGTCAGAGTTGATGATGGGAGCTTCAATTGATGCTCCAGCAGTCCTGTCGTCAACCAAGCCTCATTCCATTTTACTTATTGCAACTGTTTGGCCCTTCGTTCTAGAAGGCCTGCAATCATACTCATGTGGGTGGAGTGAGTGTCCACTGCTCTAACTAATTACTGCATCGCATATTGTGGTGTGGAAGGAAAACTGACAATGACCAACAACAGAATCTACAATATTTTGTCGAGTGTGTATTGAGGAGTTGACGCGCTTTGCGTCCACATTGGAGGCAGCTGTGTTCGGATGCGAGGCAGATCATTCAATCCTTCATTCATTCTCTTTTTGGCAAGAGGCCAAAATCACTGCACTTCACGAGTTGTGAGGGTTGAGTGCGGCGCGTTTTCTGCCGCTCAGTGCTCCTTCGCAGGTGCACCATTTACATTTAGTTGTCCATTTTGAATGAACTCTTCAAAGTGACATTAATTTGGCCCTTGGCACACAAGCAAGTTGTCAAGTCCACTTCATTTGTCCCACGTCATTTTGTCGTCGTTAGCTTATCCATCACGGTGCACCATGGGGAAGTGTGGGATGTCTGCCTCAATTCGGGCCGAGTCTACCATTCGTGCACAACATGGCCACTTTGGGGAGTGTTGTGGTGGTGAATGTGTCTAGGAATTCCTCCGCTTTCCCCCGGTGTGAAAGGAGACGGCAGAGGGCAGCAACACAGAGTGGCGAGCTGGCAGCAATAATTGTGGAATTCATATAAAGCGAACTCCGAAGTGTCAAACCTTTCCATCCCCTGATTTAGGGTCTGTCATGCGGCAAATAATTATTCGAATTCTACCCACCCACGACATGTCATACAGATTTGCACTCGACCGCAATGCCTCTACACGCCTGATCATCATGATGATGTGTGCACACACTTGCTGCGATGCTCACCACATTGACTTTGGTGTTCTCGCTATTTCATTTCTACTTTCCCACCACCACCACCACCACCACCACCACCACCACCACCACCACCACCACCACCACCACCACCACCACCACCACCACCACCACCACCACCACCACCACCACCACCACCACCACCACCACCACCACCACCACCACCACCACCACCACCACCACCACCACCACCACCACCACCAATTCAAAACTGTTTTAGTCACATGTGTGTGAGCAGAAACAACCTGCTCCTCTAATCATGCTGACATAAGCTGATTCACGCTTTCAGTTTGCTGATCAGACGCCTTTAGTTAGCATTCATTTATTCATCCGCTCATACGGGTGTGTCTACGTGGACTTGAATGGCCTTTGTGAGTTGCAGAAGCACCGGGTTGGTGAGACCATCAGATTAGTGCTTATACTGGTTTAAACATCACAAGGTGTGTACAAATGATTTGCAGAGCAGCAATTTCTCAAGCGATCTCTTGAAATTGATGGCTGGGGCTTCTAAACGAGGTGAAGACAAATGGAAGGCCTATTCACAGTGCTTTCGGGTGAGGAAACTCCCAACTGTCAACCACAGCTATTAAGTGCACCGCCACTTGCTTGCGCGAGTTCACCAAGAAGAACATCCTGATGTTGCCACGTGATTTCGTGACACAATCGCTAATCACAATCATAAGAAAGCGTAAAGATCAGATTACGTCTGAAGAAGAAGATTTTGGTCTGATTACGTTGCCTGGTCGCAAGTACTATACTGGTAAGGCCTTAGTGCAGGCCCCAAACTGGCACCCACGCAATGCTGATACAAACACGTGGGATGGTCTTCTATTTACTCCTGCGACTGCAGTCTCACCCAATCAACCAACCAACCAATTAACCAACCAACCAGCCAACCGTGGGGAAGAGGTCAGTGTGAGCAGCGCATAAATGCACACGAGACATGGCTAGACAAGAAGAGTGTGCCATGCTGAGATTCACCTTCTTTTTCGTTACTTTCTTTTACTTCTCGGGTACATATTTATCTCTTCATTATGACTCCAATTCTTGTTGAGCATGCCACCGTGTAGCATAACCCTATGCATGGGTTGACAATTGGTTAGACTTTGTGGGAATGGGCAAGTCTTGCAGCGAGAGAGGAGTTAGCGATGCACTTTGTAATGGTTAGGTCGTGATGTCAGACTAGTGCAACTCCATGTTCAGCGCATTGGTGTGCGTGGCATGGCTTTTGCGATGTTGTGAGATGAGTCGACACACAGGACCCACACTGATGTAGCAATCGGGTGGAGGTGAAGTGGCAACACAACTGCCATGACTGTCTTTGCTCTCACCAATGACCAACACTTGCATAAATGTGTCCAAATAGGCGCTCATTGTGTTTTTTACTTCTGTGTAGCAGAAGCAGAGCCATTGCTGTGGGGCTCTCGCATTGATGGAACACCCAGAGGACAATCACCACTGATGCACTTCTATCTACCCGAAGAAGCTGTAAGCATAGAACTTTTGTACTAGCAGACACTTCGTGCCAACACGATAGTAGATGCATTCCCTTGTGCTCCCTCACGATCCACACTCACATCGTGTTTTCCGTTACCACTTGAATTAACGCAGATACTGCTGGGCGGAAAGCATGATGTAGTCCTGTCACAAGGGCGAGGTGTCTGCACAATGGAGGTTTAAGTGGCCTTTTCTAATTCATTGTAGGTTGTAGCAGCGGTGTCGAAAGGCTACCATTTGTCTCCGATCAACGTTACAGATGACACGTGCTATATTGATGGCAAATTCTTGGGTAGCCCTTGCCAAATGGATGGAGGTGGTAGGTGGAAGATCGAGAAGTCTTCTTTTCATTTGTCTGCTATAACAAGAAGACCGTTGAGTACAACCAGGAGTAGTGCATCAGAAGTTTGGTTGGTACAACGACAGCAAAGTAAATTGTTTCAGATTGACTTTGTGCGGAGGTGATAGTAGTTGGAATTGCACAATGTCTGCACGTGCACGGAGATGTTCAAAGACTAACTCTTGCCGTGACTACAGGCGAACAACATTGCGTGCAATTTTAGATAGTGCCAAGATCACTGTCGACGACGTATCCCAACTGGAGGCAATAGAAGTATGGGATGGACAATCATTGTTTTCGACAGCAATCTTCGTACCGAAATGTGCCTTTGAGAAGCCGGCGGAAGGTGAGTGGATGGATTTGGAGAAGAATAATAGGCAGCACTATTGCCAAGTGGACGCCTTCTCGACATAAACCAATCTTCCAAACAGCATTTTGAATGGTGGATGTGCAATCTGAGCTCTTCATTTGATTGGGTTTTGAGGGAAAGTAGAACCAGGAAGCCTAGGCCCTAAATATTCCTTCCACGCAGGTGAAGTCGACTTCAATACGTCGTTTCCACTTTCCCGATTCCGGAAGGGACAAACGCATGTGGAGGTCACATTCGCTGTTGGAGGCGCGAACAGTGAATCTTGGGTTTGTACACTTTTGATGGAACTGTTCTTGCCACGTTCGCGTAGACCCATTCATCATTTGCTCATATTTTGCGCAGTGTCTGTTCTGTCCTTTCCTTCTCTCCACAATGTAGGTTTACTTTATGGTGAACGGAATACTTGAGTGCGCATGGCAGGGCATTACTCTCCAAGAATCTGCAGCGCCTTTCTGCCGTGAGTTTGTTGAACATTCAAGCAGGTCACTTTTTGTGTTCACGAAGTCAACTGCTTGCGCCTTCCCTTGCTCATCCAAGGTAATTTATCAAGAGATACCAAATCCGATCTGAGAACATTTGTTTTGAACTTCGCACGAAATGATGCGCTTGATTATACCACATTTGGATGGGAAGGGGACAAAACGAAACTCGTTGTCACCGTTGATTGGGAGCAAGGAGGTGAGTGAATGAGCGTCCGCGTTGATAAGATCGACATATTTTGTCCTCATTGTGGTGGAATATTTTGACTGATTGGGGGTTAAGTATTGTCTTGAGCACCCCAAATATTGGCAGACCTAGACAGCACAAGTCTCTTCGAGGTGACTGAAAGTGTTGCGTTGGTTTAGGTGACTCGCCGGAGATCGCGGCGTGCAATGGTAAGTGCGAACGCATGCCCTTTCCACAGCAGTGAGACAGGGCCACATGCATTACAGTGAAGGCCTCTATTTGTGTTTGCAAGAAGTTCTCACATGAGTGGAGCACATTCGAGTGCCTAGGAATAATTTGTATTGGTGCAACGCTACTGCAAGCATTTCCTGGTACATTTGGGTACCCGAGAAGCAGTTTTTGGCAAATATTTTTTATTGTTTTCTTGACACCACTTTTAGGTTACCAGAGTGGAACCGGTAAGCTGCCATTCTGGTTTCCCTTGTCCACGTATTGCTGCTTTTCGCAGACACGACATCTTATCGTGAGCTACAGTTGGTTCCAACACCAGCTGGAAGTTCCGCCGTATTTTCTTTAGTTAGTGCAAGATATTCACTTCCCTGCCACAGAAAAACCTGCTTCACCCATTTTATTGACAAAAGTTGAACAAAATGCTGCTTCGCTGTGTAAATTTGGAGAGTACACATTAATTGGCAAAGCTCTCCATGAAGTGCTGTTTTATGGTTTTGTCGACTCAATTTGCACCTGAATTTTGCACCTAGACACGTCAACTTCAATGGGCAGTGCGGAAAACAGTGAGTGTTTCCACACATTCTCTTGCAAAATGCAACACACCTTCACCTGTCAGGATAAAGCCGCTTTGCCATGAACTTAACTGTTACTTACCAATTAGCCAAGCAATGCATAAAACTTTGCTGGCTTTGACATGATTTTCCACTTGATGCAATTAGACATCAACGACCTCCTCCGGTAAGTCGGCGCACCGATTCTTTTTTGACTAAGCTAAATGTACCGATCCACCAACTCATGTATCATCTGGCTGAGCTACTCATGTTGCCTCTTTCCAATCCACATGTCCCACGGCAATGTCTGCTCTCTGCAGTTGGACACGTCAAACATGGGGAGTGTTTGATTGAAAGCACTTCACCAATTGATCATTTAGACGCTACCTGCTTCTAGAACCACGCATATTTCCATTCCTTCGTGTCGATGGAATAACTACTACTCCTTTTTTCCTTTATGTATTCCTTGCATAGTTTTGAGGCACTCCAATGCACCAATCTGCAATCGCTGTCATCTCTTTTTCCTCCCATTTCAGCCTTCTTGGCATCACCGCTGATGACAACACTTTTGTAATTGCACCCACTTGAAGAACCGGACGTGAAATTTGCTTGGGAATTGCACACAAACAAGCATATTGCACCTTTCTTTGCCTAAACCCGTTGCTTTGCGAACCTGCTAACAACAAATAAATTCGTTTACGTTTGCGTCGCAGTTGGGGTTAAATACCACGACAACAATGGCCTTGTTTGCAATCGTCTCCAAAGTTACATGTTTGAAGGAGCAGCAAGAGCATCTGAGTCTGATTGGGGGATTCCCTCAAACAATGGTTGAGGACTAGAGTTACAGCGAATGCTTAAGAGTATCGGTTTGACCGACTTTTGAGCAGAGGACCACCGTGTGCCATGGGATCGCAAAAAAGGAGAACACGAGGGAGGAGGTAAACTCTAATCCCCAACTAAAATTGGACCATTCTCAATGTCCACATTTTAATGCAAAGCATGTTGTCTGTCGTAAGGAAGCCGGCTCACTTACTCCGCAGTCCAGAGCCGGAGGTGGGCGGGAATTAGTAACAAGGCCGTGTGGCGACAATGTTCAATGGGGAGAAGAGAAAATCGTGCACTACCTAACAGTGTCTCCACAACTCTGGTGTCCATTAGAATGCAAGTCAAGTCTGCAATGTATGTAGTTCTGTGGTCTTGGTCTTGAGCACGCGTAAATAAGAAGCGTTGGGAGGAGTCACTTTGTTCCTTCTGATGTCGAGAGATCCATTGGAAGCACTTACACATATAGTGTATTTACCCACTTAATCATATTTGGTCTGTTCATCCATGAATCGCCCCATCAATGCCAAATCGACGCATCTTGCACGCGCTCCTGCCTAGTGCATTTTACAATGCAAAACAAATGCCACTGATGTCGTTCAATAGTCTTCCGGCCTTTGTAATTGCTGACAGGCCTAAACAACACAAGTCCTCACGAGGTAACCAGAAGTGTGGCGTTGGTTTAGGCGAATCGCCAGAACTTGTGCCTATTCCACAAAAGTCAGACAGCGCCTTTCTTTGTGTTTGCAAACTGCTCCAACATGAGTGAAGCACATTTGAGTAGCTAGGAATAGATCATGATGTTTCAATTTTAATGGAAGCGTTTCCCAGCAACTGCTTTACTATCCCTTACTTGGCATTCCTTTTAGATGACCAAGGTAAAATCGGCATGTAAAGCGAGAAGCGCAAAGTTAGCTACAACAGTCTCTCATTCTAAGAGCTGCATTCTTCTTTTTGTACACCTCCAGAAGCTTTCACGTTGCAGAGCTCACGCCTACATTGCTCTTCGGTCTTCATTTCTCTCTCTCTAACCCACATGGATCCCACTACAACAGAAGGCACACAATTTACAATTGCGTCATCTAATGCGCCCATTCTTGCTCGGAGGTTATTGCGGCGAACGAGAACCCGATGATGCTACAACCTGATTGGATGAATGATTTGTCTGTGGGGCTGTTGACATCGCGTTAATAATCAACCTCAAGAGCGGACAATTCTCTTGATCAAACGCAACGTGGACTTGCATTCCTCACACAAGTACTCCCTGCTTTCTCCTTTAACCGCAGAACCACACCTATTGCTGCCAGCTCGCCACTCTGTGTTGCTGCCCTCTGCCGTCTCCTTTCACACCGGGGGAAAGCGGAGGAATTCCTAGACACATTCACCACCACAACACTCCCCAAAGTGGCCATGTTGTGCACGAATGGTAGACTCGGCCCGAATTGAGGCAGACATCCCACACTTCCCCATGGTGCACCGTGATGGATAAGCTAACGACGACAAAATGACGTGGGACAAATGAAGTGGACTTGACAACTTGCTTGTGTGCCAAGGGCCAAATTAATGTCACTTTGAAGAGTTCATTCAAAATGGACAACTAAATGTAAATGGTGCACCTGCGAAGGAGCACTGAGCGGCAGAAAACGCGCCGCACTCAACCCTCACAACTCGTGAAGTGCAGTGATTTTGGCCTCTTGCCAAAAAGAGAATGAATGAAGGATTGAATGATCTGCCTCGCATCCGAACACAGCTGCCTCCAATGTGGACGCAAAGCGCGTCAACTCCTCAATACACACTCGACAAAATATTGTAGATTCTGTTGTTGGTCATTGTCAGTTTTCCTTCCACACCACAATATGCGATGCAGTAATTAGTTAGAGCAGTGGACACTCACTCCACCCACATGAGTATGATTGCAGGCCTTCTAGAACGAAGGGCCAAACAGTTGCAATAAGTAAAATGGAATGAGGCTTGGTTGACGACAGGACTGCTGGAGCATCAATTGAAGCTCCCATCATCAACTCTGACGACACCAGACAACTATTTTGAAGACTGTTATCCTGACATCAAACATTGGAAGTACTGAGTTGAGGCTGGCAGTGATTGAGTTGGGGGAGCTCTTGAGGAATCAGGACAGTTGACGAGCATACGGCATCCCTCACGGTGACTTGGACTTGCAGCTTGAACCATCCAATAAGGCATCAGTGTTGCCTCGTTTGCAGGTGAGGTGAGGTGAGGTGAGGTGGACACTGCATCAAGTGACTTCGAAAACACTAACGCGACTCAAGTGGCGATCGCACCGACATCGCATTATCTTCTCCCATTACTAACCCTGCATACACAATAATCGGTGCCACCGCTTAAATTCAAGGCAGGCAATTCGAAACTGGCTTTCACAGGTGGAGGGCAGCAATCGCAAATGCAGGCAATCCACCAGTGAACACCACAGCAATGTCCAAATGTTGTCTATCAATGCGCCATGTAGTACAGCCTGAGAACATGACCCTATTGACATGATCCGTGTGTGCGAGTACGCGTGTCCGGGTTGGGTCTGCTTAGGAGCGTGAATGACGTTTACTTGAGGCCTCATCTCTTCACACAACCCAACATCACCTCAACGGAACAGCGCGAAACGGTTGATGGAGTTAGATTTGCTATCAGCAAACAGTGTTTGCATTACAATTAAGCGCATTCGCATAAATGAAGAACGCAAATCGTGTAGCATGAAATGAAGTTGCTCTTCTAATCAATCTAAGCACGTGCAATACTTACTTTGATGGGCACACGATCTCAGTGATTCTGCAACTCACAGGGGTCATTCAAGTTCATATGGGCACACCCATTTGAAAGACTGAATGGATGAATGAGAGAAGGCATGACTAAAGGCGTCTGCCCAACCCACTGCAAGTGTACATCAGTGTATGTCAAAGTAATCAAAGGAGCATGGTATTTCTACTCACACACGTGTTTCAAAGTGGTGAGAAGTGCATCAGGAGAAATAGTAGTCAAGGCGCAACGAGAAGATCACCAAGGCTACTTTAGTTTGCACATGCATGCACATTGTGATCAGTGACTTAACCTGCCTCCGTCGGACACGCTGAGGCTTTGTGATTCAATTTAGCATTTGTCGAGTTCTCCTTGTAAGCTCCGAGGGCAGGAATTGTCAGTTGTTGCAGTGTTGGGATCACTGCTCAGCGTCTCCATCCAACGATACAAGAGGCGTAGGAATTGTTGCAGTATGCACAGACTTAGTAGCAGTACACAAGGTGACCCACCCACCTGACTATTCACAGCAGGCTTCAATACATGAGGCGAAGGCGCAATTTGTGTGTTGAACAAATGCATTTGGACCGAGCACACTGTCTCCTTCTGTCTTCATCCATATCTCGAGATGCTAAAGTGGATGTATTTTGTGTTTCGGTATTAGAACTATTCCCTCCCTACTTTGACATCAATTTGAAATCATTTTTGGCAATAAGTAACTTAGCTTCTGACATGCATTATGCGAAAAATGATTGCAGCTCTCATTCAAAACGTACTGAAAACTCATCAAGTTAAATAAATATTCGCTCGTCAATGATTCGCTGCATTAGTCCAGTCAAAGATGATTGGCTGTAAGTTAGTAAATTGTCTGTGCCTGTGCTTGTCCCTTGCCAATTCTAGCAGCGGTTGAATTATCGGTTAAACAGGCTTAAGATGCTAAACTGAAGGTGAATGTCATGCTATTTGAACGAACACAAGCCGATGTGGTGAAGAATCTGCTGCGTCACTGTCGAAGTCAATGTTGATTTACCAATCCGACTGGTAAGATTATCATGGAACTTCAGCATGATTGAGGTTGTATCTCTGCATCTCACCTTGTATCAATAGATACGGCGATGCCTTTGTGTCGGAGCTTTTTGGCAGAGGTGATAGGTGGGTAGATGGGATCTTCGAGCTCTACTGCAAAAGGAGGCAAATGAATTCGTGAATGGGTGTGTCGGCTACATTGTCTCCGAGACTGTGGTGGAGATGAATATCGTCTCGACCGCACGGCTGCTGAAGAGCAGATTTGGTGGCAAGTGTATGCTGAAAGAGGTGGAAGACTGTAAAGTGTGGCGCCGTGATTCCTGCGATGAGGACGTGGGAGGCAGAAAGAAGGGAGTGATCGTCGGTGTGAATGAGGAGTGTGGATACGTGGGGAAAGGAACTTGTTAATTTATTGGTTTGCATGAGTGTACATTTATGCGCATTTCCCTTGATGAAGTGCACCGCCTTGCTATAATGTGCTGTCTTTTTCATCGGTCTTTGTGACCGACAATGCAATTTGTTTTCGTTTTTTGTGAGTTTGTTTCTTGTCTCTGCCCTTGTGTTTAGCCGGTTCTGTGGTGTTAATGAATGTACATTTTGCGAATCCTGCTTAGGGCAAGTTGTCAGTGTTTAATTTAAAGTGGCATGGAGCTGTTGTTATCGGTTTGGGCATAATGGATGTTGATAGGGTGTGGCACAGCAGCCTACCTTATAATCTGCATAGAGACCTGCTGCAGCTGCTTCACCCTGCCCTGTGGTTTTGCGGACTTGGGGAAAGCCTTCTTAAAATTTGGTCACCGTATTCTCGTTTAATTTAGATTTTGCGCATTGTCAAGCAATTTTGTCGGCTGCTTTGTTAGTGTTGTGTTGTTTGCAGTGGAGCGGATGGACATAGGAAAAGACACGACTTTGAGTGGATAAGGCTCCGCTTAGTGCTCATCGTCCAAACCACTAAACTTTGTCGCCTGATTATTGTGGAAAGAAGCTTTCTTTGGATGGTTGCCTTCGAAACGTGGATGAATGGGTGAATGAATGAATGAGTGAAGCGTTTATGGGAGATGCAGTGCTTTGGTGATGAGTGTGAAGGCAGCACACTAATCATCGCGGCCTGTTTGCCTCCTCTACTGTGGCGATGAAGTAGCCTCGGAGAGATATCTGGCCTCGCTTTAGTCGTAGTGGTAATTAGCTTTGGCTTCATTGTTTTTTGCCGTACGACTGGTTGTTGATTGGCGATTCGTGGAGACATGGACAAAGGTGTGGGTTCGGCATGCAAACAAGTCAGTGAATAAATTTAACGGGTGGATAGTTGAGATTTAATCGTTAATTTACTCACTTTTCGAATGTCTGCTTAATGGGTTATTTGGGTGGTAGAGGCTTGGACAAATGGGCAGGTAGTGGTGGGAGGGTCGGCTCATTTCTTTGACCATGGATCCACACACGCTCATGGTTAGCTACGTACCTACCCACCCACCTCTTCTCCCATTCACCCCATCCGTCGAGAAGTTTGTACCTTGCGGTCTAGTGTGAGCGAGCTTGTCGAAGTTGCTGCATCTTTGTCAGGACCGCCTGAATGTGGAGGCGCTGAAATCGACACCTCCTCCTCCTCGCTTCACTGCGTCCGTGATGGCATCAGCACTACCAACGTTATTTAAGCAGGCAGTTGTTGTTTGTGATGGGAGAAGATTGAATGCTTCATCTAGTCCGGCTGACTTGCTTGCGTGCAAGTGACTTATGGGCTTGACTGAGTATCGTTGAAACATGCACAACTGTGGTTCAGGGTCAGACCTGCATCACAGGTTAGTTGTGTGCTTCCGAATTTCTGGAATTTGTTGTAATGCTTCTGTGTCAGCCTTTCCGAAGATCTGCGGAGAAACGGGAGCATTTGTGCGCCTTCGTCTTCGTCATGAGAGCTTGTCATGTTCCCTAGCGCTCTTTGGAAGTCGAAGAATTTGGCTTTTTTAGGCGTCTTCAAAGCAAGCACGCATAGTGGTTACTTGTTGAGATCCTTTACGAGCGTAATGGGGCAACATGAGGTTAATTAACATGGCTAATGGCTATGGGGCTCATGGATGCTGCAGAGCGACTGGAATTGGGTCGTATCGACCTCAGCTTGTGGCTGTCAGGTAGGGCACTTTTATTTCTCCACCCTCTTCATGAATATGGCATGACACTCGCAGTGTCATAACTGCTGCACGAAGGCGAAGGAGCGCTGCGGTAGCAGCTGGCGTGACGTTTTACGACTCACCAAAGATGCTCCGCCTTCAATGCCACTCACTGCCCAACATGCATCGATGATGCCACTGGCCTTGGTTGTTATAGCTGGAAACTGAATAACACTCCAATGGTCTCTATTCGGATGACATCCTCCGTTTACGATGAAAATTCCGGGAGCTCAACACAAATGCGTGATGAAGCTTTCACCCTGAACAGAAGCTGTACCTGATTCAGCGACACTCAAGCAAGCTTATGAGGCACTAAAGGCAAAGAGGACAGCTAGACAAGGTGAGGCACTCGTGAATATCCTTAGTAGCAGTAACGGTATCAAGGTCAAGCCATGACCACCAGAAACACAGTCAGGTGCGCAGTGACGCAAGGAGAAGTTGTCGGTTTCAGCATCTCCCTCACAGTGACTATTTAACTACCGCAACGTGGGCTTGTATTCATCACCCAGGTACTCTCCTACTTTCTCCTTCAGCCAGGAAATCATAAGCAGAAAGACTTTCCATTCACTCGCACAGTAAAGCCTGCAGGGGTAACTCCTTTCCTTGATTTTGGCTCGAGGTAACACCACACGGTCAACCGGAACTGCGACAATTTGAAGTGACGTTGGCAAAAATCCAAACGCGCGAATGGTTAACTCAACATTGTTTCGTCCACCTTGTGGACACCAGGGTCTTCAATGCTGCATTTGTCAAGTTATGTGAGCGACAGATTGAGGCTTTCGAATTGTGCCAGTGGTCCTTTTGATGTAGGTCGAGTATCTTGGCTTGGCCTCACATCGTTATGGGAAATGCAGGCAGCTAATTTTCCTTGACACTTGAAAGTGACAACTTTATGTACAGATGCTGCGATAGCTGCGTGTCAATTGACTTGCATAACATCTACACGCATCAGCCATCGACCAGATGGCCATCAGACCTTGCTTTGTCTGCATTTCACAAAACATTTGCTCCACATCGAGAGTAGCATCTTGACCTCCTTAGCAGTAATTCTACGATTTGTTTTCAGATCCAGGACTGCATCCGCTACAATCGATTCGCACTTGCAGGCCGCCATCCTGATTGTGCGCCTCCCACTTGAATTTGTTTCACTCACAAATCACTGCTTTTGCGTAGCTACGACATCCTCCCGTGAGTCGCACTTGCTCCCGTGTCCCGATGTGTGAACTTGGAAAGTACGCATTAATTGGCCAAGCCTTCCACGAAGTGCAGCTTCCGCTTTTGCCAACCCACTTTGCACATGTTTTCGGCATTGGCGTAACACCTCTCGCACCTAGTCACGTCAACTTCGATGGGGAGCGAAATGCAATGTTCTAGCATAAACTCAGAGACTACTTGGCAATTGATTCAGCATTGCATGGCCTTTGATAGCTTTGAATTTCACTCCATTTTTCGCTTGATTTAATTAACCAGCAACAACTTCCTCTGGTAGGTTGATGCAATGCTTCCTTTATGTGAATCCCAATGCGCTGATCCATTTGCTCAAGTGTCACTCGACTGGGCAAACTGCTCCGTACATTCACATCGCACAGGTCTCAAGGCGATACTCACTCTCACCGATGAGGTACCCGTTCGTATCAACGTGACGCGTCAGACATGAAGAGTGTTTGACAGATTTTCATCCACAGAATGATTATTTTGGCACTACTTGCTCCCGGATTAAGACGTATTTCCACTGTTTCATGGCATCGGGTTGACTACTCCTTATTGTCTAGTTTTTTGCTTCAATGAACCTAAAAGCATTCTTTGCACACCTGGAAGCCACCCGTCTAATGCACACTTCCGTAACTTCGAAGCAGCATTGAGATTCACCACGAAAAGAACAGGAAATGCGGCTTTTGCTGCCAAGTGTGCATTTAGAAGAGGGTTGCAATGCATTTCAATGCACCGGTTTTACCGTAGTGACCTGAAAGTTGTGCCAAGTAAAGGACCAGAAATAGCTACTGGGAATGCTTCCAGTAACAGCGCACCAACAAGTGGTTTACCGTGTTACACTCATGTCAGAGCGATTTGCAAGCACAAGGCAGGTCTTTGACGTAAAGAACGTGGTGCTATCTGACCACTGTGGAATTGGCTCGCATTCGAACCTAACACCGCATCCCCCAATTTAAGATGATTCATCCAAACCAAAGCAATGCTTTTGGTTGCCCTGTAAGTACTTGTGCTGCTTAAGTCTGCTAACGTAATCCTGAATCACCTCTCCGTGAACCATTGCAGCAAAGATGTTTCCTGACAAAGAGAGCAAAGTAGTTTGACACTGTCAGTGCAGACGCTCACTCACCTTGCTTCCTACCAACGGTAACAACAAGGCTGTTTCGCCCCACACCCTGTTAAAATGTGGTGTAACTAGGCGCACCACATCGTGTGTCATCTTTCGACAAATTGCCTTGACTGAGCAGAGGCTAGCTTAACCAGCACAGCAGTTTACCTCATGGGAGAGGAGAAATAATCCGATTGAATGCTCAACCAACTCACTGTGGAAAGACGTTGCAGGTTCTTGAGGAGTAATACGCCACCATGGGCATTTAATGACTTCGTTCATTTCAAGATCATCCTACATTTTGAGGAGAAATAAGGCACAGGACTAACACAGCACAGAATCCTGGGCAAATGATGAACAGGATCACGCAAGTGTTGATGGGACATTTCCACAAGCAACACAAAAACGGGGCTTGACTGCTGGTGCCTCCAACAGCGAAATTGACCTCCGCGTGTGACTGCCCTTCATAACTTGGGGAAGTGGAAGCGACGTCTTCAAGTGGATTTCACCTCCGTGGAAAATATTTGCTGATTAGGCCTTTTGGCTCCGCCTTCATCACCACTCAAGCAGACGAAGGGCTCAGATTCACATCTACTACACGAACCCTACGGGTCATTAGAAATGCCTTCTACCTCTACCAAATTGTATGCAAAATTGATTCGTTTTAAACAGGCGTCCACCCTACACAAGCCCTACACACTCTTCTCCAATTGCATTCACTCGCATGCATTCGGCTCCTAACAATACATTTTGGCACGAAGGCTGCTGTCAACGATAGTCCTTATTCCTTACCCTGTACTCGTAGTGCCTCCTGTTTGGATGCGTCGCATGCAGCAATGCTGGCACTTTCCAAATTGAGTGAGTATTACGCTGCCTGGTATCTTCTCTTTCCCCTCAACCTTCAACTCCTCCGTTCGTTCTAGCTAAACAACTGTTCTCCTACGCTTTTAGTGAGGGCCAGTGGTTTGCTTGGGCACGCGATTAGTATAGTTCTCCAAGGATTTACACATGGTTATTCCATTGAATTCTGTGGAGGCGAGTCACCAGTCTCTTTTCATACCCATACTGCAATCTCAGTTACGTCGCTTGCTAATTGTCGTTAGCCTACGTTACAAACACTGTGGGAGGCCAAAGAAAAGTCTTGTCCCAGTGAGTCAGGCTTGGCTAGTCTCTTTAGCCGACCGCGCATGATTCATAGCCACCTCCATAGACTATGACTCAAGTGCTACTTCGTTTGCCAGTCGCTACTGGCTCAAAGTATATCGAGGTCAAATGAGTATTTTCATTCGGTCTCGCATGTATGCAGAAACAACATAACCATGTAGGGCTACTTGGTACATTAGGACCTGAGGTGGAGGCGAATAATTTCGCCGCCTCCTCCTCTCCCTTCTTCCAGTACTACTCTTTCCACGCCCAACACACTGCTGCATTACCACGCCCTACAATGCCCCATTTCCTCAATCAATTTGACAAAACAGACAGGCAGCTGCAAGTTCATGCACCCAACTCCCATTTCAGTGAAGGCCAATATCATACTAACCCTGTGCCTCGTTGGGGTTTTACTTTAACACTTGATCAAGATAAAGTTATTTCTATCGCTTCTTCCTTTCCTTCTTTTGCGACATTCTTCACCAATGCCCATTCTGTGAGCCTCTTTCCACCATCCACTTGCCGCAGACCAGACAAGGTATAGTGGACTGTCCTACACCTTGCCAATGAATGTATCATATCTTCAACTGATCATTGCCTCGTTGAGCGCCAGTTCTTCTATTTCCTGCCTCATCTCACTATTTTAGCTCATTGTATTCACAAGATTGGCGGTCAGTAGGTGTATTTGATCTAAACTTTAGCCTACTCTATTGATTATGTCCAATCTTTTGCCTTTTCACGGTCTATATATTAGGTCTACTACAAAACTGTTGGAAATGCATCCCTTTCCCATCAATACTCCGTCTAGCTTCAGCCTGTGTGCCTCTTTGCGCGTCTGTAAAGCTCCGCATGAGTGGACATTGGAAAGGTTACTAAGGAGCTGAGCTAAATGCCCAGTCAGTTGCCTATCTAACTGATAAAAAGTCCCTTGATGCCTGCAGGTGTTGGAATCACTTTAGTGTAACTACCAATGTCGACGAATGCTTCCACTTGGTCACTTTGGATTGTTCGGCAGGCCTCCTCTATTCAAACTGAACCACTGACAATTAGCCATTGGTTACCTGACTAGCCACAACCGACCGTCTTCTTGACCAAAACACGCTCTTTATAACACATCACATGTGGACAAGTCTGCAGTGCTTTGAACTTGCATCATGCAGCCCTTGAGACCGATGCAACGCACATCAGAAAGGGAAATTGACCTCGTCACAGCTTTGTCGATCGCGTAGTCGGTCGCTCAGTCAGTATCATAGGATGAATGAGACACATTAGCGGAATCGGCACTAAGCTTGGCCATGCACTGCAGACTCTATTGGACCAAGTGACCCAATGTGTGCATCTTGTTTCCAACTCGATGCGAGACTAAATGGAGAATTCTCATTTGGCTATCGATGCCTTTCTCGTGAAGTGGATTGACAAACGAGGTGGTGGAGTAGTCTGCAGAAGTCTGGCCTACTCCAGTCTGGCCACGCATTGCATTGCAACAGTGCATTTCAAATAGGCCAGCAACACTTGGCAACTAGCACTAATGCAATATGCCCGCTGACGTTTGTGGGCTTGCGAAAGTACTATTTAGTGGCGCAAATGTGACTAAGATGCAAATAGAAATAGAAATTGGCGACTCACTTCTAAGTTCTTAACGAAATGAGCAAACGCGAGTTCTTGGTTAATTTTCTCGGTTCTTTGCCTGTGCAAACTGTTAAGCCCCATCAAAGAGGAGGGTGTGGATACCTCGAAGGCGCCGGCGAAAACGAAGAACAGTGCGCGTTCACTTGTCACTCGATGTGGAGTTGGAGGTTGAGGAGGATAGAGAAGGAAGACACAAATTGAAAGCAAGAAGGTTCAAGTCCAAATTCAGCTCATTCTGATTTGGAGAATGCAGGCGTCGGAACGAGCCTCACAAATGCATTGAAGTTCGCCACCTGAGCACTCTTGTTGCAGGGCATGTTGAGCAGGTTTAGCGACTGTGTGGACGCAATTCGTGAATGCACATTCAATGGTGAGGCCGACTATACGTGCACCACGAGTGATTCGTCAACGGAGACGAGAATTCCCATCCATTTGAGTTGCTTCCACCCACCGCCTCGCCTGTCGATGAACTGCTGCAAACTGAGGTTGTGTGTGTCAGTGTCCTGCCGTGTATCGATCGCTTCACCGCTTGACCAATACGCGACTACTTTGAGACTAACGCTCCCATCGATCGATCAACTGATCGACTGATCGATTAGTGCGCGTGAGTCAGCGGTGGGATGCACGTGGAAATCACTGGTTCACACTCACGTCATTCGCCTGCTGAATTTTCACCTGAAGCAACTACGAGTTTACCAATCTTTCTTTACGATTTCCGACTTTTGATTTGTGCATCTACAATGAAGAGCTGTTGAACGGTCCTTCCCAATGCGACACATTTTCATCCTCGAACCTGTAAAGTCGAATAAGTTGTGGCCACGACCATGTGATAAACGTGGTCAAAATGTCTTTATTTCTATTCAGACGCAAGCGGCGGGGCAGTAGTTTGTCGTTTTTGACTTACAATTGGAACGAATTAACCCGACAGGTAGTGCCTGAGGTTCAGTTGGCGAGTTGTCTGTTGCTCAACAGTGATGACTGATCCGAAGACGACACGTAGAGTGGGGCAGACTTAACTGGATGACAACGTGCTGAGATTCCTCTCGATGAGTGCTCATTGCTTCCTCCATGCGCATCAATTGGTGCCTGCATTTAATGTCTGAATGGGCAATTATTTTAGGTCTCACTCCACCAAAGCTGTTCAGCCTGCACATTGCCCTCTGAGCATGACAATTAGTAGCCCTTAAATTAACTCATGGCAAATTTGGTGAGCCAAATGAACTTGCTTAACTTATTGTGATTTTATTTAGCAATACAGCCTGCGCTAAAGTGTCAGTGGTGACCACAAGCGAACCAGACCCACACAGGAGGATTCAAAGCTTCTGCTGATGAGTCTGACACATTCACGAGGTTATTAGTCATTCAACATATGGATAAACCTCACGTCTCGCAACACATTTACATCTTCCGCATCCAATTTTCGCGATTGTACTACGTTTTCCAATTTGTGATGAATTTGTCCTGAGCTCTGACATTACGAATGGATGGTATTGCATGCATAATTATGTAGAGTGTCGTGCTAATTCTCATCATAATCCCTCTGAATGATAGAAAGAGGGCAAACCGAAAGCCAAGTCCCAACTAGCTTCTGTGCGTCTTGATGGTTGCTTCTATCTATATCATCTGCATCTGACTCTCAACTTCGAGTCGACTCCATATCTCTACGCTAGCAACCATTTAGCAACTAGTAGCCACAAAGTGAGCGTCAAGGGATGATACGAACAGCAGTGTCTGGGCAAGTGTTGTGCATTGCAAAGGACAATTAGAGTAAATATAAGTAGGGGACACTGCATTATCAGACCTCATTTGGAAATGGCGTAGAAGTTTTATGTTTCATGTTCGCTAGAGTTTGTTGAGAATCTTGGCGGTTAAATAGTCGCCTCAAATGAATGCTAAGCAGAGTGCAATTCCCACAACTGACCAATCATTTATCAATTAAAGTAAATTATGTTGAATCAGGTGAGTGTCTTCCTGAGCTGAACACTTATTTTGAACACAGGACTGCCTACAACACCAATGCAACGATATTCAGCGGCCCAAAGCGCAGGCTCGGTCAGCAAACAACGAATGACGATGTGTAATTCAGCATAGCAGGCAAGAGGTGGCATTACTCAACATCCTATTGGCACTGGATTGACCTGCAGCCGTAGTCAGGAGATGGAAATGCGCCTATTCGATGCTTCCGTCAGGTGAGGACATTGTTGCTACTTACAACTTTAAGCAGGCCAAATTTGTCCAATTCTTGACGCCAGAAGCCTTCACTTTCTCCATGCAATGAAACGATTTGGGCGAGCCAAGTTGATTGCACCTTCGGTGCTTCGCAAATTCTGCCGAACAACGTGCCACACGACACTGCAGGTCATCGCCGAATTGTGCAGGTGCGTTCCTGATCATGGCTCCTCTGACATACAAAATTGGCCATCTAACTATCAAGTCAACTATTTCTCTGCTATTTTTGGTCATTTAAAAGCTGTTGATCAATGTGGAAAGTGGACTTAGGATCAAGAACCAGCCAAAGTGGCATGAGAATACGATGATGTGGAGCACTTTTCCACTTGCGGGCAACAAACGTTAACACAACTCCACCAAATCCGTGAGAGTGATAGAACCACATCATTGATGTGTCATGGTGGGGATGGGAGTCTTGTGGCTCGCGTCCTCTTCACAGCTCAACAGCGTCAGTCGCAATGGCAACCCACGTCACCAACCAGTGCTCAGATCTCCACCGAATTGGGCTGTCGCATGCCAACAAATCAGAGTCCTTTGGAAAGTTGTTGGAGATTGTGAGTTAGGTGACTGGACGATTTACGTCTTATATTACACCAAATGTGATGGTGGTTGCACAGACTTTGTCCAAATTAAGACCATGAAATGACAGTCATCACCACCAAAGTCATTTCTGAGTCACCGATTTGAGCCTTCTCTAGACCTGTAATGAGATGGCGCACCGTACAAATGTATCTTTCCACGTACTCAGTCAAAGGAACAAGAAATTGGCCAAGTCTGCTGCGCACGAAGGGCTGCGGCACAAGGTGATGTTACTACCTTAGTTTGGATGCTTTAGCTAGTCTCTGTCAGAAAGGATCTACCCACTTTATCAGCCCCAACAAGGGTGTAACATTACAATCACACTGGCATCGCTGCTGCACAAGGAAGTAGGGGTAACAGTGGCAAATAGAACGACTCTTGATTTACGAAAGATGCTTCGCTTTGGGCTAAACTGGCATTTCGATGCACACTCATAGCATTGCCAGTTTCATTGAAAGAACAACTTCTTCATCACTTCATACGCGATTCATCAAATTGGAGAATTTGACGTTGCTCCAACACCGACCAAACAATGCTACTCGTTGTTGTTGTTGTTCGGAAGCGAGAGTCTGTCCAGACGAAGTCCATCCAATTGGCATGGCTTTGAAACAAAATCGTTCCTTTGGTGTGCTGAAGGCAAACTTGTAGGGGTGAGCATCATCGATGGAGGGGTGCGAATCCGGTGGATGCGTTAGAACCACAGCAACAACAAGCTGTGCCACGGAATGCGTTGGGTCTGTGATGTATTTCCAACTACCTTTATCCCAACCGGGTCCCAATTGTGGCTGCATCACCGCGGTCGCATAACAACAGCTAAAGTCTCATGATGCACACATATGACTGCGCTGACATTGACAATCACTACCTTCTTGGTTAGATGTCATCTTCCAGTCGAAAATGCTCTAAAGACAATCTTTATTCCAAGAGCATGGACACGTGCATAATGTGCTTGGTGGACGGATTACTGCACTGATAAACTTCACGGGACCAAAGCGGTGAAAACCCTGTGATCACTGACCCGCAAACACATGGTTCGAGCACCCGTTTAAGGTCAGAAGTGGTCAGCGCATACGCATCTCGTGAATGAAAGAATTATGCCCCCACTCAGTTCATCCACCCATCAAGACACTGAAAGCACAACTGTCCTTTCACCATCGAGGTAAGACTTCAACTATGTTTGCAATGCCCCGTTCTAACATTCTCCACTACCTTCGAGTACAGCTTGCCCACCTCACCGAAGACAAAACGAAAGAACTTCAATGACCATCACTTAAGCATGCAAATATATTCGCCTTGCCACAGTTGAGCAGAAAGGATCAAGCATCGTTAGAAATACGAAACACGCCAGTGAGGCTAGACCGATCCACCATACCGTACACGCACCTGCAGGAAGTGTACCCTCCAGTGGAAGCATTGATTGGAGGTGAGACCACAAATCCACCGAAGTCATCATAAGTCCCACCGATTGCTCTAAAACTAGAAAGGGTTCCAAGTCAACAATTGTGTGTCCACCACAGAAAGCTGAACGCAGTAACGAGGAAGGACAACCTTCTAGCACCACATATAACAGTTTCCTTGGCCTATCTACACGGATAAAGTTGATTCACCGCCATGGACTCACAATCACGGTACCGAAAAGTAGGAAAAGGCAGTTTTATATTCTACTGAGAAAGCATAATGATGCAGCAGTCACTTCCCAACACCTTATGAGAACTGTACTGATTGCACCAGTCCCAAAACATTATACATGATGCCTAGACGACATTCTTGGGCTTCGGGTGGGAATTTCGGGAGCACAACACTACTCTGAGATGCAGGTTTGACCCCAAACCTAAGTTGTGCTTGTTTCAGCACTTCCCATCAACTTCCTGTCAATCTGCCTGACTGCAGTGCCTCATTTTCACTTTTAGCAATTCGGAGAGATTCATTTTCCACAATTTCAATGCCTCCCGTGAATATCGTAGACAGGTCTATGTGGGCCAGCCTTAAGTGCACTTAACGTACGCGCTCCAAACTGATCCCCATACATTCCGCAGGTAGAGGGAGAATTGGAGAAACTGGCAAGTAAATTTGCATTTAAGTAAACAGGTAGACAGGTAGGCCGCCGGATGGAGAAATAGACAAAGATGAGGCAGACCCACAGCCAGACGACTCTAACCTCGCTAACTCCGACTAACCCATCACCCTTACTAATAGGCAAGCTAAATTCACGGAGGACAAGAGTGCATGTAAATAAGCAACGAAACTCGTAAAACCCGCAAAAAACTATTTATAACAGTTGTGATGGTGAGAAGGGAGACCATGGGTAGAGAACGAAAGCCAGGAGAATAGCCGCGACGGCTGTCGTCTGCATGTGCTCATCATTGCTACACCTATGCCGCAGAAAAGACGACGCACCACGGAAATGGACCGCACAACAAAGACACAGCGAATACTGATGCCACAGGACTACGACGCCTTTGCCTACGTCGCCGAGACGCATGTTAACCGAGTGTGAGACTAAAGGGAGGACGTCGCGTAAAGGACAAACGGCTAAACAAGGCTCAATAATCTCAAGTACTTGAACAAGGGAATGGAGAGAGGAGCGAGTGTACTGAGTCACTCAAGCTAAACCAACTTGTAGTAGCAGTGACGATATCAATGCGAAGCCACACCATCCTGGTGAGCGTTCCGATGTCATATCCCCACCGTTGAAGCGAAGCAGATGGAAGAAGAGCCAGGATGACAGATGGATAGGCAGATAGGTCGGTCGATAGGAAAGCAAATGGTCGTGGACCTAGATAGACCCATGGACATAAAAATGAACGGTTTCTCCTACCCCTGCCTGCTTATCCGTCCAAGCCCCTACCATCCAAACAGCCCAGACAGTAAAGTCATCATCACGGCTCCACATTCCCAATGAACACTTCATTCATCACTATTCAAAGGCAACTATCATAAGAAGCTGCCTTTGACACTAAACAAAGTCCGATTCACTCAAAGTCGTATCCTTATCCCACGTCTGTCCCCTCACTCATAAACAAAATTACATCAGCAAAGGAACCGACAAAACTGCTTGACATTTATTCATTCATTCGGGAAGGCAATCTTCAAGTGTGCAAAACAATGAGGAGAGGAAAGGCAGCAGTAAACTTTCCAATCACAAATAGACCAATTAGGACACTCATTTGATGCCCCTGTGTGGAGTGCCTATGCTACTACATGGACCCAAGGAGAAAAAGAGGAAGCAAAATGACTAACTGGGGATGAACATTGTGACCCGTTGTAAATATCTGCGCGAATCACCACGCAGACTGCCGTATCACTCTACACCAACACCCAGCATCCTCGACCCGACAACAGCACCTCCCTGATACTGCAAAGCAAACACCAACGACTTGTCCCAATCACAAATCTTAAAGAGCATACCCATGCACACTAAACCTGCTAATTACAACCTTTCTCGCTTAGGCTAGGAAAACACTGCAAACAATGGACAAATGCTTGTCACAAAATCCGGCAAATTAAGTCAAAGCCATGATCTGATGTCAATGAGCACAAACACCCAGCACGATAGCGCTGCGTCAAGGCATCGAAGCAACTAGCAGCAGCGTAAACAGTTGCTCAAGGTTTGCACAAACATGCGCACCACGTAGGAAATGGGAACGCAAGAAATACACTTATGCAAACCAGCAAGTAGTAGCCCTAGAAGAAGACTAACGGAGCACTCTTGCATAAACATAGATGTGAAGTCCGAAGAGACATCAAATCCATTAAAAAAAAACTGCGGAGTTGAGAAGCATACGTATGTGAGCAGAGCACGGAGTAATAGCGAAGTCCGACCTCAAATTCTGTTGCACATCAATAAACACGCAAACCTCTTCAAACGCAGCACACGCGTTTCTGTCCACTTCAGTGCCTGGATCGTCACCGACAGCAAGAATGGATATCCTTCGACAGTATTCCCTTGCCCAACCAGAACGTAGTCGTCATTAGAACCCGTAAAGGAGGCGGCACAGAGACAGACAATATACTAACACGCAGCCAATGACCTTAAAGTCGACATATCAAACGAATCATTGACAAAAGAACATTTGTTTTGCTTGACAATTTTTAGCACAAAACGGATGTAACCTGTAGCCGACATTTTCCATTTTCGCACCAGACACACACAAAACGATGTGTTTTACTTGTTTAAGGGACATTTTGATAAACCGACATCCGGTTAGGAAAATAATAATTCGAATGAAACAATAGGACAGTAATTCCTTGAAACGTCTCGAGACTTCCCTGACTGCAAAAGAACGTACATCGTCTAGTCGAAGAACATATACTTAGGGTGAAGGACAGGTCTCTGTTTCACGTGCGATGATACGTGCTGTGAAATGCCAAATGAGGAATCATCCTCAATAACGATGTGATACTTCGGTTCTCTAAATGTGCTTTGCAGGCCAGAGGCGAGATGACAATTTGAAGCTGGTTGCAGAGCAGCATGTTGACTTCCAGAAGAGCGACTTATCCCCGTCCTGAACTCTCCTGCAGGATCTCGCTGTATCCTTAATATAGATGTCGAAGCGTGTTCAGACTTCTAATAGCAAGGCAGTAAGAGGGAAGAGGAGGAACCCTCTACAACGGATTAAGTCTCTTTCTCAGAAGCCTTTAGTCTGGCTGTGTTTGCCTTTAGTGAGACATTCATGTAGTATAAATTAATGGCGCTGGTGAGGTGATCACAAAACAATTTTACACCACCAGTTCGCCTTGCCATGAATTTTGTCAACTTGAATGGAAGCACCGAGAGTTCTTTTCATTGGTCGACGCCTCCCCTTGGTGGTGAAATGGCTGTCGTGCATTCGGTGGCTAGGTGAGTGGGTGGGTGGGCAGGTGGGCAGTTTTCCTCGCAAACCGGCTCTGTGTAGGCACTTTATCTCTCATCTGCGAGCTGTGGTACCCTCTTCATTGTCCACTTGACATGTGCATGTCGTCATCGCACAGTATGCAAAGTTTTGGGAATGCTCCAACCAGCGATTTTGTGTCGCCACGTGTGAATGCTATTGTTTGGAACGCTTATTGCTCACTAGAAAATCTGCAGGTTCTTGCGTGGTGAACCGCAACCAACAACTCAAGGGGCTTCTATTACTTGAAAAGGTGGTTCTTCCCCAACCCCTCTGCTCCACCCTTTCTGCGTTGCTCATGATCAGTGCATGAAATTAAACTCCCGGTATTCGACAGATCGCGTTGTGATTTTCCTCGTCACATTCGCCCCCTCCGTATATCGGCAGTGCTGCTTTAAACACCTTACTTAAGGCCCTCCATTGGCAGTACACAATTTACTAAAAAACGACTTTAGCACTGTAACTGATGCATGTACATGGCATTGGAAGCGCTATTAGCAACTGAGAATGGAAGAGAGCGAAGCTAAACCCCTGCTTATGACTGATTGTACTGTCAAACCTGATATGCTTAACCCCAATACTCTACTCAACTCGTCGCCATTCCACTCCATCGGCAATCGCATCTTATTCATTTTGTGTTGGAAGTGAGGCTTCCCACACCCCTACTGGTTTCTCTGAATCATAATCACCAAGTAGAAGTCAGTCGCACTAGTCTCACGCAAAGCCCTTCAAACACTCCCTTTTGGCATTTCGTTTCCTCCTGACTACCAACACCTACAAGGTCGTCGCTAGTAGTTTTATATTTGTCCAGATGACGTCGACGCTCGTTGCCGATGCCAGTAGTGTCGTTCGATTTTGGCTTGGTTTCTCTCTTCAGAGCGCTAATCATTCAACATCTCGTGCACCGTCAAACAACCCGCATGTCCTTAATGACTTTGGGAATATCTTGAGGTGATGTATTCGGTGTAACCTTAGCACCAAATGCACTACTGAAAGCACAATAATTCAGCAGTAATGTGGAGTGCTGAACAAGCAAAAGTGAGCAGCCATCGCCAGCATGACGCCTCCTCATGACTGATGGAGGGTATCGTGTGCAGTTGTGTGCTCCTCAATCCCGAAATTGCATCATTCTGACTGGTTGATGTGGTGGAGCTGCAGCTACATCCATGAGCATCACACAGCGTCTACGTCAGAGGCCGAAGCGTTGAAGTCACAGTGCTGACAGTGAGATTTTACAAGAGCTTCCAAATCTACTCTGCTTTCGTGTGGGCGCATTCAATGCAAACAGTGGAAATGCCCTGACAATCAAACGCTCTGTAGTGAAGAATGAAGAAGGATAACCTGACTGGCGTCCTTCGCAAGAAAACTGCGATTGGCAAGGCCTGCGGATATCAATGGAAGTCAATGTCATTTGGAAAAACGTGCTGTTTAGGAAATGTCGTTTCATGAGGTGGAACAGGACTACTTAAATTATAGCATCCGTAGTATTCGTTGCAGATACAATAAGGCATGTTGGAATGGAAAATCTTCACTCAAGGCAAGCAAATAAAGTTGGGCTGTGAAGCTGGTTGGCAAAATTTATTAGCCATAGCGTAAAATATGCAGCCGTCATCACAAAGCTGCCAAATGCACATGAAGCATTCCCAAATGTCGGACAGTTATTTGCGGAAAGTGAAATTAACGGAGCGAATTAAGCGATTACACTTATTTGTGCATAGCACTGCTGATTCGCATAAATTCTTGCACACGTGGACCTTCTGCATCCCCCATTGTGTTGTTGTTGCAGACGCAAAGGATGTCCATCAACGGTGCCAATACAAGCTACCCACGGGTTTGCACTATTCGTGGGTGGAGTTGCAGTTGTTGGATTAAGAATGGAAAAAAATCACCAGAACTGCACCAAAGGGTAATGCGGTAATCAACATCACTAAGTGGGTTTATTCTCCCACACAGTAGCATCAACCAGTGCCTCTGTCAAGGATCGCTTCAGCTTAGCAGCCAAAAACTGAGTGTTTTCCTTTGTCTCCAAACAACCCAAACTCAACTTGGTGTTGGAAAAAGAGGTCGTTGGGCGTCAGTGAGATGAGAGGACTAACAGCGAAACTGATTACAAAGCTGAGCATTTGAATTTCATTGCCACACTACTGAAGTGACGCCTAAAGCATCATTTTGACTCACATTTTTGGCGGTAAAATACACCTCAGTTGGACAAGTGCGTGAGTGTTGAAGGCCTTAAGTCCAAGCAGAAAGCACTCTTGCTGATGCTATCACCTCGTAATGACAACGACTTATGGACAGTGGTATAGTGGAATTCACACTCGCGTCGCATTAGCGATGGCATCGGTGGTGGTTTCAAAAGTGCCACAACTGCTACCGATTTTGGCATTTCGAAGTAACCAACACTATTTGCTACATTTGCTGCTGCTTGTTTGAAGGTGCACAAACGTTCTGCCTTTGTGCTTGCACCACGTGACACATTGTGCAACTTCTCTGTGCTCATCGGCCTAATGCTCCTCTTCAACTCTATCGCCCACGCTCGTAAGGTGAGAGCCAAGTTTGCTATTGCTCAAAAGTCGTGGCAGGATTAGCTAGCGGCGTGATAGAAGTTTCTGCGACCATCCCACCAACATCTGTATTATGTGCTCCACCATTCGCCTTTTTCCATCGATGCCATTTCACCCAACTTCAGTGAAAGCAAAGTTCGCGAATGACGATTCTAACTCCACCGAAATTTCCGTGTTGGTGTGTTGAAGTGGCGTTGAAATGTGCGGCCTGGCAGCAGTGCAATGAAGAGACGATGATGCTTCAAGAAAACGTTGTCCACCCTCACAATCCCTCATCCGCACACGTGTGCTCGCAAACACGAGTGAGAGTGGGGTAGTTCTCGAGGAGTACTTCATAACATCCTAATGGGCAATACTTGGACATTACTGTGGTTTTTATGCTGAAGCATCACTTTCCTCTGTGATTGTTGGATAGTGGTTGTAAGAACTATCTTTGGTTCGCATTGAATTTATTCAGTGGCACTGCCGCATTGTACTGCAAAGACTGTAGCAGGAGGAAAGGATGTGATTTCGGTGAGGCTGCCACTTGATTCGAGTTAGCATCTTCGAAGTCACCCGATGCATGTCGACTCAATTCAACTTCTAGCAAATTAGTCGATTAGCCGTGGGACATGTGGGTTTCTCTTCTGCTCAGTCGTCCCATGAAGCAGAGGCTTCACTGCATCGAGGAGGGAATTCCATTGCTCGTACATTTCATCGCCCATACGTGTTGCGCGTCTCTCTTAGGCTAATGAAGACCACCTAGTCTCTGAAACCTGCCTCCACAAAAGTGGTTATCTTGAAAGCTGAATTAGCAACTTTAGTGGAAAATGCTGCTGGATTGAGGGGACAGTCGGAAAGGAGTGGAATCAAGCATCAAATTGACCTGTGACTGCGCCAGCACTGCTTTCTTACTGGGTAGTTCAGGCTGTAAGTGCTAGTCACAGTGAGAGATGCAGCAAGCTCTTCTGCAGTCTTGATTTCCTGCGGGCTCATCCAACGACAACTTCGACCCACTTATTGCCAGTCCTACACCCCAATGACCTTGCATGAAAGTTAAGATCCTCTTATCTTCATCAAGTTCTCCTGAAGGATCGCTTTGTTTGGCCACTGCAAGTGATTGTTGGACCAAGACTCACCCGCTTACTTGTTTCCACCATGTCATTGCGTCGCATTAAATCTGACACGGTACAAACAGATACAATGGCGTTCAACTTGTTTGCCTCCTCGCCGAGTGACTCAGTGGCACCAAAGTCTAGAAGAGCTTCAAGTGCACATTGGACACCCTTTATTTCACGTGTGTGTGGGTGTGTGTGGTAGTGTCAAACGTAAGACTACCGATAGTGTTTCTGAAAGTGTGCTTGTCAATCATTGTTGCACCGATCCGCTAGGCATAAACAGCATTTGCACTTCTTTAAGTGTGGAGAGTTTCCAAGACTCTGTTTGCTGTCAAACCGTGTAAGTGTCTGTTACTCTGTTGCTGCAATCTTCCACACTGCCTAGAGGCTTATAAGCACTTCTGGCGGTTTGGAGCACTCCTTGCCAATAGACAAAGGAGAACCAGACGGACGCAGTGATTGCGTGACCCTCAAACCAGAGGACATGAAGCGATTCGATGTGTTAGCACCACGGTGAGACTAATCCAATCCCCTCCCTTTCCACAAGCTCTCTCCCCTCCTCCTCCTTCTACGTGCTCATTTGTTATAACTTATTCATCTCTGACACGTTGTACAAAGCTTCAACAGCGCAGCATTTTCTCAAACAATTTACTACACTTCTCTTGCAACTGTTGGCTGTCGCTTGTTTGCGCGACTTTACCAAGAACTGCACTTGGGTGTTTCCGCTGGACTTGACTGCATAATCTTCAATCACAAGCACAAAACAGCCAACATTTGTGTGCGGCGAAAAGGTCAGATTACGGCTGGTGAAGAGCATTTGGATCTTTCCCCCTTACTTTGTCGTAAGTAGTAAACTCGCAGTGACTTGCTGTAAGCACAAAACTGACACCCACGCAATGCTGCTACAAGCACGTGGGATGGCAGTGTGCTATTGGAGGTCTTCCATTTACTCTTGCAACTGCACTCTCACCCAACCAGCCAATCGTGGGGAAGAGGTCAAGGTGAAGAGCATATAAATGCGCGCAAGGCAGTCGACTAGACAGTGAACGTGTGCCATGTTGAGGCTTGCCGTCTTCCTCATTGCTGTCGTCTACTGCGCAGGTACGTACTCACCTCTCATTTCCCAATTGGGGCTTGATTTCTTGCTGAAGAAGTCACCGTGTGCTACAATCTAATGCACGCATTGGTACTAATTTTGGCCTTTGGAAATAGACCACTTTGTGCGGTGCAAGTTGGGTTAGTGATGTATTTTATCATGATAAGCTGCGATTTCAGCCCAGTACGTGGTAACTTTTACGATGTAAGACGAGTCTACACCCAGGATCCAGCCCGATGTAACAATTGGGTGGAGGTAAAGTGGCAGCGCAACTGCCGTGAGTAGTTGAAGTCAGCAAAGCTCATGTGTAGAGGTATTGGCTCAGTGAGCTGTGCCCAGATCGAGTGATTGTACACCTCAATTCTTGAATGGATAATATCAAAACGCTGAGTCAGGGAGGAAAGTCACTTGCTTTCATGTGGTGATGCCAAACAGATATGGATTGTGGCACTTCGTGGCATTTTGTGCATTCACGTGAACACGTATAAAAAGAAAAGCATCGTAGTTCGTAGTAGATGCATGCATACATCGTTAGTTAGTTACCATCGCTCTCATAAACGACAGACATTTGTAAAATCGCATTAGACAAACTCTAGATGCTTTGTTACTTTCGTGAAACAGAAGCGGGACCATCGCTGTGGGGCTCTCGCATCGTCGGCACATCCGAGGGTTCATCGCCACTGATGCATTTCCGTCTTCCCCTTAATGCCGTATGTATAAAACAGTTGTTTGAATAGACTTATCCTACTAACACGACGATAGGCGTCATCTTGTGTGTCCTTCAAGACTTAGCTTTACCTCGCACGTTCCTTTCCTACTTGGATTGCCACAGATGCTGTGAGGTGGAATCTGCAATGTCATCCCACCACACAGCTGATGCGCCCACACATTGTGGCATTACAGTGGGCTTTTTAATTGATTGTAGAGCATGGAAGCGTTGTCGAATGATGGCAAGAAGTCCAGTGTCAGCATTAGAGATGGCGCGTGCTATGTTGATGGCCGAGTATGGGGTCGCCCCTGCCAAGCGGATGGAGGTAAGTAGAAAACCGAGAACTCATCAATTCATTTGCCTGCATTGATAAGAGATCCTCCGAGTGCGACCAGGTGTAGTACATCAGAATGTTGTTCGGTGACTCAGCAAAGTAAATTGTTTCAGATTGGTTTTGCGAATAGGGGTAGCCGAGATCGTACAATATCCGTGCATGCACGGAGAGATGAGATGATCTACTCTTGCTGTCACTGTAGGAGACTACCGTGTGTGATTTTAGAAAGTGCCAACATCACTGTCAACGACGTATCCAAACAGGATTCAGTGCAAATATGGGAAGGATTTTCATTGTTTTCGACAGTATTCTTCGTGCCGAAATGTGATTTCCAGAAGCCAGAGGAAGGTGAGTGGATGGAGTTGGAGAAGAATGTGCAGAAGTACTGCAGGATGGATACCTGTTTGAAATGGCTAATTCTCCAAACGCTTTCTGTGAGCAACACAGCACTTTGAATAGTGAATGCAGTTTATGTGCCATCTGAGCCCTTCCATCCCCTGGATGATAAGGGGAAGAATAGTCAGGAAGCCTAATCACTGAATATTCCTTCTGCACAGGTGAAGTGGATTTGAACACGTCGTTTCCACTTTCGCGGTTTCGGAGAGGGAAATCGTACGTCGAGATCAAATTCGCTGTTGGAGGCGCGAACAGTCAATTACCGGTTTGTGCATTGTTAATGGAAATGTCCTTAGGACGCTCGTGTAGTCCTCTTCATCATTTGTTCATGGTTTTGTGCTGTGTCTATTCTGTCCTTTCTCCTCTCTAAAATGCAGGTTGAGCTTAACGTGAACGGATACGCTCAGTGCCTATGGCGGGGTATTGCTCTTGATGAACCTGCAGCGCCTTACTGCGGTGAGTTTGTTGAGTATTCAGTCGGGTCATTCATTGTGCTCATGAAGCCAACTGATGTGCCACTTGCGCTTTCCTTTGCTCGTTTAAGGTAATTTGTCAAGAGATGACAAATCCGATCTGCGAACATTTGTTTTGAACTTCACACGAAATGACACGCTTAATCATACCACATTTGAGTGGTACGGGATGAATAGAAGACTTACTGTCACTGTTGACTGGGAGCAAGATGGTGAGTGAGCATCCGAACTGATTAGGTCGGACTATTTCCTTTCTTTGTAATGCAACATCTTAACTAGTAGCACTTCAGAGTGAGGTGTTTTGAGGTTAAGTATGGTTCCGCAGATACCAACCGTAGGCAGACCTAAGTAGCTCAAGTCCTCACGAGGTGACCGAAAGTGTTGCGTTAATTTAGGTGAATCGCCGGAAATCGCGGCGTGCAGTGGTAAGTCAGGCAGCGCCACGTTCTCTCCTGTGAAAGCCTCTTTGTGTGCCTACAAATTGCTGCAACACAATTGAAGCCCATTGGATTAGCTAGGAATAATTCATGTTGGTGCAACGCCACTGAGAGCATTTCATGCTAACTATTTTACAACCGTTTGCTTGGCATGCCTTTTAGGTTACCAGGGTAGAACCGGTAAGTAAATTGAATTGCCTCACAACCCAATTTGCAATACGAGGTTAGTTGCAACAGTCCATCATTCCAACTACAGTATTTTGACCTATTTCCTTGACACTTCTCTCAATGCTTTCCAGACACACTGCACACACACACACACACACTTGATTCAAGTCTGCATTCGCCCTCAGTCCTCAGCTCGCCCTGTCCACCACACATTGCCCCGACTTCCATAGAAGGCGTTCGAATTAGGACATCGACAGCAAATGCATCCATTCTTGTGGAGAAGGTGTTGCAGCCATGCAAACCAGATGATGCGTCAATAGAGCTGAATGAATGCTTCGTCTGTTGGGCTGCCAACATGACGCCAGCATCCAACACTAAGTGCAAGTAATTCTCTTGATCAAAGGCTAGCCTACTCGGAGTTCGCTGCCATCGCAAAAGCAACTCTTTTGCGGCCTCCTTAGATGCATCTTCATTGACGTGAATATCTGAATAATCTCCTGATGCGAGAACCCACTTTGACGCATGCATTCTTCAAAGCTGTTGGACTTGATTTGAAGCTAAGTACCGTCAGCATACAATTGAGTCTGCACCTTACTGCAACCACGAAACCATCAGTGGGAGGATCCTTCGTTTACTAGCACTCTAAGGCTTACATTCGCTACTCCGAACCTGAATTTGTTATTGATTCCTCGAATTCACACCCAACAGAATCATTTGTCATGGCTTTGGTGGTGCGTTCAAATGCGCCGCTGTTTCACAGTCGTAGTTGCTTCAAAGCTGACACACTACACTTTGTTTGTGGCGTTTGGTGGGCTCGAATCATCAAAGTCAGGCCTTAGATGCTGAGTGTTGGTTCAACAGACACCTTCTAGGGTACCGAGGGTGTTTCCTGCTTCCTGCCACATTGCATAGAAGTCGATGAGTCGAGGCCCTTATCCCTTTTATTAGACTTAATGAACTCATCCATTCATTTGAGCATAACTTGACTGAGTCGACTTGACCGCATGTTTGCATCCCACAGGTCCCACGACGATACTCGCTCTCAACGGTAAGGCACTGCTATGCATTGCGGAGACATGTCAGGCATGGCGAGTTTTTGATGTAATGCCCGTCAACGGTTGAATATTTTGACTCTGCATGCCTCCAGAGCGACACTTATTCCCTTTCCTTCATGCCGATGGAATAGCAATTAGTCCTTGTTTTGCCCTTATTTATTGCCACGAATATGACAGTATTCTTTGCATAGTTCGTGAACCACCCCAATGCAGTGCATTCGAACGCACCCTTCTATAGACTCTAAGAGGCCAAGTCTGCATCAGCTTGAAATCGAAGTCAGTGGTGACCTCCTCTTCTTCCTCTCCTTTTAGCCATCTTGGCATCGCTGCTGATACCGGCGCTTTTGTGAATGCAGCCACTCAAAGAACCGGACGTGAAATGTGCTTGAGGACTCCATTAAAACAAGCGCGTCACAACTTTCTTTGCCTAACTTCGTTGCTTTGAATGTATTGACTGCAAGTAAATTTTGTTAACATTTGAGTTGAATTTGGGCCAACCACCACAGCAGCAATGGTCTTCTTTGCATTCGCATCAAAGGCCACATGTTTGAAGGAGCGACAAGAGCATCTGGGACTGGTATACGAGTTCCTTCGAACAGTGAGGGGAGGAGGAAGTTGCAGTGGATGCTCAAGAATCGCAGTTGAACCGGGTTCGTGAAGAGAAGACCACCATTTGTCCCGAGAACGAGGACGAGAGGGAGGAGAGGGAAGGGATCAACTTGAATTTCTTGCTGTAATCGGGCCATTCACATTGTCAACACTTTGCTTTGGGTCACGTTGTCCATTGTAAGGTTGGAGAGGAAGGAAAATCGTGTACTGCTTAGCAATGTCTTTGCAGCATGGCTTGTCATCGACGTGGTTCTAACACCCCTACCGGGTTACCATCGCTCCTTTGGTGAAGCCGATTCCTACAGATAATTTGTTCCAGTGCATTTTTAAAAGGTTTGATTGCAACCGCGTCTCATTTGGGTCAACCTCATTCGCATAGATTCTAACTTCCAAACAACAATATGTAGTTCGTTTTCCCAACTCAATGAATCGTGCATGAAGTGATGAAGGAGTCGTTGTGTCAACGAAACTGATAGTGTAAAGCGGATCATCAATTTTCGAATTTGGATTCGTGTTCGACACTACCGTGATACCACTGCGCCCCTGTGAGTCAGGTACGACAATGTGATTGTGGTGTAATATCCGCGTTTAGACTGGTAAAACGGGTTGTAGCTTTATTCTTCACTTTGTGTGCCGTGGTAATGGAAAAAGCCGCCAACAAGGTAATACAAGACTCACCGTATGTAGCGACTTATTAGTTCATTTGATAAAGCATTTGAATGCAACGAGTCAAATGATTTTAGGACTATTGGCGCATACATAAAGCATTCACCAAATTGAGTCCAGTTAACGGTGCGACAATGTTCAAAGTAGTGCGGAGACCAGTAAATGGCAGCAACAAATGGAACTATTTGCCCAATGCGTGGGATACGCAATGGCTCATACCACTCCGACCTATATGATGTAATATTTCTACGTGGGAATCTATTTTGAAACTGAAAATGCCAGCTTAATCGTTCACACTTAGTTATGTATGCCACCGAGGAGTTTGCATAATTTCTTGCATGGTTGCAGTTTCTCTCTATTCCCCATTGTGTGTTGTTTTCCAAACGCAGGTGGTGTCCACCAAGGATGTCACTAGAAGTGGCTCACAGGTTCGCACAATGCGTGGGTGGAGGAGTTGCAGTTGTTGGCTTAAGAATGGGAAAATCACCAAAAGTACGCCAAATGGCAATGCGGTAATCATCACGTTCCTCTTCCACTCACTCGGTGGATTGATTCTCTCGCACAGTAGCCTCAACCAGTGCTTCTCACAGGAATTGCACCAGCTTAAATGCCAACAACTGAGCTCATTAGGCATCAGCGAAATAGCAGGTACATTAACAAGACTAATTACGGCGCTGAGCATTCGAACTTAGTGTTACGATACTGAAGCAATCGAAACTATCGCCTTGAGGCATTTCGAGAGTAATAAAAGACACCGCGGCTGTGTGATTGCTAAAGTGCGTGGATGTTGACAACCCCAAGCCCAACCAGAGGATGCTGATATTCATGACATCGGCTTATGAACAGTGTGAATTAATTGTGACAGCCTTGTCTTTGCCTTCACAATTTCATGCGACAATAAAATCCTATACCCACGCCACATTGCTGACGGCGTCGATGGTGCTTTCATAAGTATCGCAAGTGCTATAATGTTTAGCACCTTGAAATGACCAACATCGTTTATTGCGTGACAATGGCTACAACATGCGCGGTCGCACATTTGAGGACCAACGATTCCCCGTCTTTGTGTGCACTCCTCGTGACACACTGTGCGAGCTCTCTATATTCATCAAAGGCTTTTTGTCAGTAGTTCTCTTCTGCCTCATCGCCTGCGCTCTTGGGCTGAAAGTCAAAATTGTCATTACACAAATATCCTGATATGAATGGTTCGCATTGTGATCTGATGTCCCGCAACGATCAACTAGCGACCTTACTTGCATGCTACAAGACTGTCTCGTTGGAGGCAGGAGGATCATTGTAGCGTCCCGAGGCTCCTTGTAAGGCAAAAGAGGGCAGAATGCTAGGGTAGAATATATATATTCAACGGACGGAGGGAAATAGGCTGCTGGCATGGCCCGGAGGCCAGCCCACGCAGCTAGGGCAGTACGACCACCTCTGTGACCTTGACCGAAACCGGTAGTTCCAACAAACAAAGTACTACAATCATAATTCATACTTCTTACCCTCGAACAGGCATAGCCAGCCTAGCGTCCACTAAGGAGACTTAGTACGAGTGCAAACGTTTATCTACCCAACTGCCATTTCGAAGCAAAATTGGTCAATAATTAAGCACCTCAATCAGCGTCTTCTTTGGTCATTGAGTGGGTCTCAAGCGATGCAATGGGAACTTTTTGAATTTATTTGTTATAATTGTTCCTTTTCATTTTATTTTTGAACCACCAAGCTCTCTTTTTTACAAATAATAGCAAATCACCTTTTATGCACCTAATCGCCAAACCATTGTAGCTGTTTTTCAAAAACACTTGATCGCGGTTCACATTCTTTTTGCATTAAGCGCAACAAGTAAAATAAGTAATCACTCGTCAATGATTCGTTCAATTTGTCAGTTTTAAGGTCATTTGTTACATTTTAGTACATTGTCTGTGTGTGTGCTGGCTCTTTTCCCGATTCAAGTGACGGCTGGATTTTGGTTGAATAGGCCCTAAATGCTAGAAAGAAAAGAGTAACTGTCAGTCGCATGATTCGTTTGGTTTTGACGGTGGTCTGAACATTAAATTGGGCAAGAGGGTGCGTGTTGAAAAGTGTCTGGAGGTTAATGAAGAACACGAGATTTGAAATTGGACCGTGCTATTACTTTGTACTTTGCTCAGGTACGTTCATAAGTGTAAAGTTGGCTGCGGCTGTCCAATGAGTTGCTCAGCTACATTGATGGAGTGTGTCTTTCTAGCGTGAGGTGTAGTCCCTCGCATCTGCTGCTTCTTGCTTCCACATTTCCCACACGGTCCACTTGTTTGTCTACACACTTTGGGCGATAGTCCATTTCACTGCTCCCAGTGCAGCTGCTAGTTGCGTAGAAGCGAAGCGTGTTCGTGGTCATTGGCATTAGATTGTGTCATTGGTTGAATTTACTCAACTTTGTTTGTAATAGGCAATGCTACTCGGGTTCGTTTTTCGGTGACGGGATTAACTGGCTTGCATTCGCTCATTGCTTGCGCTGTTGTTCTAGCCTAACCGAAGAAGGCTATGTTTAGCAGTTTTACTTTATGTGGGTATGGGAATAAATGAATGAGGTGTTCATTTGAGGGGTAGTATTATGATAATGGCGTGGACGGTGAGAGTAAGTGCTTTGGTCTGTTTACCCTTCCCACTATGGTGGTGATGACGAAGCCTCGGCAAGGTCTCTACCCTCGTTTTAGTCGCAGTAGCAATTAGCCTTGGCTCTACTAGTTTTTGTTGCATGACTAGTAGTTGATTGACGAGTCGCAGAGACATGGACGGAGGTGTGAGATTGGCGTTGCCCTCAAGTTAGACGTGCTAGTGAATAAACTTGGCGGCTAGTAATCGATTGACGCGCTCTCGCGACCTAGTCAAATGCGCTGGTTCGTTCTTCTTCTCCTCGCAACTCAGTGCACTGGTCAGTTTCATTTTTTTACTTTCCTTACTTTCCATTCACCTGTTTAGTGATTTACTTGGGCGACAGGACCTTGACCAAATAGACAGGCAAAGGTGGGAGGATCTGTCAATTTCTCCGTTTGTTGACCTATCAACGTGCATGGCTGTCAATTTGCCTCCCCCCTCCACCTCTTTTTCCATCTGCTTCACGTTTGCACGTTGGGATGTAGTGTGAGCGAGCTTGTTGAAGTCGCCGCATCTTTGTCAGAATCATCGCACTGTCGAAGGAGCTGAAATCGGCATCTACCCGCCCAAATGCGTCCGTAACAGTATTATCACTACTAACGCTATTTAGTCAGGCGGATTGAATACCTCACCTCGTCCAGCTGGGTTACTGGCGTGCAATGTGGTATGAGCTTGACTGAGTGTTGATGAAACAGGTACAACTTTGGTTCAGGGTCAAACCTGCATCGCAGATTGGTTTTGTGCTGTCGAATTCCTAGAAGTTACAACGCTTCTTCTCTTGGCCCATTTCTGCGATTCTTACCTGCTAGTGTACCAAGGGCACAAGAATTCCATCCAGGTGGCACATGCAATCAGTGTGGTTCGCATAAGACTGTAAGAAGTGGTCGCCGCATTGTAAATTCCGAGGGGCATCGGAATGGCTGTCTTTTCTCCCTGTCCATTTATGGAATTCCAACTTGCCGATATGCTGATTTTATGTCCAGGGTAGAGAACAAGCCTCACTTGTGTAGGTGGTCCAACGGAACAGTTATGTACGGCAACGACAGCTCATTCTTCCCCGTTACTGCGTTCAGCCTTCTGTGTTGGAAACACGGGTGTTGACTTCCGTCTCTCCCTTTTTTTCGAGCATTTGGTGGGATCTGTGATGACTTCGATGGATTTGTGGCCTCACCTCCAATCAATGCATCCACGGGAGGACACACCTCTTCTAGGCGCGTGTATGGCATGCTGCATCGGTCTAGTCTCGCTGATGTGTGTCGTATTTCTAACGATGCTT
Source organism: Taenia hydatigena (assembly GCA_036345935.2). Taxonomy (NCBI): domain Eukaryota; kingdom Metazoa; phylum Platyhelminthes; class Cestoda; order Cyclophyllidea; family Taeniidae; genus Taenia; species Taenia hydatigena. Next base: position 10,906,844 of record JADWOT020000010.1, read on the forward strand.
ATTGCTTTCTGCTCAACTGTGGCAAGGCGAATATATTGGCATGCTTAAATGATGGTTCCTGAAGTTCTTTCGTTTTGTTGTCGGTGAGGTGAGTAGGCTATGCTCAGAGGGGCATTACAAACATTGTTGACGCCTTACTTTGGTAGTGAAAGGGCAGTTGTGCTTTCAGTGGAGATAATAACTTGCGCAATATTGAGGGGCGAGAAATCGCCGCCAAGTATTGCACTCCAATTCAAATATCTCTTGTACAGTCGTCGCCTTTCCTTTTGATGAGTGCAGCCTGTTGGATGGTAGAATCATGTCAACCTTGTGAGAAAGGGTCGAGAAGGCCTTATAGTTGTTGGTCAACTTGACCTCGTCAGAGACGAAGACGAAGTGCTATGCACGACCTTCCAGTTGTAATGTGATGAAAGGGGAGTTGCTTGTTAGTAGATGGGATGGTATGCGACTGCTGAGTTGGTGGCGAATTGCGGTTGTTGTGGCTCGGTACCATGTGCGACTGCAGACGCTTCATTGTTGAGATCACAACCAGCTTACGATGGAAGTTGATAACCGTGTTACCAGGCCTTACGACCACATTGAATAGGCGGAAGGGGTATCTTGACTGCACGTTTATCCACCCACCTCTCAATCCCGGTTGGAAGTGGACCGTGGAGGGTTTGCTTTGCTGAAAGTTGGAGGTTCTTCTATTTAATCATCTTGTCGTCCTGGTCCCCCATTTCGGCAGTGATGGGAGAACTCTGTGGCCCGTGTTTGTTTTTCTTGATCGATGACGGGATGGGGTAAGGTGGTGCATCGGCCTCCAACTGGACGTGTGACGCTGGTCGGCGGATCGTAGGTCCTGGTCGAGGGCTTGTGAGAATTGAAGCGTCGTCTGGCATTAGGGGCAGAAGGAGTTGCATCGAGCCTGCACCCAGCGCAATAGATTCGCACGGATTTGATGGAGTCGCTTTAACTTTTATTAACCACAAGTGAAAAAGTGCTCCACATCATCGGACTCATGTTTAGCCATCGTGGAGGTGGCGAACAATTCATGTTGTGCTGTCCACTTCTGCCTCCTAATTTCGTTAAATTTGCTTCATCAACAACACGCAGGCGATGGGGTGTTCCCTTCCTACTTTTGACTTCAGCCTCGTTTGTCCCGCTGATGTTGGCATGAAGTACGAGTAGTGGAGTGCCAGGTTCAAAGTAAGGTCATGCCAGAGGCAATACGGAGTCGAACATCCGCCTCAGTTCTTCAATAACTTCATCATGTCCACTTACCAGTTTAACTCCTCTGCCTACTTGTCCATCATTTCATGCAGTGGACTGACGATTTTAGCAGAACCCTTGACGCAACGGCCGTGATAGCCTGTCAAGTCTAGGAGACTGCAGAGTCGTGTCTGATTGCTTTGCACCGATGTTTGCATCAGAGATTGCGCACATTCGGATGCCACATTAGTAGTGTCTTGATTGACGCGCCGCTATCTACTTAGCCTGCAACGTGACAGAATTTCTCAAAATGGATAATTTGACAGTTGGTTTGGCGAGAAATCGCAGGCATTGCAAGAAGCGCATTGTACCTTGATCACACAGGGTTAATCACTCAAGTGGATAGAGTGGGCACCATTGAAGCAGGGCGAAGCGACAAACCCAACCAGCTTCAAAGACGTAGGCGCTCTTTTCAAGGGCTTTCATGCTGTTGAAAAGCACACCCATTGGATAAGTGGGTAAGTTGAAGAACTGAGATCAAGAAGAAGTTTGTGGCTCGATTAGCCTCTGCTGCAGGCACTCACAATTATTCCTATTCCACATGGTTGTATCGAACAGGAGGCATGGAATAACCGCACTCTTCATCCAAGGTCGACTAAAGTTCCATCCAAATTCATTTCACATGACGCCTCTGCCTTTTCTTTTTCTGGCACAATCAGCGAGGCTCCTTGACGCATCCACACACAGACACAGCTCGGATGTGATTGGCCAGATTGGAAAAGCAAAGCCTATCGTGGGTAGGAATGGAAATCAACCTCCCGAGAGTTACTAAACCCACACATGAGGGGACACGCGATGCTGACAGAGTTGTCGGCGTGACAACAAAGGGAGGCAGCTTGGTGATGCCGCATAAGGTGGCCTTGACCACTAACCATATGCACCTCAAAACGCCTTTTGCCAAAAATTCTGTGCGGAACTTATGTGATGCAGTGTTCGCAATCGCGTGGTGCGACTAGCGCGGGGATAGGAGTAAGTTCCTTTTTTACTTTCTGGCAAAATGTAGTGCGATACCACTTATCAGAATAGAGTCGGTTTAACATTAACTCTGAGACTACTTAGCAATTGATTCAACATTAATTGGCCTTCACTTGCTTTGAATTTGGCTCAATGCTCCGCTTGATAGAACTAAGCAGCGACAACTTCTCCTATAAAGTTGGTCGAAATGCGCTTATTATAACGTGTGAAAGGTTTCTCAAATGTCGGCAGAAATGGAACCACGTTGGCTGGAAGCATTGGAATCAGTTGTTGGTCGTGTGTAAAGGACTTGCTTGCACACACACACACACACACGCATCACCAGAAACACAGCTTGTGAGTGTCTCTTCTTTCACAGCATTGTGTGGATGTGCAATCGCAAAATAGGAATCTTTGGGACTATTGGATCCGGCATCTGTCTTGCAAGTTTTATGCAAAAAAATCCTCTGTTGAAGGTGAAGGATGCCATCAGAGATTAATGCATGGTAGTTAAGGGGAACCCTGCAGGCATTTATGCTGTTCAATTCAAATTTCAATGATTCTGCTATAAATGACGTCATTCTGTGTAGCAACCATCGTTTCGTCCGCATGCCTTTTCCATTTCACCATCTTGCGCATAAGACTTCATTGTCATAAGTTAGCAGTGCATAGACAAGGGTTGTTTGCTCGGTGGAATACACCCTAATGAAGTCAGACACTGAGCATCCACTTTGTTCAAAGTTTTGTGACACTGGCCAAATGCTCGCCAATGCGTCGGCTCCATAACTGCTCCTTCTCCAGCCTCAGCCTCTCATTCTGTGCTCAAATATCCTCAATGCACACTTTCTCTCAACTTTGGTGCATTGTGCCACAGACAATGCGTCCTCGTTGAGAGGTAAATAAAGTTTCCCCAATTTTCACTCTACTGAGCCTCACTCGTTCATCGCATCCTCACCTTCTACTCGTCCATTCCACACGATTGTTAGTGGCTCATTACCAACCGCCTCAACTCCCGCAACCTATCGTAGGCACGACAAGTAGATTGCTGCATTGCGACGTGTTGTCCCTTGCATGCACAATTATTTAGCTGCTTTTTAAGGGTGGATAATCGCTCTACATTACACGTTTAATTTGATCGCACAGCCCAGGCTGCCTAGAAATGTGCATGAGCGTTGTCATTGGAGAACGAGGCGCATCAACCCTTTTCGCAGATTTGAGAGTAAACGGACGCAGAAGACTGCCTGATCTGGTTGCTAGGCATGCTTTTGTCCTCCAAGGAGTAGCAACCACGGATGTGTCCTTTGCCTTCACTTGCACTCTCGCCCTCAACATCGTCACTCAAAAAGCTGGATAATGTATCGCAATGCGGACAGGCTTCGAAAGACTAACCACCGAGCCGAATGCTCATGTCATCATTGTCGACGATCAACTTCTAAATGACAGCAGCGTTAGTTACAGGCAATTCTACGAGGTACAAGGTAAAACTACTTGGACTCTCGCATCACGAAAGTAAACGTTTTGTGATTTTAAAGAGTGGAGAGGAGTGACTGGTAGTGATGGAGTGTAAGATGCATGGGAATGCGGTGTGTGCAAAGTGCACACCTAACAAATATTGAGTTTTGCGGAAAAATCCCCTTCACTACATATGACGAAGCCGCAACACCTCTTTCAGTAGAAGGTGCTTCCCAAACCACGGTGTAACAACAGCGAAAAAGCAACTTGATCAGATAAGACCGTGGCGATTGCATTGCCCTGACTTCAGCCCAAGGGATTGATGAAACGAACCCAATCGGGTGCATGCAAATTTCTGTTGAATCACTAAATGCAATGCGCGCCTGAAGATGAAGACAGTGTTTGTTGCTAGATTACAAAGCCCTAGCAGAAGCCGGATCAACTCGTGGTAGTATCTGCGACCTTTCTGCAAACCTTGATCTTACCAATCCTCTTCTTTACACCGACGAATAGCGTCAACAAACCAACAGCCTCATCGACAAACGCCGAGGAGATGGCAGTGGTTGCGGAAATGTCAACACACGAGTAGGTTCATGGACAGAGAAATGCACAGATCCTCTCACGCTCATCAGTGTGCTACGTCGAGCCTTTGCCCGCCTTGAGAGGATTCCAACCAACCAGTAACCGTCGAGTACACTCACTAACATGGCCAGCTTTAGTGCATGATCAAGCCCGCACCTTTGTCCATGTCTCCACAACCCACTCATCGACTACTAGTTGTACAACAAAAAAATAACAGATCTAAGGCCAGTTGCTACTACGGCTAAAGCGAGGACAGACATCGCGCCGCGGCTATCATCATCACACACGCACTTGATGCACCTGTACGGAGCACCTACGCTACTCACGTCTTTAAGGGAAGAGTAGTTTAGTTCGGGGCAAAAATTTATCTGCCACATGTATTTGTGCAGATTATAACGCTGACTGCTGCACCACTCTATATCACCATCCATTATGCTCAAATCGATGGCAGCAGCCCCACCATACTATAAAATCAACGCTGACAACTTGTCCCAATTATAAAGGCACATTGGTGTACACAATGGTGGAGGCAATAGGCAAGCGCACACCACTTATTCTTTTCACCGAAAAACGAAAACGAATGCCTTTGTTTGTCACAAAGTAGAGTCAAATCAGTCCGAGTGATGAGCTAACGTCAATGAACACTAACACCTGACTCGCGAACATCCAACACATGCCAGCACTGCGCGAACGAACCTGAATAACTGATAGCAGCAGTGCTAGCAATAGCATAGACTATTGCTCCAAGTATGCACAAACGAGTGAATCTCATAGCGAAAGAAAAAACAAGAAGGGGTAGATGCGAAAGGCTATGCATCACGGTGGGGAGGTACACCTCATCAGGGAAGACAGCAAAGAGACAAATGCACATAAATGTACACTTATGCAGATCAACAAATTGACAAGTTCCTTCTTCCACGTATCCACACGCCTCATTTGCACCGACGATTAGTCCATTCTGCCTACCACGTTATGAAAAAGGGATCACGACACCGCACTTCACAGACTTCCACCTGTTTCAGCAAACACTGGCCACTACTGTGCTTTTCGGCAGCCGTAGCCTCGACGATATGCATGTCCTTCGCAGACATTTTACGGACTCGTTTGCCTCCTTTTTCGTGGTAGAATTCGATTATCCTGTCTACTAACCCATCGCCTGTGCCAACAAGCTCCCACCTGATTAACGTCCCCGTACCTATCGAAACAAAATAAGATGTAGGCGTGCAATCTCAATCATGCTGAAGTTCTTTTATAATCTTACCAATCGAATTGGCATGTCGATATTGAATCCAACTCTGATGTATGCTGTACGTCAACGTCCTGTCTGCAGCAGATTCTTTGCTACCTCGGCCTGTGCTTGTTCGAATGGCATCTACCGGAGTTATAGGAAACACGATTTAATTCAGCGATGGGTATCTAAGCAGACTCAAACACTCTTTCAAGGGGTGCTACAACTCTATCCAAGTCCACCAGACACGACAAATCTCGCAGGCATTGATAGTAAAAAGCAATGTAATTATATCAAGGCGTTTGGAAGAAGATTAGCAGGGAATACTTGCATAAAACATGCACGGAAAGTCCTGTAGGACAAAAACCAAACATAATAACTCCTGAGTTGAAACTCATGCGTACCTGAGCAAGGTACGGAACAATAGTAGTCCAAATACAAATTTTTGGCGCTCGTCACTAATCTTTCCAAGCGTTTTAAATGCAACACCTGCATTCCTCTCCATTTTAATGTTCAGGCGATTAGTGACAGCAAAAAATCATGCAATTTGACGATATTCCCCTTCCTTTCAGCATCTAGGACCCATTTAACCCATACCCGGCAGTCACCAGAGCCAGCAAGGAAGCCAGCACAAGGACAGACAATATACTAACATGCATCCAATGACCTTCAGATTGACAAATTAAACGAATCATTGACGAGTGAATATTCACTTAACTAGGTGCGTTGAAATACAAAACGATTGAGAACTGCAAGTAATTCTTGTTTGTATAAAGCACATCGAAACCTGACTTAGCTTCTGCTGAAAAATTGATGACAAATTGATGTCCAAATATGGAAGGAACAATTGGAATAATGAACCATAAAATTAATTTATTTTAGCGCCTCGAGACATGGCTGAAGAAGGAGGAAGGCATAATACTTAGACTGAATGCATATGTTCAGTGGGGGAAACAGAACTTTGGTTCATGTGCTGAAACTTGCTGTGAAATACCAGGTGGGAGGATCGACATGTGTATTGGTACCAAATCTGCATATGTTGTAGAGGGTTCCTCCTCTTCCTTCTTATCGCCCTTGTTATTAGAAGTCCGAACACGCTTCGACATCTTAAGTATGGGTGAGAGAGAGGGTACAGCGAGACCTTGTAAGAGAGTTCAGGACGGGGATAAGTCACGCTCCTGGGAGTCATCATGCCCCTCCGCTACCAGGTTCACATTCTTCTCCCACCTCTGGCCCACAAAGCAAATTTAAAGAACATAAGCATTACCCAGCTCCCTCGTCTTTTGAGCGCCATCTCCGGTGCTACTCTCATTGATTCGCTTTAATTAAACCATCGGGTGGTTTTCTTTCTTCTATGATTACGCAGTTTTCGTCCTCATAACCGACCGGCGGAGCACCTCTGTAAGGTCGGATCTTATTGCGATGGACGGTTATTAGCTAGGTACGGAGTTCTGCATTTCGGACGAGGCAGTTCGTGGGAGACAGAACTTTTACTACGTAGAAGGGGTCCTTACTCCAATAGTGGTAAAATTTGCGATGTGTTCCAGGAAGGGGTATCGACCGATATATTTGGACGAGATCTCCTTCATGGTAGACGGTGAGTCGACTGTGCATGTCATAGTATTTCTTTTGTCTGGTATGAGATCTTTGTAGGTGTCGACGGGCAAGATTAAACGTCTTTCTTATCCCTTCTTTGAGACGTAGTACGTACTCCGGGGCATTGTCAGTAGCCACTTCCTTATTCGGCAGGGATACATCGGTGAGGACTCTCACTTCGCGGCCTGTGAGCATCTTGAACGGAGAGGCACCGGTCGATATATGGACCGTAGCCCTATAGGCGAGGAGAGTGCGTCCGAGGTTTAAATCCCAATCTTCCAGTCGTGCCTCCTTCGCAAAAGCTTTTAGTAGTCCTATCAGAGTGCGGTTAGTTACTTGTCCGTTGCCCTGAGGGTGTCCAGGTGTCGTGCGCATCTTTGCAATTCCGAGGGATCTGCATAGTTCAGCGAAGAGTCGGCTTTCGAAGTTAGGACCTTGGTCGCTATGGACTGATTCAGGTACTCCGTGTTGACAGATCCAACGATTGAAAAAGGTTGGCGCGACCGTCTCTGCGTCTTGCGACTTCATGGGTTCTGCTTCGGCCACTTTCGTGAAGTAGTCAACCATAACTAGAATATGTCGGTTTCCCCTCTTGGTAAGAGGTAGAGGACCCATGATGTCGATACCCACTCGTTCGCCCGGAAATCCTGCAGGCATAGGCTGTGGAATGAGACTTCTTGAATCTGCTGCAAGTAATGCAGGTTTAGCAGAAGTCATGCACGTCTGGGGAGAGAGAGGGCCACCACTATCGCTTCGCCGAGGTTTCCACCATCTTTTTCTCGCCTACGTGGCCCAATTGTTCGTGCAACTCTTGAAGGGCTGTTTGTATTAGGGAACCTGGAACGACCAGGCGCTTGGGAGGCGTGACCTCTTCTTGGTACCACAAGACCTCATCCTCCAGGGAGCGTTTGGACCATTATTGCCATATCTGCCTGACTGCCATGCTGGATGATTTCATCTCTTCCGCAGTGGGCTTGCACGAAGCTGCCAGGAACCTGTCGTATACCAGGGACGTGTCGGGGTCTGTACTCTGTGTGTTACTCCACTGATGTTTAGTCGGCTCGCTTAAAAATAGGGTTCCCACTATACCACTATGCCTTTCCACTGAGAGAGGTCTGCGAGATAATGCATCCGCGTTGCTATGCGAGTTTCCTTTTCTGTACTGCACAGTGAAGTCATATTGTTGCAGTTTCTCGTACCAGCGTGCAACCTAACGATCGATCTCCTCCATTGTTTTCAACCAGGTCAGCGCCTGATGGTCTGTTCTCACTATGAACTGTCTCGCTATCAGGTAGTGCTTGAAGTGTCGCACAATTGTGTAGATGGCTAAAAATTTCACGTTCTGTTGCACTCTTCTGTTTCATTTTTTTGTTTAGTCTGGCACTAGCGTAGGCGATGACGTGTTCTCCGCATCCTTTGTCTCTTTGCGAATGTACACCGCCCACGACCACGTTATTGGCGTTAGTGTCTAGTACAAAGGGTGGTGCGCCGATCCTAAAGTTTGGTAAAGCCAGAATCGGAGCGGAGCAGAGCATTCGCTTTAGTTCTTTGAAGGCTTCATCATGTTCGTTCGCCCGCTTGAAATTCTTTTTTGCCTGCTTCTCGATTAGCTTGTGTAGAGGACTAGCAATCCTGGCGAAGGCTTTACCGAAACGCCTATAGTAGTTTGCCAAACCGAGGAGGCTGCGGAGTTACATCTGATTAGTTGGTGTTGGCCAGGTTCTCCCTTGTTTTGTGCGATCTTCAGTGACTGCCATCCCATCTGACGAGGCTGTGTGCCCCAAGAAGGTAAAAATGGCACTTCTTTGGATTCAAGGTCAAACCTGCATCTTGCAGACAGTCTAGGATTAGTTTAAGATCGGCGTTATGTTCGCGAATGTCTTTACCGATAACATGGACGTCATCGAGGCAAATTATGCAATGTTTTGGAAAAAGTCAAATCAGTGCTGTCTGCATCAGGCGCTGGATTGTGGCTGCGGTGTTACAAAGTCCAAACGGCATTGTCTGGAATTCATAAAGCCCATTGGGCACTATGAAAGCCGTCTTTTCTCTATCCTTTTGCGCCGCTTCTACTTGCCAGTATCCGGATTTTAATTCTAGTGTGGAAAACCACTTTGATCCATGCAGAGCATTCAAGGAGTCGTTGATATGAGGTAAGGGAAAAGCGTCCTTCTTAGTTACGGCATTTAGCTTTCTGTAATCGATACACAGCCGTAGACTACCGTCATTTTTCTTTACCAGTGCGGTTGGGGAAGCCCATGGTGACTTGGATGGTTTTATAGCTTCATCCTTGATCATCTCTTCCACCAGACGGTTTACTTCATCCAGGAAGGGCGGCAGTATACGTCTGGGTGGTTGCCAAATGGGCCTAGCTTCGCCGGTGTCAATAGTATGTTTGACTATATTTGTTCGTCCGAGTTTCGCTCCTTGCCATGAGAACAGGCTCGGATACTTGCTAAGCAATGAGAGCAGGTCCTTTCTCTCGCTATCGGTGATCTGTGTCAACTGGGAGCAAAGCTCATCTAAGTTGTTGATGGGAATGCCCGTAGCCCCTAAAAGAGCGCTACCGATTTCGTCTACGTCCTTTTTTGGAGGGGATCTGACTAGGGTTGTTTCCGTATACTGCTGGGTCGCGAATGTCCCTTCTGCGAAAATGCAGGACCGCCTTGGTGTTACGAAGGAAGTCAACGCCGAGTATCGCATCCCAAACTGATTCAGGGTTTCTTTCCTTAGTGACACTAACGACGTCTCCCCTTTTACCTTCGTCTTTCTCCCTTCTGCTGAGAGAAGTTTTGCAGAGGGAGGACCAGTGCAAAACTTGGTGCGGAGATCTGGGAATGCTTGGGGATTCACTAACGACTTGGTTGCGCCTGAGTCAAGGAGGAGACTGCAGGGACGTCCCTCTAGCTAGCTAGAGACTCGCATAAATGGGAGGGAACCATGGGAGGGTAAGCAGGATAAGGAATAGTGCGAATCTCTGACTCCGATCTTGACCAGTGCTGTGAGATACTGGCTCAACTGGTTATCCACCAGCGAATGGAGTCGCTAACTAGGGAGTTCCTTCTCCGCGATCAAAAACCAGGCGAAAACGACGAGGAGTACGCAGAGGTCCTGCAAATCCTAGCCGAACTTGCCTTCAGAGGCTGCCCACCTAACAAGGTGAAAAGATGGGTGGCTGTTCAATTCAAAGCCGGAGTCCGACCACCGTCCATCGCAGCAAAGCTTTACGCCATGAAGACCAACGATCTCAGCCGGTTGGTCGGGGCAGCGACCAGGAAGCGTCAGGAGCGTCTCCTGACTTCGCCGTTCCATATGCCCAACCGTCGACCGAATTCTACACGTCCACGTTGGACTCCGTAGCGCCGTATCTCTGATGTACACCTCACCACTTTGAAATTGTTTTGATCACATGCATGTAAGCAGAAGGCACCCACTCTTTTGATTACTTTCGCATGAGCAGAAGCACACTTGCAGTTGGCTGAGCAGGCGTCTTCATTAATTTATTCATTTATTCACGTGGATGTACCTACGTGAACTTGGTTGACCTTGGTGGGCTGTAGAAGCACTGAGTTGGAGAGGCCATCAAAATAAAGTGATGTGCGTGTCTAGACTGGTTTAACTATCACAAGTCACGCACCGACGCTTTTATTTCATACTACACAATTTGCGTTTTTTACTGATGTGAATGCACCTAATTTTGATGTTAGTGGCAAATCCACCTCCTCCAGAATTTTCTGTTCTGTTGAAGTGATGTTGGGTTGTGTGAAGAGATGAGGCCTCAAGTAAACGTCATTCACGCTCCCAAGTCCTCATCTGGGCACACGTACTCGCACACACGAGTCACGACAATAGTCTTGTTCTCGAGAAGTACGTCATAACACGTTGATAGACAACACTTGGGCATTGCTGTGGTTTTCACTGGTGGATTGCTTGTATTTGTGATTGTTGCACACTAGTTGTAAAAACCAGTTTCAAGTCGCACATATTGAATTTAAGCGGTGGCATGGACTCTTTGTACATACAAAGTTAGTAGTGCGATTGCCACTTGATCCGCGTTGGTGTTTTCGAAGTTACTTAATGCGGTGTCCACCTGACCTGTAAACGAGGCAGCACTGATGCCTTACTGGGTAGTTCAGGTCCTGAGCTCAGGTCACCGTGAAGGATGCAGTAAGCTCGTCCACAGTCCTAATTCCTCAAGAGCTCATGCAACCGCATATTCAAATTAATCATCGTCTGTCCTGAACTCAATTCTCCCTAGGTTTGACGTCAGGATAACCACATTCAAAAGAGTTATCTGGTGCTGTCAGAGTTGACGTTGAGAAGTTCAGTTGACGCGGCAGTACTCCTGTTATCTCTCTAGCCTCATTTCATTTGACTTAATGCAGCTGTTTTGCCCTTCGTTCCAAGAAACCTGCAGTCACACAGATGTGGGTGGAGTGAATGTCCATTGCTCCGATTAAGCACTCCATCGCACTTCGTGATACAGAAGTTAAATAAAACTGACCAGCAACAACATTTTCAACACTTTGTCAAATACATGTCGAGAAGTTGATAGCTTTTGCGTCCACGTTGGAGGTAGCCGTGTTTGGGTGCGAGCCAGATCATTCATCCATTCTTTTGGCTAAGAGGCTGGAATCACTGGCTTTCACCATTTATAAGAGTCAATTTCTGCATACATTCTACCAATTTTTGTTCATTCACAGTTACAACACTTACATTTTAGTTACCCATTTTGAATAAGGTTGCCAAGTTAACTCTCCTTATTGTCAAGTCGCTTCGTCGTCCTTAGCCTATCAATTGTGGTGCACTATTGGGAATTGCTAAATGTTTGCCTCGATTCTGGCTGAGTTTATCATTCGTGTGCAACACGATCAATGTAGAGAGTGTTGTAATGCTCCCCCAATCCACAAGCTCTTCAATAAAGCACAATGCGGTTTAATATAAAGGTAAGTTTGATTAAAATTTAAGCCGGCTTCTTAATGCCTGGATTTTAATCTCATCGTGAAAGTGGCAATCGTATTGACACCGATTCCACCAACGAGACAATACGAGTGTGGTCCGTATGTAAATGTTTGCGAGGACGTCGTCCTGTTTCTCATGTGATTGAAGTGTCTGCCCTCGTGGCTTCGGTAGAGCTTGCTTGAATTTGTCCATGAATCTCTCCGCTTTCCCCGGATTTGGGAATGAGACTGCAGAGAGCGCATGTGTAGAGTGGTGTGCTGACAGCAATAATTGCGGAGTTCATGTAAAGTGAACTCCAAAGGACATTACCTTTGCCTCCGCTTCTTTGCGGCTTGGCATCAATAAAATAGTTATTCATGCAAAGTGAGCTCCGAGGCACTTTACTCTTACTTCTTCTTCTTCCGCTTAAATAAAAATAAGTTAGGATCATGTGAAAACGGACAAACGCTAAACCGATTTGCATTGAACCACATAGCCTCACTATTTCATCATAGTGTGTAGACATGTTTGCCACGACACTCACCCAAGTGATCCCTTCACTACTTTATGGCTACTTTCCCACTACCACTAGCTTTTCGACCTCTTCTGAAGTTCTCTTACCGACGTCAGTTTGAGCAGAAGTAACCTGCTCTTTTAATTACTCCGGCACACACTGAAACCCACTTGCAGTTGGTTGCGCAGACGCCTTCAGTCACCACTCACTCATTGACTTGGGTGCGTCTGCGTAAACTTGGCTGAACTGAGTGGACTGCAGAAGCACTGAGTTGGTGAGCCCACCAAAACAAAGTGACGGGCATGTCTAGACTGGGTGGAATACCATAAATTGCGAGCATATTCTTTGCGGCGTGGAAATTTTCCAAGCATTCAATATACTTCTGCTGCAACTGATGCCTGTTGCTTGTAAATACACTGACACTTGTGAGTGCGAGTTCACCATGAACACCTTAATTTTCTCATGTGAATTCATGGCACGGTCGTCAATCGTACCCATAAGAACGCCAAAATTTCTTCGCTGTAAAAAGGCCAGATAACAACTGACGAAGAACATTTTGACCTGTTCGAGTTACATCATTGCAAGCAATAAACTTGTAGTGACGCACTGCAAGCACAAAACCAACCACCACGAAATACTGGTGCAAACACGTGGGATGGTAGTGTGGTGTTGGAGGCCTTCTACTTACTGTTGCAACTGCTGTCTCACCCATCCAGTCAAGCGTGGGGAGGAGGTCAGGGTGAGAAGCATATAAATGCACACAAGACAGTAGGCTGGATACTGAACGTGCGCCATGTTTAGAGTCGCTATCTTTCTCATCGGTGTCATCAGCTGCTCGGGTACGTATTCACCTCTCCATTATGACTTCATTTATTGCTTAACACATCGCAGTGTGCTATACTTCAATGCATGCGCTAACAGTAGGTTAGGCTTGTGGAAATGGGCAAATTTGACAGTGAAAATAGAGCTAGAAATGTCAGGCTAGAGTGCGACGGTTTTTGTGATGTAAGGCAAGTCTATGCATAGGATTCATCCTGATACAGCGATTGGGTGGAGGTGAAGTGGCAACACACCTGCCATGCGCAGTTGAGGTCAAGAAAGCTCATGTGCAGGGGCGGTGGCTCGGTGGCCCGGGCTTGGATCGAGTGAGCGAACACCCCAATCCCTGCCTGAAAGCTTGGAGTTTGTAGGTGTTATCGATGTCATGGTAAGATAAAGTACAAAATGATGAGGTAGGAGAAGAGAATCACAAGTTTTAGTGCCGAATTTCCAACCAGATAAGAGTTATGTACTGCTAGCCTCGTGGTTCATTTATTCAAGTGTCATAGTGGCATTTTGAGCATTTATTGAGACATCGCATTCCCACAAGTTTCTTTTAAAAGCAAAGCCGCATTGTAGTTTGTAATGTAGTTATCTTTGCTTTCATAACTGATTGGCCATTGCATGAATGATTGAGACAAGTGTCGGGTGATTTTTAATACTTCTGCGAAACAGGAGCGGATCTAGTGTTTTGGGGCTCTCGCGTTGTTGGGACACCCGAGGGGCCATCACCACCCATGTATTTCCTTCTACCCAAAGAAGCCGTACGTATAAAACTATTGTATAAACAGACATCTTGCCAACATGATAGCAGACTCGTTCTTGTGTGTTCCTTTAAGATCCAAACTCGCATCATGCATTCCTTTCCCACTTGAGTTAGCGTAGGCATTGCAAGGCAAATGGTGAGGCGTTTACAAACCAGAGGTTACAGTGGACTTTTTAACTGATTTTAGTATCTAATGGCGCTGTTGAAAAATGGCTATTGGTACCCAATCCACATTGAAGGTGGCAAGTGCTATGTCAAAAAAGAAGTCTTCGGTGACCCCTGCCGAATAAATGAAGGTGGGTAGAATGTCGAGAACTCTTCACTTCATTTGTCTGATATAGTAAGAGAGCTTCTGATTACAACCGAGAGTAGTGCATCAGAACTCTGTTTTGTACATCAACAAGCTGAATTGTTTCTGCTTGATTTTGTGCTTAAGCGATAGTTGGGATTGCACGATATTCGTGTGTACACTGAGAGATGAAAAGACCGACTCCGGCTGTTACTGTGGGAGAGCACCGTTGTTTGTACTTTTAGAAAGCGCCAACATTACTGTCAGCGACGTGTCCAAAGTGGAGGTGCTGGCCATATCTGGTCCAGACGGTACATTTTCAACAGTATACTTTGTGCCGAATTGTACCTTCCAGCATCCAAAGGCAGGTGAGTGGAGAGAGTTGGAGAAGAATATGCAAGAATTTTGTAAGAGGGGCGCCTGTTTGACATAAACTAGCTTTCCAAGCACTTGCCCTAGGAAAACAGGTGGCGGATGTACCATCGGAGCCATTCATTTGCCTTAGGATTGGGGGAAGACGATTCAGGAATCATAATCACTAAATATTTCCTCTACACAGGTGAAGTCGACGTGAATACGTCGTTTCCACTTTCCCGATTTATGAAGGGGAAATCGCAAATCAAAGTCCCCTTCGCTGTTGAAGGCGCCTACAGTGAATCATGGGTTTGTGCATTGTTCATTGGAATGTCCTTGTAGCATTCGCGTAGTTCAGTTTATCATTTGCTGAGGATTTTGCGTTGTGTCTATTTCTCCTTTCTTACGCTCGAAAATGCAGGTTCGGCTTAAAATAGACGGCGTCTTTAAGTGCTCATGGCAAGGCATTACACTTCAAGTATCTCACTCGGCTTTATGTCGTGAGTTTGTTGAGCACTCAATCAGGTCATTTCTCGTGTTCATGAAGCAAAATGTTATGCTAATTGCGCTTTCCTCTGTTCATTCAAGGCAATTTGTCGAGGGACGACACATTGGATCTGAGAACATTTACTGTGAGATACACACGGGAGGATACGATTAAGTATACCACATTTGATTGGTATACACCAATGAAAAGCCTTGTTGTTAGTGTTGACTGGGAGCAAGGAGGTGAGTGAGTGGCCGGACTGATAAGGCCGGCCTATTTCCTTCCTTCGTAACGTAACATCTTAATTATTAATAAGTTAAGCTGAGGTTGTTGGGGGTTAAGAAGGGTCCTGACGACTCCAACCGTTGGCAGACCCAAACTGCGCAGGTCCTTACGAGGTAACTGAAAGTTTTACGTTGATTTAGGTAAATCGCCAGAAATCGCGATGTGCAATGGTAAGTACGAAAGCATGCCTACTCCACAGCAGTCAGATATAGCGCCACGTTCTTTACAGTGAAAGCCTTTCTTTGTGTTCGCAAACTGCTCCCACATGTGTGAAGCACTTTAAATGAGCTAGGAATAATTCATGTTGGTGCAACGTCAATGGAAGCATTTCATGCTAGCTAACAACCGTTTGCTCGGCATGTCTTTTAGCTTACCACGGTAGAACCGGTAAGTAAAGTGAAATGCTCAATAACCGAATTCGTGATGCGAGGTTAGTTGCAACAGTACATCATTCCACAAAACTGCATTCCTCCTTCTTTTCTTTGCACACTTCTCGTTGCCTCCGATTTACACCATAAACACGCTTGATTCACACTTTGCACTGATTTCCACGGAGGGCATGAAATGCGGAACTTGAACCACAAATCCACCCACGTTTGCAGCTCATGAGAACCAGATGGTGTGCCAATCTAGCTAAGTGAACACTTTGTCTGTTTCGCACCTTCTACCACATTGCAAGGAAACTGATGAGCAAAGTAGGTGGCACGACAATCCAAACAACTCCACAATCCTCTTCCTTGGTTTTGACTAGCAGCAGCGCCACACAGTCAGTCCAGGCTACCTTCTCCACATCGTGGGTAGCAGGGCCTTCGGTGCTGCATTTACCAAGTTACAGGTTAAGGTCTTTAATTTGTGTCAGTGTTTCTTTTGGGCCAGACCATGTACCTCAGCATGGACCAATACTGGAGAGCTAAGTACTCTTGACATCTGCTGGAACAACTCCTTATCCAATGACACACATCAAACCTACGCACATCAGCCACCACCAGGCTGTCGTCAGACCTTGCTTTGTCCCTACCTCATTGAGATTAGCAGTGTCCAACCATGGCAGATTAGAGTTAAACTGATTTGGCTTTTGATGATTCCATTCATCCACCACCTCTTCCAGAAGGCTAATCATGCGACTATCTTTGGCCGATTTCACTGTTCATACTGGTGAAGTGCGTTTCTCCCTTATGATGCGACCCTTTAACTAATTTTTACTGCGTGATTGCATGACGTGGGACCTAAACTGATCCACATCTGTAAGATAACGTTGTTTTTTTGTTTCTGTTAATCGTTTTGCACCTAGATATGCCGACTTCAGAGGCGAGCACAACTAGACGTAAGTCTCTCTCCTCACTCTTCTGTACAATGTAACGCAAGTCTACTTATCACTCATTTACTAATCAGTTCAAATCTTCATGGTCCTTGCTTGCTTTGACTGTCACTCGGTTTACCGCTTGATGCAATCAAACGGTAACGAAGTCGAAGCGTTCATCGTCTTCTATCAATCCCAATGCACTGATCCATTAGCTTAAGTATTGCGTGACTGAACCACCTTTTCTGCATATTTGCATCCCACAGGTTCCGTGGCGATACTCGCTCTCAACGGTAAGGCACTCCTATGCATTGTTGAGACACGTCGGACGTGTCATTGGCATAACTGCTCCTTACTTTTCCTTCACACATACTCCGTGTAGGTTTTGAACCACTCTAGTGCAGAGCGTTTGAAACCACATTTCTATAAATCCTGAGAAGCCAAGTCCGCATCAATTTGCAATCGCAGTACTCGACAATTGTTTCTTCCTCTTCTTTTAGCCGTCTTGGCATCGCTGCTGTTACCAGCACTTTTGTGAATGCAGCCACTTGAAGAACCAGACGCGAAATGCACTTGTGAACCGCATGATAACAAGCGTGTCACAACTTTCTTTGCCTAAATTCGTTGCTTTCAATGTTCTGACTACAAATAAATTCTTTTAACGTTTGTGGCGAATTTGAGGTTGAATGTTACAACAACGATGGTCTTGTTTGTAATCATTTCAAGAATCGCATGTTGAAGGGGCGGCAAGAGCATTTGGGACTGGTGTAAGCGTTCCTTCAAACAATGAGGAAGGAAGGGAGGAAGTTGCAGTGAATGCTCAAGAATCGCAGTTAGATCGGGTCTGCAAACAGAAGGCCATCGTTTATCACCAGAACGAGGAAGAGGAGGGGGGGAGGAGGGGAAAGGGAAAAACTTGTCTGCTCTGAGAGAGAGCGCATGTGAAGAATCCTTAGTCAACGCATCTAAAGCATTCATCCGACTGATGCGCAAGCTGTGCTGGCTGTGAGAGAGAGGGACGATGTGATGTATCGGTGCACTTGAATGGCTTGAAGAGGAAAAGCCTTTGGATGAGGCGAGTGAGACTGGCTTCCTTGTGGTCAACATCTTTAAGGAAATCTAGTGAGGGGTGTGAATTGCCTTTTACTTCAACAGCTCCCTTCCAACTCGAAGTGAGTAAGATGCGGTTGCTGACAGGAAGTAACGGCGATGAGTTTAATGGAGTTAATTGTGTTGTGAATATGAGAAGCAAAACGTTTTGGTGACGTTCGGTTGTTAACAGCGCTTTCCACTGTCATACTCATGCAACACCTATAGCTCGGGAGCCAGTTATTATTTTGTGAAATGTGCACTGCCAATGAAGGACCTCGAGTTAGGTTTTAAAAGTGAATCAGCAAGTGCTGCGAGGGAGCAAATATGACTACTTACATCCCACAAAGTTTAACGACTAGCATTGTGTCAAGCAAGTGATCGTAACCTTCTTCTCACCTCCCAATCCCTCTTCTTTGTCACATGACTATGCGTCTTTCCATGCACCACTTCCCACATCAGCGTTAGACTGCTGCGTATCTAAGTCCAGAGTTGACTGAACTTTCCATTTTCTTACGTCACTGAACCGCTATTAGTGAGCAGCTTCTCGACTTCCCACTGTGCTACGCTTCGATGACATCCGCGATCCCTTGGTTTCTTTGGTAACATAATTGGAGTAAAAGAGTGCTTGCAGCAGACTACAACCGTTTGAATGGTCAGATGAGGCAGGTCATTTCTTTGTACCTGCCCATCATGTGAGGCCAAATTACTCCAGTTAGTGTATGAGGACTTCAACGGACACGATGGGTGCATCCAAGTTCGCTTCACAGAAATGGTCCCTTTCTCGTAGAAGGCTCTACTCCCCCTCCTAAACAGCTGCCTCGATGTCTGTTTTAATTAATTAAAATTGCACTGAATGCGTATTTATAAAGTTGGTGCTTACAATGAGCCCCTACGCGTTTATTATCCCCCACCTACAATGAAGTGATATGGAAAGCTCCAAATGCTCGTCTCCACTCCTCAGCTAACTCATTCGGCACAGGCAAGCTGAAATGCTTACAAGATCGCTCTTTAGCATTATGTACTTTCTACGGCTGAATTGTTATTCATGGACCCCCAATTTACCCTCTCTGCATTTTGGAAGGCAGAGGCGTTGAGGACAAGTGAATTGGACCATGTGCATCATGAGACCTTTGCACAGTATTTGTGAAATTATAACCAGCTCGGTCAAGCATACCACTACGTGCCTCCAGGGTCATTCTAGTTCACACAAGTACACCATTGCAGATGAAGGTATTCACACGGCGAGGTAAGGCTTTACCCTAGCGCATGCTGTGGCAACGTAAATGGCAAATTGTGTCTGCTCATGCGGCACCAGCACCATTTCGAACAGGGCGTGAAGTGGGCGTCGGAGGGGGTTGAAACCCTAGTTGACATAGAGAAGTAGGCATAAGGTGACAAGAAGCTTACCGGAAACCTCGCTGTTGCCACTTGCCCTAGCCTCCCTTCCTGTCACACTTTCCTTATCTCAAGTCCCTAACCTAACTAAGGTAGAAACTCTGGGGTCTCTTAAACAATTCGCCTGAGTAAGCGTTTCTCCAAAGCCTCAAGAGGTCAAATGTTGAAGTCATATTCCACAATCTTTGTGCAGCACCATTTCGTCCACATGTAAGCTAATACTTCCATTCCCTTTCATCTTCGATGGCTAGCAGTCATCAAAGTTTGTTGCACCAGAAAATCTCCCAAACTGGATTGGGCTATCGTTAACCCCAAATGGTTGCTTTAGCTCCACTGCACCGTCACTCAATTCCACTTGTTACAATTTGCATAGATCAGTTGACACCCATGGATGCACGAATAACAAATTTCTTCACGTTAGCTATAAACTGAATCTGACATTCCATCTGAGTTCCTAATGTTATAGCCATCTGTGTCCAGACGATGGTTAGGAGGCCAAACGATCATGAAACAAGAATGACAACAATCATTGCAATTTCCCAGCCTTCCACGTACTTTGACAGAGCAGGAAAGGGAAAATTTGAGGTCTTCTTCAGAGTCACGGGGTCAAGACATCACATCAAATGCTGGAGAGCACTCCATTCAATACATTGTCCCACGAAAGTTCGACAACTCCCAGGTAGCATTGCAGCAGCACCCACCCGGACTTTCGAGTAATTCGTGAAGCCTCATCTTGAGAGGGCACTGTAGGCTGTGAAATGAGCACAAGCTACCCCAGACTAGAAATTGTCAACAAAAAATCATAGTCTTCAAGGTTTTTCAAAAGCAAGAACTCTTAGCCTCGTTTTGGCCTATTTAAAGCAAGCACGCAGATTGTGGTGGTCTTAGGAATGGTAATTTAGCGAAGGCCTTAGTGATCAAAAGATTGCAACGCAAGTTGTACGACCAACTTGGCCTATGCCTGTGAGATTCCTGGGTGGAAGGAAACTTCAGCTTCTCTTCATCAAGAAGGGCTTGCCCTTTTCGCCACTTTGAACATGCATATGACATAATAATCTGTCTGTTCCCATCACCCATGCCGTGAGTGGCTCTAATGACAAGGTGCGCAAGTTGCTAGTGATCGCACGCGGCTACACCAAAGTGACGAGACAGATGCGTCGCTCCAGCGAGGAAACATATGTGAGAGAATACAAAATACAATAACACTGAAAAATGAATTTAGTGCAAAACAATCAGCGTACAGATGGGCCGCAGTCAGTAGAAGCAGAAGATTGTCAGTAGGATGATGCTTTCTCAGCAGCCGATGAAGATGGTGCTACGGGCAAAGTCATGCTCCCTCGCACACTCGCCTCAAGGTGGGTAGGCAACTCGTCCATGTGACTTACGCTATCACGGAGTTGAAGAATTTGATTGATGAGATCGAAATTCACAACATGTCAGTCCGACTGCTGCTACTTCTTTACAATCTGATGGTAATGCCACAATCCGGCGAAGATTGCCTTCGTAAAGTGTGCAATCCACTGACGGAATTTGCCTGTCTTATTCAGTCTCGAGAGGCTAAGGATCACGCCGGCCATCCACGAAGTCATCTAAGGCAACACAAATGTCAGTTAGGAGGGAAGATAAGATGCCTGCGTTGTGCAGGAAGTTACTTCGTTCCAATCAACACCGAGATAGGAATCAACATTCTCGACGCTCCTGATATCTACGCTTGCGATGAGACTAAGAAAATCTATGGAGGGTCTAGGAGGGCTATTGCACGCTCCCTATCCTTTGCAACTACATCTCACCCACATCACTTACTCGGCCATCCTGTTGGCACCTGGTCCCTTCCTTTCTGGTATATCCTATGCTCGGTCAAAGTCGGTACTGAAAACAACACCTTAGTCCAAGAAACCACCATCTTCAGGCGAGTCGTCAAGAGGGCTGGCGAAAGCAGAGATCGAGACCGCTACATCTGCACGTCACGAGGGTAGACGATCTATGGGTTCGGACACTGCAGAAGAAAGTGAGTGGTGGTGGTGCAGTACAAGACGCATGGGAATGCAGTGGTTGCAAATCGCACGCCTACCCGCTGCAAGGGTTCGCTGGAATATCCATTTCACTGCATATGATGTAGTCTTATCACCTATCTCCGTAGAAAGAGCTTTGCAAACCACAAAATCACGTCTGCAACATACGATGAAGCCTAAGTAACGTGGGTATAAATTTCCTCAATTAATACGGTTTTGTCCCTGATAAATTATGCAGAACTAAAGGCAATGCAAACCGTGCGATGGATGACTAGCACGCATAAGGAAAATAAACGCCTTTCATTACACTTTGGTTTGAGTGCCTCTCTAAGGTCGCAAGCAGTTGGTGCATACGAGCCTCGTGGCTCCTGTCACAGGGTTCTCCCATCACTTCCAAAACAGCAAACGAAGATGACGAAGAGCACATAAAGAACCCCTAACTTCCGGAGGAAAAGTCCTCTGCAATTCGCTTCCAATCAACATTGGGAGATAGGGAGGTAAACTTCCAGTTCAAGCACAGATTCCGCCTACACGTTATGATCGAGAAGTTCGACAACACGGATACTAACTTCCATTGTAAGCTGGTTAAGATCTCACTAAAGAAGCGCCAAAAAAATTACTCGTAGTTCTACGCCACAACAAAAGCAACTAGTGGCCCCCTGTGTTTTAGCCCAGAACTGGATAGGCATTCATCGTCCCCATCCTGTAAAGTTGGAGGGACGAACATGGATTAGGTTCATCACGCATTGAAGAAGAAAAATTTACCGTATCAAAAACCGAATTGGGTTCTGATTTACGGCACCGATTTCTCATCAACCCACCTAGACGTCGAAATCACAACAGCCCTTTTACCACCCAAGGCAAGCATCGACGATGCTTGCAATGCCCTACGCGAAGGTGCTGCCGTAGTCATGAGCATCCTAGATTACCTCTGGGCACAGCTTACCCACCTCAGTGACAGAGAAAAAGCTTCGGAAGCTAACAGTTACGTTTGCAAATGTATCTGCCTTGCCATAGTTAAGCTACGAAAAATATCGTTGAAAATACACTCTAACATACCAACGAGGCTAGACCAATCTGGCGAATCGCAAACGCGCCTGGAGGAAGTGCGTCGTCCGGTAGAAGCAATGATTGGAAGCGAGGTTACGAAACCATCAGACATCACAGGTCCCACCTATTGCTCTAAGAAAGGAAGGATGGAAGTTAACGGGAAAGGATGGACCGCTCCATTAAACTACCTACACAAGAGAAGATGGTTCTCTACCCTAGACATAAAATCAACATACTAGCAAGTAGGAATGGCATAAATGAACAGAGGGAGGACGGCCTCTGTCATCCTCCTAGAAGCTTTGTAAATTCCAGTCAGCGCCTTTCGGACTTTGTGATGCAGCGACCACTTTCTACAGCCTTATGCAAATCACACTGATTGAACCATGACCACAACATTTCATGTGCAGCCTGGATGGCATTCTTGTGTACACAGCATACTGGCAAGTGTGAATGACAGAAATGGACAAAGAATGATTGTAAATTCCAAAAATTCGGGAGTGTGAAACCAATCTGCAATAAAGGTTTGGTCCTGAACCAAATTTGTGCCTGTTTCAGCAATACTCAGTCAACCCTCTCCCAGTATAAATAACAACTGCCTGCTTAAATAACGTTAGTAGTGGTAATGCTATCTAGGTAAAGGCATGTCACTCCAGAAACACACGTCGCGGACGCAGTGAGGCAAGGAGGTTATGGCAAAAATGCGACAACTTAGGCAAGCTCGCCCCACTGGGCTAGGAGACACAAACGTTCTAACGCCACATTTTACGCCGTCTTTAAAGGTAAGCAGATGGAAGGGGAGGTAGGGCAGTAGTAGACAGCCATGCAAGTATGTAGGTCCATGGACAGAGATATAAACTGATTCTCTCACCTTTGCCCGAATATCTAACCGAGCCCCTACTGTCCAAATAACCTATCAAGCAGATAAATGAAAAGTGTGTAAATAAAAAACCGAATCTCAATGCTCGCCAGTGAACCGGGAGGAACAAATCAGCACACTTGGCTGTGCCTCAAGGGGACGTCAATCCATTGTGAGCCGTCAAGTATATTCACTAACGTGGCCAACGTGAGAACGGGGTCAAACTCACACCTCTGTCTGTGTCTCCACGATCCACCAATCAACTACTAGTAATGCGACAGAAAAATAATAAAGCAAAAGCTAAGTACTACTACGACTAAGGCGAGAGCAGGGACCACGCTGAGGCTACTTCATCACCAGGCCGAGGCGACCAGTGTGCTGCCTTCAAAACCATCGTCATAACATTACCTCCCCTGTTAACACTTCATTCATTAACTCATTCCCATTTCAAAGACAACCATCCCAAAAATGCCCCTTTTCACAATAATCAAGGGACAAAGTTCGGTGGTTTGGACGAGAAGCACTAAACAGAACCTGGCCCACTCAAAGTCGTGTCATCTTCCACGTCTGTCCACTCGCTCATAAGCAAAATAACATCGGCAAAAGAACCGACGGAATTGCCTGACATTCCGCAAACTCTAAGTGTGCCAAGTAAATGGGGCATAACCTTCGAGAAGGCCTCCCACATGCCTGCAAATCAATGAGGACTAAATAAAATATGCTCATCTGATGCACCTGCGCAGTGTCAATGCTGCCACTGTTTCGACTTAAGGGGAAGAGAAAGCTTATCTAAGGTTGGAAACGATGAATCACTGCAAGTG
This sequence comes from Taenia hydatigena, assembly GCA_036345935.2. NCBI lineage: Eukaryota > Metazoa > Platyhelminthes > Cestoda > Cyclophyllidea > Taeniidae > Taenia > Taenia hydatigena. The sequence continues at coordinate 10,930,888 of JADWOT020000010.1, forward strand.
CTCACACAGATTGTGACGAAGGCTGCTGTGCTACGCTCTATCAACTGATGACAGGAGACCCATGGTAATGTAAATATAAACTGACAAATTGTCATAAGCATAATCCCTAAAAGTAGACCCGTACAGAGTAAACCTGCTATTAGGCGATGGGCAAATGCACACCAGCTGTTCGCCTCACCGAAGTAGGAACAAAGTAGCATTGTCTGATGCACAATTGAGTAAATGCAGTCAACGACAATCTGACATCAATGAGCACAAACACCTCATCTACGAGCACTCAACACACGCCGACGCTGCATGAAGATATTTGCACAAGTGGTAGCGGCAGTTGGAGCGGTAGCATAGACTACCACCCAAATTATGTACACAAACAAGTGGACCACGTGTGAAGCGTGAGAGCAAGAAGCTGCAGATGCAGAAGACACACCTCATCAAGGCAAACACACAAAAAACGAAAAAACGTAATCGATTGTGCACTCACGTGTGTATCTGAGCAAAGTGTGGAGTGGCAGCGCAGTCCGGTTTCATAACTCGTGTTCTTTATCAATTCCTACAACCTCCTCAAGTATAGCATCAGCGACACGTCCATTCCTGTCCAGTTCAACGTCCTGACTATCAGCTAAACCAAAAGAATATGCTGTTTGACAATTCTTCCCTTCTTTAAGACAGCTAAAGCCCATTCAACCCGAATCCAACCGTTCTAAGAATCGACAAAAGAGCTAGAGCAGAGACAGACAATGTACTAAAGTACAGCCAATGACATTAAAATTGGTAAGTCGAACGAATCATTTGCTTGCTTTGTTTAATGCAAAATGAGTGTAAACTGCAATCAAGTGTTTCAAGAAAACGGCTATAATCTTTTTGCCAATCGCCAACAAATGCACGCTGACAGCTCGGAGTCAAAATGGATTGGATAAAGCAGATAAATGCAAAATAATGTATTGTAGCGCCTGAGGACTTACCTAAAGACCAAAGAAGACGTGCTACTTAGCCTGCTTAATGGGTGGCAATTTTCATACGAACTGGCATCTGGTAGATCAATGCTTATACTAGTACTAAGTCTTCTTAGTGAACGTTAGTCTGGCCGTTTTTGGCCGTGAAAATTATGAATTCTGATTCTTCTACCTCTGATAAACAGTCTTGCAGCATGCAATTGAAGTCACTGGTTGATCGCTGAGGCACATTCAGTCACAATGCAAATCAGTCGGGGCATGACTTTTGTGCGATGGTAAGTTTAGCATTTCGTTAATGAGCGTGGGCGATGAGGTTGTAGAGAACTACTGAGTAGGGGTTTGAAATGAATACAGAGAGCTTGTGTACCGTATCACGAAGAGAACACACAAAGGCGGCAGATCTTTGGCCCTCAAATGAACAATCACACATGTTGCAGCGGGCCTGACCAGTGTCTGAGGAAGGCTCGCCAATGGTTGATTATTTTGACGCTACTCGCTTTTACAGCACCCCGTGTTTTCATTCCTCTATGTGAATAAAATATCCATAGTCTTTGAAGCATTCCAATGCAATGCATTCTGATGTAAAACCCTACAAATCCTGAGAAACCAATTCTGTATCAATTTACGATCGTAGTCATCAAAAGTCTCTTATTCTTCTCTTCCTTTTTGCCTTTACTTAGCCGTCTTGCTATCGTTGCTGGTGCCAACACTTTTTTAATGCAACTATTAGAGGAATCGGGCGTGAAATGTGCTTGAGGACAGCTTGCAAACAAGCACGCCACAACTTCCACTTTGGCGCTGATCAGTTGTTTTAGTTAATTTTAGGTTAGAATACCACGTATGCAGTGTTAACAGCAACAACAACAGTAACAAAACCACATGTTTCATAGAACACAGAATGCATCAATGGGGATGGGATTTGTTCTAAGTCGGAGCTGATATACGAGTCTCTGTTAAACCGAATGCGAGAAGAAATTGACTTGAGTGCTCAAATTTTCTTAGTCTATGCTTGCAAGGAGGAAGCACTGGATCAATCAAGCAATCTGAGTCGCTAAATGACCCTCTATGAATGCATGGTGAAGCATTTGGCAGAAGCGAATCTGCAAGGCAGTGGAAAATTGGCACGACTGGCCTACAACCAAAGGCCAACCTGACTACACCATGCATCGACTGTAGCATATCGTGACATCATCAATGAGCAATAAGCCAAGATAGGGACGAATACGTACTCCCACAACAGACGATAAATGCAAGGATGGTGGTAACCCTCAGCATGCCTTGTGTGCACCTATATGTTCTTCAATTTAACACCACCACTACATTTGGTCTGTCGTCTCCACCATGTTTATGCCACAAATGTGTGTTTGTAAGTTTGGTGCTTACGACAAGCACTTACAAGCTCTTTATCTATTTACTTGCAATAAAGTAACGTAAAAGGATCGAGATGCTCTCCTCTACTCCCAGGTTAGCGTATTCGGCTCTGGCAGGCTGAAATGTTCACATAACTGCCGTTCAAGATTATGAATTTTTTACAGCTGAAGTGCTAATCATGGGCGTTCATTCTGCCTTCACTTGGAGGATCGATGTCGGCATCCATTGCAGATGACTTCTACCAACTTCCCACTTAGTCGAATAATATCTGCACGGGTTGATGGTGACCTCGAAGGATCCAGGGCTTTGTGATTGGCTACAGAATCAGCCGTTGCAAGAGGCTCATTCCTAGGTCTGCAGTCCCAATCGGCACATTTGGGTAAGTGGATAGTGAAGCGTCTATCCTCCACTGTCTTGATTTTCATCGTGTCAAAGGCACAAGTTACATCATTAATGGGCATTCAAAGTGCTAACCGAATTGAGCAGTCTTCACTCGAACCGCTGTGCAGACAACCACGATGTTTGCATTTGTGGTTAGCCCTCTTGGGGGGAACGCTACAAACCCCACGTCATTCTGCTTCAGAGAGACTTCCTTGCGACTATCTTGAGGAAATGCTTGTGCATTACTTCCCACGACCTCTCTAACTAAGTCCAAATTACGTTTCCGTAGAACTTAGCTTTCTAATAACGAATGTTGCAACATCCTGAAAGTTCTCTGGACCAAGAAGAATAGTTACGCCTTCATTCCAGTGAGTCAAATGGATGTGGAAGATTGTAGTGTCCAGGGTGGCACAACTCTTTCTGCACCTCCAGAAAGTTGAATGACGTATCTACCGCTTTGCTGTGTTGCCTTGCATTCCACCTCCTGTTCTTCTGGCACTGCACAGTCTTCGACAGCTGTATCCCTTCCTATCTCCCCAAGTTATCATGGACATTAACCTGAGCCTAACGTCTACACGGTCACCATGAATGATGTAGCCAAGATAGGACATCGCCCGTGCTTCCAACATTGCCCTCACCTTCACACAAGTCAACTTCAAAGTCACGTTGAACCATTGCCAGCAGCATCCAAATACGCCTGTGTTTAATCTCGTTGAAATTTTTTTGAATGTCGGTGATTCACCCCCACGAGTTTGACAGTCCACAAATCGATGCATCTAGAGCAGACTTGAGACGCGATATTTCGGGTTGATTGTCTACATAACGAAAAGCCCGCCCTAAATTTTACGGAAGGTAAAACGCAGACGCAGATGGAATCCACAGCACCCACTTTAAAGCCGGAGCCGTACTCGCGAATGACTTGAGACGAAATCTGCACAGAGTTGACGCACGTCACCAAGAACAAAAGAACTCCGCGAGTACGCGAACGCATTACGACAAGAATCGAAGTGGAGCTAGACCTGCTTGGCAAACATCTAGACGCCACCATTTCCTCTGCTAGGAAAAAGGAATCCATTTAGCGGAGGAGATGATGTGACAGGTTGTAAAACCCCCAATTTCACTATGAGCCCCTCCAATCGCGCTAATAAATAGTAACGACAACAATCCCTGGCTGTACGTCGACTATGGGAGTTTAAATGCAGCGTCAAAGAAAGATGCCTTCCGATTACCCCACACGAACATTTCGCCAGGCGCCCTAAACACCTTAAACATGCAATGAAGGTAAAGACAAGCTGGAGTGGTAGAGGCAGGCAGCTGTTGCGTTACCTTTCGGACTCTGTCATGCTGTCGCCGCTTTCTAATATCTGATGCAAACAGCACCAATTGATTTACTCCCAAAGCACAATGTAGTCAATCTCGACGATGATCACGTGCTGTCTTCTGCAACGCTTCGCTACCTTCCTGGTATGGCGCTTACCAAATGTGATGCAAAACGAACGAGGTCACGGCCAGCATTAAACAGATACCCATAAGTTCCTGGTTTTGGTACGTTAATGAAGGCGATTTGTCAAAGGTTTCGAACGAGATTGCAAACTCTTTGCATAAATTGGCAGATGAACAGGTGACAATTAATTTCAAGTGAAAGGGAGAATAATAGTGTCAAACGCATTGCTCCGCACCGATTCTAGCCTTGCCCCACTTCAAATCGTACGCTCCACCCTTTGCATTGGATACCAACACGAACAATCCAGCCGTGAGAGGTGTAGTCGCACAAAGACAAAGAAGGAAAGGGACACGTTCCCGCCTGAGAAAATATTAGTCTCAACAATGAAGTAAGCCGTTTTACATCAACCAACCTAGTATTCACAAAACTTTTCAATCTTTCCTAGGCTTGCATCCAGTTAATGACACAAATATGCACCAAATTCATTGAAAAAGCACGCTTTGTTTCAGCAATCCCGATCTCCAACCGACGAAAACGTACTCGCGATTGAGCATTTTGAGCAAATTAGAAAAACCATTAAAACTACACTGAACTGTCAACGGGAAGAGGAAACGGCGCATTAGAGAGTTTGGTCCTGATCGATTGTTGCATCATTTCTCAACTGCATCAGCTTGCGGAGCGCCTCTTCTGAGCAGATTCCTGAAATAAGAAAAGATTCAAAGCACAATAAGGAAGACACCCAACTGATAATGATCGCTAAAAAAAGGCTTAAACCGGAACTGATGAGGACACATAAACGGTTATGCAAAACAAAAGTTTGTTCGCGCTAGCACATTGGATACCACTGAGCCACCACCAACTAGAAAACCGATAGTTAAGGACTTCAGGATAGATTCTTTCACTGATCAAGGTGGGTGTGTGTGCACAGATTTGGGATTTGAGAACACGAGACTGGAGACCGGTGAGTAAGGAATGTCGAAAATTGAACACGGGTCCAAGTCTGCGTCGGAGGCTTCACCACGCATACTCATGGCGGCCGGTCGAGCATGGAACTTGAGTGAATATTACGGTTCTCAGGGTGCAACTAGCGCGATCTCAGCGAATTGGGAGTGACTGAGCCAAAGTCAGTTTCCAGCAGGCTTGCAAAAATAGCCGCGAAAATTTCTAGGAAGCTGAGGGGATTTCTTTCCCAAGATTCCAGCCCCCTCAACACCGGGGAACACATAGCACACCTATGCGAATCTATTCAGTGTTTCACATTTTCGCCTCTACGAGGCTGGCATGAGCTTTCCAACTGTACGGTAGCTACTGTGGGTCACTTATGTACTCAAATGGTCCTATTCTCATCGCGCAACAGCCATTCAACTCGTTGAACGACCCATCCCAAAATTGCACAAGTGATTATTGATTCTCACAATAGCAGCAAACAAAGCTGCTACTTCAAAAATGCGCTTCCACAATCGAAACGCTTCAATTGAACTTAAGAATCTTTGGCAAGGAACTCACCAAAATCTGTTCCTTACCTTCCATAATCCTTAAAATCCTGGTTTGGCTTGAGCGTTCCCCGTTTAGAAACTAAACTGACGACTCTGACAGGGAGACAACGACAGACGAATTCGCAAAAAAGAGAATGATCGGCTGCCCTAACACTCCAGTTCGTTACCCCACTCAATTACCTTGCCGGTCTGTTAGTGTCGCGTCTAAACACTCAAGACGGCTAAACTCTCCCGGGCCACTTTCACCAAGGAGAATGGAGGGTTCAGGACCGCCACGAACCCGACACATCGACGTCTCCACCGTCGTCGCATTGCAGATTGCCTCGTCCACTAGACCCAAACGCGTTACTGTGGCAGTCGGTGGCTTTACTGCAGCTGGCGGGACCGAGGACGCCAACATCACCTCACTAGCAGACGCGTTTACCGTTGACATCTCCATGACTGAATCACCGGCCGCATTGGGTGTCTAAGAGAAAAAAACAAAAGCAACTTACCTTAAATCGACTATTATTTACTTTCAGTGGGAGTGCGATGACACAGAACAAGGACCGATTCAACGTAATCGCAAAGTTAGCTAAGCCTAAGATTAAATACGCCTCCCACGATGGGAGTATTTGTTCGTTGAGAACAACGCAATAATAATGTGGATAAAATAAAACTCCATGGTTTTGCGAAATTTGTAGCTTTATTGCCAATAGACGAAACCGAAATTCTCGCAAGAACTGTATTAAATTCAGTGCGGAAGAAAGCAATCCTTGCCTAAGCTACAGCAAATTAAACTGGCGACAATGAACCATAAACCGTCTACCGATTTGCAACGAGTAGAATGACCCACTGAATTGAATTCGCGAGAATATGACGCGACTACAGTGGTTAACAAGCATCCTACGTCCCTCCTCCGGCAAAGAAACAGTTTTGTAATGCATAATGAACCCACCTCTGCCAGCGCCTCCTCCAGTAACTGGTGCACAGGAGTAGAATAGAACCGAGCCACTTCCTCCGACCTATGGATTTTAATAATGAAAGTGGTAGAGAAGATTCGGGACTTACAATTTCTTGACGAGTTCCGGCAACTCTGTAAATGAAAGAAGCATTGGCATTGATAAGATCCGCTTACTCGCTCGCCTTTCCAATGTATCAAAAAAAGACCTTATGAAACATTTCTATGTTCATAAGCTCTCGCCTACAAAAAAGAGACTCAAACACGAGTTTTAGTCGTTGTCAAACATCCTCAGCCTTCAGCAAAACCTCCCTATTGAAGCAGCATCAGTTTTAAAAACGGAAGAAATCACTATGCTATGAAGGAATCCTGCTGTGACAGCCAATTTAAAAGCGGAAATCACTAAATGAACAGCAGAGACGACTTTCGAAACAGACTCGTCAGGCGTTTCAGGTAATTGCATCAAGTATAACATTGCCTAGCACTCTAACTACAAAACGATCGCCGGTCGTATTAAAATACGGTTGTCATCAACCGAAGTCTAGGTCTTTTCAAACTTGTGATTCGAAACAAAAGATGGGACTGCTGTTGCCCTGTCAACTCCTTTATAGGATAATTGAAATGCTCCATCTGAGAATGTGGAGAGGGGTATGTCCCACATCCTTATCCCTGGAAAAAATGTTTCACTACTTTTGGTTATGCCTGAAAGAAGGCTCACGCTCAAATAGACGATCTAACTGCTTGGGAAAGTGCTCATCCAATGTGAGCGATGTGAGCAAAGGTTATGGAACCTTACCACAGAATGACTATTAAAACCAGTTAAAGAAATATAGGAGTCCCACCAACCTCATTTCCCGACTCACGACTCTAATAAAGCAAATCAAGGAAAGGAACCACAATAAAAGAAGCCCACTGAAACCCACTTTCTCACTTATATGCCTTCTGCCATGAAAAAATGCGAAAATTCACCTACCACCGTTGCAAATGGAAACGCGCAGCATGAATTAACAAATTAGTCGAATTTCAATTAACAGTAAGCAATCTGTTTGAAGTTTCACAACTATCTCTGGTAAAATAAGAGATTTGTTTCAAAGAAAGCAACAAGGTAGACTGAATCAGAAGGTAGAGATGGTAATGAACCAGCGATTTGAGAAAAATTCACCATTAGTTTGAATGCGACCCATGTTAAAATCTATTCCTACGTTAATCTGCCCCCTCTGAATGCCCTGGTTTTGTTTTCTATAGTGCCATAGGACCAAAGCAGCGGCACAGATAGTGCAACCCAGTAATGGACTGAGTACTCACCCGGCTCATTTGATAGATTGGTGGTTTAAATGGAAAGTTCCGTTCTGATGGGTCATTTTAACGCCAAAATTGATCGAGCTGTGGCAAATACAATCATTCAAACAAAGCGATGTGATAAGTAGGCTAATCTCGAATAAGCCCAACGAGCGAACGTCGTGTCAAATTAATCGCAAATCAAGACAAGCAAGATTTGATGCCACTTACGATCCAACAATGCGACACCATTTAAAATGAGTCAATCAGATAGTGAAGTTTAAAGGATGTGCAGGTGATTTTCGCAGAAGTTCCCGGTCAAATGAGGTAATCAATTACAATAGCATTATTTTTCCACTGAAAATAATAATGGGAAAATCTAGTTAGCGCGAAATGATGGTCAAACCGATTTTATAACTGCCACATTTCCTTTCTTCTAAAATACACATACAGATGACACAAAACACTCTTCGAACATCCAGAACAAGTGCGGGTAAGACCAGACAGGTTAGCATCAAAATAGCCCTCCAGTAATGTTAAACCATATCTACACATCCTCGGTGAATTCCAAAACTACTTGAAATAACAGAAGGCTTACCGGAGAGATTCTTGCCTTCAGTCAAACTCTTGCGCCAAGTAACAATGAAGGCCTCCAGCATGGCATTTCGACGGCATAGAACCTCGCACTGATCCAACTTGGTTTTGTATTCAGTTAGGATCTCCATCCTCTCGTCCCTAGAAAAGAAGCAACTAGTGATAATGGGTTGATAGGAATAAAGATACGAGGTGAAATGGTAGATGATTGGATGCTTGCACTCAGAACAGACCGAGGAACGGATGAAAAGATTTAGGATGGATGAAAGAATGCGTGTGATAAATGAATGCGTAATGCAAGGGTCAGTGAGGTCGAAAAGGATGCATAATAGGAAGGAATAGGAGAACTAATCAGGAAATGAATGTAAGCAAGATAAAAGCACGAAATGCTAGTGTAGCATGACTAGTGGAAATAAAATTGATTGATGGAGGCAAAACGATCAGGGGTGGATACGGGATAGATGCATGTCCCGAGAATGGATAAAGAAGGATGAACGGATGAATAAAGTCATGATGAATTTAAGCATCCACAGTCCTGAGACGGATGAGTATGGGTAAACAAAGGAGAGAAACTTGAGGCGGACGAAGAGATGGGTTTAAGGTTGATAAAGATGCTAGAGAGATAGAGTCCAAGCAAATGCATCTTGTATGGGTGTAGGGCGAACAAATGCAGGACAAATCTCAAAAAGTTGAACGCAAATGGGCACAATGAATAGAGTAAATCAGATGAATTGACTAGAAAGAGGTAGACAGATGGATAGATTCAGGACGCATGAACAGACAGCTGGATAAGAAGTCGGAAGCAGTATGGAGGAATGGTTGGCTGTGCAGCAGATGGATGTATAGTGGATGAAAGGTAGTAGATGGAATCAGGAGAGATGGGGCATGAGACTGGTGAATAAAGGCTAGACGAAGAAGTGCGATGACCCACCCCTCACCTCATACGCTGAGCCGCAGCTCTGACTTCGCCCAGAGCCTTCATCAGGTAGGGTCCACAGATGGTCGTGGCTGCGGTAGAGGCCGATACGAACGAGCTCTTTTGAAGGCGCTCCAAATCAGCCTCCAGTGCTGAAGTCTCTTCCTCCTTGTCTAGGCGTTGTTTCAACTGGCGGTCCAATCGAGCTTTCGCTTCTGGTAGAAAGAATAAAGTGGTAAAAAATCGTCTGGGAAGCCAAAATGAGTACGCGTACTGTTAGTGATATGGACCGCCCAAAAAGGCTGCGTGACATTTCGCTCATGGTTCTGCCCTTGCAAACGGATTAATCACGCACCACATGGAGAGAAACCGCGCCGAGAGCAACGAGGGTGCTGAGCTAAACACACATGCGGTGGAATTAGTAGGAATAATCATATACAAACCCTCAGGGTAGTGAAGCTAGGGCAAAGAGAAAATTACAGCCCGTACTGACACCAATTGGTGGAATAAATCATATGCGTACTGTTTTGATAGGCAATTTAAGTAAGACGTTCCCTACTGGAAGATGATCGCAAACACCATTGGTGGCACAGATGAGCTAGTCGCATAACACAGAAGAGACAGGCCTAAACTGATAACAAGGCAGAGCATGATAAATAATAATAAGCCCAAAGGTAGCTATATCCGAGGGGCAGATAAGACAGATAAGTCCACCCGGCCCAAACTACCAACGTGAATTAGCGGCAGTGGCATGATTCAGCTGCTAGTTTAAAAAGATTTAGGCAATCCAAACAAAATATAAGTATTGCTCAAGGTAGAAATCAACAAGAATAAAAAACTAATAATCAATTGGATTTCCACCATGTGGTGGAAACGATTCTACCAAGACCGGAATTCATAAGCAATAGCCAATCTATGAGAACAGCATATTGCAAAAAATGCCCACATGAGTTACAAGTGACAACTTTGAACAGACCTAGGAGATCTTTGAGAAATCATTTAAATATGACCCGGCAATTTGGGAATAAAAGACATGCAATACGTTTCCTGTCGCGTGATTTGCCAGAAGGGTTGGCAGATGAAGCAAACTACAGTTATTAACACTAGGGGATTAACAACGCATGAAGTATGTATGTGTGATGCTTCTAATTCTCCTCCATTAGCACTACCACTCCAAACATTACGTCTCATACTACCTCATGGGGAACAGTTATTGCAGGAAGCTACAGAAAAAAACAAGTTTATCTCTGGAACCGACTCAACGGCACACTATGATAGATTAACTAGTGTGGATTTTTAATGCGCTGAACGCTATTCGAAAGCATGAACAAATTTCTGTTACATTTAAACGTTTATAATAGAACGGCGAAGTAAAATTAGCTGAAATGCCGGCATCGAAAATAGAAAATCTGCTATCTCTAGCAGCAAAATTGGCACAACTGCAATACCTCTGGCAGTGAAATATGAAATTGAGAGCCACAACGCCGAGACTGAGCATGTAATACTCATGTTATCGGAATGTACTTTGTAGACCAGAGCCGGGACGACAATATGAACCTGGTTTTAGAGCGGCGTGATGACTCTCACGAGTGTGACTTATCCCCGTCCTGAACTCGCCTACAAGATCCCTCCGCACCGTCTCCCTTACCCGTAATAAAGATGTCGAAGCGTGTTCCGACTTCTAACAACAAGGACGGTAAGAGAGAAGAGGAGGAACACTCTAAAAGCACGTGTGCATAAAACATCGGCAAACCCAATTAGAATGTCTTCAAACTTAAAGCTACAAACCACCAAAAGCGCAATATTTTTCAAAACAGACGTGGTAAGCTCCATAAGGAATAAGAAGTATAGTGCTTCGAAAAAGCATTGCTGCAAGATACCTACCACTTATTCTGCGCTTTTCTTCTTCAATCCGACTGGCAAATTTATCCACTTCAATACCTAAGAATAAAAGAAACAATGAAATAGCCATACAGAACTGGTGCGACTGACAATTTGCAATCACGATATGCAACCAATATGGTCATAAATATTCATACCTCCCAACTAGTTAAGTCAAATTCCAAAACATTATGAGCCAAAAAACTGCAACCGAAACCCTTATTGCACTAAGCACACAAACTAATAGCAAAAAAAGATGCAAGAAACCAACTGAGAAATTAGCATGTATTATGAGGCACGATGTCTACAAGTGAAGGAATACCTAAATCAACAGCCAATTCGTGTATCCGGGACATCCCACGAATACAGAAATATCAAAACGAGCGGCGCAACTTAACAAACGTATTCCCGGCAGTCAACTTGCTTCACTGAGCATTTAAACAACGCTCCGAGGCAAATGTGTAAATTCTGGCATATAAGCTTATAAAAGAGTAATATTAGAGCAAGCCAACCCCTTAAACGATATAAACGCTAAAGTGCTTGAGTAGTTTGTGCTTAGCTCCAAATTTTTAATAAATACAAGTAATTCATACAAAAACATGAAAGTCTAGGTCGTTCTGTGCTATTTACCATACAAAAATTTTGCGAACCATCATGAGTTAATAATTTTTAATAAGTTTTAAGATCAGGATTCAGCTTCTTCTTTCAGTTAATTCCACAAGACTAGAGTTGCATGCTCGCTGGTAAGCAAGCATTGGCAGTTTTCGTAGCATAAGGATTATGGATTCCGTTCACGTTCATTGATAATGTATAAACAGGTCGCGTTGCAAACTTTGCGTCTAGCGTTCAGGAGAGAACCAATCCATCTAGCCTCGATGTGACCATTAGTCGTTCTCGTTCAAAAAGTGACTCTGCAAAGCCTTCACAAAAGGTACACTTTTTGACGGTGTGGGGGGTTCCTTTTCTTCTTTCTTACCGCTCTTGTTATCAGAAGTCTGAAAACGCTTTGACATCTTTATTGCGGGTATGAGAGATGGTACAGAGAGATCTTATAAGAGAGTTCAGGAAGGGGATAAGTCGCACTTCTGGAAGTCACCACGCCGCTCCGCAACCAGGCTCAAGTTGTCATCCTGCCTCTGGCCTGCAAAGTACATTTAAAGTACACAAGTACTACAATCATGCACACAAGGATTTTGCCTTATCGTGAAGTTATGACTGGACTACTATGTTTTGCGAATGAAGTACACCTCATTTAGAGATCAAGTACTGTGTTTGGCTGCTTGTTGAGCCACACAGGCACTTTAAAATCCAGAATTCGAGGCGCTACCTTGTTGCTTGAATTTTGGTGTGCGTTTAACTAAACGTTGAGAATAAATTTGTCTAAGCCTGGAATAACATTCTCGTGCAGTCTTTTAGGCTTTTACATCTCTTTAGCTATTCTCCTGAACACTATAAGAAAAACCTCTCATTTGGATTCGTCTGACTCACGAAGATGATGCTTAGGTAAGCTTTATGGTTTTAAGGTAAATCAGTGACTGTAATTGCATGTTATTATGACGATTGATTGACTTAGGCTTAGTAGTTCGCATTCTTGGCTGGGCATTTTTAACGATTCCAATGCCCTGTGCTCACTCGCATGTGAGGGTCTGTAAATCTTGTCACAAAGGGTAAAATTCAAATACATGTAGAGTAACATTCCCTCTATAGGCGGATGTACTCCAGCGTCGCGTTTAACGACCAGCTAAATCCCATCAAATTGAGCCGCTCGACTTGCCAACGCCAGCCTTCAAAGTCTTTTTAGGGAACATTGACTTCGCAGCTGAACGGACACTACTTTAATACCCTCAATGAAATGTGAGTGATCGACTCTGCAAACTCTTTCCATGCAAGGTAAGAATGTTTTCTTCCGCCCAATCTGTTAGGTCTGAGGAGTTGAAGCTGGACAGGGGCAGGGAGGCACTCTGGGAACATGTTGGTAAAGCAAAATCGCCAAAATTATTATGGATATTCAGTTAACAATCAGTGAATGTTGAAAGGAAGATTTGCTATAAAAGTGTGCTTGGGCAATCATTTTTTTATTTATGTACAGATCAGGAGTGAAAACTCGACACACTAATGCATTTGCGCACTGAAAATCTCATTCAAATATGGCAGTTATTAGCTGGATTTTATAGCATTGGCCATGCCTGAAACATTCTGCTGGAGATGACTGCCTTAAATTGGTGAAAAGTAACTATTCTGACAACTACCCACACAAAAGACTGGGTCTCAGGCTTAGACCGTCTCCAACCGCTGGCCACCAGGAGTGTACGCACTTGTTCAAAGGACCTTGTCTACCCATTTGCTCCGCAGTCAATGACAAATGTCGCTTGTTTTTAAATAAAAAAATAACTGAATTTTTCGCTCCGTTGGACTAACACAACTGGTCTTTTAAAATCAGTGAGTGATCGCAGCAACTGTTTCCAAAAAAGCACGTAGTAATTTTAAAATGCCTGGCAGACCATCTTCCCTGTTGTTTCCTATTTGGCATTAAAACACTTGCACAAAATGCGAGATGGGTGGGGTGTTCATAACCTCGTTTCTGAGTGCAGTCCTGTAAATTACAACAAATGAGTGCGTGTGTTGGGGTGTGAATTCGTTTATAAAACGAGAAGTCTGCCCTTCCAATGCACTACGTAAGGCACCTTAAAAGCTCTGATAAATCGGTACGGGTGCCGCTGAGAGCGCTTACGCTCTAAATTACCAAGCAACAGTTTATTGAGATGACTTGATTAGTCCACCCACTGCCCATTTTATCTATCTATCGTCGTAGGGCGAAAGTTTATGCACGCCCCATGCTTAAATCCCTTAATTCCGCGCTGTCACCGGGTGCTTAATCCGTTATCAACTGGAGGACAAGGACTTCAATGCAAGTCTGTCTGTCTGTCTCTCATGACAAAATTCGGGTGGTTGTATTACCCTATTTATGCTTTGAAGGCAGCCTTGACAGACCTGATGAATGGTCACCATCGGAAGCCCCAATCGATCCGCAACGAGAGCGTCGCACAATTCCTTCCTACACACCACAGGTGAATGCGAAAGACGTGGCGAATTCGGTGTCTTTTGTTGGAGGTGCAATAGTTGATGCCTTAATTAAAATCATACATAATGAAAGGTGACTGAAGCCACTCCACAGCAACTTACCGTATTTAGAACTGCCTCAGTATCCATGCGCTTTGTAGGTTCTTGAGTTGAACCAACCCTAGACTAGTACAGCATCCCTATCACTTGGCCTCTGGTGATAATTCGTTGTCATTTACTCTTGCCTTGTCTAATGCTAGCGCATTTTTTCCCACCGTCTAAAGGCTTCTTGTCACATTAAATGGCATTACGTGTATTTTTTGGCTCCCTGACTAAATGCTTTTTTTGGTTTACGCGATTAAGCATGCGTAATTTCCCTCCACGACACAGGTTTTGGGTAGTGCCGATGCGAAAACGGTTTGAGATGCTACAGTTAAAACTATTTTCCGATACTTCAGTGTTTGGAAATTTACCAATCTGGACGCCATTTGTGAAATCGAACGAAGGGTGGTAGAAATGTCTGCATAGTTAGATGCGCATTCAAAGTGCCAGACTACTGTTCGGTTTCCTTCAGTTCAAGCGATCTGTAGCTTTTTGAGAGGAGATTAGTGGAGCACGTGGTCTACTTGTGATCTAAATGACCGTCAAGGTGTGGCAGTCAATAAGGAGGGAAGACAAATTCTCAAGCGCAGCAGCACAGAGGGGATACTTCGAAATAAAATGGCCATATGCCTTGGTTGAAACCCTCTCTTTTCAACCACTGCTATATCAAGGCAGTGCAAAGTTGACAATAGGATTATTAATCCTTAAAATGTTAACCTGCTTGGGAATGTGCATATACGTTATTCAATGTAAGCCTACTTCGTTACGAGATCTAGCAGTCTTCAGGACTACTGTGCGTGGATGAAGAAATAATAATGCATCAAGATAGGACGTAGACCACGACAAATACCCACTGAGTAAGATTATCTTGACAAATGAAATCACTTAATCATCTTTACTTTTCCATCCCTGGCAGGGATTCCAGTCGACTGAGGACTTGTAAGTCCACTTTCATGTTTGTTCTACAAATTTAAACCTCTACCAGTTCCCATAGAATCATCTCAAATGCATGTGAAAAGAATGGCTTAATGTGTAGCATTGCAAAATCTACATCCACATACACAATAAATATGGACAAGTTGGACAAGTACCCGATTGCCAGTCACCCCGCATCAGCCACTCGGAGCTCAAAAAATGGACGTGTAAGCGATCTCGACCACCGCCACCGACTAACTACCGGCGACCACGCATATTCACAAGCACAGGAAATCCGCGCCAATGATGGTCTTGAATGTATAGGTTGGTAAAAAAGCTAAAATCTTTTAGAAACAGCGGATTCGTTTACTAGAGCATTAAATGCAATGCAAAGTGAGAGATTATTTAAATTCATTACATTTTATGCTCCAAACTTTTTAATTTTGCACTTGGAGACAAAGACAGCGAGGTGATGAACAAAAGCTTTGAAGATAGATAGGACCTTTCTTGAAGATAAGTGGTTAGTTCTTCAGAAGGACGTGCCTTTAAAGGTGTACTGCAAAAATCACACGGAATGAGAATCGCAATAGAAGTAGAAGTGGAGCTGTCGCGTGGGTATCAAGGTGCAAAGAGAACATTTAGCACGCTTTTCGGCACCCTCCCGCGTAGACAGTTCTTGTTCATTGCCATAAATTCAGTGCTGCTGCATTCAAACAAGAGGTAGATCACTTCGCCAGCCTTAAACAGAATACATTGAGCAAATGTATTGGAGCATAATGGGTCCAAAATGGGCTGTACTAATCTCAGCAATGTAAATTACCTTAACGGAGAGCTCTCCATCGCTAATGCCGGCAAAGGACTCAACAACCTCAGCTCGTGGTCTGCGCTGCAGCACATTGGCCAGCTCAAGGTTGGAACTGATGAGGTGCGCGTACTCACTGGGCACGACCACGGCCTTGCCTGACCACGTTTCGCACTCGAGTAATTCATTCGCGGGCAGAGGATCAGGATTGGGATCAAGGTATTTTGGATCGTAATCCAGCCACCGCACGATATCCCCATTCTGTCATAGAGATCCAAATTACTTCACCCTGCACATGCACACAAATGCTTTCAAATGTGTCTACCTTAACGTCCGATGCCGGCAATCGCTGGGTTTCCGAGAGGTTCTCGATCATCAGCCACAATAATTTTCTAGTCATGGGTTGCGTCTAAAGACAGTAAAAAGAACAAAGCCAATGTATAGGCCTTAAAATCCGTTCAGCAACGAAAAGTGATGCATGAAGGGGAAATCAACGGACAACAAAGATCATCAAAACTTTAAAAATCTCCAGACCGGCAAAAACTACACATCAAGTTCATCATCTGTTGCACAAAAACTTTATACAAACGGCAAGTCAAAGATTTAACAGAGAAGCCATATCGCATACCGTCGAGAACTTGGAGGACGAATATGTTGCCGCCTCTCCCGAACTGAACAAAATAAGACTGATATAATTTCTGCCTCAAAAGCTGAGCGTTAGATGTAGCGGGTTCCAGGTTACTACGAGCAGCTTACGTCATTGGTTTCGGATTCGTGTACTCCTAAAAACAATTTCCAAAGCGCGCTGTAATCCTACTACATGATGTTCATGTGTTTCTATAGAAAATGCTGCAACTCTAAATTCCATTTGAAGAATCTGGGCAACCATATTCAAGCTATATTAAGTCAACTACGGTCAGTTTAACGACCATCACATAGAACTACCCTTGAAACCACACAGTGGACGGAACAATGACTACAAGTGGATTGCTTAATGGAGAATGTGAATGGTTTACCATCGGGAATTCTTCGGAGGGCGATTCCGTTGCGGCCTCTTCCAAACTGAACAAAATAAGACTGATACAATTTCTGCCTCAAAAGGTTGCGCGTGTATGAGGCCTTATGAAGCTTTGGCTGAGCGTTAGATATAGCGGGCACCAGGTTATTACGAGCAGCTTACGGCATTGGTTTCGGATTTGTGTACTCCTAAAAACAATTTTCAAAGCGCGCTGTAATCCTACTACAGCATATCCATGTGTTTCTGTAGTAAATGCTGCAACTCTAAATTCCATTTAAAGAATCTGGTCAGTTTGAAAATGGAGGCAAAACAGGTAGCTAAATTCAAACAGTATTAAATAATATCTACGGTTAGTTCAGCAATCTTCACATGAAGGCATCCATCAAACAGCATTCTGAACAAAAAGTGAATTCAATAAGGGGGTTTAACGAAAAAAGATGTATGGATTACCATCGAGAAGTCTTCTGAAGGCGATTCTGCTGCGAGCTCTGTGAAACTGAGCGAAATAAGACGGATACATTCCCTGCCTCAAAAGGTTGCAAGTGTTTGGGGCCTTATGAAGCTTTAGCTGAGCGTTAGATGTAACGAGTTCCAGGTTATTACGAGCAGCTTACGGCATTGGCCTCGGGTTCGTGTACTCCTGAAAAAGATTTTTAAAGCAGGCTATGACCTCACCACGCTTCGTTTGTGTGTTTCAAAAGGAAATTCTTCGACTCTAACTGTCATTTGAAGGGTCTGGTCAGTTTGGAAATGAAGGCAAAACAGGCAACAAATTCAAGCTATATTAAGTCAACTACGGTCAGTTCAACGACCATTGCATAGAACTATCCTTAAAACCACACAGTGGACGGAACAATGACTACAAGTGGATTGCTTAATGGAGAATGTGAATGGTTTACCATCGGGAATTCTTCGGAGGGCGATTCCGTTGCGGCCTCTTCCAAACTGAACAAAATAAGACTGATACAATTTCTGCCTCAAAAGGTTGCGCGTGTATGAGGCCTTATGAAGCTTTAGCTGAGCGTTAGATATAGCGGGCACCAGGTTATTACGAGCAGCTTACGGCATTGACCACGGCTTCGGGTAGTCCTGAAAACGGTTTGCAAAGCGGGCTACAACCTTATTACGCTTTGTTCATGTCCTTTGTTAGAAAATGTCGCAAATTTGAAAAATTTAGGGTAAGGTAGGCAACAACATTCAAGTGCCACTAAACATTTGTTGTTTTCTAATAACTCTATTTATTTCCAACACCCTTAGACGCAAAAACGCCAGGCTTGATGCTTGGGCAGCAGTTTTGAACTCCTGAGTGATTGCAGATGGCATACACTCAGAAGCAGGTGTTCTGAGAGCACCCGACACTCTCATTGTTTGCAGTTGGCAAAGTGAAACTGAATTTCATAGGCACATTTTCCTTCAAGTGAAATGAGTTTGATGTGACAAAGTGTACGTGCTGTGCCATTTGTATTGGGCATCAGTAGTATGTGCACTAACAAGATGCAATGAACCTCTAGCAATGTTGCATAGCCCGTAGAGCTTATGAAAATCCAACTTACTAATATGCGCCTAAAAATAACTGACTTACATTGCCGAGAGAATTTGTGGGTTTTAGCGCAGCTGCATTTATCTGCTCATCGTTGTAGTTGGGTGTGCCTGTTGCCTGTAAAGCACTCAACTGAGACTGCAAGAGATTATGCATTGATTAATTCCGTGTTAATGGTGCTGTCTGGAAGCATAAACATTCGTCACACACAAGACCGCTCTGTTCTATGACCCAGGAGGTAGCATGGTGTCCAAAGAATCAAAAGAACGAAACATAAGAGGCCACTACAGAAAAAGGGCTACGGTGGAAATGTCAGCGGTAATATGTGAGGAGAATAGTCTCACTAAAATATTATCTTAAGGTGATTTAAGCAAATTTATTGAGTCATTTTGTCACCTACACGTGAACTACTCCATGACTCTTGGCTGTCAGTTGCTTCGATAATCTTGTAGCTGAAAGTACAACGGAAAAATCCGTTTTTTCACCCTTACTCCATTAATAAAAAATAATGGTTCTTTGATGCGGTGAACTATGCAGAAATGCTAATGGAAGACATAAATAAAGTACATTAAATAAGTGATGCTGCCGTTATTTCCCCCCTTGAGAGGTTACATGCATTTGGGGGTTCGAGAAGCTTTATCTAGGCGTTTGATGCAGTGATTTCTAGGTTATTGCGTAAAGCTTACGGCTTTGACATGGGATTTGGGTAAATCTGAAGTGGATATCCAAATTTAGACAGTTATACCATGTTCACACTCTACGTTGGGACAATCTGACCAACTGCTTTTCACAAGGGTAGGCTCGTTCCTTTTCTACCTGTTACCATTATAATGTAGTTATTTTTATTCTTAGTTTAACTGTGTACTATGCCATGCGATCACCGTGGCAAGCTACTTGCCTCTCAGCTCTTCCAGACGTTTGTAAGTAGTATGGTCTAGCATACTAGCCCAAGCAAGTGTTAGTGTATGAGGTCTAGATATAGGCGTAACATACCAAAAAGCCCCTAAAACATGAGTTGCAATTATTTATGCGAGCTGTAAAAATCACAATCAGAATGAAGCTCCTTATATTAGTGCAAAAGGTAATTATACTTAGCAAACTCTCCTAAACCATTTGACAGAAAGTGCCAAAAAATTAATGCTTTTATGTCAGCCTTAAAGTTGAGATGGTTGCCTTTAACTGTGAGCCCAGTTTCAGCATTTGCCAATTACACGTTTTCGACAGTGTTTTGAGCGCTTCTCCGGCAGTAATCTGACCACCATAAACACACCAGTGTGTGGACCCTGTTGTGTTGTCAATTAGGTTCACAACAGAATACTAAACGATGAAAACATGCAAGCTGCGACTGGGGGAATGACTGCGCTTTCAGAACAAATCCTTAAAGACGTTTCCGTGTTAGAGCATTAGGCGGGTCTAAACTGAATCGCCATTTGCTTTGGGGCCCTCTGCATCAACATTGAAAGGTAATGAAAATAACCTTACCCTTCACCCTACGAGCGAAAAAAGGAGCATTAAGTGACCAAATATTCCACCGGCCGATGTCAACTTTAAAAGGGCAAGTGAGGTAAAGTTAATCTAACAACGGTTTAGCAAAATGTCTTCATAACTTACGCCATGAAGCGAAACGCGCGGTGGTGTCGGCAGAGGCTTTTCAAACCTGAATAAAATAATGCTAATATTATTTCCAATGGTAGAGGGTATGCACATTTGGGATTTATTAGGCCAAGACCAAATGTTAGGTGTAGGGCTATTCATGTTATCGCAAAAGCTTACTGCGTTGAAAGACCCTGAAGTAAATATCCAAGTTAGTATGGACCATGTCCACCTACTACACTAGTACAATTTAACAAACTGGTTTTCACAAGAGTCGCCTCGTTCCTTATCCATCTGTTATAAGTAATAAGTAGTCATTTAATGCCTTGTTAAACTATGTGCTAAACTATGCGATCACCACGGTTTCCGTGGACTGCACTCTTGCGGCTGAGGCTACCTGCCTGGCAACCCTTCTAGACGTTTGCAAATAATATTATCTCACATACGCCTTTAAAGAAGACTGGATACATTGCAAGAAAACGATTGGAAAGCCATTATCCATAAAACTGCAATCCCGAGCATGTGCTATAATTCATGAGGTTGAGACACAAGCATAACATACCCGCAGCATCCTAAAACAAGATTTTGCATTTGTTTACACACTGCGTACATTTTTGTAAATAACAGAATAAGAAAACACCGAACTACGCTGCATTAGTCCTTCTGGTCGACAATCACACCTGGCCAACCTCTTGGCCGAATGGAAAACCCTACCCAATTACACTTTTATCGATATCATCCTTAAAATCGGAGTAGTTTCCCTCAACCAGCTGTGCAATTTCAAAGTCTGCTTAAAACAGGCATTTTGACAGTGATCTAAGTGCCATTCCGGTTGCAATCCGGTTGCCGCATACACATTATTGTGCGAACACTGTCGTGCCGTCGATGGAGATGGAGAAGTGTGAGCCACAGCCAAAGCCATCATCCTTTTCCCAGCACAATGCAGTATTTTGAGGGCACTTTAAAAACGTTTTACCTGTACGTTTCAGGTGTAAGAGCATCAAACGAATCTAAACCGCAATAAGGGTAATAACGGGTAGGGCATAAAAAAACCTACCCCTTGCCTTCCGTTTGGTCCTAAAAAGGTGCAAATAGGCGTTAAGTCTTCAAAATCTTTCATTGTACAGTAGGTGAAGTAGTTGCATTTGCAGGGGCTCAATGAAAAGATTTAATAATTTACCCTCGAGAACCTTCTGGGAGGCAGTTCTGGTGGAGCTCTGTTGCAGCTAAATAAAATAATGCTAATGTTATTTTTCCGTTAAAGAGTTGGATGCATTCGGAAGTGTATGAAGCTTTAACTGAACTAGTCGCGTCGGGGAATGAATGTTCTCCGGAAAGGAGATGGATTTGCAAATGCGGCTCCACTGCGCTTCCTACCGAAAATGTAACAGAAAGTTACGGTCCTCTCCTTCACCTCAAAAAAGCAAACATTTTAGCGAGTGGAACAGATTACATATGTTAAAAAGATGATTCTAACACCATTTCTCCTTTAGGCAGTTTAAAAGGTCGTTGTTGCGTGATATTTGCAGTGGTTTTTAGGGCACCGCAAAGAGCTTACGGCTCTGCTTTGGGCGATGGAGAGGTCTGAAGCAAACAGTCAAATTTGGATAAACAGATCATGTCTACCACCTATGCTAAGACAATCTAACCAAACGACTTTCGCAAGGGTCAGCTACTTCCTGATCTGTGTGCTGTGAGTTACACTTCGGAATAACAACATGGCATTTGGTACAGACTACTTCAAAGAAGACTGCAATCACTATTTGACCGGAATCGAAAGTTACGATTTGCAGGCAATGTGGATAAAGATGTACTAGCAACGCTTGAAAATCCCTAATTTCCTGTAATTGTATAGTTTTTTGTGGTTAATGGAAAACTTTGTCGCCTACATGAAAGTTCTGGTCCCGCGTCAGTATCGTTTCATTGTAGATGTGACTAAAAATGTATCAGAAAAAATCATGTTTTTGACCCCCAAGGGTAGAGCGCATTTGTGATTGTAAGGCACACTCCTAACCTAACGTGTGGAAAGACACAACCGCTACTTTTGGAAAAACGGTGTGACATTTTGAAAGATATTTGTTAGCATTCGGCAAGTGGATTAAGAGTACTTAAGATGTCATGAACTCCTTCATTAACGAGGTGAAACCATTCTGTGCTCGGCACAAGCATCCAGTTACAAGTCAAGACACGTAGCAATCCAAAAGGTCTTGTGGTGGATTTCACTCAAAAAGAAGCCATTAATGTTACCCTTTGGTGGACCAAAAGGTTCACAAAATGCGTTGATTTCCATACGATTGCATTTTACTACATTTCATAACTTACACCACCTTTTTCTTGTCATGAAGGAAAGCATGAGGCATTAGGCACACCAAACTTACTCAGAATTAGGTGGAGGCTGCAAGCAAAAAAAAAAGGATATTTTAACATGACTTTAAGTAAACAATAAAGCATTTGCATTCTAATCGGTTCATTCTTAGGATGTGGGCAGCAAAATTGGTTGCCATTTATACTTGGTGAACAACTAGGCCATATTCTCAGAGGTCTGAGGAGACACTTGTGGCTGGATCAAGTGACCGTTCGATGACTCACACCATCCCCTCGCAACAAACGAATTGGCTTAGAAATGAGAGAGAAAATTCATCCCCTGCTAGTCAGATTAGAATAAGCATCAAAGTCATCAGAGGGGTAGGGCACGCTGCGGTTTTTTCTTGTAAACCTTCCAATTGTGTTCTTTTGGGTAAGTTTTAGTAAGAAACTTGCAGCAAAACATTCGTTTAAAAGCAACTGCACGCAAATCCACTTATCAAAGGAGGAGGTGGTGCGTGTCTTAGAAGTGTGGGGTAGGTTAGTGAGTAAATGGTTTGGAAGCAACCAGCGATTTGTTCGTTTCCTCACCACTCATCAATAGTCTGACAATCGCTAAACCATTAGTGTGCAGTGCGATTTCTTGACTTGCGAGAAGGAAATGAATAACAAAACGATGGCCCTGCAAGGCTGTTACCACCTATCAACGCAGATGGCACCTATTTGCTTGGCTTTGATAGCCTCTCCCCCTTATACAGGCGCAACCGAATTGTTTTATCACTCACGTCAAACTGTATTACAAGGTTCCGATTTTGATCTCATGCGTGAGTGACAGCATACGATTATTCAGTGGTAAAGACTTTTGAACATGATGCGCCTTCGGTTAGATCATCAATGCAATTAATTATATAAATCGACCTCGGGCGCGTTTTCAAACTGCCAGAAAAATAATTCATAAAAAACTTCCCGTCTCGATTTAAGCAAAATTTTACTTGTTAAGTGCACAGCGAGAGAAAAGTAAAGAATGCCGTATCGTTAGGCTGCCGCAGAGGACTATGCCAAAAAAACGCGTTAAAGTTATTGGCTGAATAAAAATAGACTTGCAACTAGATGTGCGCATGAAACCACAAAGATGATTCCCTCAAGTTTCGTTTGTATTGAAGCTAACGGCCAAGGGACGGTACTCGCAAACCAGTGCGCATATTAAAAATTAAGGATAGCAAGCGTTCAAAAAACATACAACGTTGGGACAAGGTTTGAATTCCGGTGGCTTTTCTAAATTAAATTTGAATTATTAGCATACGGCGATTGCACGCAGTATTTTATATGATTGAAATACCTTTTTCACCCTTGCTTTTTTTACTCCGACTGAAAAAATAAAAACTTCTCATTAAAGTGTCTTTAAGACGATTTCGTCACTTATCGAAGGGAAATGGGAGATAGTAAGTGAAAAAAACGTACAGACGAAGACGCTAGAATTAAAAAAGCGTAGACTACCGTAATAAAAGTAGAAGCAAATATACAAAAAGCAAGCCAAATTTTGTTGTAAATACGTGAAATCTTAAAGTAAGCAAATCTATCAAAAGCCTGAGTTACCTCACTCGTCTTGAACTTTTTTTTTTCTAAAACATCAGGGACAGTATGTGTACACTAACAACTAGTTACTTAGCGGTAAATACGTCTGGGAAGCAGTGCGGGCTCATCTAGTATGCTACCAGTAAAATACACAGCATAGATATCAAGGAACAGCAAATAATTGGTATCTGCCTGATTACGGTCGCAGAAAGTATGCAACAACCGTTGCGTTGTTATGTAGAATCTTACCATCATCTTACAGTTTTGCAATAACCTTCCGCTCTGCGATGACCCACGCAAATTAGTGTAAGTTAGACGAATAAAACGAATTAAGTAATAATCGTTTGCACTTTGCATCTAAGCTTTTTATGCGCAGTTTTAAATTTGTTTCGATATATTTATTTTTCGCTTTTACACTCAAAAATTTCATTTATTTTTCCGCTTTGTCGTGTTCAGAATTCTTAACTTCGCAAAAAGGCGCATAGTAGCAAACCTGTTACTTTTACTATAATTACTGAGGATTTTATGCAAAAAAAGGACAGAATGTGTAAGCGGAATACATGCTTGATGAATAGAGGGAAATTTGGGCTGCTGTTGCGGCCCAGAGGAGGCCAGTCAACCCGACACAGGCTATGTAACCATCCAGTTGACCATTACCAAAACCGGTCGTCAAACAAGCAAAGAATTACAGCCTAAGATACGATTCACAAACATGCGCCTTTTTGGCAATTCTATATTTAGCCCAACTCTGCCGAACTACGTGTGTACTTCGGTCTCTACAAGTCGCAATTCTGCTCTTCTGCGCAAGCGTTCAGATGTACCGATAGCTTCTTCGACACTGCTCATTTATAACGCATGCCTTTCTATGACAAAATGGCTTATTTTGGCAGCAGGGAAGGTTCATGATTATAAAAGTTGTTTTTGTAAACTTACTTATTGTGTTCTCTTAAAACACCTCTGACTATTTTCGATGCACCGCCTGATTGGTCCTCATTAAAGCGTCCAGAGGCTCTCTCAAAGGCAAAAAAACAGAACACTGGGCTAGAACATATGCATTCAAAGGGCGTAGGAAAATAAGCTGTTGGCATGGCCCGGGGACCGGTCTACGCAGCTAGGGCAATATGGCCACCTCTGTAAACAAAGTACAGTATTACACTTATTATTAAGTGTGCATCAAAACACTTATTCTCCCATTACAAAATCGCAGCATCTCAAGACTTTCCTAAAGGCAAAAAGGCATAATACCAGGATAGAATACATATATTCAATAAAAAGAGGGAATGAAGTTGCTGGTTTGGCTCGTGGGCCAACCCATGCAGCTAGGACAATATGGCCACCTAAGTGTGATCGAGACCAAAACCGGCAGTCAAACAAATAAAGCATTACAAAACTGCCCTCATTCCTGGTTTTCGTAGGATTATCTATCAGTACCACTCTGGGACATCCTTTGCCATGATAGGTGAAGAATAGTTTATTTTTTACAAGAACTGACGTAATATTTCCAGAAACTACATTGTTTTATGTTAGGAGTGACCAATAATCTTAAGCCTTGTATTTTTAAGCCACATGCTCCAAGGCATTCCTCTATCACATAATATTTTGGATTGCCTGATGAAGGGTAGTGCTTGTTCTGACTTATGCAGGTCATCTTTGCTTGCCTAGTACATGCCCTTTATACTAAAGCCCATCATGAATTTAAATGCACAAATCGACTAAGCGCATTTAATGATGTTAGTCAAATATTTTCAAACCTACGGTGCATTTCGTAGCTCATGATTTAAGTACTCTCAACATCTGATCTGTCCGAGCTACAAATCAATAATTTGGATTAGTTAGGCAAAATTCAGTTGATGGAAGAGAATGGAGGCACAAAAAGCGAACACTGAAGTGGCTGAATGGGCTATTCGAAACCCAAATGGGCTGCAACCAATCGTGGCATTCGCTGATGACTATGCACCAGCGGGACGACTGCACTACAATGTTCCACCACTTCACGTATTAGCAAAAAGACCATCCATTCCTGCTTCCAAAACTTCCCGTTCTATGATGTGCAGTGGCTACAGGGGATCAAAGCCCTTCTTCGCCCAGCAGCCAATGCCAGGTAGTGCAGACATCCAGCTGACTGGTGGCTACATGCCACATCGCAGCAGCATCGACTGTGTTTCCACTAAGCAAACCGATCTTCTGTTGAGGATGGGGGAGAGTGTGCCCTGTGAAAGTGTGAATATTGCTGCGAAATTAAGTCAGAATAGCATAAGGAATGTGACCCTTCCGAAGACCCATCCTAGTCAGATTGTGTACCCAGATTCACGTGTGTGGAGATTTGACGGACGCGACCACGTCTTTCCAAATCCGTCTTATTGAGTGAGAACTCCCTCAAATCCCATTTTTTTTGTTGTTACAATTAAAGTAACATTGACTTGAAACATATACGATAAGAATTTCTTGGTTCACTTGTGGACATTGCTAATAAATGAACTGCAACGCAGAAATAATTTAAGCCCGTCTCATTACTTTTTGATTAAAATGCTTTGTGGGCATCTAATTTTGCGAATGTATTGGAATCACAAAACAGCTATGAAGCAAAGGAAAGGCGAAGGCACAGAATCGGACTTAAGACCATCTTGATAAGCAAAGTCAAATCAGCAGAGGCCTCTGCATGTGCATTGTAGCGTCTCAAGGCTCCCTCAAAGGCAAAAGAAGGCAGAATACTAGGGTGGAATATATATAATCAACGGGCTGAGGGAATTAAGCCGCTGGCATAGCCCAGAGGCCAGCCTACGCAGCTAGGGCAATATGGCCACCTCTGTGACCCTGACCAAAAACCGGCGGTACAAACAAACAAAGTACTACATTGCTCCTCTCCTCTTTCGAGCGCAGTCTCCGACGCGCTCCTTGGTACACCTCCCGCGTCAGCTATCACAACGTAGTCAGTGCTGCGAGAAGCACCCACGAGCTAACCATGCTAGTCGCCAACATTCGACGCGATTGAGGCGATGCTTGACACCAACGTCAGTGATCCCTCTTGGCAATGCATTGGACTTGGAGTTTCGTTTGGCTTTAGAACAAAGTTCAGAATAAGTGGTTCTGCCGACCATCATTACGTCCGTGTGGGGTGTTGGCACGCCGACCTCCTTAAGCAAGTATATTAGGGGTAATCTTCGGAACGAAACTTTCCAGGTGGTCTATGGCCAGTGTCGCCTCAGTTGTTGATAGCTTTCTTGTAGAACACGGAGATGGGGTAGATGTCGGAGGCGGACGTCGTTCGTGGACCATCCATAGCACATGCCCTTCTTTCGCACCGCTGCAACATGCCGCAGGCGGTAGAGATCAGGATAAAAACCCTATAGAGTCGTGTCCGCTTCCCGCTGCCAACAATGTAGCTTCCCGAGGCCCCCTCAAAGGCAAAAGGAGGAAGAGTACTAGGGTGAAATATATGTAATCAACAGACAGAGGGAAATGAGCTGCTGGCATAGCCCAGAGGCCAGCACACGCAGCTAGGGCAAGATGGCCACCTCTGTGTCACTGACTGAAACCGGTAATACAAACAAACAAAGTACTACATGCATAGTCGGTCCCACGCTTAAACAATCCATCATTGTAATACTTCGTTTGTTTGAACTGCCGATTTCGGTCAGGGTCACAGAGGTAGCCATATTGCCCTAGCTGCGTAGGCTGGCCTCTGGGCTATGCCGGCAGCTTAATTCCCTCAGTCCGTTGATTATATATATTCCACCCTAGTATTCTGCCTTCTTTTGCCTTTGAGGGAGCTTCGGGACGCCGCAATCATGTCATTACTGTTGCCATTTTAAAATGCTTTGCTAATGTGCTTTGCCTAAATCAATTTCCAAAACATTGAATTTAATTGTGAACTCGGTTATACAATATCGGACATTTTCAAACCAGGTGTTTAACTTGGGAGCTGCCTTCAACTACGTACAGTTTACACTCCTTAAAAAAAAGAATAAGGCCATAAAACATAATTTATCAATATTATTAACTCTGTTTGAGGAAAATTGCTCCTTAGTTTGTAGGATTTGGCATACTTTTCCACTTAAAAAAATTTTTCGCTTCCATTAATTACCAGGGTCTATGTTTTGATATTTTAATTCGAAAATCTGTAAAGCTATTTCGTTGGGTCTACTTAAGCATGAGTTTAAATTTATGACCCGCAGTCCAAAAATGAATGGCTTATTTCGTAATTGTGTGCATGAATTCATGGGTCTCATCAGAGGCGTGTATTTTACCCTCGAAGCAGTTGTCACTTTTGTCTGAGCTTTTTCAGTTCATGTAAACACCATTTTTAGAGTTCATCCATTCGGGTTGTTTCTCTGGTCCCAAAAATAGGTATATTTTTGCTAAACCCATTCTTTGGCTATATGCGTTAGTTTTTTTTTTATTCTAGTTCTAATTCATGATATGCCCCTAACTTTAGTATCCGTATGATACTGACCAGTGGTGCAATTTATCCTGACTCAGTCAATTAAATGCGTTATTTAAATGTTTTCCTTGCAACTTCTGCTCTAATTAACTTTTCCACAATGTACTATTGCACATCAATAATAACCCTTGGTATCGTCACAAGGACCTCTACGACTTCTTTTTGTCTGACTATACGTATTTGCCTTAGCATTTTACCTTCAAGCGAATTGATGAACAGCAGTCTTGTTGGTCCTCCTATCAAACAAAGGTATTCAGAAGTGGATTTTACCACCAGAAATGAAGTTTAGGGTTTTTCATTGTAAAATCCACTTTGCATCTGTCTCCAACGTGATGGGTCTGTTTTTTACTGATACATTCATGTTCTCATGTTTTTACGATGTTGGGTTAATGCTTTAGCTTATTTAAAAAGAGTGCGCTATATTTGATTTCGACGTTACTTAGGTAATTCAACTGAGGGACCATTGTTCGATTCGCATGAGAGTGGATGGACTACGACTGGGAAGGCAGCGGTTTCTCTCGTCTGAGTTCACATGATTTAAATGCTCCTCCAATATGCCGCCAACGTATGTACTGGTCTAAAATGCATTAATCAAATCTGGAATGGCCCTTATCAAGACCGGATGCTAAAAGCTACGAATATCAGGCAGCTCATGGATGCGCTCTCCGGCTAACCAACTGCAACTGCTGGCCAATGTCCACTTGAACTCACAATTAACAACTTTTTGCAATTAACCTTTTGTAAGTGGTCGAAGCCATTTTAATGTAATTTACTCGATCTTATGCCTTGCTAAGCTGCTTCAAACATGCACCAATTCGTTATGCGTCCGACTTTGAGTGAAATGAGTGTGGTCGCAACTCGTACTGTTTTTGCGCACACTAAATCAGCTCACATACGAGCACATTGGCTGCATTGCGTTGTTTAGCTCCTAGTCCTTTGCCAAACGTCGATACTGCGTCCTATGATTCTGCGTGCTTTATAAATTATCGGCATGAGGCCAAACCATTTGTGCTATGCTATTGGGGTCGTATCGGTAGAGTTTTCATCGTACAAGTTGGTAGTACGAATAATGACGCGGGTGGTTGGACTGATAGAGTTTGGGTATGTTCAACACTTGAAAGACTTCTGAATAATTAATCCCAGTGTGTACTCAGACAGTCACAGTTTGGGTATGGAAATCATTTGGTCTTTGTGTGCGGAGTAGCAAGACACTCAGTGATGAGGTGACTTGGTGGAGTCTTTGCGAACTGTTTGCATAGAAGTTGAGTTTGGATACCATCCGATTTCCATGTCCACACGGTCAAGACGTAGGGGGACGTTAATTGAACATAGAAATAAGGTAGAGGATTGGGGTGGTTCTCGCCATGTGTTTTTGAGTAGCTCTGCCTCGGTGTATGCCAAATATTGAAGGTATAGGAATCTCGCGCGACCACGCTACCCACAGCTCTTAGTAGGGGAACTTGAAATGGCATGTAATTCAAGTGAAATGGTATTATGCACGTAAGCGGCCGCACCGATTGTGTGCTTAGCTCAAAGTCGTAGCGCTACTTCGTGCTCTGTTTGCATCATTGTCGTCTCACACTACTGCTCCACTCTGGTGCCTGCTTCACCCCTTTTCACTTGGAAGTGATAAATCACTTCGTGAAATATACTAGAGAGCTGCCAGTGGAACTAATAAATAGGGTCTGTATTCCTACTTTCAGACAGGTAGTTAAAAGGGGAATTTGGCAAAAGGCATCTTGGTCATACTGGTAGAGGAAGCCTAGGATGAAGAGAAGGAGCTAGTGTGGGCTGTTTATGCTGCAATCGTCCTTCATTCCCATCGTACTTCATTCCGTCGTGCGTTGTTTTTCGTCTCTTCACTGGTGCTGATGCGGCTTCCTCCGCACTCCCGCCCATTTTTGAAGAATGAACACCCGGTTAGAGCCGTAAACCTTGTCGCTAGATTGTTCACAATCGTATGAAGAGCTCTGACCCTTCAGTATGAAAGTAAATGTGGACTGGAGGGTAAAAAGGGTGAGGTAGCTTTAAGTCGGCACGTATGGCTGCTCAGGGCATCATCTGCTGGTCCGTCCATTTAATGCACATGCAATGAGAGGACCGAAATGGTTGATAAGTTGATTTTCTAATCTAAGACAGGTGTTGTGTTTGATTGTCCGAGCACGTTTGCCGGAGATAAAATGTTGTCATAATATCAGCGGCGAACGTGATGTGTCAGATACAAAATTTATTAGCTTGAACGATGTCTTGAAAGGCACCCAACTAACATTTTCTTCACAGAACCTACCAATAATGGAACGAACTGGGGTCCGGAGCGTAGTAACCTCTGTTTATTCTAGTTATCGGTTGGCAGGTTTTGCTCCTCTACTGTGCGAACAAATGCCACATCCATCAATTCCTTCACGACCTCTGAGCTCCGGCCTTATCAAAGTATATTAACAAAATTCAAATTATTGTCATACATGGGGCTGGAGGAGAGAACGGAGGGAAATCACGGTGCAGTCAGTCTACATAGTCCCTGAAAGGTGGGACATGTTCTGAGGGTTGGCTAGAAAATGCGCAAAAATACTTAAATAGCTATTTGTCACCTCCCAAAGGTGACGGATTGCCTAAAAGAGGTGCAAGAGGTTCCATGTAATTTGGAATGAACTTGAAAATCGAGTTTGGAGCTTCACAGCTGCAATAAAAATTTCGTTGATGGCAAATATTTTCAAAACACTTAGCAATCAAGCTACAAGAGGTGCTGATTTTTGGAGAGAGTAGTAATACAACTTATGCGCGCCATTTTTTTTTCTGTTCATCTAATCTTTGTTGTGAGCAAACGCATCAAAAGTCGGCAATCGGATTCATCGAGTGTCACTTTCGTGTCCGCAATGGAGCTGCTTCCCGCAATTCTACAAATTGAAATTTGTAAATACCTCAGCGTTTCAGACCTAGTCGGTGTATTTGACGCAATGCCCAGTATGAAGTGAATTCTCAAATTTGCTCCGTTCGAAGGCACTGTACGCAATTATGCGAGCCGAATGGATTGGCTGGATACAACGGTTTACCACATGCGAACCCAGGGGTGGAGTTGGAGACAGAACTTGCGCTTAAGGCAATACGATACTACACGTGGGGTTCTCGATTTCATCCCAAGCGCCTGAGCTATGCCACACCCAAATACCACAACCCCGTCCATTTTCAAGTGCTCGGCAGTACCATGTGCAATATCCCTATCGCCGCCTACTCTCTCAACACTCTTCATGAATGGACTAATGAATGTGGGAGACTTGTCTATAAAGATCATTTCATTCACAATGAACTTACTAGAATAGTGGCTTCCATATCTACCTTTGACATTTTCGTTGATATTTATATGGGCAGATTTGAGAATGAGGAGTATCTTGATGAGTTTACCAGATCCCTACCACCAAACAACACGACTGCGCGGTGTACGCGATGAATTTTTCGGCCCAGTGTCGTATGTGGCGTCGTTTGCCATATGGCTTACATCGCATCATGACCAGCATTAGCGCCACTGCCTCCAATTCGACACTTCGCTCTCCAGACTGGGGTAACGGCGGCTGAGTGCGGTCACTTCGATCGCTTCGTGTGCAATCTCTTCGAGTTTCAATCGATGGAGAGTGTGATGCCTCCACCACCAGGATGAGGTGCTCATCAACATGTGTGAGGCGTTTCGTTGGGCCGTGTTGGAAATCGTCACTACTAAAACCTAACTGGGCAGCCACCGCTCAAGTATGCAGTCGGACAACGCCTCGACGCATTCGTTTGCACAGTGACTCAAGTAAAAAACATGAGTGACATAATCTTCTTTGCATTTGTACTGGTGCATTGTGTAATGCAAGGGAAGAGATTCCATAAACTTGTTCTTTAAAAGAGCCAATAAATGAATGTTATGGCTCAAGGACCTAAGTTTAGTTGTGCATCTACTGTCAAGCGTAATTTAAACAAAAAACTGCTCTTTTACGCGGAATTAAGTAGTATTGACGTGTTTTTCTTGAGGTTCTACTTGTTCTTCCCTTTGGACATGTCGCGAGGTGGATTACCTCTAAATTACTAGAGGAAACTACATTGATAAACGTAATTACCGAGAATCACATGTCAGTACCTGCTTGCAAACTGGAGCATGCATTTGCCTTTGTACATTGCCACTCTCAAGACATCATGGAGGTCTCCTGATTCCATGGAGGTGTAAACTAAAATTCCTCGAATGCACAGGGTGTGTCTTGATCTTGATCACAGTCTATTAAAACTCATTCACATCTTTTTTATATTATTCGAGGTAAGAGTCTGGATTTTAAGACCCAATAACAGACCTTTGCTGCGAGCTGAAAGAAAGTCGCGCGAACGCTTTGATCAACATACTGGAGCAATCTATGGTTGAAGAATCAGGAACTACACTCTTCCTCTTTGCCGCATAATCCTAAGCTTATAAGAACCTCAGTTCATTCAAACTGGCTAGTGCCTATGAACTCAATGTCTAGTGCCTTTGAAAGCAGAGCCACCGTCGCCTACTAAATTAGTCACTTAACGACTTTATTAGTAGATGTCTAGCTCGGACTTAATTTGCACTGCGTCACAACATGACGTTCATTAATCTTTTAACTAGTCGGTAGTTAACGAATAAAATTTGTCGTTAAATTGATAGATTCACAGAATGCGAATGCGTGGTCCAAGAAAAAGTTCTGAGTGAGATGTGACCCAACAGGATTTCCGACGTCTAGTAAAAGACCAAACTAATGAAAATAATTAGTGCTGCAGTCTTAATTCCGTTTGCACGATCACACCAAGATCTTGGATGGCAGGTCGCAGTGCCCGACTTATTGTCAGGGGAGCTGGTGCAGAACTCAGATCGCGGACGAGTTTGCCACGTCGCTCACGGTGCTTTGGGCTTGAAATCGACTTCACTAAAGTTTGATCGGACGTTGAGTTCCCCTCCATTCTGATCAATCATTTACCCCAGTGGCAGCTTGGTATGCAGTCGCTGAGTTATCGTTTAGGAGGTTCTCCTAAATACTAGATGCTCGGATTAGTTTACCCCGAATCCTACGATAGCGTGGTGAAATTAGCGTTTAAGTACCATGGAAGAAGACGCGGCATCGTAATTAAAATTGCACATTCTCACAAACCATAATTCATGCTCGAAATCTCGCAGGTTAAAAAGAGTTATTGGCTATCTGGCAAAAAAAATCATTGGATTTATACAAAGTCACCGACGATGCTACTGGGACGTACACTTGCAGAGTAGGCAGTAGTACGAGCCCACATCTAGCGCTCGGGGCGTCCGAAGGGCAATCAGTAACACACTTTTAAAACTTTTTGACGGTGCCATTCCGGAGATAGCACTTATTCCAGTCGAATAAGTTAGAGGTGAACTGTCATAACCCAGACAGCCATCAGTTATCAAGTGTGCTGGCAGTTCGTCCAAACCGGGATGTAAATATTTATAACCTGGTGTTTGTAGGTACTGCTGTCCTCGATCCCTTGGGAGCCATCAGTCAAAAGAGCAATGAAAAAGCGAACCAGTAGATAGAGCTTATGTATTTACTAATCGACAAGATGAGTAAATGAAGCAAGTAGGCAAAAGGCGCGTCGTCATGGACGATGGCTGGAGGGCGGAGAATTGTCGGTGGGTGTGCTTTAGCGTAAGCGTCAGTGTCAGCATCTGCACGCCAGTAATTTTTTGTTGCTCCAAATCACATAAACAGACTGACCTTAACCTCCAAAGGCAGTTGAAGTAGATTTCTGGCCAAAATGAGCCAGCGGGGCAGGACTGGGCGCTAGTACTCCCTGCACCTTTCGTAATAAACAAAAGGCGCTTTACATTATTCGAGTTTTTTTCCCAACTTTATTATGCCAAAAGGACTTTCAAGTACTAGCATCCCTTAAAGGGTTTAAAAGATGCAGAATTGCAGATGCAACATGAAACATGCATTTAATTACACTATTTAAATCATTCTTTTGACTGAGCAGAGGTCGTTGATATCTGAGGCGAAGAAAATCACTTATTTCTTCTCCTCTCTTTGCGCTAAGGTTGAAGAATTCGTAAGCTCCCTCTTATTAAGACTCAAAATGTGTCTTTCTGCAGTCAGAATTTTCCATCCAAGGGTGGAACGAAACAGTCGTACAGGATTTGTTGATGTGAATTAATATTTGCTGCTTATTTAAATCGGACTCTTATCAGTAGCACGTTCTCTGCTTTGATATACCCATCCTAATCTGGCACCAACATCAGGAAACTTGACAGCACTGACTTCCAGCAGTCATGCGTGTTAAGCGTGGGCGAGAAACCAGTCGGAGGTCATGTTACATACAACCAATCCTATTCAACCTCTTCCAAAGGGTGATCGGGCATGTTCATGACTCTTCATTCCTGCAACGCTGCAAAGACCTCACCGTTCGTGCACAAGTATAGTATACGGAGGTGTTCGCTCATTTACCACCACTCTCGAGGTCACTCACCTCCTGTAGTTGGTGCCGTTTGAAATGTGCTGTTGGGTGTTGATACACAAAAACAAATGTTTTTCCAATTCCCATGCACTGGTGTTTGTTTGCGTGTGCTTGACCCCAATCGAGATCTCAGTTGGAGGCAAACATGAAATAAGATTTTTCAAGTTGCTATTGACTCGTACATAATCGGAACACGACAGCCATTTGCACGTCTGTTTATTTGGTTTCTGGGTTCTCTGGTGATTACTCTCGTCAAGCATTTATGGGCTTACGAATGACCCTGACCTTGATGTGAAAACTTGTTGTGACCATAGACATTATTAGGTACGAGGCGAGTCAATAGATTTAGAGCTAAGAGAACGAACAAATGCATCCGTCAATTGGTATTGCTGTCTTGGTTTTTCTCGCTCCTCTCATTTGCCTACCCTTAATGCACCTTATTATCACCAAATATTGACTCAATCAAATTCATGTACCCAATTTTCACCTCGGCTGTCAAGCAAACGCCTTGTGAACTGAACTTCAAAGTCGTAAGTCAGCTGGCTAGTAATCCAGTTTCTTGCCAAATTTGTTGTCTCATTAGTTGATGGTGCAGTCTGTGACACAAGAAAAGTGGCTTAAACAAGCTTCTTCGCCTGATGAACTACTGGGTGAGTCATACGTGGAGGCAGAATAGCTAGAAATGAATGTGAGCACCAAAACAGCTCATTTCATCTACACATACAGGAATCAGGGAAAGTAAGGTTGGGGCTAAGTAAAGGGGTTTCATATGCTACGCTACACTACACATTAATTGGTGACAATAAGCTTGGAGGACTGCCAACTTGGGTCATGTGTTGGGACCCAAACGCGTCAGAATTTCGCCAATGCGCACACACATGTCGAAGGCTCCGTTTTCACACGCAAACACACCCAAAAGAAAACACTCACCGTGCGTCAGTTATGCTGATTCCAAAGTTTTTTAGGGTTTTGGGCTGTAGGCTATTGTCCTAATGCGAATAGCTCCAAACAAGCAGGATCATTAAATTAGTTAGAGTAGGCAGTCTTTTCTCATGACCTTTCGGGGCAGTGCGTCGGCTTCCACCTCAAAAAGCCTTGTAAGTTTGGCACCTGTGGGGTGGGAGGGAGGTACCACGCAAGTTTCGCACGAAATAATTTTCCCTGAATCTTTTAAAGCAAACAACAAAACAAAACTTCTTTGCAAATTTTTAAGTTTCTTTTTAATCGCAAGACCAGTTCCTCTTTCACCTTCTAATCTGTGGTTAATACATAAATTAAGTGCTAATCATCAACGTTGGAGGTGACGGCAGTGGTTTATGCAAATGTTCCGTAGCCGATGAGAAAGTCACTTGCGCAACCTTCCTTTTGAGCAATGAAGTTGTAAAATCAGATCGTTGCATTGAGATTAGCTGAGGATTTGATCATTCCACAATTCCACTTGGTCTGCTAAAAATACTTGCTCTAAATGGATCCGTGCTGAAGCAAATCAAACCTATTTTCGAGTAAAAGTTTTACCAAGGGAGGAAAGCTCTAAGTTTCGCAGCTCTGAAGTTCTTCAACGAGTTTTATTTGATTGAGGCTAGATCTGTGTTGCATTATTTTTTTTTGCAATCATCAGGAAATCTTATTCAAAGGCACCACATATGGCCTTTCAAAAAAAGAATCTGAGAAGGAAATTTTTCCTTAAACAGTAGATCATTAATTTAGAATTTCATAGCTCAAACTGCCTTTATTTGAAATTTAATGGATTTCCTTTCATCATTTTCAACCCTAACGGTCGTTCTTGACTTCTAGGAGCCTCTACTAAAGCACCGGTACAGCCTCGCCTTGCGAGCTTACAGTTTTGCGATTCCGTATTCGTGTGAAGTCTACAATGACCCGTGTTTGTTTGCCAACACTTTTCTCGTCGAATTTCACCTGGCGACCGTTGAAGTCTCAAGAAGTTGGCGCTTTTATCGAATTTCAAAAGATCATTGTTTCAAACCCCCTGCCGCTGTATCTACGACTGAAGTTATGTGGACACGCGATCAACTTCACTGTGCTTAGATTTTGTTAAGAACCAAAAGAATATCAAGATTTTCTTTATTCTTCAAAATCTACTTCCCGTTCCCGTAATTTTGCCTCTAGAAACATTTATTCGGCTGTTGTGCATCTTATAAGAAACACACGATTTAATTACCATGTTTTACGATTCATTTCGAAAGATTGTCGCAGGTGGCTGGGGTTGTAAAAGCGAGACACTAGATTCTGCTTCTGCAGCCAGTTAGTGGATCTCAAATCGTAAACTTAGTGAGCGACCTTTCCAACAACCAATGGCAGCGCGAAGACAACGCGTCATCGGTGAAGCGGGGCGTGTATAACCGCGACTTTGTGCGCAGCAACAGTTTCACAAGGCTGCATTTTCTTCCGTGGGTATCTCTTTCACAGGAGCAGTTGGCTTACTTTTCAGCTGGCACCCAAGTAAGTTTCACCACCACCTCTCTCGGATCAAACAATTTATCACTTCTCCCCGTCTCGCCATAAGCCTTCATTCATCCACTGTTCGAATCTTTTTGGAAGTTGTACCTATTAGATCTGAAGTAACATTTCTTCTAGGGCTACTGCGACTTTTGTCTGCTTTTTTACTTTAAATATGTTCGAATGTGTGGGGTTACCAGAAGCTTACGCCTACACACTGACTACTACGACGTAGATTTGGCCTTTGGAGGTCATGCGACAATAGCAAAAACAAAGAGTCAAGAAATCTTACAAGTTGTACTAGGCAGAGTTCGGTAGGGTGCTCCCCTTCCTTACTATACTTTTAAGGTAATTTTCAAGGAAAATATGTATTCAGTTCCCACACAGAATTCACTTTGTTTTTCAGTAAATGGGAACTTTTAGTTAAGTTTGTTTCATTCAGATGACAATGTTGTGCTATTAATATACAAAATAATTATATATTTCGCCTCTTCTGGATAGACTTATGGTCTTGCCTCTCTTATTGGCCATTTAAAGCGAATTAGGACGACTAGGTAAAACAGGTTTGCGTCTTAATTTTTAAAATGCTCTTTGAACTGTAGTGTTTTAACATTCTAACGCTTCACTATAGCCAAAGCTAGTCTGGCCATGGCCTCTGATCGCCATTTGGCCTAAGCATCGTATTAATTATTGTTAATTTTCTCTAAATTTTCTCTGCCAAGAAGGGAATGGCCATTTCGTACCGTTATTACCTCCGCATACTATCCGTGCTGACAATAGTGACATGCACGTTTTTAATTTGGCACCATACCTTCAAAATACCCGTCCAAGAGGACGACGTTCCACCAACCCCTCTAAGACCTCTCGACGTTAGTGAATACCAGGAAGGCGTCGCAGTCGCCTTCTTCACGGCCATCGATTCACCCCAGCACAAGAATTGTCACTTCTTCCGAGACCGATTTCCCTTTAAACCGGATCAAGATGGAGACGTGGACATCGCATTTACCATTAGAATCCAAAACGACGTGCGACAGGTAGCTCGAATCCTGCGAATGATCTACCGAGTGAACAATTACTATTGTATTCACTTGGACAAAAAGGCCGATTTAGCGCTCGAGGCAGCAGTGCAGGGTGTGGCTTCCTGTTTCGGTTCAAATGTCGATTTAGTTCCAAGGAAATCTCGTATTGCCTTCACGAAGGGTGATGAGAGTGCTCTAAAAATCCAACTTGTCTGCGCCGAACAAGCCTTGAAACAGGACAGGAAATGGAAATACTTGATCAACATTGAGGACGATATGTTTCCACTGCGAACGAACTTGGAGATTGTAGCCATCTTGAAGGCTCTCAATGGATCCAACCTGGTTGAATCCTTTCCAATCGACCGCTTCAAGCGAAGGATAAAAAATAAGATTCTACCACTAAATGTAAGCACCTTTAATGCATAATTTGCCCTAGGCTTCACTGAACTCTAAAACCACCATCCAGTGGGTTATTTGCTTGTTGAACTGCCTACACGCAATAGCCAATCAGGTTTTTATAGCTCAAGGTCGTTTCAGTGTGGCACTATTTTCTTTTTACTTTTTTTCCTTGAATGACCACTGTTAATCTAATCAGTGTCTTGTGTCTAATGGCTTCAGAATCACTACTTTGCTTTCGCCTTTGTGGTTAAAATTTATCACTTTGTTTCGCTGATACGATTCGTTTGCGCGAATTTCCGTTCGACTTACCTAGTTTCCAAAATAACACACACTTTGATAAAACTGTTACGTATTTGCGCAAAGAATCTGGAAATTTCCTGCTCACTCATGTCTTCGCATAAATTTTAGCCTTAAGGAATGCAATAACGAAGAAAACAAGTGCTTGAACTTGACTTTCTTTATTAGTACCTCTGTAGAATGGGCATCTACTAATGACATTCAAGAATCTGGAGTTCAGTGACCTAAAATTTATACAAACTCCAAGTTTACTTGGCTAGGCTGCCAATTTTTAGTCTAGCTCTGAACTGATCCGGTAGAGTGATGAGATTCCTTGCTTTATTTTGCCATTGCGAGCCCCTTTTATCGTAAAAGTATCTTAAACTTTTTCCCTACACTTTTAATCAACCGCTGCCAATTGTGTTGGAGGAGTATTGAAAACTTGTCATATGTCTCTAAAGGCTGCTACCGCCTACGTGTAGCAGAACCTTTTTGGTGGTCCCTTGTAGGGATGGTTTTTAACTTTTAATTTGACAAAATCATTTTTTCTGCTACTCAATTATGGAGCACCGCTTTTGCATGTGCTTGCACGACTTCTAAGGAGAGATTAACAAAATTGAGCCATTTCATGCATCGTTGGTTGCGACTTGTTCCGTACCAGCTGGCTGGCTGGCTGGCTCTATGCTGCCTAGGACTTTTTCACCATTACCTCTAAAGCAAAATTATATACATTTGATCTGCCTAATCGCCTCTGTATTTGTTTGACCGTAGGCCACTTGGTACAAGGGCACGGTTCACGGAGCTTACAGGCGAGAATTTATAGAGGAAGCAGTTTTAGGCAAAGCCGTGGCCCCAATCCGAGACCTCCTTCTCCAACACCACGCATTTCTTACTCCGGAAGAGCTCTACTTCCCCATTCTAGCCTACAATCATCACTTACGTTTGCCAGGAGCTTGTCTGGCGGCTCCTAGCCCTCCTAGTGAAGTAAATCTCGGTTTTCTTGGCAAATTCATTATCTGGGGCGATTACGGGATCCGGTGTACCACTAAATATGTTGATTTTGTGTGTATTCTTGGAAATGAACACCTGCCGATGCTGAGAATGGCTTCCCACCTCTTCGCGTCCAAATTTCTGCCCAACTACGAATCAGATGCCTATAAAAACTTGGAGACATGGTACTTTGATCGAATCAAAGCTGAATTAGAGACTGGAACGTTGTCAAATCCCACCTTTGATGCATCCATCTATGCCAGCCGCTCTTGCTCACGGTACCATATCTAGCTATTATATCACCACTTTTTTTACCTTTTATGATAAAACTTGTGCATTTTGTTCGCTTTATTTTCTGAAAATGCAGTTACACTTCAAGTTATGCTTACAAGGAAGCACTTTCTTTTGGGTGGCACCTCATACAGACATGGTCTTCTAACTGCCTCTTGAATTAAGCATGAAAGCCTTCCAGGTGACCAAACTTGAGCACAGAAACCCATGAAGGTTAGAGCGTTGGAGGCAGGAGCAGTACCTGGAACAGCAAAGCCAAGGCATTAACGATTGCAGTGCGTACGGTTTGACTGGGTGTCCGAGTAAAATTTACTACTTTTTCCATTCAATGGGAGCCTGTAATTCTTCAGATTCTTTTTGCTGAAAACGGTGACAATTAGTGGCAAATCGCTTGTGTAATTTAGAATTCGACAATTAATTTTATTTTCTGTCCAATGAAGCATTAATTAAGGGCCAGTTGGAGCCGATATTGCAAAACTCATTTAGTCCTCCCACTATTCTAACCTCAACTATGGCTTTGATATTCTTCAAGTGGTTTATCTTCTCCAACTAATTTGATGAGGTGATGAAATTTTCCCCACAAAACATAAACCTCACTCAAAACACTAACAGACCCAAACACGTAAACAAATGTCATACTTGTGCTCCTTCTAAATCAAGTTCGTCGGAAAAGTGTAAGAGATGAAATTCCCTAAGGAGTGTTTGCTGAATAAGAGCACGGCTTTACCTCCTTCACAAAACCCATTTCAGCAACTCACACTTAGTCTTCTGTCACTTATTTAAGCCCCCTGTGTACCACTAATTGTTGCGAATCCCTCAAAACACTTTAAGAATTACTGAGTTACTTCAGCACAAATTGATTTGCCTGCTCAAACTCCTCTTCTCCCTATTTTATCAGTTACACGCAATGAATGACTCAAAGTGGTAGCCCTTGTTTGTATTTGATCTTTTGAATCCGTCATAAAAGGCGTGCCGAAGCTCCGATTTCCGCCTATCATTTACAATTAGCATTTTATAGAAATTACGTGCAGGTGGGTTGCATCTCCTGGAACATGAACTGATAATGATGCCATGCTATGCTTGCAACTGGGTTGGCACAATTGGGTGGAAGGTTGGGTTTTGTGTCTAATCTGCCTGGCTGCTTTTTCTCGCCTCAGTGTTGCCCGACCATATCTCTGCACGTTCTATCCAAGGAGTAGGGTAATGGAAAATGGATTGGACCTACATTCAGGTGCGGCAGACAGCTACATAGCAGAACTCTTCCAAAGGGGCTGGAGTAGTTGCCGAAGGTAGACGTCAATTTCAGGTCTTCTGTTATGAGTCGTCACAATTTCCCACATCCATAGAAATAAGCACTTCTTTTGGCCCGCTAAGGCTAGTCACCTAGCGTTGGAGGGCAGGGCTGATGCCCTTTAAGAATAATTTCGCTTTCCGCTGCCCCGAAGATAAATGAAGACATAATATTTGGACACACTAGAAAAAATGATGATGCGGTTGAAAATACATTCCTAGTATACGTATGCCTACTATCACACCTCTATACAGACTAGACTCACGGACACCTATCCCTGTCAAAAAGCGATGACGTTGATAGGATTACAAGGCTCGTCAAACTGCAAAGAAAAATAATTATGTTTCACTAGCTTTGAGAGGCACCCATTCTTTAAGGTGCTAGAAGCCATAAGTTGGAAATTGCGGAAGTAAAGTCATCAAAATGAGACTGTCTACTCAAAGTGAAAAAAATCATGATTGATGGGTACTACTGATATAGCTAAAACATTTATTGGTGAGAAGTGACGTGATAGCTGCTCAATTAGGATCATTTATTGTTAAAAAATTCTTAAACTTCATGAAAAATCACTCATGGAAGAATTGCGTTGGGGTGAATTGCTGAAAGATTTTGAGTGAACAATTGCTATGCAGCCATATTTATGTAAAAAGTCGATCGCACCCCTAAGTACACGCAAGTCAAGTCCTCTTCTCTGACTGAACACAATCCCAGTGAATCATCTCACACAGAAATGGGAAAGCCATCAACAGGACTCTGCGTACCTTCTACCACCTTCGTTTGTATTTATTGGCCAATTTCTTGTTTGAAAGAGCAATCTGGCTACCCGACTACGTGTTTATTAACTGTGTAATCATCAAGTCACTTTAAATCGAAATGAGCAAGGTGATGGCTGCACTTCTTGGAATTCATCAAACTTCCGAATCCAACAAATAAGTTACACTGATGGGACTTTTGTCCTTAGAAGATATGCTTTTGGGGCGCCAACTCTCTACGCTCTGAAGCAGCATTGAAAACGACCCAGCTCCAAATGTTTGGATTAGTAGCCCTTAAACAAGGCTCGGTTACTCTTTTAAAGACTTCTCAACGTCCGCTGCGCCACGCAATGACTATACGCGTGCTTAAACACCTTAACGAACACTTGCAATAGGCCGTTCAAATACTGCACGGTAGCGTTCTCTCAGAACCACCTTCTACGTAGTATGGTGCAGAATTGGTCGCCAATGTGAGCCATTTAGCCTAAAAAGGTAGCAGTCGTGTTTAGCAAGCACCCAGAATTGAAGCTATATCAATGCGACCTATTCTGTGAGATTTATTCCGTCTTCAGCTACAAGTCTACCTTAGTCCTCACCTATACAGCAAGGTGTATTTATCTGAGCTGGCACAAATCAACACCACATTGTTTTGCATTCAGCACAAAGCACGATGTTTGGCTCCACTTTTTGACTGTTTCTTTAAAGTAACACACCAGTTCGATCGTGTGCTGTGCCAAACGCTAATAACGAGCTTCACGATTATGTGTGTCTGCTGATCTTGACTGCCAGTAAATGGCAGTTAAAGGTTAAAGCTAAAACAATTGTGCTAATCTTAGTGTGTTATATCCAAGCTGGTTCTGTTGAAGGATCATTTTACTTAGATGATCAAAAGTGCTAGGGAGGGAGGACTCCTAACGAACTGTGGGTAGTCAAGTATGCACGTTCAGCAATTTTGAAAAGGCGGCACAGCAGGAAGTGGTAGACTCACTTTTATCCAGGGTTTTTATGGCTCACCTGCATTCAGCTCGGGTTCAAATATCGTCCGATTGCAATCCTTGCCAGTTTTAGAGTCTACAGTTACGCTTCCTTTCATATTCGCGTTATCAGCGTACAGAGCTAACAGAGAGTTAAGAAAAGGCATGTTGGCTTAATTGGTTGTGCAAATCTTCTTGTACTGCTTGTACGGAAATGCCGCCTTGATCATTAAGACACCAGAAATTCCTCAATAAACCTGGCACGATTTCCATAACTAAAAATTAAGCATTTATTCCTTCATTTGCAGAAAATTAGGCTAAATTGATGCACTATGTCAAGTTTTTATTTCATTATAAGAAACTATGGAAAATTTAACGTAGCCACTCCCCGCCTTCTTCATTCTGTATCTTCAGACGCCTAGTCGACTTTGCATGTACTCGAATTTGCCACATACTACTAAGAAAAAGCGAAGTTCGCCTCCAAAAGGAGTATAAATTAAGGCAGCACGGAGAAAAATTGTAAGGCCGTTTCTCCTTTCCACTAATCATGTGGTGCATATTGGCAGGAGCGCATCCATTTTCCAGTATTAAATGCTCTCATCTGCCAAGGAGAATGGAACTTTCTTCTAAGTGAATGAGTGGTTAGATCTGGCTTCCTCTGAGAAGGATTCACGAGCATTTTAGTGTCAAATTAGGAACACGTCCATCAAGAAGATCTCACTAAACTAGGCCGACTGAATTCCGCATCACAAGTATGAGCATGTGTAACGCTGCAACACGTCTGTTATGTGCATGATAAAATCGTTAGTTATTCGTGGTTGACAATGGACCCCACAACACAGCCCTCCTCCAACGCTTGCTGCAGTGAGCAATGCTATGTGTGTTGGTGGTTACCGCTCACAACTTGACGTCTACTTGCTTGGGGATGCACGCCTTTACCTATGAATGATGCAAAAGGGGTGACGTGATCAAAAATGTCATCACATGAGTCTTTAAATCATAAGAATAATGGGTAGACTGGGA
Source organism: Taenia hydatigena (assembly GCA_036345935.2). Taxonomy (NCBI): domain Eukaryota; kingdom Metazoa; phylum Platyhelminthes; class Cestoda; order Cyclophyllidea; family Taeniidae; genus Taenia; species Taenia hydatigena. The sequence goes on from JADWOT020000010.1 coordinate 10,975,417, forward strand.
CAGTGGTGCCATGTTTCCTCTGACAGCATTAACTCCAGCTCATGAATCGAACCAACAATCCTCGTGGAATGGTGTTGCAAAGTACACTTAGAGGACACTGTGAGTTGCCTTTTTGTTGCTTCCATCTGCGCGATCACTTGCACTTGAATGGTCACGGTGGTAGAGTTTAGATCGTGACGGCAACTTGTCACTAACTTGCGCCACCAAAGGATTGTTTAAATGTCATTTGCATAGAAATATATTTAAAATGACCTGATTGAAAGGTAACAAATCCTGCCTATCAAGAGTTGGTAACACGGTGTAAATGCCAGTATCATTACGATTTTAAACGCGTGAAAGTGTCAAATGCTCTAATCCACCAAAAGGTAACAAAATAGTGCTGCGTTCCAAGTGGTTAGTGAAGTTTGCTTTCGCGTCCCAACTACAACTCAATTTGACAGATCTATACTAGAAAACATTGGATCGTTATGCTTTTGTGTCCTAGCTTCCTGGTAGTTTGGGATTGTCTATGCCAGTTGTGCAGTTGTACTGTACGTCAGAGCACGACTTGTCACAATGATTAAGCTTAATTCAATCACAGCCATAATAAGCACTTTCGCAAAAAATCTACAAAACTTATGTCCCCAAAGTAATTCCTATGTTAAGTAAGGCATTAAGCAGACTTTTACTGAAAAAACTTGCCTCTTGGTATCAGCGTGCAACTGGCAAGCAGTCAGCAACCCTCTGATGTCAATGCTGTTATACACGCCACCGATTAACCTATATCGTATGGAGAGAATTCGAGTCTACAATATTCTGCAATATTTTGCCACGCCATAGCAACACCATGACCAGCAGACATGGATCGCGTGGATTTACAGCTGCCCTAACTCAGGCCTTCTGCTCAACACATCACCACTTCACACACCCTCACCGTCACCGTGGCACCTTTCTCCGTCAACACATCGACAATTCAGATGCATGCAAAGCACTGTCATACAACACTGACCACTTGCCTACCACAGACTACTTGACAGTACAAAACCCGCATTATCAAGGTGCTGACGCCTACTTTCTATTCGAGAAACACGATAGAAGCAGAACATTCCCAACTATGCGAGAGGAATATCTGCTCTCATATCACTCAGCAGAAATGGTCCTATTTTTCTCCCTGATTCCATTATTTCACATCAACCATAACGAACGAAATTTAAAAATGGTCTGCTGACTACCCGAATCAGACCGAAATTAAAATTTGGCAATATTAATTTTCGTTGTTTTACTGAACTCGGAACGAGCCTTTTTAATGCTCGTGCCGTAGCACAAACTTGTAATCTTCGCGACTGACCACTGCTGCACGCCATGAGTTGGTGCTCAGGGGACTCTGATCCGATGGATGAGGAATGGGATGTTTTGAGTGCTTCCTCTATCGATGACTCGCGAGGTGAGTGCTTCGATTTCTCGTATAATTGTTTGTTAAATGTCTTGAAGATCATCGTTTTGAATTTCACATCCCTACATCAGTTGCTGTCACGTGTGAGCCATTGAATGACTGTGAAATGATTGCTCAATTTTTCAGATGAATCCACTGGTGATTCGGAATCAACGACGCACTCCTTCGTGGTTCTGTCCACTCCTTTGTTGGCTTCTAGCCGTAGCGTTTCGGTACCATCGAATCTAAATTGCGATTTTGAGTCGGCATCGCTTTCCAATTTAACGACATCGACTAGACCTGCGGATAGTTCAATCTCGAGTGTTAACAAGCAAGATTTTGACTCAGGACGCACCACACCTGGAGACGCCTCAAATGCCTCGATCACATCCTTATCACAAAACTATAGTCAGGATGAATCAGGACTCCCTACTCCTGTTGATCTTTCCAAAATCCCTTCTAAATCATCTCCAGAATGCGATAATTGTGAGGAGCCAGTAAAGAGGAGATCACTTATGCAACATGAAACTTGCGACAAGACAAATCAGTCGCTATCTCAAATTATTAATGCTGCACTGGAATCTCCTATACCACTGTCTCTGAAAGAAGTAATAATTGTTCGTAAGGATCCGTTTGTGACTAGGCATATGGGTTCTGAAATGCTTGTCGCGCATCTCCAGTTGTATGCATTTTTCTGCGACTTCTGGCCAGTGGTCATGAGTAGGTTTCGATCCGACCTTTCGCAAATGCCCTCGTGTCTTTTGGAACAATACCAGAAATTTTTCGATTTGCCGGTTGGCTCGCAACAGGGAGCACACATTACGTTGTACCAGCTCTTGACTCCGCGTTTGCCTGAACTTTTGGCCGTCGACCCATACAACAAATATTTGTATGATCTAGTGTGCCATGCATATCGTGCCGCCTACGCCAAATATCTGTTTGATTAACATTTTGTAACATTCCCCTTCCATCCTATGTGGTCACCATCAATGAGTAAATTGGCTCTCGTTCAGTTGTGGTAAGTCTGTTTGTGGGTGGATGTGAGAATTTTGTTTTTATTGCTTTTCAATGTGCCTAAATGAATTGGGAGGCAATAAAGTAGCTGCTAGAAGTGATTAGATGTGCATAGTCTTAGGTGTGCAGATGGAGATGTCCAAGGTTCTTTTCCTTTCGTAGAGGCCAATTGCCACCAGCAATAGGAACTGCATGGTAAATGTAGCTCGAATAGCGGTAATTAGACAAAGTAAGCTGGGCCAAATATCGGTGTCAGTTGTGTTATCGGCCTTCTGGCTTGATTATTGGGGGTGGAGACCGAGGTTTCATGTCACGCGCTGCGCTCATGTCGAAGCAACGAGGTCTCCGATTGACCTCATTTGGATTACTCATGCGCCCCCCTCCTCCACCAAATGTGGACTCCATCACGCTCCTGTAACAACACCAACACCTCGCTTGCAGACACGCCTTGGTGCTCTGTGTCACAATAACCGTAAGGAAGTAGTCGAACATAGATTCATTTGCACATCCCAAATGTGCCTCTGAGCAGGACGATCATTTTTTCCTCTTATTTCAGCTAAGCTGTCTGTGATGTGTAGTTGAGTTTCGTCTTGGTTTCAGTACCTATTCGAATCCACACTCGCAGACTAACAAACTAGCAAATTATACTTTCGACACTTTTGTTGAATGCGGAATTCGCGTGTAGTTTGTCTCACAAAACTGACCGTAACTAGGAAGTGCAAATGGGCGTCTTGTCACGGATGAATGAATGGATTTGACAAAGTGGACAGGTCTAAAATCGTGCGGATGATGCGGTCGGTCTGAGTGAAAACGCATCTGTGTGGACTTACACTGTAGCGATAGATCTTTTGCTTGGCTTAATTGGAAGGGTCAGTGGAATGGTGAAGTCGTCTGCTAGTTGCTAGTCTCGCTGCTGAGCATTCCGTGTGTCAAAGGTTAGAAGTCTTGCCAAGGAGCGATGGTGATGGCGTATCTTTCATTGTGCAAGTACTTTGATGGACACAGGAAAAGTTTCCTAGTTGTTAGTTTTATAATAACCTTTAGTAAATCTGACAAAGTTGGCTGTGAACTTCCATTTGTCGCTCATGCAATGACTTGAATGGTGATGCAAGCAAATACAATTGCACGAGCCTTTAGAAGGGTGACCATCTTTAATTAATGGCCGAAATAAGACAGGTATGCTCACCCTAGCTGATGGAGATCGTCATGTGAGTGGGTGTGGTGTTTATTTCCTCGGCACAAATTTAATGCTCGACCTTAACTTCGGTGAAAGTGACTCACGCGACCTACAACACGACATGCATGACCTCCATGGTCAAAGCTGTAACATCACTGTGTAACTATCAGAGCGCAGTAACCACACCTGTGGGCTTTGTAATTAGTACACAGTATAGCATTTTTTATTCCAAAATGGGCGTCAAAGTGAGAAGGGTTTCCGTAAATTTTTGTGTCACTGTGTTTCGAAGTGGGGAAAAAATTTAGTAGGCGATAAATAGTTGGAGATTTAAAGTAGTTGGAAACCATGCAAGTAGGAACGCATTGGATGAGGTAACATCTTGATCTGTGGACATCCAAGCTTAAGAAAATACAAATGAGTTTACATTAACAGCATTAAATCAGTCTTCCGGCCACATTTATTTGCTTCTGGAAGTGAATTAGCGGTGCCATTACGGTGAATATCAAAACAAATTTGCCTTAACGAGCACTTATAAAACAAAACAACTATTTTTTCAGCCACAAAAATGAATTCGCTATTGCATTACAGGTGTTGTTTTAAGTTGTTTGGGAGATCCATTATTACGGAAGGGCCCAGGAAGAAGGAAGGCAAGTTCCGAAAACAGAAAATGCCGACCTAGGTCTCAGACATTTTGAAGCAGCTAGTGACTCTCGTGAGTTGTCCTGTGGAATTAGTAACACCGGCATTAGGGAGACCAAATAATAAGGGACCGATTGACGGGCCGAGGGAACATTTCTTATGAGTAGGCGAATTGGTTGTCACAATGTGTTGACTAGATGGCGATGAGCGCACAGCTCTCACTGCGCCGGACCATGAGCCCTAAAAGCGCCTGACGATAAAATGGCCTTAATGAACAGAGAAGGTTAAATTTACTAGTTGCTGGAATAGCAGTCTTCCCTAAAATAAACTAGGATACGAAGGCGTTGTAAAATTGCGAAAATGATAACCTCTATTGGCTTTTCACTTGTTCGCCTGCTTCATCGTGGAGCAAATTCGTGCAGCAAGGAGGAATTCGTAAATGAGTAGGCTGATTCTGCGGACCTTCCAGCGGAGCTTTTTAAGTTAATAACGCTAAAATTTCAGCATTAAATGACCCTCTTTATCACTGACCGCCATCTTGATCCATCAAAGTCAAATGCATATGAAGCAATTTAAAAGGCATGAATTGGAGTATTTATTGCTTTCATTAATCCCTTCCTTGCACATGGCCGCATTTCGTGGCGCAAATTTTATTTCAAAGTGGAGACATTTTTTTGCTTTTGACCGAGTTGCTTGGACCAAAAAAATCGCATTCTAGCAAATGTCGAGTGTGTTTTTTCTGCTGTTTCAATGGGCCAGCACTGTGAAAGTGACAATTTCTAGTGCAGATGACGGGATGTCTGCACTTCGACGGAGTAGAAAAAGCGAGGCCGAAGCTTATGTCCTCAACGTCGGGTCGACTACACTGATGAATGGACCTATAGACAGGTCCCCATAAAATTGTTAAAACCATAAATAATCACAGCCCTGGTACTGATAGCGAAGTTTTGTGCTGGCAATTCTCAATGGGGTAGCGGTTTCATATTTAAGGAGCTGACAACTTTTGGACAGGTGTGTGAGGAGCTGTTTTGTGTTTACCGTTCTTTCATAAACAACGGCAACAAATCGGTTGATCGGGTATATCAGTCCCTCTAGATTTAGGAGACCGTGGTTGGCTTAGCTTGAATGTTGGTGGAATGGGAGCTCTGGTATCAGGGCGGGGGCGAACTTCATCCTCAAGGCTGTGCCGACCACTTAAAAAAATACAATGATGTGTGCTGCACTGACAGACCCTTACTAGAGAGGAATGGGGCACCAATAAATGGACGATGTGAAACGTTTGGTGCATGCAATTGCCTTTAGTCCAAATGGGAGAGACATGAGCAGCTATTGGTGTAAGGTCATTTGGGGATTTGGTAACATCGGTCTGACTCGACCTTGGCATCAATCCGATTGCCTATGACATTGGTACGCAAATAGACATTTTATTAAAGGTTTGGTATGCTTCGACCATTCTGTTCAGCGCAAAAAAATGAGTGACTTAGTGGTAAACTCGACAAAGAGCAAAAAGGCGTCTTTGATTGCTTATCCTTCGAATTTATGTCTTTTCAATAGGCCAATCTCATTGGCCGAAAGAATTTATTAACAGTAAATTACGCGAGATCTCAAGCAGTTTTACAGTCTTTTCTCGTAAATGCCACACATATGTGCCATGGTTAAATCCGGCGGTCATTAATGCAACAAGGAATTTTAGACAACCCCATAAAGTAGGGATGCACACAACCGACACGTGTGCGATCTACTGGGTTCACACTTCATTTTCGCCTTATATCGTGTGCCTCATTGAGGGGCTTAATCGCCTTTTGGCCCGGAGGAGTTTATCAATAGAATTGCCGAGAAATTTCATACTTGGCTAATTACTGGAAATCGAGGCGACATTCACTAATGAAGGCATCTAAATAAATAAGGTGACTAGCAAATATGATTAAAGGTACAAACTTTCTGTAATTAAAACAACAATTCTGATAGTTCTTTCCCATTCGTAGATTTGGACTCTGGCAAATGATGAGAGAAGTTACGTTAACCTTAGCTTAAAATGTGCTGATTACGCAAGATAAGCTTGACCAAATATTGGTATAAGTTGTGTTACCGACCTTCCGGTTTGGTTATTCGGGGTGGAGACCGAGGTTTCATGTCACGCGCTGCGCTCATGTCGAAGCAACGAGGTCTCGGATTGACCTCATTTGGATTACTCATGCACCCCCCCCTCCCAAATATGGATTCCATCACGCTCCTGTAATAACACCAACATCTCGCTTGTCGGCACGCCTCGGTGCTCTGTGTCATAATAACCGTAAGGAAGTAGTCGAACATAGATTCATTTGCACATCCCAAATGTGCCACTGAGCAGGACGATCATTTTTTCCTCTTATTTCAGCTAAGCTGTCTGTGATGTGTAGTTGAGTTTCGTCTTGGTTTCAGTACCTATTCGAACCCACACTCGCGGACTAGCAAACTAGCGAATAATGCTTCCGACACTTTTGTTGAATGCGGAATTGGCGTGTAGTTTGTCCCCCTAAATTGATCGCAACTAGATCTAAAATCGTGCCGATGATGCGGTTGGTCTGAGTGAAAACACATCTGTGTGGACTTACACTGTAGCGATAGATCTTTTGCTTGGCTTAATTGGAAGGGTCAGTGGAATGGTGAAGTCGTCTGCTAGTTGCTAGTCTCGCTGCTGAGCATTCCGTGTGTCAAAGGTTAGAAGTCTTGCCAAGGAGCGATGGTGATGGCGTATCTTTCATTGTGCAAGTATTTTGATGGAAGCACGGAAAGCTGCATAGTATTGTGTTTTCACAGCCCTCTAATGTCAATGCTGCTATGCACGCCACCGATGAACCTTCATCGTATGGGGAGAATTCGAGTCTACAATTTTCTGCAATATTTTGCCACGCCATAGCAACACCATGACCAGCAGACATGGATCGCGTGGATTTACAGCTGCCCTAACTCAGGCCTTCTGCTCAACTCATCACCACTTCACACACCCTCACCGTCACCGTGGCACCTTTCTCCGTCAACACATCGACAATTCAGATGCATGCAAAGCACTGTCATACAACACTGACCACTTGCCTACAACAGACTACTTGACAGTACAAAACCCGCATTATCAAGGTGCTGACGCCTACTTTCTATTCGAGAAACACGATAGAAGCAGAACATTCCCAACTATGCGAGAGGAATATCTGCTCTCATATCACTCAGCAGAAATGGTCCTATTTTTCTCCCTGATTCCATTATTTCACATCAACCATAACGAACGAAACTTAAAAATGGTCTGCTGACTACCCGAATCAGACCGAAATTAAAATTTGGCAATATTAATTTTCGTTGTTTTACTGAACTCGGAACGAGCCTTTTTAATGCTCGTGCCGTAGCACAAACTTGTAATCTTCGCGACTGACCACTGCTGCACGCCATGAGTTGGTGCTCAGGGGACTCTGATCCGATGGATGAGGAATGGGATGTTTTGAGTGCTTCCTCTATCGATGACTCGCGAGGTGAGTGCTTCGATTTCTCGTTTAATTGTTTGTTAAATGTCTTGAAGATCATCGTTTTGAATTTCACATCCCTACATCAGTTGCTGTCACGTGTGAGCCATTGAATGACTGTGAAATGATTGCTCAATTTTTCAGATGAATCCACTGGTGATTCGGAATCAACGACGCACTCCTTCGTGGTTCTGTCCACTCCTTTGTTGGCTTCTAGCCGTAGCGTTTCGGTACCATCGAATCTAAATTGCGATTTTGAGTCGGCATCGCTTTCCAATTTAACGACATCGACTAGACCTGCGGATGGTTCAATCTCGAGTGTTAACGAGCAAGATTTTGACTCAGGACGCACCACACCTGGAGACGCCTCGAATGCTTCGATCACATCGATACAACAGAATCATAGTCAGGATGAATCGGGACGCCCTACTCCCGATGACGTTTCAGAAATTTCATTCACATCATCTTCAGAATGCGATAATTGTGAGGAGCCAGTAAAGAGGAGATCACTTATGCAACATGAAACTTGCGTCAAGACAACGCAGCCGCTACCTCAAATTATTAATGCTGCTCTGAAAACCACTCCGCCGGTGCCATTGCGTTACGTTTTCCTTAGTTGTGTGGATCCGACTGTGATCACGCGTGGGGATTCTCAAACGCGTGTCTCGTATCTCCACTGGTATGCATTTTTCTGCGACTTCTGGCCAGTGGTCATGAATAGGTTTGGATCCGACTTTTCGCGAATGCCCTTGTGTCTTTTGGAACAATACCGGAGATTTTTCGAATTGCCGGCTGGCTCGCAACAGGGAGCACACATCACGTTGTACCAGCTCTTGACTCCGCGTTTGCCTGAACTTTTGGCCGTCGACCCATACAACAAATATTTGTATGATTTATTGTGCTATGCATATCGTGCCGCCTACGCCAGATATCTGTTCGATTAACATTTTATAACATTCCCCTTCCATCCTATGTGGTCACCATCAATGAGTAAATTGGCTCTCGTTCAGTTGTGGTAAGTCTGTTTGTGGGTGGATGTGAGATTGTTGTTTTTGTTGCTTTTCAATGTGCCTAAATGAATTGGGAGGCAATAAAGTAGCTGCTAGAAGTGATTAGATGTGCATAGTCTTAGGTGTACAGATATAGATTCCGAAGGTTCTTTTCCTTTCGTAGAGTTCAATTGCCACAAATAATAGGAACGGCGTGGTAAATGTAGCTGGAATAGCGGTAATTAGACAAAGTAAGCTAGACCAAATATCGGTGTCAGTTGTGCTAATGACCTTCGGGCTTGGTTTTCGGGGGTGGAGACCGAGGTTTCATGTCACGTGCTGTGGTCATGTCGAAGCGTTGAGGCCTTAATTCGATGGCCTGCGTGACTCCGAATGTGGGCTTTATCACGGCTCTATGACAAAAGTAGCATCTGCCTTGTTAGGATCTCCCGGTACTGTCGGAGTGCGAATTGATATTTAGTTAAAGCAGGAATATTTAATTGTGTGCAATAGAGAAGAGTGTCATTTTATCATTTGGCATTTTACATTACCTGAGCTTTTGACGTGTTCGTTTAAAACTAAACTTCATTGGTACAATGAAACATCTTTATTCATCTTGTATGCTAGTAATCTTTGAGGACACTTAAAGTTGCCATTATTATATTAAATGGGTCGTAACCATTTCATTAAATTTAAAATTTGGTCTTTATAATAATGAAATAAAGGGATTCAAATAGGATATATAGAATACAACATAATCCGAAACATTCGTGTCTTTAGTAAATGGACGGTCTACGAGGCTTCAATGGATAACAGTCCCTGCATGGAATACTAAACTTCAGAGGCTTGGAAAAGTCGCAACCCTTCGATGGACCCTATTTGTGTATGACTTAATTCAGTGTTAGCTATGCTTATGCACAAACGAGGTTTGACTGGAGCTAGTGGAGTTATACAATTGGATACTTTTCTCGTATGGAAAGATTTTTTATCGGGTGAGTGAAAAAAAATGATCTGTATCTTTTGAAGCGGCTGTTTACCGCCGTTTGAGCCTATTGCTTGTTTTTGATGCTGCCACATCTTGTCAGGAGTGCATTTGTTGGCATTTCGTAAAAAGCACTGGTTTGTTATATTAGAGTGAGAATAAAATTCTGTGGGGTTTTGAATGCACTAATGTAACACACAATCATGGTTTGGAAAGTGAGGTGTGAGAGTGGGACCTCAGCATGAACATGCGGCTAGTTGGGCACTCACCGTGGCGTCATGCTGAATATGGTAGGTATTGAAATCTTAAAATAGTAGGAAATATTCACTACAATGCAGGGTGTATCAGTGAGTGCTACCAAATTGACAACAGCCACTTAACCATTTATCAACGTGATAAGGTATCAGCGTAAACTCGCTAGGGGCTAAATGGTCTTGGTCCAGCCGCAATGACGTGCCATGGTTGCACCACATCACTCAGTAGGAATTAATCCTTGATGGTTCATAGTGTGCGTCATAGGCGGTGACCTGTGATTAAATGCTTAGAGATTTTGTATGCGAAATAAGTATCGTTGATTGATTGTACCATTCTAGTTTACTTAGCGAAAATCTTGAATTCCGGATAATAGTTTTATTGCATGTGAAGAAATCTAATGGCATTTATTTACTCTCCATCCTAATATTGCTGAAATGCCTTCTTTTTAGTGAGGGTTGGATTTCGTTTGTAATATTTGCACAGCGTTCGACCAATAGTCAGGCGACGCACTCCAGTAGACGCCGTGAAAAAAAAAGATTTTGAAAACGACTAGGCATCTAATTATACGCATTATCCAAGTCGACATGGTAAAGATCAACGGGAAGGTATCTTATTTTTGAAATAATATGAAGTTTTGCAGCAAAATATGGTAAAACACTAGCTATGAATGATTTAAGAATAAGCACGTAAGTAGAATAGATAGCGGCTGATGATACAGATGCATGCTGTGAAGAAAATTTTTAGAATAAAGTGGGGAAGCGGTAAAGTAATGCGTTCAGCGGGGAAGACTTCAAAAGGAAAAGTTTCACCTAGTGCCTCTCATATGAACCAAAGCGTTCGACGTGATTACTTGGAATCCATTCCATCTTCTGGAGTGTGGCAACAGCATTAAATTAGCTGTAAAGCTGGATCAAGTTTGGCTTCTTTAAAGTATGTCCCACATGATATCGCGGTAATAACTCATTGCATAACTTCAATTACCATTTGAATAGCACTTAGTGAATCTTTTCGATAAGCACTTATTACAAATGATTAAACGGATCGTGCATTGTCAGTTCAAATGGAAATGGTTGTGGTGGTGACCTTGTTTCATGGCAAGAAGGTGTGTTGGCTGTCGTTTTGTAATGCCTTGCCACTTTTAAAGCAATGACGAATTGATATTAGGGCAAATCATCCCAGCTACCTCATCTAGCCACCACGGTCATTTCAACCCTGGATGCATCCTCATGTACCAACCATCAAATCGCATAAAGCGTAACTGCTTGGCTTTTTGAATGGCGTGGAAGCTGTGTTATCTGCGGCCTAGTTACGATCATACACTGGTGTAAAGCACTTTTAAATTGAACCATTTTGCAAAACAACTGGAATGAGTGAAGATAGAGATATTCAGCACCTACCTAACAACTTTTCGTCCCTTCTAAACTTGCCGAAGTGTCTAGTTCTTCCATATTCATCTTTAAACGCTTAAAACTAACAACTGGGCCTGGTTTTTCCTATCTCTGCGCCCTTACTTATTAAAATAAAGTAGCATGGTATTCATCATGCAATATCATCTTCATGCCTCGGAGATTTCAATGCATTTACTCTATATTCATGTATGTAGAAACGCATACACTTGTCGCACAGTGACCCAAGAGTTAAGTTTCAAACTGAAGGTTATGTGTCCACGAGAAGATCAGCTTTGTTTTTGTTTCATTCACATACATCCACGGGAAAAGGGAATTTCATTGAGCTTTTATTTTGAATCACGCATAAACATACTTGCTGCGTTTTTGTGGTTTTCTTTAAAGATTCAATGATAGTAGTTTATTTCCCCTAATCATAAGCCTACTTCCTATTCTACATAACTTTGATGACGAATAGAGATTTGCCTTCAAAGCAAAGACTAGTTTCTTTCCTTTTCCTTTATAACGATGCCATAAAATTGGAGGGCATTTTCATTGCCCCTAAATTTAGCTTTCAACCGCAGGAGTTTATTGCTCAACGCAAATAGAGCTAAAGATTTCATTATTTTCCCCAATCATGAGATTTGTCGTTTTTCTTTTCCTCTGCTTGATTCCACGTTTTAAAGGCTATGGATGTAGTGCCTATATTGAAACTCCTCTTTAAAGCAAGGCCTAGTTATCGCCCCCACAGTCTAATTAATTAAGTATTTTTGTAAATAGACAATGACGATCTCTAGGGCTTTTGTAGATGCAATGAAAGGCATTGTCTTACGCCTCGATTTAAATGTGAAAATGATTTCACTGAACTACCGTAGTGCTGGCAACAGTTGACTTGGCGAAAACGGACCTTTTACGCACTGAACACATTGAGGCATCCAGTAAGCATAGTTACCTGACAGTTTTATTCAAGAAGGAATCGTAAAAACGTTGCCACATTGAAAGTTTTGAACGATCCAAAACTCAGTGAGTGGAGTGAGTCAAATGCATTTAACGTTTGCAAGAATTAGGAGCGCCTCAATTTCTTTGTAAATTGGGAGCAGGAGAGACACGACTCCTCGATTTTGTTGTTAAGACATTTTGAACAACAGAACCCTTGCTCTCTGCTCTTAAATGAGGGCATCTTTGCAAATAGTTATACAATATGGAAAGTACCGTCTAGGCCCATTGACACATAAGTTCAATTTCAGCACTGTCGAAGCTGATGTGAACGATAGAAATTACGTGATTGACGGAATTATTTGGCATACAAATTTTTCTTGCCAAACTTGGTCATGACATTAGTTATTTAATGAGGCTAACAAAAATGGGGATAAACACTCCTATTCATCGACTCTTACTGTATTTCTGACGACGAATGACAAGGTATATTCGCAGTGTTTTATGAATGCTCTATACATGCTTGAGAGACGCTCTCTAGTGCCAGCATAAAGCTCATAAAGTGGTACAGAAAAGTACTTGAGCATGACAGGTTGGCGGCCTTTTTCTTACGGCAATTTAAGTAAACATATCAGTTGTCTGCCGTCTTGTCGTAGCTAAAATTTGTCGCGGGCAAGTCAAATGCATTTTTTGCTAAAGGCTGGATGTCTGAGAAGTCGGAGCAATTTTGTACGCTACCCAGTCTGACGATGGAGTCATTATTTTAGTGGAACCGAAGCTGCACGCATTCAGCACGAAATTGTCAAGTAAAACTAAATGAAACGATAAAAAGTAGACAGAGTCCCATCTTTTCCTTCCTTCAATGCGTTTGACTGTGTCACACCTATCTGACATGGTGTAGTGCGCCGATTGTTTGTTTAACCCGCGGCTTTGATACCGGACTACCTAGGGCCTCCATTATAGTCTAGAGGCTTTGCCAGTTCATTCTGTATGTTGGCAAGACATTTCTGTCAGAATATTGCCTTCCTTCGCCTTCAGGGAAATCCTAGCGCGCTACAATGGAAATGAGTGAAATCAAACTTAATGCAAGGGGACAAATATACGGGTTTCAATTGCTGGCTGATGAGCCTTAGCGGGCTAGCAGAAACGCATATGGTGCAAATAGGAGATTCGGTGATGACCTTTAGCAGAGAACCTAAAAACGACGTCCACTTTCATTAATTGCCCCAATTACGTGGCCTGCGAAGACGCTATTAACAGCAGAAGTGGCACTACCAATGAGCCATCTGGAAAAGTTCATTACGGACCCATTCGCAGTAACTGCGCGCGTAATTCTATGATGTAAGAACTCTGCTGGCCTCTGCTCATTGTTATATGACTCCGCATTTGGGTCATTGTTTTTACGACTAGCGTTGAGCACACACAATAGCCGGCACGCACTCATTTTTTTATAAAATTAAGTTTCCAGTAGAGCTGCCAATAGGATCAGTGACCTTACCATCAAATACCTTCTCGGTTGCGCTGGTGATGGGGTACGTTGGGGTTTTTCTTGTAGTAGAAGACACTTTGTGATAGTCGATGCAAAAAGCTTAGCAAAGGAAAGGCTGGAGACGATGGTCAAAGTGAAGGAGAGCTACATGATGCAGTCATCAGTCATCATCAGGCCTCCGTCATTGTACCTTCACCGGAGATTCTGGTCTCCGGACTATGTTAGCAGCCCTAATCCATTCTACCGTAGAATTATATCAGGGCCCAGTTAAACGAGACTCCTGCCCACTGAAGCCCAACACACCCCTCTTATGTGCTTAGATGACCTGATCGTGGTCTTACAACCTGTAAAATCATAAAATGATGCTAGTTTATGCACTCTTTGGACTTTTAACTAATTTCGAACATAATGTCTTCGAATGAAAGCTTTAGGTACTTGAAAGCGCTTCCTTCTCCCATAATTAAGGCAAATTTGTGCACAGATTGTCGTCCTTTGATTTTATCGGTCATAATATCGCATTAACTTCAAGGTTTTGTAAATTAAATTAGAATACGCTTGTTTACCTCACCACAGACAACATCGAGACTGCTACCGGAATATTTACGGCTTAAGAGCTCGGGAAGACAAGGTCTTTAATGCCGACGGTGCATGTACGGGTAGAGAAGGATTTTCAAGAACAGGACTTTGTGACTTTCGGGAAATTGAGAAGAGAAATCCCATTTCTGGGATCTGAAAAACATCCAGCACATTTGCAGCTCAATGTTATTAAGGCTTTAATGAAATAGAATGTTTTTTTACAGAAGCGAGGGTGTAATTTACCTCTTAGATGTTTATTTCAGGGCAGGCATCGCGTTGATTGGGGTTGGAAATCCAAGCTATGTTAATTGCTACATTAATCGCACTATAGTTCTCTTTGTTTCAGCTAAAATACTCTTCCCACTTGATGCTTCTCTGAGAGTCAGCGATGATAGGAAATTGGACAAATTGTCTTCATGTGCACGTGCAGCTTTATGCCATGGCGGATTGAACAACGCCCCAGTTGTTCGGGATATTGGTTAACGAGTCATTTTTAAAAAAGATTCCGTCGCTAATGGGATACTCTCGCATCCGCAGATAATGACCCGAAGGAATTTAAGCCTTGCACATATGCATTCTTGGCAATTAGATTTTATCCACGGAATGATGCTTAGGATCTGAGAAAAGTGCAGAACCAGGATTACTCTTAGCTTCTTAGAGCGACTCGCTTTACCTCAACGTTTTGTTTAGCAATGTAGAGCGACTACTCATGTCAGGGAAACATTTAAAGCTCCAAATAAAGCTCTTTTTCGATCTCTTATAAATTATTTCTGATAAGCCATTCCCAAATATCCTACAGAGTTGTTTTTTAGTTCAGCCCAGCATAAGTGGCTCGTCTCAGGCAGGGATGATCACCTCAAGGTTAAGGTCACCCAGCTAATTTACTGACATTACCGACTCGGACACTCCTCTCCCTACTTAGCCGTCAGGTCCCTAAGCACTCACCGTACGCCCTTTGCTTATTCACTTACTCCGGCGATGAGGAGGTCTGCTGCGGAATCCTGTCCGCTGACTATCTGATTAGAGGCTCGACACCCTCCAAGGCCTGCACTTAGAAACTTCATTCCATCAATATTTCTGCAGACGTGTATTACTCTTTCGTATTCCGGTGAATTTGCAGAACTAGCTCATCAAAATGTGAAAGATTTGAAATCCGCCATTAAGTTTCGCTACTTATAAATTAATGCCATATTCTAGACTTCATTAATTTGTGACTAAAAGTTTTTAAACTATTTAACGTCAGTATTGAGAAGTGATGCCTAAAATCCACTCCAATGCAAGTTTTATGTCAGCAAATGCATAGTAACTTTAAAGGGCAATGACTTAGGATGGCGAGGTCCAACCTTGACTAAAAAAGCAAGCGAATACCTATGCTAGGAGTTGGAGCAATTCAACAGGCGCGATAGAAGGATCTGCATTCGGAAGAGAAAGTGATGTCACATTTTCTGTTGGGTCAGGTAAACGGAGTTTAATGCGCATGTTTTTAAAATTGGCTGCGATAATAATGGATCATTATCCTTGATTCGTAAACTGTCCGCTGGCGTGTGGATCAACGGACGATTTCAATCACGCATTAGCTTGACTCTGGCTGATTTTAA
This sequence comes from Taenia hydatigena, assembly GCA_036345935.2. Taxonomy (NCBI): domain Eukaryota; kingdom Metazoa; phylum Platyhelminthes; class Cestoda; order Cyclophyllidea; family Taeniidae; genus Taenia; species Taenia hydatigena. Next base: position 10,991,362 of record JADWOT020000010.1, read on the forward strand.
AAATTCACTGAATGCTGTATTGTGATACACCTTTTGGGTAGCAAGCAGACACATCGGACCTGGATTACTTGCAAACTTTTGCCTTGCGTGATGTTTGGTGTCTCCTTGATCCAGCAAAACGGTGAAAGCGTTGCAGAATACTCTTCTTGAAATAAAATCCATCCCTCTATCAAAGCCTAAAATCAACTTACGAGAAATTTAATCATAGTAAAAGTGCAATCGGAAGACGTTTAGTAAAAATGAATGTCCTTTTAATTAAATTTAGTCACGTGCCATGATAAATTAGAGACGTCAACAGGCTGTGATCCCACTATATTTCATGGCAAGGAATGTAAAAAACTGCTCATGGAGTTGCAGACGGCATTTCTATGAGTCCTTGTAAAGCACCCCAGGACAGTGGGATGCAGTAGCAGAAAACAACAATAATTGCAGTTGGGAAGAGGAAAGATACAGTTTGCGTTGACAGCATGAATTCACTTTCCTTAAATAGGTGGTCTGATATGCTTATCAAGGCCTTCATAAAAAATGAATGACTTTAGATTATCCAGATTTATATGATAACATTGAAAAGGACATCAGTGATCTCAGAAAAGTCGCCTCCACTAATCGCCTCCTCTCCCGCGTCGAGACGTCCTCGCTGATGGCCTCGCGATTGGTCACGAATGACGTCGCGACAATAGAAGTGCGTTGATAGCCCAAGCTAAGTCAAGGCCAGTAAAAAAGGGTATAATTAAGGGAGAGTAGAACTACCTCCATGATTCAGGTCTCCAGCTAGCAAATGCTCACACTTTTGTTGTGCATTAATCGATGGCAATAAAGATGTTTGTTTCTGAAGTCTCTGTCTCGCATTTTAATTGGGAGGTCAACGAGATCTGCGCTTACATGCAGAGGCGCCAGGTCATAACAACTGGGGTCTCAGCGTCCTACGAAGACCTCTAGGGTGTTCTTCAAGAAACTAGATAACCTTATTAAATGCAAAGAGACGCAACCTGAACAAACACGAGTTACATTGTTGGAGACTCTTCAACGTCTCTGCCAGACCAAAAGTACCAATGCGTTGATTCTATCCCCAGTGGTACCACAGAATCTCACCAAGGTTCAGGATTCGGCACCAAAATTCGGCAAATAACAGGACATCTTCATGTCTGGATTCCCAGTACTGACGGTCATGCTCACGGAACTTGGCATCAGTTTTAAGTAAAATATTTTAAATCAACTGTCAAAATCGAAATAAATCGTTTTCAGTTTTTATTAAGGAACTCTTCCTTGGTTCCCTTACTTGTGAAAATGGCCACCTCTATTTCAAATGACACTAACTCAGGCCATGTGATGTGAACTACTACTGATTTGGTTTGGGCGACATAAGTACATTTGCAAGAACGTCTTAAAGGTGTTTAGTTCTCTGCTCATGGCATTGTCTTTTTTGATTCAAAGATCTGTACTTTTGAAGTCTATAAGCGAAATATGAAGCCTTTTGCTTTGTTTCAAGTTCTCACACTCAATTTTCCTCTGCAAAAATGACTTATGAGGCGTCCAGCTAGTTCCTTGTGGTTTTTAAATTTATGGACGTGGCTACTTCCATGCGCTTATCACCGCATATAAATGGATTTGCTCCTATAAAATGTCGAACTTGAAACTACTTTGTGAATTCGGCAAGCGGGTAGGAAGGTGGACGTTTTCTTTGTCTTCTTCGCATTCGGTTAAACGGAGTCCCAATGAGGTAGTGCAGATAATGTCAATTAGGTGACGACAAATAACCCTGGACCATCGGTTTGTGGTTTCATTTCACACTCACGTTTACCGCACTCACCGAGCACACGGATTGGCTGACTGTTTTGGTCTTTTGAATTATGAAGACAATGTGACTTAACGTTCAGTCCAGCAAGTTCAAACTCTTTTATTTTGTCTCAGCAAAACACAGTCGCTGCTGACATGAGGCATGGATATTACGCCCTCCTAGGCGGGTTTCTTTTTATGTTTGCCTTTGGCCAAATATATAATTTAGGTGAGTACGGATGTGTCAGCTAAGCTGCAATTCTTCTCAATCCAAAAAACTTCTTTTTTTCAACAACAGCCAACACGGCACCTTATATTGTGTCCTACCTTCATGAGTACGTCGATGGCAGCATCAGTCCGGGCTACGCTGAATGGCTGTCCGCGGGGGCTGTCGTAGCCTTCGGCATTTCCTTGTCCCTCTCAGGCATCTTCTGGCGTAAAGTTGGCCTTATCCGATTTGTCCTTGTTGCCTGCCTTTTAAATAGGTAAAGCGAATCCCACGGGTTATTGTCTTCATCATAAATGCATAACAGTGCACTTTTAAAGCCAACATTGGACACGTTGACGTCAGGGGAAGTTGACTAACTAAATGAAGTGACCCCAAATTATTACTGACACAAATTAGCTCAATTTTTTGCAGCAAAAATAGGGAGTATTCGTGACTGAAGGAGTTTGTAAGTCTTAAATTACCAGGTAGGTATTTAACGCAAAAGCAAACCCATGAGATTTAGGGCCTTTTTAGGAACAACTTTGAGCGGTTTGTTTTGTGGACATGAAAGTCATTTCCCTTTGGCTAGTCCAAATTGGCAAGACAGCCTCTAGTTGTGACAAAGACGCTGATATGCCTTATTGGTAGTTGGCACGGTTTAAGCCTTCTATTACACTTTCCATTTTTACATTCCATTCCAGTGCCAGTGTATTCTTCTCAGCCTTCACAATAAGGCTCAACACGATTCTTTTCTTCTTCACCTACTCAGTTTTGATGGGCATCGCTGTTGGGTGTGGATATGGCTTAGTGCTTCAAGTGGCTCTTTCAGTGAGGACAAATTTTAACAGTAAATTTGCTTTACTCAGTACTAAGCATTTCTGTGTTGTTTCATTTAGTGGTTTCCACAGAGGCCTGGCCTTGTGGTCGGGATTTGCAGTGTTGGTTTTGGAGGAGGGGCCACAGTGCTGCTGCCCATACAAACAATCCTCATAAATCCTAACAACACGTCTCCCAATGTTAATACTCAGTAAGCTTCATTTTTTCCCACTTCTACCATTCACATTAGCTGCACTCCAGGCTAGTTTGGCAATGATAATAAAGGAGACACTTTTTTCGGCTTTTCAGTGGGTTCAAGGACGTCATCATGCCTGATCGTATACCGCTGTGCCTACAGATAACCGGCGCAGTGATCACTGGTCTGCAGGTGGTGGGATGCTGCTTCTTCCGCCAGACGCCATCCAGTGACCTGGAGATGGACGAAGGGGAGGTATGCGATGATAATGATGCCGCAAATAAACTGGGAAGATGTAATAGTAAAGTGTAGCATCTTTTTAACCAATCAAAGACAAATTTTAACAATAATTCAGGGGTTAACTCCCATCCGTTCATTCATTCCTTATGTTCGAAGATTTGCAATACACAGCTAAATCAGTAGACGTTTTGTGGACACTAGTCCTGAGGAGTGAGACCTTATTGTGATTGTTTTAGAGCCCCGTCAGCAGTAACAGCAATGATTTTACTCCATCCGAAGAGTAAGTTGATCGAATTCGCCTTACAAACGAGTTAAGATTTGCTGTTGCATCAAGCATTACTCTTCAACAAGCCTTGCGGACAGCAAATTTTTACCTCTTTTGGACAATCGTGTTCCTTTCTTACTTTCCCGTAAATGTGCTCACGGCTTATATCAAGGTAAATTGTGGCCAAAAATGGATAATTTATCATAAAGACGTTATCGTAGGCATGGAGCTTTTTACTACTTATAAGCTTCCACTGATTTAAGTAGTTTCGCAGTGCAAATCCATTAATACTTGCTTGATGCTTGTTTGCTTGAGTTGGAAGACTAAACCTAGCATTCACGAATCATCTTATTGTCTTGAAGTCCCCTTAACGACATCTTACAAAAATACATGAAGTGGAATTTATTCTTCTCCCGTTAAATCTGGTATAAAGGCGGTTGCACAAGCACCAATTCTGGATGACCAATTTCTCATGGTAGTCTGCATTGCTGGAGCGATCTTCAACATGCTTGGCCGCTTCTTCTGGGGTTATGTTGGTGACAAATTGTCATTCAAGGTCAGCCACCACTTTTTTGCCTTACAAATGATAAACCTGTGCTTCACATGATTGCATTGAAATGCTTCGGATTTTGAGGACGGGACGAAAGTATTTGTTCCCTAAAACTAAAAAAATTCGTTAAATCAAAGACGTAATTGTAAATCAAAACTGAAATCGTGTAAGAGACCTTGTTGGTCATGGGCCAGATTTCCGTTGAGTACAATAGTTATGCCATAGTCGTTCATTGTGATCCTCTACTGGCTATTGGACTAGTCATCTGGAGATGATTACTTCAAATAGAATAGCTGACAGCATTTCGAGGTTTTACTGGTAACCAACATTTGACAACGATTTAGCAGGTTCATAGTTTGGGAGTTATACCCAACTATAGATTCCAATGGTCCTTGTTAATGCGGTTTACGCAGCAGCACTCATCAGTCTGCCACGCATCCTGTGGTTGCCCTGCGCTGGTAGAGTGTGCTACGCCATTTGGGTGCCTCTGCTCTTCCTCTGCCTGGCAGGCAATTCCGTGATGCTGACCTTCGGCATCACGCGGTCCATGGGCTCCAAGCACATCGCCAGCATCTACGGCGCTATCTTCTTTGCCCTGGTCAGTTGTGTTTCCACCAAACCCTCCAACAGAACACATGAACGCAAAGTTTCTGAACTTGTCAAAGCCACCAAAATGTCAGAACTCTCATCTAGTCTGCAGTTTAAGGAGGGTTTTTCTAATGCCTCCGTATTATTTAATTCCACAGTCATAAAATTCCAACTTATGCAGCGTATGCTAAAAAATTAGGGCGCTGGTTGTTCTTAGTAGACTAACACTTTACATTTAAGTTAATTTTTTCACAAAATGCTCAAATAAAGACAAAGTTCTTCGAGGCTGAGGTACAAATAAGTAAGTCATAGATCAAATCAGTGGGTTAAGTGATCATATAATTTTAACGTGAATTGTGCGACTTTCATGCAAGGAGATGAAAAATTACTACCGAATTTGTTGAATTACGCGCTATTATTTTATGAGGATAAACAAATGACAGTTGAGTGCAATCTTGGCATAAAAGTGATAAATGTTATTAGCAATGCTAAATTTGGCTTTTCACCAGGTTCCGGCTTCTCTGATTGGAGCCGGATTATTTTCCCAAATCGACGTGGAGAAGTGCCTGAATGAACTGTTCCTCGCCAACGGTATAATCGCCCTGTGCGGTATGTCACTATCGCATGAAAGTTTGCAACTTCGCTCACATTTCACTTAGAGAGTCATTGGGTCGTGTTTAATCTTCAGTTTCCATCATCGCCGTTTTCTTGCAAGATAATCACACTCCACGCTGGCCAAAGTGGCTGCCTTGCAACCTCGATCGGGCCAGAAGTCCTCTCTTTTTGGATACCACGATTTCTGCTGAGGTTTGACTGGAGATAAAAAGCCCTCATAAGTGAAATAAATAATAACTTCAAGGTCTCCTTAAAATCTAGGCTTAATGTCTTTGTGTTTCGAGGTAATCTACAAAACAACACAAAAGTTAATGGGCTTCCGCAGAAGGTGGGCATCCTTTCCACATGTAGTCTTTATGCCTGTCACAAAAACAAAAATATGTTTCCATCATTTTAATTATAAAAATTTACTTAAGATATAGCCTCTATGCAACTGCAACTGACAATTTCCATGGTGAGGTGAGCATTTTACAAAGAGATGTCGATATATTCACGAAAGGTAGGATCTGTGTTGCACAGAAATAGCAAAGTCCATTCAAGCCAAAATAAGAACAAGATTCCCATCTTTTGATTAAGATTTTTTTTTTTATTTTAGACGGCAAGTGATCATTGAAGCCAGAAGGAAGGTGAAACCACCGAATAACTTCGTTGTAGTAAACGTTAACTCGTCGCAAATGTCAAGCTGAAAGATCTACTCTAACCCGTGCACACTCTCCTAACAAGGCCGTGGCTCAACACGTCAACCATTTCTTCACGCATCATTTCAAGACTAGATGCCACAATTTTAGTGGTCATTGACACAGAGCCACTCGCTTACCTACCGAGTCCTGTGACTTCTGTATGCAATTAGAATCGAATGTCTTCTCCAGCCTTTCTCTAATAACGGAAGCCATTGTGTAACTTACTTTTAAATGCAGTGACGCACCACTATTAATGTTCATTGGTATGGCCTTTGACTCACAGTCACCCAAGTTTCCATCACCGTTCAGCTTCGCTTTCGTGGCTTCGAGGAACTATGACCAGAATTTACACTGGGTATTCTATAGTCACCATAAAGTTCGGCTATAGGCAGTGTGTAAATGTTTTAAACGATTAGAGGGTAAAAGGGTAGCGTCGATTCGCCTAAGCTGGGGTGCTTTCTGTCTCCATTTTACAGTCGATGGTACCATTTTAGCTATTCAAAAACGTCATTACTACCTCCACCTGCAGTTATATCCACCAATTCACTTTAGTTGTGATATAATGGGGGTGGCTTGCACAAAACCACTGCGACTCTAAAAGTATGTAGTTATTAATAGACCTTGCGTGCAAGTGCTTACTCATATGCGTTTTGCATGCAATTTAGCAGTACTTTTCGCTCACTTTTTGTGCTCCGGCTGCATTTTTGAGACCTTTAGCAAATGTCTGCATTTCTTCCGCTTTTGTGTTGTGAAATCGGGCTCTACGTTGCGTCCGGACTCACAGTCAAAGAAGTGGTCCACTAAAGTAGCCTTGAGCCGGTGCCTTTTGCATTCCACTGAGCACCATCTCCGTCAGTGGAACAGGATTAGCCTCTACATGCCGACTCAACTTGTAGTCTTTTACACATCACACTACGAACGACAGCAATTGGTGAACTAATAAGATTGTCGTGACAGCATTTTTGATAACAAAGATTGAAAACTGCCATGTTTGTTGCTAAAGGTGGCAAAAAGTGCCTTCCCTTGAGGTATGTAAGGATACGTAAAGGATAGATTTAAGTTTAAATAGGAACATTTATTTATATTTTGCTTTAAATTTAATTTAGGCATCTTAGAACGCTCTGCTGCCGTCTGGTTTGAAAGGAATTTGCTCTATCTTGACATTAGTGGTAGATGCCGTCTCCCCTTAATTTAAACCAGATGCCGTCAGTCCTGTCAACAAGTAAATAGGAAGCTTGATTAAAAAATTTGTGTTTTGTTTCGATTGCAAACCATCAGCAAACCTTAGGTTACGAGCGGCAGTAACCATTTAAGACAATGAAGCTATCAGTGACTAGGATGAGCCTCCACGTGAAGACACCCAATTAAAATAGGTTTATCCACACCAGTTTTGGCACGCGATCGCTAACCTGTGATTATGACAAAGCGCCTACAATGAAATTTACTTCAAATTTGTTGGGCTGTTCACAACCTCTTATTCTTGTCGCTTTCCAAAGCCTTGTTTTGTTAAATTTAGCAGCACCAAAATTCAAATACCTGATCAACTAAAACCACTGTATGTACTCTAACTCACTGATCACACAAACTTCACTTTCTTCATCACCTCGCCACACCTGCTCTTTGCACGTGCACACGCGGAGAGAACATTAAGAATACAAATGCGACTTAGAAGACTTCTCGGTGCTGGACTATGACTGTGCGAATGTATGGCTAAACCCCTGAAGTACAGCCATGACTTTCTCACCACCCACCCACACGCTAGTCACCCGTGTCTCCAAAAGAGCTGTCCACTGGGATGTCATCGCTGCGAGGCCTGCAGGTGTGTGTGTGTGCGCACCTTGAGTCGACAGCTTTAGTGGAGGCCTTTGTCGTCTCCCCTTTAACCCGGGCATGGTGAAGATACATCACCTCGTCCATTGCTGATAGCAAAAACCAGCAACTACATGAACAAAGAAATTTTGGGGACTTCACTGCTACATCGTAGCCAACGGTAGCGTAGAGGGTACTTCTTGTTTTAACGCATCTATAACTTACACTCAAAATGTCAAACCTTCTCAGCTTGAACTTTCCATTGTAACGCATTAGCATCCACTTACTCTCTCACGCTCCTTACCAAAGAGAGCAACTTCGAAACTATGAAAATTAAATGCCACTAGATACGTGATCCCGCTTGTATTTCTTAACCACTCAAAATAACTCTGTGAATTTGTCTTAATAGGCCCAAGTGGGCTCATATTACAACCTACAACAACTTGCATGTGTCAACTTGAGGGCTAGTTGCAATTGTTTCTACTTCTGGTACACATTTGAGCTGACACTAAGTGATAATCAACTGGTATCCAAATTTTTATGACCTTGCGCTTTAATTAATTCACAATTTCGGACTGAGCAACAGGAGAACGTCGAAATTTCTTCCCGTTTTATTGAATCAAGAGTAAACTCGGTCCAAATTCATTCTAGGCATCATGCGTTTCTGCAACATCTCTCCCATTTACTTATTAGTGATTTAAGAACGATCGGTGAATGTGGAGTACTCAGATTCAAGCCTCCCCATTGAAAAGTTTTTTATGGGCTTAACTATGTCTCATTTCGGCATTGTTTTGAACCGCAGCACTTGCAAAACTTTTTGATAAACCTTTTTAAGATGGACTGTAAATTTTCCACAGGAAGAGAAGGGAGACAGAAGGCCGGATTTTGTCCGGACTGGAGCGGTTAATACATTGCGCATTAATGTATCCATTTTTGACAGTAAGGCAGATCTTGAGCTGCCCAATGTAAGGCAGGACATTTCCCTTTAAATTGGGATGATCTGGAACAATGGCCGACTTAGCGACTTTAGTTTATCAGTCGCAAAGGCATCTCAGGTTAGAAGTCTCACCTCAAAACCAACTTCTAACTGGTGACTCCTTTGAAAGTCTTCAATTGGTGCAGTCTAGTAGAGGCACTTGATACTGATTTAATCAGGGAATGACTCCAAGAAATCAACTGTGTTAAATGAAAGGAGGCCTTTCAGTAGTGTGATCAAAGCCTATGTAAAATGCATAGTTTTAGGTTTAAACACTGTAAGACGCCTTGAAAATAGTCCACTTTGATGACAACTTTAATCCGCAGAGTATTTACATAATTTTCCTTGAACAAAATTATCCTCTCCAAATTGATGGACCATACTTGTGGCCTTTTGCCACAACCAGACGTTTTAATAAACTTGGTTAGCTTTCAGCCTCCATGCTTTCTTATAAGTAAAGCTTTGACTTCTTTCATCTTGTCTTTAGACTTCACTACCAACGTTGGGGTTTCTGGAACAAAGTCGAAATGTCCGAATTGACACGCTGGTCTTGAATTGAAATGACCTGTCAAGCATTCTTCCATCGTAAAATCTTCAATGCTATGAGGTAGGGTAGGACAAATCCTCGTAAAATTCAATTTAGGCCAAAATTTAATAACAGACGAAAAAAAATTATTAAGCATTTTGGGTAGCGGAAAAGTGACGGCAGTAGCATACATTATCAGCCTAGTGTCTTCCAAAAAATAATAAAAACGAATCACTTTGTGGCGAAGAGAATTTGTCTAGGTTTGCAAAATTTTTCGGAATGATTAATGGCGCTGCAACGAGGAGTCTATCATAACTCGTCTCCTTGGTCTCCAGCGGCTGAGGTTCGGATGCCTCCACAAGATTGAACACCACCCTACATGCAAGATTCTAGCGTAGATCTTTTACTTTATAAGTTATGCAGACTTGCTCAAAGATATAAGATGCCTATGCAATACGGTTATTGTTTTTCCGACTCGTGGCTTCGGCAAAGGATCCGCTTTAGTGTTTCACCATTGTACCCTCGCCGGGTGAGATGGCCAGTAGCTCCAATTCTTTTTAATATATACAAATATATATATATAATTTGTTCTGCTCCAATATTATGCCTTTTTCCGTCTTCAGGGGAGCCTCAAGACGCTTTGGAGGCCAACAGCCATTGGTTCTGCCATAGGCAATGGAGGCGCATTCGGATTATTAAAAGGGATCATGAAAACGTAACATCTCAGTGTCAGTTGCCTTTAATTCAATCGACTGGGTGGTTGGCTGCTGACCAACTGTTCCACACTTCTGACAATGTCTTGGGATGAGTGAGGCTTCCATTGTTTAAAATCTCACACAAACACTTGGCTTGAAGCTAATCGAAAAGGAGCGCTACGTTACTGGTTTTTGATAATTTATAAAATCTTAGTCTCGTAGTTACTGTGCATGACTGACTTTTGCTCATTAGAGGATATCTTTATGCCACCATGTTCTAAAGGTGGGGGAAAATTCCGTCTCTTCTCTCACACCCTACCTTTTGACGCTCATTTAATGTGATACGAACCACCCACCTTTTGCTGCACTCGAACTCATCATTGTGCTAATTTTACTGGTGGCTTATAATAAAAGCACAAAGTCTAAGTGTACCGGCTTTTAGTGCACAAAGCTCGGCACTTTCTTCTCTTTGTGTGCCACGCACCTGAGTGAGAGAAGTCAAAATCACATCCAAAGCAGGTTTTCTCACATTACAAATGGAATTGTACAGCCTCACATATCATGCTTTCTACCTGAATGGTACTATTTATGCTTTGACCCACCTTTCAGCAAGTAAATTATCGAAATTGAACCTTGACACTGGCTCGCAGACAATGCAGGTGCGCCTCAAATTTTAGCCAATTATAAAGAAAACTATGGAATTGACACACAAATAGACGTCTAACTGCAGAGCGATTTTCCTACAACATTAAAGTGTGACAACTGATGGTGAAATCATGTGGCACTGATATTAGTCACAGTTTTTATCCAGATAGTTTATTCATCCATCACATCATTTACATCCATCCCATTTGGAAAAAAATTAAGTCTAAAAATAATTATTTACAGGTGTTGGCGAGAGCAAGACCGATTCGCATAAACACTGATGTTGAAAGAGTCCTTTGCGTAGGTCCCTGAGACGATTTCCTTTAAAAGTTTTCCAAAGTACCACTCCTCCATCTGGTCGTAGGCCTCGGGGTGGTAGTCCGCATGGAATTTGTTGGCAAAGAGGTGCGGCGCATTGCGCAGCAGTGCTACGTGGGGTGTGCCGAGGATGCAGACGAAGCGGGTGTACTTCGTTGGGCAAGTAATGCCATAGTCACCCCACACGACGTACTTAGCGGGAAAGCCCAAGTTTACCTCGGTTATTGGTGGTGGGGCTATCAGACAGGCGCCCGGTAGCCTCAAATGGGGGTTGTAGGCGAGGGTGGAGAAGAATAGCTCGTCAGGATGCCGCAGTGCCTTGTGCTGAAGGACTACTTCCCGAATAGGAGCCATGGCTTTTCCTATCACTGCCTCATACAAAAAGTCCCTTCGAAATGCACCATAGAGAGTGCCCTTGTACCAGGTAGCCTAAAGAATGAGCAGAAAATAGCAGCTATTCCATTGTACTCAGATTCTTCTTTTTTTTAGGCACGGCATCCTTTTTGTGCACAACTTCTTTTAGAGTTCGCTTAATAAACTTTTTCTAATCGGAAGCGGAAGAACCTCAAATCTTTCTTACTACAGGCAAAGTCAACAAGTTAAAATGTATTTATATTTGGTACTTCTAAGTGTGTCTGAGTACGCACTTCATAGTGGCTAAGGCTGTTCCCATTGAAAATCTATTTTATGTTAACCAAGTAATAATTTTACAATCCAGCCTCAGTAATATTGTTAATGCCGTAACTACCATGGTTCAATCTTTTGGTACCAAAAAGTGACTCGAGAATATTTAAGCATTCGAAAGATTAACCTGATTTAGCCTTCAGAAATACGTTTTTCGCGTCTTAGTTCAATCTACTTGAGGTGCTCAAGTCAGTCCACTGGCTGCAGACAAGATTCCACGTAGGTGACTGGTAACTTCTGCCATCCCTGGTCCATATAATGCTGATCATTCCTACCAACAAAAATTCAGTACTTGGGACGTCTGACCCTGGACTCCTAATCCATGTCAAACTGAAGGCCTGTGAAAATTGCGAGCACAATCAATTATGAGTTCTATCACTTTTAGTCTAGTTGAGCAGGCTGATCATCCACAGCGCCTTTGTCTTATGACGGAGGCAGAAGGATTAAATAATGCACTGATCTTCCAGATGGAACCGTTATCTCTGGCTATCCGAATGCACCATATCAGCCCATAAGCAGAGTGAGCTCCACAGCAGTGGAAACATGCACATAACCTCTACAATGACTACTCAAATGCAGCTGAGGGCTGTCGAGGCGCATCTACAGTCTTGACGTCTTTTACATGCTCCCGGTTTTACCTTAATACGGCCTGTAATTGCAGTAAAATATGGCACAAGTTCATTGCTCGGCTTAGCACATAGGGACTTTTTTGACAAAACAGTTACGTCGCCCTTGTAATAGGCAGTTTTCATCAGCTTTTGGTCTAACTCATCAAAGCATTAATGATTTAAAAGCCACATCAAGCTAACCATCACAGTGTTCTAATCTCATGCAAGTCTTCACTCTACTGAGTGACACATCGAAAATTAAATTAAAAAATTATGCCTCAAGAATTTCTACGTGGCAGAGAATTTGTAGTTTCAAAAAGTGGTGAAATTAAAAGGTTGTTTCCAAGCGCCCAATTATTGTGCCGCTGTCTTTATTGCTTAGTTTTCTTCCATAATTCTCACAGTGATTGGCGGCCTCTTTTGGCTTTTGTTACAAGACATCTAAACTTACTCTTTTATACTCTTTGGATGAGTCGGAGGATAGTCACGCGATCGGAGATTAGAGCGGTGAAGAAATAAAACCTCTTCATGAATAAGAACTATTTCACACATCTAAGCAATGTGGATACACTAGTAACCAGCCCATCCTTTCCATCACCATGCATTTTACACCTACAAAATGACTTATCCTCATGTGCAGAGCTATTACCTGCCCTTTTACATGTGTTTTTTTCAGCTGAACAAGCAAGCCTCCTTAAAGTAAACGTATTCGAAAATCGGCATGGCATTAATAAAGTAAAAAAGCTTTAAAACTCACCTTTAGTGGTAGGCCATTACTTCCCACCCATTTCTTGAACCTATCAATTGGAAACGCCTCGACAAGATTTGACCCATTGAGAGCTTTCAAAGCCGCCACTAATTCGAGATTAGTCTTCAGAGGGAACTCTTGACCCACGATGTTGACAAGGTAAGTCCAATTGGGATTCCTCTGTAGCGCCTGCTCTGCACAGATAAACTGCGGTCTCAAGACCGACTCATCGCCCCATTCTACAATAGATCGCTTCTCTACCGGTACCAGCTCTACATTTGATCCAAAGCACGCCGCAACACCATTCATTGCCTCCTGGAAAGATCGAGACGAGCGAGCGTCCAAATGGATGCAATAGTAATTGTTGACGCGATAGATCATGCGCAGTAACCGGGCAACCTGAAGAACGTCTTTATGCACCACTATTGTAAATGCCACATTCATATCACCGTCAGGTCGAGTAATCATGGGAAAGCGTTGTCGAAATGAGAGACAGTTAGAATGATTAGTTGATGTAATCGCAGAAAAGAATTGCGATTCGTTATTGTTCGAAACATTAAAGGAATGCTTGGTGAGGATAGGAAATGGGCCGTGAGGATCGTGCATCCTCTGTGAAGGAGAGAAGAGAATAATTAAAAGTGCTCCCACAAAGGTGATTCCCAAGCAGGTTCTAATGGCTCCACCTCTTGGTATGTAACTCATTCGGGCATAAGATCGGAAGTGATAGGCCATACCTGTTGAAGAAAAGCATTATCACAGGTGTTTTCAGTCCGCATTAGTTCCAAGGAAACTTTTGAAGAGAAACGTAAAAAGCTATTTAAAAAAATAAACTGCTGAATGATTCTGGCGCGTGGAAGTGTTTTTGTTTTTTTGAACTTTGAAATAGCGCACATCAGAGAGGCGATTATTTTAAGCATAAAAGCTGCACTCAGTATCTAGGCTCAAAACAACCATGGATGGCATACATTAAAGGTGTCACATTTGTTGCAGGTAGGAGAAGCTGGGCGTTGAATAGCATGCGATTAAATCAAATCAGAAGTTACTATGTCATGTTTGCCATAGCCTTCATTGAAGACAGGCTTACGACGCATTCATAAAACTACATTAACCGAATGTGCTCTTTCACCTCCCCAAATTTTCGTCCCACGCTGATGGGGTGCCGTGGTCGACCCAGTTTGTGTGATACGGCCGCTGTGATGGTCACATCTAAGGTCGCGGATTAATGCAGCTTAGCATTCCTACATTATCCGGAACAATCGTTGCTCCTGCATCAAAAATCAACCTATATCTTGTCCAAAACCTATCCGTCACACGTGTTTATTTCTACACAATAAGACTAGTCCTTGTGGCGCTCTAAATCAGCCCGCAAATGTTTCACTTTCCTTCTGACTTCGTTTAAATCTTAAGCAACTCTTTCAGTTTTGTTACTTTGCATGATTTCCTGCAAGCATTCTAGGTCCACCGTAAATGTTACAATTCGAGATCGTGCTTTACCACTGTTACAACAGCACTGGGTTTGCAAACAACATTTGCATGAAATCTAATGCTTAGGGGAATTTTTGTCCACATTTTTTATTTTTCATTAAAGTTTTTTGACAAGCTGTAGACTACAATGATGAGTTTATTAAGCAAGAAATAAATTATTCCAATGCATAAGTTAAGAAACAAAGTGTGCACTTACTTATGTGGAGACAACTTCAAACGTTGACTAGGTCGTGTTGCCTAACTTCATATTGCATACATATACACACACACACACACACACGCACACACATTTCGTGCTCAAGGTGTTATGACGATTGGTTAGTCAGGAGATGCTCGTGGGCCGGGCGTTCGCTGTAGGCATATCACGTTTGCAGCACGCCTTTCGACGATACCATCAAATCAAATCACGCTTACATTTTACTCACCTCAGAGGCCTGGTGCCTTCGCCTTTCGATTGGTGAACATGGTGCTCCACTGATGTACATTTACCTCACCTACTAAAAGTAGGTTGCCTCTGATACTAGGAACACCGACTAGAATTCTTTTGCGAGTTCACTGTTCTGTTTAGTCTTTTGGCTATTTGTCAGAATACCATACGGAAATGTACTATCGCCTAGCTGCCTACATTTCTACCTCTCAAATTTGTGTTAAACGAAGTTGGTGGCAATTCGTACTCCTTCCTCGAGCACCACACCAAAGGCCTAGAATTGCAACAGCGAAATTTCGAGTAAAATGTTCGAATTGTGTGGAAGAAAAGGTTTCTGAGTGTTCCATCAGATTACTAAAAGTGCTTGCCAGTTTATGGCAAGGCCTCGGCTTTACTTGCAGGAGATCTGATAGCATCAGATATATGCCCAACTGCCCACTGACACTCAGCTATTGTGATCCTTGCTATTTTCTTCAGTTATAAAATCCACACAGCATAGGATGCCAATCAAGACCAACGTGGTTTGACCTTTGACGTGTTCACAAGACCTCCAAAACTTTTGTTACTCTGGTGTTGATATGTCACACCGCTATTGATCCAGTAATACCAAAATTGACACGCGAACAACTTTCAGTACTTTTTCACCAGGCTAATGTGGCACTTTGCTCACACCTGAAGGCAAATTATGCCCGCCTCCTTAAGTAAACAACAATAAACTCAAAAGATTGACGATTTGACCCCAACCCTTTTCATCTCATGCAAACATGCCATCTTTAGCTTGCTTGTAAACTCACTGCCTTACATTAAGTTGGAGAATTTTTTGATTGGCTCTCTTTAAGCTATTCACTCACTGTCCCACGGTCCCAGAACACACTCACACACACACACCCTTTCGTTCTCAGAAGACTCGGCTTGCTTTGTGTGATAGACTGAATTGGACTTGGTTGTTGAATGGTTTGATGAAAACCAGATAATAATCGGAGCTGAGATGTATCTATTCTGATAGGAGAGGGAGTGAATGTGCATTGTCTTTAATGCCACTTCTCCAAGCGATGTTTGGACACTGTTGATGGCGCTTGATGGGCCGTTGAAAATAAGTAATGTAGATGCAGAAGTGATTTAGGCTAAAGTCAAGTCATTTCATAAGCAAGAGAGCATCTGTTTAATGGGTAGGATCTATCAAGAACCCGTCTGAAGGTCTTCGCATTCTTCTCCAACAACAAAATGTGCATATTCGGTTGCCCCATTACTTTGTTTACTCACGCTTTGTACTTATTAAAGATGAGTAAAGCAAACTGTCGAATTTTTTCCGCATTAATAACACAGCCCAAAGCGGTATTTTAGTTTATTTTACTGCCGAATTTCTGTGCTCAAACAGCAATCATATTTCACACTTTTCCGCTCCAAGGTAACTTTTATGGCAGCCACTTCTCCGTGTCCACTGATGGAAGGGTTCGATAGTTTGCCACACTTATTATCGGTTCTTTCCTATCTTAACATTTTCAAGAGCGTCTCTTCCGTAAGTTACCACGCCAGTTTTTCCTGTAAAAGTTTAAAAGGTGCACTATTTAGTAGATCTGTCGTTACCTTTACGTAATAGAATACAGCCTTGAAGGCTAGAGGGAGATTATCTTAGCAACTTAATAGCTGTGTAAGGAAAAAAATCCTTCTTGGCTGTCGATAGCTTCCCACTCTATGATGCGAGACTCTCAGCCATAAAACGGCAATAATATCAAAGGAGACTTGTTGCTCGATACTCGAATGAATCCTAACGGTGTGCAAACCAGTGGCATGTCAATCATCCGTGGTGCAGGACGTCTCAAGTAACTCTTGATCTCTGTACCTTCCGCACTCTGAGACCTTGAGTTTGTTTGCTCTAGTTGTCATTTTTGTGACGAAAGTCGCTATAAATGTACAAAAATTATAAGTTAATTTTGATTTTAATGACAGCAACTGTTCAGTGCTTTCCCTGTCCCACATTCTACTTGCAGTCTCACATTCGATATCCAGGACGTCGTTATGTAACAATGTCCTCACCTCAGCTATTAAACGCCTCGTCTGTGCATTGGTAGAGTTGGCTACCAAGCATTCCCTGAAACGGCGCTTGTTGACTGTTAACCACGAAATTATTAGCTAATTTTCACGTGTCGTTTGTGTTTTCCGCATACTGGGGCTGCATAATCTCTTGTGAAATTAGTGGCAAGCTTTCGAGAAAAGCCTTGTGGCTTTTATAGCGCTGTACTTCCATCTTCATTCTAGAACATGTATATTTCCACTTCCAGCTAAAAGTGACTGTCAATTCCATTCAGTGAGCCATTAAAAAGTTCCCTTTTTTTTTCCTCCATGAACTTCCTCTTAACTACTTTACTTTCCCGCATAAAAAGTCCTTGTCTTTAGTGCATAGGTCTTTCTATGCCTGGACTTTACCCTATAAAGTCTGTTGGAATCAAGTCAAAGTCGTCATATAAGCGCACGAAGCAATTAAATAATTTGACTGTTTAATTCACATTTTGACCTGCAGCTTGCGTATTCTTTGCCATATTACGCCTTAAAATTCAAGCAATAAACTTGGCATTTTGCGCTGTCTGGTGGGCTTGCCTACCGCCGTTGATGTTGTCGCATCGTGCCACAGCGCAAGTGAATGACACTTCGACCGCACTTTATTCTTTTATATATTTCATTAGCTCGTAGTATGACATTGGTATACGAAGGTGAAAATGCTTTAAAGTGTTGTTTTAGTCCGTTAAATGCAATGGATCATGGGCTTTGCATGTTTACTGTCACTGTTCTAATGCGTATGTGTGTATGTGCATCCGAATGTTTACTGCGTCAAACAGTCCTTTTCTCGTAGCGAATTCGGTCTTGTGTGAAGGGAATTGCAAATGGCCCTTCGCAGTTAGTCGATTGGATGAACTTCGTAGGGCCAGTACCTCTTTTTCGGAGGCACCTCCTCATAGAAGCCTTGGGGGTAGTACTCATCGCGTTCCTTCAGTCGCGAACTGCTCC
Source organism: Taenia hydatigena (assembly GCA_036345935.2). Taxonomy (NCBI): domain Eukaryota; kingdom Metazoa; phylum Platyhelminthes; class Cestoda; order Cyclophyllidea; family Taeniidae; genus Taenia; species Taenia hydatigena. Next base: position 11,009,223 of record JADWOT020000010.1, read on the forward strand.
GTCGATGGCCATCGAGGCAGATCGCCTCGCATTCTCTGCGAGTCCTGAAGCTGTTCAGCTTTGAATTGCATGAACTCCATCCACTCCAAATGCACCGATTGAGGAGGTGATTGTAGACATAGTTTGGACGGTAGTACCAGCAGTTTGCAGTCTGTAGCTGTGGTCTGCATATTGGCGGAACCTCTACAAATAAATCGCATCACAGACTTTACCACCTCTTTCTGCACCAAAACCCGCAGACCCATTTGGATTTTCGTTTCAAAATGACTAAATAGGGTGACTTTTAATTCATCCAAATTTGATTTCCACGAGTCTCCACCTTATCATTGAAAAACACAAGTTCACATTGGTTGTTTCAGCACACACGTTCCATAATCTGATTCACAGATTAATTATTCTATCTTGACCCAACGTAACAAAACTAAATTTATAATGCCTTTAGTTAAAATGTGGTCAAGCTTTTAACATTATTGACAGCCGGTAGTTCGCCACTAACTCTATTGAAAGAGGACCGCTGTGTTCCATAATACTGCGAGCTTTTAAGGTCTGTCACATACGATTTACTATTTTTAATTTGTTTTAAACTGAAAAAAAACTGTTTTGTAATCCATAGAGGTAACTTCCTACGTCGATATTCCGCATCAAGTTTGTCCGTAATCACGTGGCTTCGAAAATACAAACATTTGAGGATGAACAACTTAAAATTACAGTAAATAAGATGTGAAATGAACCTAAAGTGGTATAGAGGGAGATACTTTAAAAACGGGTTTGCATTTACTCACCGAAACTCTCAAAAGACGATGCCAAACCAAAGAAGAGAAGACAGAAAAGCCAATGAGTCACTTGAAGAAGCATGCTTCGCAAAAGGAAAAACTGTCCAGCCTCGGAGGAAAGGGACCTTTTATTGTATCGCACTCGACCAATCAGGGGAGAGGTGAAGGCACCACTTCCGCCGTCCATCTCAGGTCACGTGACGTTGTTTACACAGACTGTATGCCGTTTTGGGCTTAATTCTTCTTCGCCTTCTAAGCAAATAATATTTATTGTCTTGTGCACACGAACCTTAAAGTGTGATTCCCCAACCCAAAGGTTGGGCAAACTTTGCCTGCTAAAAGAAAAGCGTAAATGCTTCATCACTTGGAAAAGTTCGGTCTACTTACAGCAAAATCAGAGTATTTGTTTTATTTCAAATTTGGCAATGGAATTGTGTAAGGAGACGATGCGAAAAGGTAAGCATTTCAAAGACCCGTGATTATGGACAACCAAATCGGCATACATGTCGATGAAGTGGGCAATAACTAGGCAAAAGCTTTATCGCAGTTCGGGAGCGTGCAGTAATAGGGAGTGGGCGGTCCTTCATCTAGAAGGCGACTTTATTTTCAAGTGGAAGAGAGCAGAGGATTCCCTGATGCAAAATGGGTTGAAGTGGAGGCGTTTTGTAATAAGCACGGCCATCGCATCTCTCTCGATCACCAACTAGCTTCAATCTCCTTGGCATTCCTCCTATCTAATGAAGCTCGAATTTGGCCAAAGAGTTTCTCATTAGCAGCATTTGGAATGCCAGCGAAGTAGCTACTACCTTTCAGGGATACAATCGGTATCAGGTATTTCGCGGTAGTCAGTTTTGTTTGGCCTACGTGAGATAAATATACCCTGCCTCTCAGTGGTAACTTGTCTTATGAGCGTGGTCAGTCTGGGTAATAGCTTCGACTAAAGACTGCCACAGTGCTGTTGGGCTAGAGTTTGAGAATGGCACTTCTGCTTTTTGACCTTCTCAAATTACTTTGGGAATTAATCGTGATCTCCTTTAGAAGCATGGTTAGCGTTTGGGCAAAGTCATTAAACCTAAAACTCGACGATGCCTTCCTTTGTTCTTGAACAAAGGTCGTCGTTCCACCAAATGTAGTTTACTGCTTTTTGAAAGAGTAATTTAAATGCCTACTGCAATTGCTTTATAACGATGATTCGGCTTTTGGTGCCAAGTTTTAGCGAGGTCACCGATCTCTTTGAACTGTTCTGTGCTAAAGTCTTCGTGTATTTTATGGCCACTTGGCATTTCACTTTCCTCTTTAAAACGGTTATATTCCGGATTCGTTAATAATCATGACAGAGGTTAATGATTATCCTTCCCATGCTCTTTGGATCACCACTGAGGATCGAAAATTGACGCTGCACGGTGTAGCTCCTCTAGTTGCTGGTCTGCATCTGTTCAACATCACTTGGAATGCTTAAGGAATATTTAAAAGTAAACAATTTAGACTTAATCAAGCAACAAATTGGTGGCTTTACTCCAGCACAAGGAACGGGTATAATGATACCTATTTGACTCAATATTAAGACAAAAGTCAGAGTGTTCTCCGACCCTCATTTGGCCTAACCACCTCATTGGTTACCAGTGCTCTAGAATATCGCGTTGTGATTAGTCTGAAAGCATGAATAAGTGTTTAAATGTTAATTGGACGGTCTACCTCAATAATGCTTCACATCTGTGGCTGTCGGCGAATCAGAAGGTTGTTTGAACGGAATGATGGCTTATTATTTGATAAACTGTTTAGGTCGAAGCTTGGAACAGCCAGTCGCCAAATTTGTGAATTTTGCAAAAAAATTCCTTAAAAATACTGCCAAATAAACCACTTTTTTAAATGTTCCACAAGCGTACTATCTACATCTAAAACCACATCACAATTTTTAGTTATTCTATTGCATTGTATTCTATATTATATAACCTTCGTATGGGTGCCGAAAAGTGCACCAACCACTTCCCACATCGAATCCTCTTGCCAAGGCTAAAGCATCAGTGTTTGAAGGAGAGGAGGAATGTGGGCATCACATGCTAGTCCATCATGAAGGAAGCAGCGGACATAACAAATTCCCGTTTTATTTTTACTAATTTACTGCACGCTTGTCAAGTGCCTGAAACGGGGTTCGCTTCCTCTCCATCAGCCCTATTCCAGGACCTCTCATACCAAATTTGGATGCATTTGAGGAATCGCCATGACTTGATTCACTGCTTAATCAATTTGCCTCTGCAAATTTTGACAACTTGTAGCGTGAATTTGCACCAGTCCATTAATGAGGCAAAGAAATTCCCGTCAAGCAACTAAATCTATCATAAATTTTTGCGCGTAAAGGGCTGAAGACCTATAGAAGTACAACCTACACTTGAAGTCGAAACACAAAAAAGTGCGGCATTCATTTTTGGCAGACAGAATAAAAAAAATCAGTCAAGGGATGTATTTTTGGATAGAAGGTTGGCACATCCGCTCTAGCAGTCACGTATCACAATCACAATGCGAGTAGGTGGCATCAAAATGAAATTCGGTCTTTCGGATTTTACCTTCTTTGTTATTTATCCCTAAAGGACGGAAAATGGAGAAGTGAACGACGATTATTCATCCAGATTAAAGAAAACATCTGTAGGTTGTGCTGATTAAAGTGTGGTGATTTGAGTCTGTAAGAATCACTCCTTGCATAGGGGCCAGCAGTTCTTTTGGAACAAGGTTATTCATCGTCTCTATTTGCCTATTCTCTTCCCAGCATATGTTCGGGCACTTTTTGACCATGCGCGACAGCTGCCTATCCTGTGTCACTTTAAAAGGGGATTTGGTGCCGAAGCGTTTCATCTTCTAGGAGACGCTTCTCAGTTTGGTCCCGTCGTCACCAAAGTGAACATCGACATCACTTGTGGAAGGAGGTGGCATTCAAGATGTTCACCGAATCAGAGGATTGGGTGAACATGGTAAAATTGTAGGAGGAAGTAATTACGACATTATTTGAATACTGAACTCTAAAGTGACTTATTCACTTTTATAGGCTCCAAAAGCCGTTTCTTAGCCAGCGCAAACGCTTCCTCCTCATGACTCAAAAAAGGAAAGTAGAAATTTTCTAAGGATTTACAAGTGGTTCTTTTGTTAATTAATTCAACTTGCCATTTGTGCAGTCATATCGCATGCATTTGAAGTGGAAATACGTCCTTATTTTCCCATCAGCTAAAATACCTCAATAAACTCACCAACTCCCTCCCGCAACATGAAAGGGTTTATCCCTCCACCGTTATTTTGCGTGCCATTTGCAAAGGTCATTGATCTCATCCAGATCAGAGACGCGTTTCGGGATAAGGATCTGGCAAAACTGAAAATGGCTCTGTTGCCTCTTCTATGCTCTGTGACTCACAAAACTACTCTATGCGCTTCTTGATTATTATTAACGGGAGTAATTTTTGATGTTCTCGCGTTTCAACTGATTCCTGAGTTGGATGTAGGCATTCATTTAAGGTTTTTAGCCAGTGCTCCAAAACAAAATATTAGCATTAAGAACTCTGTTTGTCCAGAATCCATGACATGTTGAGACATGCCACTTTTATTTTGGTACATAAATTAGAAGGTTTATCTATCCAAGCCAGTGTATCAACATACGCTTTGTAAATAATAGGTAATCTGTTTCTTAGCATTTCCCAATCCACATTTATTTCAGCTTTGGTATTCAGTCAAGATTTGTGAGCCCTTTATTGTCCTTACACCACTATAGCAATGTCTCGTGCTTCATATTGCAGTCATTCCCAAGAAGGAAATTCAGGATATCTAGCGTTAGATATGCTTTTTTTCTGTGGAAGTTCTACAGTTTTTATGGATCCCCTCTTATCTTGCACACATAAAAAGATGTTCTCGCTTGATCTTTTATAGCCTTTTATCGACTCTCATGCATTTGGATAGAGAAAACGTATGTCGTTTCAGAATTAGGTTACCACAAAGACTAGCATTTATTTGAACCTCATATAACATCTATTCATGCACTCGTTGTAGGTGAAGAAGTTATTTCTGTTGCCGCGACATCCACTGTACACAAACCGACGACATTCATCTGTTTCGGAGTCATAACCGTAGCGCAGAAAGTAGCCTCGGCATCGTCCAGAGCTAATCGGAAGATTGCATCGGTTGATGTAACTCATTTTTCCTGCAGAAGGCAATAATCAGCATCAATAACAATTTCTGCTCAGAACATATTACTAATCTTTTGTAAGTAGAAATAGTTGGCCCATTAAGTAGTCTACTAAGGGTGAAGCTGATAAAACATTAATTTTTTGCTGCGCTTTAGCGTTATGCATATGAAAAGGGATTTACGAGGTTACCTCTACAGTAGCCTAGGCTGAGCATGGAGGTCACGAGGAAAGCAAATAAAATGGCGCTCATTAACCCATGGAGCGTCCGAAACATGGTCGCGAATTCAGGTCACAGTTGGGGCCAGCAACAACGCTCCTTCTTATACCCCGCCTTGGGATACTTCCGGCTATCGGAAGTGCCATTTTAACCAATTTAAGAGTTTTTGTAGGCGGTGTTTATTTTTGGATGACGATTTAATCGTTTATACCATTTGAAGAGCGCAGTTTTGGAAGCTTATGCGCTTAAGCTTCGCTTTGTTGGCACAGCGAATTTTAATGCTTCCTATGGCAATTAAATGGACTTTTAAATGCCCACTGGTTGTAATTGATACATTTTTGCTTTAAAGGTTTGCCAAAATACAATAATTATCTTATTTTGTAGGAAAACTTGATTTAATTTTTATGGCCTCGAGTAAGATGGAACAAATTGTCCTGTTTTTTGGGGCTTGTTTAACTCCCGGATCTGATAACTTTATTGATGTCTGCAAAATATTAGGTTTGTAGACAAATTTTTGCAGTTCCAGATACGACATCTAGTTCAAAATTTCGCTTCTGAAAACTTAACCCTGAAACGGGGCTGAGAGCACTGTGATTTCGTTGGCAGGTCATCATCTCAATCGAAAACATTTCTGAATTAGGTTAACTTTATGGGATGCTTATCATTGGTGCTAAATATTGACAAGTTTTCTCAGATGGGTTTTTCCTACTAAAATTCTTAAAAGATTTATCTTCTGCTGGACTCTCTTTTATCCATAAAAGTAGACAATTTGCTAGGGCACCCATGGGATTAATGAGCATGCCTGACATGCGGTAGAAGTTTGAATGAGGTTTCTTTCCTTGAATCTCAACTGGTTAGAAGTACCTACTAGCTTTTATCCCGGGTAATTACTGAACCGTACGTAGTTTTGTTTAATTTAGCAGAATCTATGCGTCGGAATTGACGTTTTTGGTTCCGATGAATGCCCACTCAGCTCAACCTCAATCTTTTTACTCCTTTCAGTCCCTAGGAACAATTTGAGGGTGTTAGGACTACCAGACGTGTTTACTCGATTAACAGTTGGTATGGCACCTACTGATAACAGCAATGGTGAATGAGATTTTCAGTTAGGTTTGTTTCAAGGCCGTTCGAAAGTTGTTAATGCTGCATTAGATGTGGGATCCCTGATTACACATATTATCCCATAAGTAGCATCCAATTAGCAAGTAATAATGGGCTTGCGTGTGTTAATTTGAGGAACATGATGTGAAAAGATTTGAAATACCTTCGGCTGTGAATGCTTTTTGGTACTGTTCCGGAGTCTGGTTGACGTGACCCATTGAAAACTATTGGCATCGTGGAAACTCTAATTGCGGTTTTGTTCCTTTTCACACCATAAAGTCACCTCCCAGATGCCTTGTAGTCCAAATGCATTTGGTTTGGCCCTCCCTTTTCCTGCCTTATATCTGGTGCTGATGGGAATTTCCCATGTCTTGTATGCTTATCACATTGAAGGAACAATTATCGTTTGCAATCTGCGTCCCATACTCGCCTCACACTACCAAAACTGCCATCATTCCTCAGGGCTTAATAGTTTACAGGTCTGATTCATTGGAGCAAATACGCGCAATACATGATTTCAATGCTCTCAAAGGGGTGGTAAACTTACGTTCTTTACCGGCCGCCTTTCTTACGTGAATTACAGCAGTTTATTGAGGTTTACTTGCTTCTTACTGCATAAGTCGTCACAGCTTCTGTGCCAACGGCATAAGGCCGATTTTCTATGAGTTTATTGTAAAGCCACATTAAATTGGTATGTATTACGCAAGTACGTTTGTTGTTTTATACTCTCAGTTTTGGTAAAGAGGCCACTCAAATTATCCATCGGGCCATGCTGTGATCAATTCATTTCGGTTCGCCTCCATTAACAGCCCATTAGACCTATTAGTAACCATTCAAAAATGTTGATTATACACAGAAAAAACTGTACAGACTTTAATTAGCTGGTCCTGTTCATGTCATCACAATTAAAGAAAATGCCACAAAGAAATGGGGAATAGGTGGGTAGGCTGAACTCAAACAATGATTTAGAGAAGAATTTTAATTTCATAGGACGAAATCGCAATTCATACAATCCAGATTTCAAATTGGAACTAGTTCACACAGCTGTTATTTCTTAATCCAAATAGATTTCGCATGCCTTTAAAAAGACATGGAACAAAAAGTAAGTTGTTTAAGCTTTTTCTTAAAGCAATTATTGAAGAAAATCTAAACTCGACATAGACTTGAAAATATTGACGCCTTAAACTAGTTTGATGCCGAACATAGACAAGTCTTTTAACATACTAGAAGTCTAATGACCAACTTTTGTGAAGCATATTGTAATACTTTGTTTGTTTGAACTGCCGATTTCGGTCAGGACCACAGAGGTATCCATATTTCCTTAGCTGCATAGGCTGGCCTCCAGGCCATGCCAGCGGCTCATTTCCCTCTGTCAGCTTTTACACATATATTTTACTCCAGTATTCTGCCTTCCTTTGCCTTCAAGGAAGCCTCAGAAAGCTACATTGGTGGCAGCGGAAAGCGAACTTGACATTATAGTGTTTCTATCCCGATCTCTATCGCCTGTGTCATATTGCAGCGGTGCAAATGAGGTGCATCTGCTACGGATGGGAGTATCTCCGACCTCCCATAGCAGAAGGACCAAGAACGACATTTGCCTCCGGTATCTACCCCATCTCTGTGTTCAACCACTGAAGCGACACTAGCCATGGACCACCTGAAAATTTCGTTTCGAAGATTACCCCTAATATACTTGCTTAAGAAGATCGGCGTTCTAACGCCTCCCTGCGGACATACTGATGGTCGGCAGAATCACTTATGCTGAACTTTGTTCCCAAGCCAAACGAAACTTCAAGTTAATGCACTGTCAAGAGGGATCACTGACATTGGTGTCAAGCATCGGCTCAATCGAATCGAATGTCGGCGACTGGCATGGTAGCTCGTAGGTGCTTCCTGCAGCACTGATTACGTTGTGGTGGTTGACGCAAAAGGCGTACCAAAAGAGAAGAAAGGCAATGTAGCGCTTTGTTTGTTTGAGCCACCGGTTCCGGTCAGGATCAGAGAGGTGGCCATATTGCCCTATCTGCGTAGGCTGGCGTCCGGGCCATTCCAGCAGTTCATTCCCCACTTTCTGTTAAATATACACACTGCGCTCCAGTATTTTGCCTTTGTTTGCCCTCAAAAAGGTCTTGGGATGCTACACATATAATCCATTATTTCAGACCATTCAACGTCAAAAGGTATGAGCAGAATTGCATTTATAAGTGCCGATGATGGCAAGTATAACCACCAAAATTTAAACAATTAACATTTGGCAGGACGAAATATAAAGATTTTAATGAATTCGTCAAAAATCTTAAACATTGAACGTTATCTGTTTTAATTAATAATGTGTTTCCAGCTCAGCATGAAAATGTTGCGGGGCTATTTGTTGTTATTGCTGTCTCTCCTTTTTGCCATTAGTGTAGAGGCAGTTTATGAAGATGCTCGGTGCAAATGTGTGTGCGTTGATCACTCTGTTCCAAAAGTGTCGAACGAATCCTCAGCAGAACCGAAACGATCAGTCTATGTCAAGTCAATTTCGTCTGATAAGTGGTATGATTTCTTTTTTCTCTGATGAATTTTAGTACCTGTCCCATAATGTTGGAAGACAAGTCTGATCTGTGCCCCTATTGTGATTGTAAGTATCAAGTTAGAAACACCACGACTATCAAGGTGTGTGCTGTTCGCTCATAACTTTTGTAGGTTGTTGTGATTTTGATTGTTGTTATATTGTCGACTCTTTCACTTTACCTTGTGTTCATGCTCATTTTGGAACCTTTTCTCGCATCACGTGGACGCAAAAACTTGCTGGACTCTGCCCAACCAAACTTGTTTATACCATCTAAAACTGTACGCTCGTTTCGCAGCTACGTAACGCCGTCTCAAAGAGTTAACGACTACGGTGACCTCCGTGAGTGCTTCTCTAGTCTTGTCTGGGAAATTGTGTCTTTTCTCAAGAAAGACCTTTTTCTTGCATGGTTGTTGTTCTTAGTTCCTCACCTATTTGTAGTTATGGATTCTGTGTAACTTTCTTAATTTCATATTTGGCATTCTCTAGACGCGGCGGAAGTCAGTGGCGAGGGAGCTTCGGGATCAAGAGATGCGGTGGAACGGAGGGGAGCAAATGCGGTGGTTAATCGGGCCCGCGAACATCAGTCGCGTTGGAAGGGCCGTATCGAAGCCCAGCGAGACCGCGTCTTCAATGAGCGCACCATCCTCAACTGATTTCCCCTACCCTTTCCTTTCCTTCTACAACCTTGATTTGATTATTATTGCTGATTTTATTAATCTCATGAATTTGCTGTCCCTGCTAATATCGTTAACATTTGGAGCAGGCGAGAGCACTTTTCCGCAATTTTTTGGGGTATGTAGGAGTGGGGTTTTACTACGAATCAGGGATTTGTCATAGGCTTGTGCCTGGTGCGGTTGCCCCAAACGGTAGCTTAGGGGTTTGGGCCCGCGCTGGCAGTGTTTGGTCGTTCTGGCGCCCTTCGGCACCTCGCGGGATAGAGGGCTTAAATTCATTCTTGAAGTATCAGGTTCCGGCGATGGTGCCGCCGGACGGACCCATCTAGGCCGATGGTGTGTCCAAATTGTTCAAGCGGGGTACACCCTTACGGGGACTGGCTGCCCGCACACAAAGTTAGAATCCCAAAAGTAACTGACACGGTGGGAAACCCCAGCTGCATCTTAAAACCATGGTCATGGCGTCTGCTGAATCGAAGGCACAACGACATCACATGAGAGCCCACCAAACACCAATAATGTGAACAAAGCACAGCCTCCACCGCGAAACGTGAGCAATGACCCAACGACTTACGAGGTACATTGAAACGGACCCCCCTCTGAATCCCACTGCGTGGACGACTACCTCAAGGCAACCAATTGTCCAAACAACAATTTTGAAACATTTGAAGTAACAAACAGACCCGCCGCCAAAGAAAAACCAACGCGTGCACACCAAAGACGCACACATCACGAGCCAAGGCCAACCCATACGGAAACGACTACCGCGTTCTACAGCCTAGACGTAGCAAGCTGGATTTGAAAAACGCCAGGCACCAGGGACAGGCTTTGATTCTAAGCAAACCAAAAGCAGTAAATACTACAACCAACATCCAAGCATTAAAGACCAGAGGACTTCGCCCAGCTACCGATTACCATGTCAAAGCTCTCGAGGCATTAAAGTGTAAGCCGCATATTACCGGCAACGACAAGGTAACATCCATATTAGAAGGTATATTACACAAACACTTCACGCCTTAAGAGTCTCACGAAGACGACGGATAGCAGCGCGAGTGGTAGCGGCAGCTGTCGTACTACAAACATAGGCTCCGCCGGCAATCTGTTTTCCACAGCGCTTACACGCCCAAATACCAGCAGCTTTACGCCTCAGCGCCTCCTAACGGTAATGACAGCATAAATAAGAAACACTACCTTCCCGCAAAAATTGCAGTTGTAGGTTGCATGTTGGCTAACTTCAATTTTCTTCACGGTCTTTCTTAATGAAGCGCCGTAGCGCGTACCGTATTTACCAACGATACCAACCTTCTTTGTACGCTTCGCCTATGCTTACAAGGAAGATTAGAACAAAACACGGCCTACCATCACTCATGACACGCACGAAGTGCGAGCCAAGTCATTAGGATAATGACTTAAACAAAATAACATAAATAATAAATATAAAAATAAATGTTATAAAGAATTTTTATTGGCGTATGCGTAATACTCTTGTTTTTAAAATGTGTATTGCAGGCTAAAGGCGGGGCGACAATTTGAACCTGATTGCGGAGTGGCGTGGTGACTTCCAGGAGCGCGACTTGTGCTTATCCTGAACTCGCATACAAAATCTCTCTGTACCCTCTCTCTTACCCATAACAAAGATACCGAAGCTTGTTCGGCCTTCTGATAACAAGGGCGGTAAGAGGGGAGAGGAGGAGTCCTTTGCATTTGGAGCGAAGTTTGCAATTGCTAGGAGGTAAATACACGAGCTTAATCCGCTAGCGGCTCGAGACGAAGGAAAACAAAACAGCAGAACTAAACAGTAGAATATCGTTATTTTGACGTGCTATAAGGTCTGAGGGCACTAATACGGCCCGTGGGCCGGGCTGCTAGGTAGAGGCGCAGTTGCGATGTTCCTCAGTGGCAAGAGTCAGATATAATTATTAGCGTGGTACCCAACGTCCTCCCGGGTATTCACCCCTGTGTAAAATCATGGCAGCCCCACTGCGTCCACTTCTAAGGCGTCGACATTTGCGCAATCGCCTCTGAACCCTCCTTTGCAGCGTAATCCCCGACAAGGTGGGCGCCACCCCCTGTTGGCGATATCCATCCACTTGACTCACCAACTCCCAGTCGTCAAACGAATTTGCGGCGGCACACACCAAACCACGACAGCCCCATCGACCTGAGACGCAAACACAGAGGCCCCTAGTCCAGTTTGCCGCAAACGAGACAAATAAAACCAGGAATGGCATCAGTTTGGCACGTTCAACTGGTATAAATCAGCATAAACACGTACAGAGAGACGTAGTGAACACAAGTGCAACACTTATGATGCTTTAAATGCACCTGTTAACCGAGAGAAGGGAACACAATCAAGACCTCGTGCTCGGCGGGAACCTCAGCTTTCCCGAAGCTGACAGAAGCCATCCTTCCAGTCCTCATTAAGTCTGTATTGTTCTCCCTTAATCTAAGGCAATGGACATGTCACAAAACAATAAACCAGCTTGTGCCAGGAATAGGCGTGAAGGCGAGAAGGTGAGCGAAAGGATACTTCTACGATGGGATTCAAGCCATCTTCCTGAAGTTCCTCAAAACTGGATATACTTTATTCAAAGCCTCGTAAACTAATTCAACTGACTTCGCACCTAAAATTGGAAGTTTAGTCGGACTTAAAGCGTAGCACAAGGACAAGAGAACATAGTAGACAGGATATATCTATTTGAAACCCATCATTTACGTATAACTAGAAAGATATTCAAGGCGTTCACATGAATTACGACCAGCACACAAAGTCAATCAACTCAAACAGGTCCTCCATCAGCGAAATAAAGATTGCGAAATGTACCACAGGTTTGCATAAAGACAAATCATTTTAATTTCTTCAATTTAAGGAAAACTGTTAAACCGGTGCATCACACAAAAGGGAGCAGCACTTTAGCAAAAATGAAAGTGAAAGAAAATATTCAAGAAGCAAGAAATGGCATACCAGTTATGATGACTTTTCCGTTCACGAAAATTAGGAACACCAATTTTGGATTAATAATCCGGTAAATGAGGCCAGGGAAAATTTCCGGCTCATACCTATAAGCCAACCGAAGGTAAAGTATGTACAAGAAATCTAAATAAAAATATGGGCCCAAGACACTCAAGTAAAGCCATCAAGTGCCACAGCATGATATCAAATACATAACTTACTGCGACATTTGTTCATTGGCCATAAGCAGACCTTCAAGACGAATGGGAAACTTCAGATCCACTATTCCAACAACATTTTGGATCCGGAAATTATTAAACTGAACCTGCGACAGAATTATAGGGGTGATTGAGTAAAACGTTACTCTTACGGGGAAACCCAGCTTTTGTATCACACGAGCACACTTTCTAGCGCCCAAATTGTTTGACTCTTCTGATCTGCCGCCAGTAGTAACCATTTTGCCAGTACTAAAAAGTAGACAGGTTACTCGCGGTTCTCGAAGTCTGATAACACATCCAGTGAAACGTCGCGGATTATATTCAGCATTTCTTATGTACATAACAACTTTCCTCAACTCAATTGGACAGGCCAGGTCGACCGATGAAACAACATTACTACAAAATTACCAGAGAAAAACACCTACTATATAATCGGATCTGGAAGGCCTTCAAGTAATTCAACTTTAGGACGCGACGGAACGAATTTATGGACACGCAGAGGCCCAGAATCTCCTACTTTTAAACTCGAAGTGGGATCCGCGCTATCCATCGTTCTTAAACGCCACGAGGTTTAAAGTAGGCTAATTCAGGCAAATCAGTGATAGCATTGGGCTACCTCAAAATAAGTACGATCATTTGTGGTTTATGTGGTTTTGAATACTCATGACAATTTTTGCATGTTTTAAAATTAACAAACAGTGGTGACGTGCCGAAAATGGGTGATAAAAGCGATATAGTTACATGCATCATTGCTAAAATACGCATAATACATGCATGTATATGCCACCGGCAACCGAAACCGATGTAATAACCCTTAATTTGCAAAGTCCACAAGAATATACTATACGAGAGTATCGCTTATAATGCGGATACCGGACAGTTGTCGTCTCTTCGTTTTTTTTACTTGGCATAAGTTACTAATCAGAAATGCTCTTTGGCATTTGATGGTATCGTAGATTCTCCACATGCTTAAGCACTCAATTGTCCTTATTGGAACACCAAAGCAATAATCTAATGACTTGCCTGCACACAAGGCCTCCTTGTTCTTTTAAGATCCTTGAGTTGGAAACAAAGCACGTTTGGGATTATATAAGAAGTTATAAGTCATAGGTCCTTTTCATAGCGCTCTCGCCCTGTAGCATGCCACGTGCCTTTGTCACCACCAGCTCAGCCCTTGTGTATGGTATTGGCATGAGTTTTGATGTCCAAGTCTTATATTATTGCCAATCTTTATGAAGGGCTCGGGCCGCTACACTATAACTAGTAGTGATGTAATGCGTTAACTGTATGTTTAACTTTTATTTTTGATAATGAACACTTAGGCGCTCCATTATTGTGCCTTCACCGGGTGCACTGGCCTTTGAGGCATGCCAGTAGTTGCGGCCTTACTGTGCGTCTACAATATACAATTCTGCCAGAACACTTTCTTCCTTCACATTTGAGGAAGTCTCGAAGCACTACATGTAGTACTTTGTTGGAACTACCGGTTCCGGTCAAGGCTTTATCAGGCAATAATTGGTTACTCAGGGTTCACCACAAATTCAATCTTTCGGCCCTTCATTTTTCGTTTTTGGGCTATCATTTTAGTTTGAATAATATTGAATCAGCCATTGTAAGTCGAGGCGGAAGGGAAGTGCTAGCTGAGAGGTTACTACCATAGTCCAAAGGTCATGCTGCAGAGCGAAAGTTCGACGTGCTGATTAAAATGTCCACACAGTTAAGCAAAAGGTCAAATCACTTTACGGTCCTCTTCTCCTTTTTAAAGCATCATTTCCTACGCTCCATCTGTAGGATCTCCTACGTTGCCCACCACGATATAATGGGTGCCTTGAAAACTGGATGCCAAGCATGCCAGTCGTTAAATATTACGCCAAAAGAGGAAGCACTTGATGCAGCGCCGTTGATGTTTTGCAATCAACTGCCTTCGGAGCTGAATTGGATAAGCCGCTAATCTACGCGGAGAACATCTCGCGCATCAATCACTAGTCAGAGGGAAGAGTAGAGCTTCTTATTATTGCACGAAATTTATTGCGATTTACACAGCTACTCTCTTTTAGCAATTTTTTCCCATTATTTTGCTCGAACTCCAAAACAATCCTTATGGATCCTATTTAATCAAAAGAGGCTGGACGAGGTGTCGCTGGTCCAAGTAGTTACCAATTTCATACGGCTCAAGGCTGTTTCTGCTCAGGTTATTATTATTATTTTTAGGAGCACGATTTTAAGCCAATTGCTAGCGGTAGATGTCAGTTCTGATTTTTGTTAGGAGTCTTAAGAAATTCACGTTAAGGTGCAGCATTTGGCCATAAAATCAGGACATTTGTCCTTTTGGACCAAGTTTGCTTGTCAGTGCCACCAAGGTAGCGTCTCAACCCCTCTTCTAAGTCATAACAGGTCAAAATGTTGTGAATGAGCCTGCCCAAAAGTACAAAGTCTAAGCTGCAAGGTGGAAGTACAGTCTGTGGAAATTAAAAGTATGCGTAGTTGAACGCACAGCTGATCAGCATTAAAAACAGTCCTACAGTGCATGGTTATAAATTCATTCCTGAATAAAGCGACGCCTCCCGCCTTTAATGCAATAATTAAATCAATGTGATATTCAAGTGAACGGACCGCACTCCGAACTTTTCAGAAGTTCTCCTTATAAGGTTTGATGCTTCAAAAAGGATGGACCTAGAACCAATACATTAAAAAGTTAATGCAATATACTCGTAGCTCTTCTAACTCCCGGGTTTCACTTCAAGGCCGAGTGGTCTGGCCTCTGGGTAGTGGTAGTAATCCAGGCCCTATCGATGCAGAATACACATTCTCTCCGAGTATTACGCCTTCATTCACCTTTTAAATAAGCTCCATGGTGAATATTAATGCCAGAGAAAAGCGGATCTGATCTCAAAAGGGCGTCGAACTCGACGTTTGCTGAAGTGTGGTAGGCCTCAGCAGGACCGAAGAAGTCCATAAGCTAAGAATTTGAGAATAGCTGGCGACTCATAATATCAATTTTTAATCTGCTTTTGGTATTAATCTGGTTCTATGAGTTTTTTATGCACCGACGCTCTTCTATTGATTTACAATACGTTTGTTGTTAATTTAACAGGCAGTTTCTATTTTAGGCTCATGATTGGCCATTTTACATTCTCCAGGTGATTTGGGATCTGAGCCATGCCACTTGCCTTAATACCTTTTGTTCACCAAACACATACTTACCCCTGGTATTATTGAATTTTTATCTTTCGGGCAGTTTGAGCACGCTACAGTTCCGCAATACTTGGTTTGACTACTGGTTTTAGTCAGGTTCACGGAGGTGGTCAGATTGCCCTAACTGCGTGGGCCGGCCTCTAGGCCTTGTCAGCAGCTTATTTTCCTTTGCTCGTTGAATACATATATTCTACTTTAGTATTTTGCCCTCTTTTGCCTTCAAGGGAGCCTCGGGACGCTACAGTTTAGCATCAACTTTCTAGACCTCACTTTATAATGAACAAAAACAGGCCAAGAACAAAATCACTTGTCTATTTATTGTAATTATAGACCTTAATAAAAAGCGGATCACTTTCTGTTTTTAAGAATAATTTCATAACACATAAATTTCTATACAACTTGTTCTGTCGAATGTCTTAAGTAATTGTGCCCACTTTCAGGAAAATTTATGCGCGAAATATTGCGTTCAAATATCTATAGCCTAATTAAAAACCATTACTGCAGCAAATCATGATCGACTTTATTTATTGGCTAAGTTGTTTGTAGGTATGTAAATTTTCACTAGGCGGTTCATGTAACAGCCCCTGCTGAGATTGTGTTTCGGGTTTGGTTGATGTCATTGTTTGTAGTGAGTTTCAAAAGCTTCATACTTTGCTTCCCATTGAATATGACTATGTCACTTTGCTGTTCCATATTAGTTTCACTTTCAAACAGTTTGCGTTTTATAAATAAGGTTATATACGGGCTAGTTTCATGTCTCATGAGGTCCTGTTATCATATATGCTAATTTTATCGTTTGACTCAGCTCCATCATTTTAAAACCTTGTATTTCCAAAAACTCAGTCAATGCTCTTGAGCCCCAGACTCTTTTGTATGCCAATCCCCCATACTAGCGGTTGGTACCTTCTTTCCAATTGTCAGTTCGTGTGGAAAACGTTTCACTTTGGATTAGGAACCTTAAGTTCCTTGGTTGCTGTCGTATTCTTGTGATGTGCTAAAGCTTGCGCAATTATAGGCCGTTCATGCACTTTCCATTTTCTGTGCCGCACTAAAGGCAGGGGAAATATTTCTTCTTACCTGTTTTAATTTTTAATTGCACGTAGACTTATAGCTTATTGATAGCCGTTCACCGATCCAAATGGATTATTGGTGTTTAGTTCCAGCTTACCTGAAGACTTCGTTTGATTATTAATCCTTATCTGTTATCCTGAAAGAAGTCGATTTTAATCATGTGGTTTCGCATGATTACCGTATAGTGGTCTTTATATCTAAAGGTTTCCTTACAACATACCCCGCGAATATTTTCAGCAATTACTTCTTAAGGAGGGCTAAGCCTTAAGTTGAGCTCTTAGCGGTGATTCATCTGCCTCAGCACTATTTGTCGTCTGCTCATTTTCTTACCCGTCTAGACGGCAGCTGATGCCTGTCCTAAATTACTGAAGTAATGAGGTAAATATAGTTATGGATTTATTTGTTTTAAGGGAGTCGGTGGCTTGCTATGAATGTGAAAGCCAATATTGCTGGTGCATAGGGTAGACAAAAATGTAATTTTATAGCTTTCAATTAGTTGTGGTTCGAATCATTCGCTGCTTTGGAGTCAAAGATGTGCTAAAAGTCCAAAATCAGCGTGTTTAAATGGTGATTACCCTGGATGAAGTTACCTTATTTAAAAATTGATACAGGCCTATTTATAAACAACCGATTTGGCCGGCGTGTACACTGCTATGGTCCCGTCCGATTGTACCGGTTAAGGGCTGGCAGTTATCCGCGAGTTTCGTAATACTTCACTATCGTACCATTCTATTTGAGGTAGTCCTGTTCAGTTTATACTTGGGCTGCCTCAATCTTGCCAGCATAATTTTATGGTGTGGTTGTTATTTCTGACATGTCCACCACCCTCTCCAAGTTGTGTGACATTGTCAGAAAAGTTGCATACAATGACAATAGTATCGGTATATCAGCGCGTGTCTTTCACCAATTTCAGAAGTTCTAATGTCTGCTGCCACTAGTTCGATATCGACCCAACCTGCGGATCCGTCAAGCAATTTGGTAAGTACTTTTAGATATTTTGGCATACCACTCGACTTCATCTTTTCACACGCATTTCTCTTCCTCTGTCTTGTATTTATGCATCCGCAACAAAGAACTTCCTGCGTTAAATGGAATTTGCCTTTGGCCTTGGTGTCATTCCAAAGTGGTTGTGCTGATTTGGAGATAGTTGTGGTGTGTGGATGCCTGCCATCCTGGTGAATTGAACTACAGACTTTTCTGAACAGAACCCGTCAAATTAGTGTTTTAAAAGCTTACTGTAAGGATTGGGTGGGTACTACTTTCATTTTATCCTAGACACTCACTCCTACGGCCTCCACCTACCAAATTGAATGCCCTCAGTTGCATGGATATTCTTTTGGTACTGTTGGGATCTCATAAGGTTTTGAAGCGATTTCAAGTATCCTAATGCGTATTTGGTGACAAAGATAGTATTCAGCATACTTTCACCTTATTTCGCTTGTGTCCTATGCCTCATGATTAGTTTGAGAAACTTTGTTTTGAAAGGAATCTGTAAGCATTTTACCCTATGATATTAACTAAATACTCCTATTTTTGTATGTTTTTTTTGCTTCTGATAGACCACTATTTTAGCAGAATGCTCAGTTGTGCATTCAAGTAGTAAAAAAAACGTGTTAGTCATTGATATGCGCCAGACTTCTCGTTGGTACAAGAGGTTAACTTGGATACTCTTCAGATGTCTTTGTGACATTCGCAATGCAATACAGGCTTCTACTCAATTCTGTTCCTTTTTGCATGATGGGAGTGCTGACCAGTTTGAAAAGGCAATATTAAGGCAATTTCTCTTTCATCGCTGCTTATCAGTGCTTACCGTTAAAATGCGTGATGTGGCATAATTCTCCTTCAGAATGGTCTACCTGTGAGGCAACAGCAGCAACAGTCGCCAGCTGGTGCGTTGGTTGAGGAGAGTTGGAAGAGCGCTGCCTCCACCATCGCGAATTCCTCCGCTGAGGGAGGTGGTGGAGCGGAGAAGCGCTCAGCCAGCGACGGTACAGCGTCTACAACCGCGGCCTCCGCTGGCGCTGCTCCACCGCCGGCCAAACGCGCCTGGCGCGATCAGCCTCACGTAGGCAAGTACAAATTAATCCGCACTCTCGGAAGTGGCAATTTCGCTAAGGTCAAACTCGCCCAGCACATCACCACTAAGAAGGAGGTGAGCTTCTCGCTACCCATTAACCTAATCTGACCCCTGCGACTAGGAGGCGCACCTTATTTTCTGTAGTCATTGTTATTTTCTTACTCCTTACCAGGTACATCTCGGTGAATTTTGAACCCATCCGTTTGCGCACCGTTTACTACGACTGGCGACTTTTTCCCCAAATTCACGTTCATTATAGCGCTTGAGTATTCGGCTTTAGACGTATCATTAAGTGGTGTATATTCAGTGCATTTAATATTTGGAATTGACCACACGTGTGCCTAGTGGGAGGCCGATTTTGTCTGGAGTGCTTCTATAACTAAAATTTGTCTGAAGTGCTCAGGTTGTGTAAATCAAGGCGGTTTTTTTCAGTGATATGTATCTCGTAGGTAGTTTGGCATCGCGTAATGTTTTTTAATATCACTTAGTGTGTTAATAATTTTGTTTCCTGTGTCACCTAACCCTTTGATTTTATGTCGGCAGTACTTGCAGTTGGAATTGCTTTCCTGCCATTTACTGTCAATGTACTCCTTTTTACCGCTCTAGGTTTACTTTTATATGAATGTGATGCCTCTTGACCATTTTTCTCTTCCATTTGTTGCCGCATATGCACACGATGGAACATTTTTTCCCCTTTACTTCTCTCGCAGGTTGCCGTGAAGGTGATCGACAAGGGGAAGCTCAATCATGCAAGCTTAAACAAGGTAAGTAACACTGCTCCATCCTTCTCCCCACTACCATCTCCTAGCCGTCCTTCTCATGCCTACGCATGCTAAGTTCAGGAAGCGGTAACGGCAACTATTTGCTCGGCCGCGCATGTGCGTACGCTGCACGGTGAATTACGTAATTCCCATCGGCTTTGTAATTGGCTGTCGTTTCCCCATGACTTGACTGTCAAACTCTTCGAGAGCTAAGGAAGAAAAGCAGGCAGGCGGGGGGTGATGGCTTACAAACTTCCTAACTGTTGTTTTACTGCCCTTTTTTTAACTATTTCCCGTCGATCCCACTCTAGGTGATACCACATTCCCAATTTTGAGTAGTCCCAACCTCCGAACACGTCTAGTTTAAATCCCATACATTTATTGTCTTGAAGTTTCTTTAAAAGTTGTGCTTGGGCATTGTCTCCCCAGCTCACGGATTTCATCGGGGTGGGGGTGGGGAGGTTCACTAAATCGTTGTTTTGTGATGTGTGTGCATGCGCGGTCGCAAATGCACTTGTGGTCTTTCAATTCATCAATTAGCATAATGGGAGGGCGAGCATTCGTAATGAGGCCTTTTTGTTTATCCTCATGCAAATTTGTGTACACACACGTACGCACCCACCTGACCTTCAATGTCGTCGTCGTCGGAGTTTTTATGTCAGTGACCTAACCCATCTTCCTACTCTTCAGCTTTTTCGCGAGGTGAATGTAATGAAACAACTTAATCATCCCAACATCGGTAAGTTTGCCGCTTTTCAATGTTGCGACTTTGCCTCTTTGATCTGTTTTTTTTTTGTCCATCATTCCACACTTAATCAACGCTTTTCGTACTGGCTTGTTTCTGCTCTTCATTGAGCTAATATAGGTATAAAAAGTAAGCTAATTCTTTTGAAAATGCAGAACTCCGCCTTATTAAATATCTTTCACTCTAGGATCCATTCTTACAGCAAATAAATGGCATTTTCTAATAGCGATTGGGCCAAAATTGGGACACATTGTATTTTTCGCATAGAAGCATAAATATCACAAAACCCCAGCGCCCATCTACTAACCAGTCATCTGAGGCTTTAAATCATTTATTCGTGTCAAGGAGCTGACGAAAAATTTGGTGGTAAATGTGTGAACCGTTTAAGAGCGCGTTCACACCCATGCTCAGCCTTCAACACCAAGGGTAAAATCACCTGGTTTGCCTCTTCATCTTTCGCAAACATCCCTGGCTTTTGCACGAGTGTTTTTTGGAGTGGAGGCGTACTTTTTATGTCCATTTAATTAAATTATATTTATTTAGGATTCATTTATTTTTCCATCGTTTTCTGCCCTTTACTTATAAGTACAGGTGTCATTCAATTCGAGGATTCGCGTCATCACATCTCTAACTCAGCTCCGCTTCAATATCGGCATTCATAGCAATTAAAAGAGCTTTTGCATCCTCTGTGTTGACTGTGACTTAATTCATTCGTGACGGATTTCGGTTTGTCTTTGGAAAGATGTGATCCTCTTTTGATCTTCCCCATCCGTCTTCTTTGCCACCATTTATCGTAATGAAGTTCCGGAATGTGCCAATTTTTACATCCGAAACGCGTTTTAAACCAAAAAATGTCCCTCCATCCACCCTCCTTTCTCCTCTCCCTTGCTTGAGCCATTTCATTTGCCCGACTTAGCCTAATTGAGACCTTGTATCCGTCTGGATGCATGTGCGCGATGGTGTAGTGGAAAGCGTGCGTTTGGGTGACGTCAGTCTTTGCCTGCTTGAGCAGGCCAACGCATAATTAGCACACTCGCGCGCTGCCCGCGCCTCGGGGATTTTCGGTGCCTCCATTTCGCATGATGCTGCTGCTGCTACCAACTGGTTTTGGCACAAATGGTATCTTCGCCATCGCCTGTGTGTTGTGCAACAGTCTGTCAACTAACCCGTGTGCACGCGGTCCTCAGCCAAACCGAGGAAAAAGGGTGTTAGTATTTTTTGGTGCTTTCTACCTGTCTCTAGGTGCGTAATTTTCTCACCACCTATCTGCATGCCCACATTGTGGTTCGCAGACTATACCCATGCGCATTTGGATATTTAGCGACCGATTTAAGGGGAGGGGGCCTAAAGCGAATGAAGGTGGTCTATTGTTTGAATTATAAGGTTACCTCTGCTGGAATAGCGTATCACCCCTGTTTCATTTAAACATTTTGCAAATCGTGTCTTGCGAAAACCCACAGAGTTATCCTTGTTAAGTTCGGCTCTTAGATTTCATCAGTCGATTTCGTGGTTATAGATGTAGGTTTGAGCCCTTTTATTGGCCTTTGAATCCACTTTGGTCTCCCAAAAATCAGGGGTTTAATTGCATGGAGAATTTTTCCGCTACTGTTAAAGCCGTTTAATAAATAGCAGCCTCTCGAAGGAGTAAAGGCACCCGATCAGGTAGCTACTAATAATTACACGCAATAAACTAGTTGATTCTTTACTTCCAGTATTCGTGTAGATTTCATGCAATTCATTACTCAACAAAATAGAATTGGAAGTTCAATGCCAGTTATTAGAATGATGCTAACGCGGTTCTCACCAAAAGGAACCGTTTAAAGTCCATTCTGACCTTCAGAGAGTCTGCTGTAGCAACTTGGTCTATAGCAGGCGCATTTTGGCGCTCATCAGCAAACTGTTATTGCTGCTGCCACTTACCCAGGAGCGCGCACAAATTTGCATGAAGACGTGTGTGTGTGTGTGTGGATTCTGTCACACGTGTCGACCATCAATAGTGTGTGTCGTCATCGTCACCGCTCTTTGTGTGTGTGTGTGTGTGTGTGTGTGTGTGTGTGTACACGTGCCCGCATCGTTGTGCTGTGCTCTCGTGCCTACACTCCAGCAGTTGTGTTTTGCGCGTTTGTCATGCCTCCCCATCTTGCTCCTCAGTATTTCAACTTTTGCGTGTGGGTGTGTATATGTGTAATGCAATGCACCCCAACAGCGGCGATCGGGGTAACTGCAACAAGTACATCCATCGCATGGGCACTGGTTTCCTTCAGTGACTAATCGGGGACATGATCTCATTGAAACAGAATGAACTAGTGACTAGATTGGATTGGTGGAAATTAAACGCGCGAATTCTCTTCCACCGTTTGCTTTCTCTTTTTTTGTCTAACGAGCTGGGACGGGTAATGAATTACGGCATATGGCTCTTGGTTGTCGGCTATATGGCATGAGTGATTTCCTCATGCTGCGTACGCAAAACACTTCACAAGTTCCCTTTTCACTTGTGGCTTCTCTGAGACAATGGTAATGCTCGTACCTTGTTTGAGCATAATTTATTTGAACGTTTGGAGAAGGCTTTTGGCTAGACAAGAGAGAAACTGCACTAGCCCATGCTTTTCTAACAGGCATTCTTAATGTCTCATTACTTTGTGATTTTTCAACCACACTAAGATGCGTCGCTTTGCTCCTGTCTATCAAGTTCACCTCGTAGTGTGCAGGGATGTCTGTTTTCTGGGTGCTTCATGCTTAGACTTCTTTCTACTTCTTTGACCTTGTTTCTCTCTTCTAGTTAAACTCTATGAAGTGATTGAATCCGATCGTCACGTCTATCTGGTAATGGAATTTGCCGCAAACGGTAAGCACTCCCATTACCCTATAATTCATGTCAGTAGGGCTTTTTCCATTGCGTGTTTGCAAGTCCGTGTCTAAACATAACTTAAAAACGGCCTCACCGCTTCCCCCTCATTATTGAGTTTCCCCTACTGTGGAGGGCTCTCCATGTAGGTGGTAAATTTCTTCGTCATCAAAAAGACCTTAACCCCTGTTGTCATTAACACTTATTGGATGTGGTGTTAATGGATCTTGTTTTGGTTGTGTTGCATTTTAGTTTAATTAGTTGAAACTCTTCCACCAAATTTGTCATCAAATTCACGTAAATTGTTTCAAGTTGAGCTTCTTTTCTTTCTGGTCAAGTGGTATGGTCGTTCCTTTGTGCATCGTCATTAGATTAGCACATGGTGTAGTTGGTGCGATCTCTTCTGTTGAGACCTGTCGTTGATATCTTCGGTGATTGCTCCGCTTTTTGGGAGGGTCCTTTGCCTTATCACGTGGATTGACCGTGCGAACTGTTTCAATACGTACTTGCGAAGTTGTACAATACCTCAAACTCATCGATGCGTGCGCGCCTTTTGGTGTATTTTGTGTTCATATTTCGCGTTCCTTTCAGTTATTTTACATTTTTTAAAATGCTATACGCGTCTGTTAGTACCTTTAAGCCCTACTTGGAAGGCAATTCTCCTCATCGTCGTCCTCCAACCTGTTTGTTGACAGCTGCTGACAAGTATCACCTGTTTGCGTTTCGTTTCATCAGACGCTTTGGGCGCCCTCGTTACCCTAAGCTACCTTCGGTCACGTTTTCGTCTCATCCGTTAGCCTTCATGTCTGGCTCATTCATCGCTTGCTTTCTTTCACTATTAATCACTTCCCCTCTTGTCCTTCACATCTGCTCGGTAACGGCTAATTTATCCGCCGCCCTCTCCTTCCTTACTGGCATTGACCAGGCCAGCGCATTAGACTAATGACAAGTTGCCACAGCTCTGGGCTCCTATTTCTCCTCTCTACCCGCTGCCAACCGTGGATCATTAACTTACGCTACCAAATGGTCACACACTCACACCACAGATTTTATCGGCGATCTGTTCATTTTTGGGAGGTTTTGGAGCCTAAATTTATGACCCTATGGTCGCTGCTCTTTGGCTCTTTTAGGTGAAGAGAAGAATTAGCTCGATTTTGGATTTTTATACCGTTTACCATCGGCGAAGGCACTTTCCTGTCATGGTTTCTCCCTGAGGGTGGAGCTGATATCAATCATTTAAACTACGGCTCTGGTTAACTCTTTCACGCAGTCGTTATCTCTCCATTTTGTGTTTCATCACGGCTGTACGAGCGGAGTCTGCTTTGGTGGCCCATTGTGGTCATTCCTACTTCACCTATCGCAGCAATACTCATGCATTGGTTGAGTGCATTGTTTTCCCACGGCCGTCATCCGTTGTGCCGCTGAGAGGCCCTTCTAATTTCAGTCATTGTAAATAAGTTTAATTTGGCTCAGAATGTGCTTAGGAATCTTTGGCACAACCCCTCTAGTCTGGCTAAGCCTTTAAGATGTTTCCCACACAGCGTGAATCATGCATGGGAACCAGTCAGCGATGTACTGTTGCATAGTCTTGGTACCTTCGTGTAGGTTGTTTGGTGTCTTTATCTGCTTCCCATTTGCGTGCATCATTTTCTTCCCTCTTGTGGCCCTAAAACACTCAGGGCTCACTTTCAAATGCGTTTTTGTCTCAAACACTAATTTTTCATTTCAATTGGTTGGTGCTGTTTGATCTTCCTCAGTGCATCCTGAGTTCTCTCTAGTTTTGAGTGCATATCGCTTATTTTTGTATGCGACATCGCCAAATATTACTTATCAAGATATTTACATCGATAAATGACCGTCTAGTGTATCTGTTGTAATTCTCTTTGGACGCATTGTAGGTGAGCTTTTTGAATACCTCGTGTCCAATGGTCGGATGCGCGAAAAGGATGCTCGCATCAAGTTCCGTCAGATTGTCTCTGCAGTACAGTACTGCCATCAAAAAAACATTGTCCATCGTGATCTCAAGGTTGGTCTTCCCTTCTTCGCTTTACTCCGCATTCTGGAAATCCCTTGAACATTATACAGAAGCAACTCATGTGCATTGCGTTGCATTGAAGGCGGAGAACCTACTCCTGGACTCCGAGTACAACATCAAGTTGGCCGACTTTGGCTTCTCCAACACATTCCGTGCGGATAAGAAATTGGACACATTCTGTGGGTCACCACCATATGCGGCGCCCGAGTTGTTCCTTGGTAAGAAGTATATCGGTCCTGAAGTGGATGTCTGGTCGTTGGGCGTCATTCTCTACACCATTGTTGCCGGTTACCTTCCCTTCGATGCGCAGAACTTGCGGGTTAGTTTCAACTTCCTATATTCTCTGCTTTCATGCCTGCTTACTGCATTACTGAAAATATTGTGCTGCTCTCCCTTTATAATAGGATCTTCGTGAACGTGTTCTCCGTGGCAAATATCGGATCCCCTTTTTCATGTCGACCGACTGCGAAATGCTGCTAAAGCGCATGCTCGTCCTTAACCCTGAGAAAAGGTATTCTCTCCTGGTAAGTTTTTACCACTTTTACTGCTGGGTTCTGGCATAATTCTTTTGGTGATAGCGATCTTTAAAGCAATTAAGGTTGTTCAAGTATTGAGATGTTTCATTTTCCCTCGAACCTCAACTGCATTATAGTCCGTCATGGAGGACAAATGGACGAATATCAACATGGAAGACAATGTTCTCCGGCCCTACCAAGAACCAGCGCCTGACTTTAAAGATCCTGTTAGACTTTGTAAGTTCATTCATGCATTCGAAAAAAGACGAACTTTTTTTCCGACTTCTCCATCATTCCTACTCATTTGCGATTTTTTGCCCAACTTTCGGTCTGTGCTAACAATTTGGCTCTGCTGATAAAACTTTTGCTGCATGTCAAAACACGAAGGGCGCTGTTGCATTATTTGATCAGCATTGATAGTGGATCCAAATCCTTTGATTGTCTGTCTCTCCTCTCGTGTATGCTTTTGTTTATCACCTTTCCCGATCGTTTTGATCTTTGCGAAATGCAATTGTCTGTCATTGACCCCTGTCATTGGCCTTTATTTTGCTAAAGATATTAGCTTAAGAACACTGGTCTTTTGTTGTAAGTCATTTCTTTTAAAAGTTTCTTCAACCCTACTGTTTGGTTTTTTGCTATGACCTTGCTGTTTGTGAAAATTGGATTTTTCTATGTCCAGATCGTGAACATGGTGCTGCTAAGTCTACTGTATTGATACGCTTTGTGACGAATGATTGGAATTGTATCAAGATTGCAGTGTCCCCCTCTTATTGTTTTCACCTTATAGCCAAGATGGTCGAGATGGGCTTCACACTGGAGGAGATCAAGGACTCTCTGGAGAATAATAAGTTCAACAACGTGACGGCTACCTACTTCCTCCTAGGGACGGATCGCCCCGCCTCCTCAAGCTCGTCCCTCTCCCACCAGTTATCCTCCTCTACCAGCATTTCTAACCGCCCCACCACATCTATCACAACTGATGACGACTCCGTGTCCGTGCCCGATCCCTCCAAGTCAGTCTCCACACCCAGGGGATCTGCCGCCACCAGCACCACAGCCGCTGTTGTTGGTGACGGTTCTGCCCTGACCACCGGCGAAGATTCAGGTATGCGTGTGTTTTCTCCTCTTCCACCCTCTGATGACTAGAGTGATGCTTTCGACCAATATTTAATAGGAACTAACTTCTTGTATGCTCAATTTTCGTTCCTTTTGGGGTTCAGGTCCTTGGTAGTGGTTATCAGAATGTCATTCAATTGAACGACTTTATTACAAGGAATCAGTCTCCTTGTTTGACCACATATAGTTGGAATTTCGTGATGAATGGCAATGCTTCATAATGTCTCGTCGGAAGGGTTGCTTTCAACAAGTGGAATGAGTCGATGGTTTGCTATCATTTGGGAAGGGGTTTGGTGCATTGCATTTCATTGACTTCGATAAATGCAGATGCCTGGAGCATTTTCCACTTTTCTGGCTTATTATGTCTAGGCGCTCAGGTTTATTAACAGGCGTTAATGCTGGTTTGGATGAGTTTTCCAGGATTACCGACTCCTGTTGTGAAGATAAACTTTCTCCGATTTTAGACACACCTCACGTGCTGGTCCCTTCACCCTCCATGAGGAAGGGCTCCTCTTCCACTCGCGCAAACGGATCCGCCAACTCCACTGCCCCCGCCGCGGAGTCCACCTCTAATTCTACCTCGTCTGCCAACGGGAGGCAGAAATCGGCTTGGTCACAAAAACGCGGGTGAGTCCTTTATCTCTCTTGTTATCGTTATGGAAAGCTTTTCACAACCGCAATTGCGTCTACTTTTCTCTTAGGGAGACTGTTTCTATTGAATCGACAGCTGCCACCAGTGGCGTAAGGTTCGACAAGCCAAAAGTGGCTGTTCCAACTACCCACTTTGATACTCCCAGGTCATCTGAAGCTGCAAGGGACTCTCCCACCAATCGATCGCCGTCGAAGCCGTCTGGTGCAATTGGTAGTGGTGGTGGTGTTCGGAGAACGCGAACCTTTACGTCTGCGGATAAACGGCGCAACACAGTCGCTGTTGGAGGCCCTAGTTGTGCTGAGGGTGACTCTGATGTCTCGAAGGCCCTCGTCCGCGCCCCAAATATGGACAACATTGTCGAGTACGCTTTTCCACTAGTAATTGAACTAAGATGGCATGCTAAACTTCAACTCTCGATGCACCTATTTTGATTATGCTTGACGACCATTTATTTTCCTCCGTGCTTTCCAGTCTTTTATTAGGTATTAGTGAGTAAAATACGGATGTTAACACAAATCGCCAAGTTCTTTCACGCTTCTATCACTCTGGATTTTTGGTATCAATGTGCATGGCCATTACCGAGGTAAACTAAGGTTTTTAGACATGCGTCAATTTTCCTCTGGTTTTATTGGTAATGCGCGAAATTGGTGGTCTTATTATTGCTTGAGTCCCACACTCCAGATCTCTAATGTTTGAAGCTCTTCAGGTACTTTAGTGATCCCATTAAACGCTTTGAAGTCCGGTTATCTTGTTGTTAAGCTGCTTCCCTCTGTTCTTTGTTTTTTTTTAAACGCTTGTCGGAGCTCTTTTAAAGCCGCTTTCCCTGCTGACCTCCCCAAGTAGGATTTATTTTTAGTAGTTCAAAGTGTTTTGCAACTTTATCTCTGGTTATTTTGTTACCTCTCACCCCTCTGCCAAGGATTCATTGCTACGGCGCACAATTGGCAATGAGTGGGGGTAAGTGTAGTTCACTAGTTAAACCAATTCTTGTTTCATGGTGTTAGAGCTCTTGTTCCTGTTTGCTTACTCATCCTTCACCGATGTAGCTTCTCTAGCGTCTACAGCTATCGTTGCTCTTAAAATGCGTTTACCGAGTTACCTTGCCACTAGTTTGCATCCACCTTTCATCTCCTCAACCAACTGAGTGCACACCTCTGATTTTTTTGCAGTCAGGTGGGCGATGAGTCAGGAGGAGAGCGGGACGCATCGGACCAAGAGCTGGACGTCGACGGTTTGGGCGTTAACTCCTCGACTAGTGGACGCTGTGTTGCTGGTGGTTCGAGCGATCTCCGGTTGGGAAAGGCTCTAAACCAAGCTACCACTCTGCCTAGTCCTACCTCCACTCATGTACGCGCAGACGATAGCGACTCCACCACCCTCAAACACCAAGACTCGTA
This sequence comes from Taenia hydatigena, assembly GCA_036345935.2. NCBI lineage: Eukaryota > Metazoa > Platyhelminthes > Cestoda > Cyclophyllidea > Taeniidae > Taenia > Taenia hydatigena. The sequence continues at coordinate 11,038,288 of JADWOT020000010.1, forward strand.
AGTGCCACATTCACTATATCTCCACGCCTGCACGTTTAGACACTCGTTTCGTGTCAATTTCCCCTCTCGGATGGCAAGGGTGTAATCTGCTTAGTCCTACTAGTGCAATTTAAGTAGTTAATTGACTCCGCCTCGTGTCTTAGCTTGTCCACGGCTGAGACCGCCTATGAAGTCACCAGCCTGGGCGAAATTCGTGGAGGCGGAGGGGCGTTCTTTTGTGGGTGGGTCTTTTGGTGTGTGCGTGTGTGCGTGTTCTGCCTCCATATTCTCCTGAGACACTAACCTAGTTCCTATTGACTGTCTGTCCGCCCACTTTTCCCGTCCACTTGTTGTCATGGGCGCCAATTGACATCTCATCGCTGCTGCCACCAATACCACTACCACCATTTGTCGTTTTGTGCAATCTGTGTGATTCATTCTGATTTCTGCACGTGGTGGTTAAATTATTCACGCAATTGCTCATTCATTCTAATGCTTTCTTGTTTTTTATCTTTAACTCTCCGCTGCTCCTTTGGATTTTTCGTCACTCAGCTTCTGGAAGCGGGTTAGAAGGTAATTTTCCAATTTATATCACTGCCTTATGATTGTGCAAATTATTGTTCATAAGAAAACGTTTTTATATTAATACCCCTGCATTTAGTTGGTTAGAACCCTATTGCTGATTAAGCTATGCTTGATTAAAATTTATTGAAGAGCGTTATTGTCTTTTTTATTGGTGGAAATGTTATTTTCTTATGCCCTTCGCGTTATCGGCAGTTCCCTTATCAGCTAAGCCTTATTGGATGTCCGTGTAGGAGCATGTCACGAAAGCAGCAGCGTAACAAATCACGTCCGGCAATCCGCTTTGAAGCAGCGGATGAGGTGCTTTCCGCCGATCATCCTTCACACGCGGCAGCCAAAGCCGAGCCCAACACGGTACCAGCCTTTATGCGGGGCGCTCCAGACCGCAGCACCGCTCCGGCAGCTCGTGTCGTCCATCATGGCACCAACACTCCAGTGGAGTACTCTCAGCGATTCAGACCCCCCGCCACCTCCTCCTCGCCTACTCCGCAATCCTCCCAACAACAGCGAGAAGCGGAAGTGCGAGCAGAATCGCCGGTGCGGGTGACCACAAAACCTACTGAGTACCACCACCACTCTTCATCGTTCCTTCGCAGTGTTTCCTCGAGGCTGAGCAAGAGGTAGGCTGCTGCTCCTTCGCCGTTCTTGTGTTGCATTCGCTCTACACGACTCTCGACACTGTTGTACTTACTGGTCCTATTACCTTTGCTATTATTCATTTTCTGCAGTTTTCGACGCAAGAGGGACCGATCGCAGTAAGTCGCCCGTTAGCTCGGTGTACGCCTCAGTGTGTCACTCCCTCCCTTGTCTTTTTTCACTGACACTCGATGTCGGCTTTTTTATCACTACCGTCTTCGAAACTTTACACTAATCCTTCTCCACCAACTGCACAATCATTGGCACTTGGTATCGCCTTTGCAGCGACCTTTGGCATCCCTCTACGTAGGAAAAATTGCTCATCTTTTCCCCTAAGTTTACACTTTCACCAATCTGCTTATACATTGTGTATGTTAAGTGTCTGGGTTTTTTTCTTGCTGCCTCGCAGTCTGGTAACATTGCGATACCCAAATAATTTGCGCATTTATCGACTTTGTTAACGTTTTTGCAAAGCCAAACTTATCCTCTAAATGTTAGATGAAGTCGAAACGAAGGCATGAGTATGGTAGATGATGAGCTCGCATGCTTGGGATTCAGGGTGTGCGTGAATTAAAGCGCTAGCTTTATGCAGCCACTTTCTGGATGTAGAAAATCAACCTCATACAATTTGGTGTTTCTTAATTTCCTCGAAGCCAGACTCCTGCTTACAAGTCTCATGATTTTGCATTCGTGATTCACTACTTTTGAGAATCCCTTCCCTGTAATTTTCTAGTTAAAACATTAGAATTGCGCTGCCTAACTTGCTGCAATTTTTCTTGCAAAGCTTTTTACGGATCCCTAAGTAGCTTGCGAATCGGTTTACTATACAGAATCTCATAGAATTTTACGTTCCCCGCTGTCTTCAGCTCTAGGACAACACCGACACGAGGGGTCTCCAGGCAGACGACAGAGGAGCAGGAGGAGGTAGGCAAGCAGGGTGCCCATTTGGTGACCACCGATTCGCCTATTCCCGCGCACCATCGCGCCTTCTCCTCCGAGCGGAAACACGCTGTCGTCACCACTGATGATCCCTGGAGTCCCATGTTGCCTGAAAAGGGTCACTCTGAAGGTGAATTTTCCCCCCTTGATGTGCACCTCTCCCCCCCATTCGGGGCAATTTTTCTCTTGAGTTCATATCGTCCTCAAGGTCTCAATCGTTTTTTAGGGGAGGCGTTGATAACTAACATTAGCAACAGCTTGGAGCCACTGTTACCAGCCTGCTATGATAAAAAGCCGCGTAATATCTCCGTCTTCTCGGGGACCTGGCGGAAGGCCTCCTCCTCTACCACAGCCACCACTATCTTCGGCTCAAACCCTGATCGGTTAATGAGTCAGCTTATCAGCGCTCTCAACACCGCTCGCATTCACTTTGCCCGGCCTGGCAAATACCGTCTACAGTTTGTCTTCTCGCCACCGCCGCCTCCTCCTACCAATACCAATGTCGTCGCCTCCACTGCGGCCTCGCCGATGGCAGATTTCGCGTCGAAGGTGCGCCATCGAGTGCGCGTGGTAGTGGAAGTATGCCATGTCTTTGGCACAAACTCTTATGTGACACGCTTTAAGCACCTCTCTCCCTCTAATTGTCCTGCGGCCGCCACTGAGGACTTCAAGACGGTCACCCAGAGCCTTGTTCATTTAGTCCGAACCTCCATGTCCACAGTCTCTTCCTCCGCTGCCGCTGCCTCCAATTCGTAGGCTCCATAGCTATATGATGACGCCTAATCGATGATCTGTGATTTTAATCCTCTTTTTTGCAACCACTGCCGCCATCCAGAATCCTTTTGCCCTATTGTGCCCCATGTTATGTTTCTCTTCTTTTTCCTTTCTCAATTTCTTTCACCGCAATCAGACGTCCTCGACAGTGGTAATTGTGTGTAAACTGATTTGATTTGCCCTGGCTGTTTGCCAAACAAGTGCGCGCACAGAACTGCTTTTCCTGCCTCGACTTGTGTAAAAGACTCACACCTTACGTGCGTGAACAAGCCCTCCTCTTCCACCCCTATACTTCCCTTCAGGAAACCGAGCTAGAGAATTGAAAGAAGAATTTGCTTCGAGATTTTTCTTTGTGTGTTAATTATTTGGAATCTCGGTGATATGGAGTGACGCTTTCGTCGGTTACTCGCCGGTCTGTTTGTTTGTTCCTGGGCGCAAGTTGTCTGGAATAAATGTCCTCCAATCGGCTTTTGGTTGCACTTTTAACAAGGAAGTCGGCACATTTCCGCGGTGGGAGTATTTCAACTGTGCACTCGCGTCCGAGGGCGCAGGTCAGCATCTGCTTTACTGAGTTCAGACACCGAAGGGTGTGAAGCTTTCTTGACTTGTGGAACTATACCTAGGGATGAGGGTTCGGCTGGTCACCCACAAAAAATCTACGCACAAATGGGGTTGACTCCATCGACGTCATTGATTTTACCAATAACTTGAATTAACTCAAGCGACTGATGGTTCATCTGTCTTCAGCACTACACAAATTTGGAACTTGTAAAGTTCTAGGCGGAGGACGCGTCACTTTGGTAAGCAAGGTTCCAATCTGTTTGAGATCTGTGTGGGTGTTATTCGTCAGCACAAAGTCGGGTTCATAAGTTGACTCAGCAGTACTCCTTCCGTCACAGCCTTACTTACTAAAAGTCCACAACCACATGGCGGCATCAGCATCAAAGGGATCCTTAATAATGGGTGGCGAGTAGAAACTGACGTACAGTTTAAGCCACTTCGACTTCAAGTACTGTCTACGTAGGGGTCGCATTTTCAAATCATAGTTCATTGAAGGAAAGTTTCTTTTATCACGGCGCTTCTAGAGCCGAAATCCAGCCCTCGTGAGAAAAAAACAGCCGTTACAGGCATAAATACGTTCAATTTGGTAACTAAAACCACTCTCGCATATAGTACCCTATTTGCAACTTTTCGAATGTTCGGCTTCGTTAGCAGAAGTGCCAAGAGAGGAGGAAGGCTGTGGGGGTGTAGAAGACGGGGAACACCGCAGCAGTTCGTCCTCAGCGCTTGCATCCGCCAACTCTACACGCCACCGCAGACCAGGTGTGTCACCCCGACGGATGTAGTAGACATTGCGTGCCTCGGCGGAGTCGTCGTCCACTGTCTTTCGCACCAGCCCTTCTGGCGACGCCACCTGACTGCGGTAGCTGGGGAAGATTCGACGCTTCTCGTCCTCTGTCGGCTCCACCGGAACCTGAAAGCAAAGGTTCTTTTAAAACTCATCCAAGTTTAGCCGACGCTTTTTCCATGCAATAAATGCAATTTTTTGTTGAAACCAATCGTTAGGTTACTCTAAAGCTGTCAACATCTGACGGCCATGAATAATCCGTGAACTAAACTAGATTTGCTTGTGCATTATTTAATGTTGAAGATAAAACACCTTGACAGAAGTGTAAATGAGTAATTTGAGCAATAAAGGACAGATCCTCTCGTGAATAGTTGTCAAGTAATTGCTCAATTTTAGGCAGGATTGGGCCGACAATGGTCGTTTGAAAATCGATGCTAAAGCTAGAAGTCGGTTTTAAAGTTTTGCACGCAAAAACGAAGATACACAGACAAAGTCGCATTTCACACAGCCATTTTTGTAAAAAAGAAAGTGAAAATATTTTGGGTTTACTAAGTAGTATTGACAGATGGAAAGTGATGAGCGTAAACCAATACGTCGATAGGTTGAAAACCCAATAACTAGAACATTTTTCAAGCCACTATGCATGGCAAGTAGTCCTGTAATAACAAACAATTTACCTGGAAAAGGGTGGGATCATCGAAGATTCTCGTCAGTAAAAGATATCCACTTCCTTCACGCGCAGCGACAGTTGCATTCGGAGGGACAGACTGGCGCGCGGCTGAAACAATATCCTGCGGAATTTTCCCCAGATGGAGCAGTTTCATTGCGAGAACCGGTGGCATAGGGGCCACGCATTTGACTGGTACATATGGCGCACGATTCGATTCAATAATGGCACTTTCCTGCAACTTCCTGCCCTCCTCGATGCTCAAGAGGCGCCAATCAGGTTCATGAGAATTTGGAACGGGGACAACACCGAAGTTATGCCCACGAAACACACGTTCAGCAAAGGCGCGACACCTTACACCTGACTAAGACCAAGCCAATGATATCGCACGAATAAATTCCATTTGATGGTTAACTGGAGAAAAAAAGACTCACTGAATCTGACATCAACGGACAAATTTCCTTAATCACGTAAAAGCATGGTTCATTGTACATCCTTTTTTCAGACTCTTTAATAACAACGCGACCGATCCCCCTGTCACAAAGGTTATTGGCGATTTCACTGAGGTATTTTCCGAAAAAGTCCAAGGAAGGACGGCCTACGTACTTTACCTTGGTCATTGCATCCGGCGTAGAACTGCACAAGACGAACACCGCTTCAATTAGAGCGGCGTTGGGCTGACCAATGGATGTAGCGTAAAAGGGCACCGATCTTCACACTTCGTCATGACATTGGAGATTCCCACGTTCTAATGCTAAATTGGAAACGCTAATTAACCATTTAATAGCCGACCAAAATTTTTTTCGCATTTAAAGGAATGGTTAAAGCATAGCAAGATAGAGTTATTTGTTTGCAAGCACAATTATCACCAGATCCCGTTAATTAAGTTACGTTCTTCGGATTGCTTTGCATAATTTACAAAGCTGAAACTGTTTCATTATCATGAATACATATATTAACATAAAATGACACTATTCGGTAGGCATTAACTCGGGGATGGAGAGTGTTGTATGGCATTTTGCAACTTGAAAGACTATCTATTATAGCGTGCAGAAGGAATTAGTGGCTGGTGAAATGGTCTAAAGGTAATGCTGTAGCGTCCCGAGGCTCCCTTAAGGCAAAAGAAGGCAAAGTGACAGGATAGAATATATATGTTCACCGGACAGAGGGAAAACGGCTGCTGGCGTGGCCCAGAGGCCAGCCCACGCAGCTAGGGCAATATGGTCACCTCTGTGTCCTTGACGGAAACCAGCAGTTCTAACAAACAAAGTACTACATTGCCCCTCTCCTCTTTCGAGCGTCGTCCCCGACGCGCCCCTTGGTACATCTCCCGCGTCAGCCATCACAACATACTCAGTGCTGCAAGAAGCACCCACGAGCTAACCATGCCAGTTGCCGACATTCGTCGCGATTGATGCGATGCTTGACACCAATGTCAGTGATCCTTCTTGACAGTGCATTGCACTTCGAGTTTCGTCTGGCTTGGGAACAAAGCTCGGAATAAGTGGTTCTGCCGACCATCAGTATGTCCGTAGGGGGCGTTAGCGCGCCGACCTCCTTAAGCTAGTAGATATTAGGGGTAATCTTTGGAACGAAACTTCCCAGGTGGGCCATGGCTAGTGTTGCTTCAGTTGTTGATAGCATTCTTGTAGAACACGGAGATGGGGTAGCACATGCACTTCTTTCGCACTGCTGCAATATGCCACAGGCGGTAGAGATCGGGATAGTAACCCTATAGAGTCGGGTTCGCTTTCCGCTGCCACCAATGTAGCGTCCCGAGGCTCCCTTAAGGCAAAAGAAGGCAAAGTGACAGGATAGAATATATATGTTCACCGGACAGAGGGAAAACGGCTGCTGGCGTGGCCCAGAGGCCAGCCCACGCAGCTAGGGCAATATGGCCACCTCTGTGACCTTGACAGGAACCAGCAGTTCTAACAAACAAAGTACTACAAATGCCCCAAGGGCATTGCATGGTCTTTTAAAACTCAAGACAACAAATTCCTTTTTCCTTCTTTTATTCTAAATACCACTGTTTAATGCGGACAAATTTCAAATCGAATTTAGCAAAGTCGTGACTCCACCGTACTTTAGTAAAGAGTCCTGGATAATCTTTGAATCTGAGGTAGGCCATATTTGTCACCACATTATTGGAAAGTACGTAGCTCATGTCGAACGTGTGATGTAACTCATCATAGAGACTGATGGGTTCGCATTTAAATATTGGTTCAATACTTGTTCATCATAATTTCAATTCGCTAATCTAGTCTCTTAGTATTGTGTGTTTCTTGTCCATCACCCAATTTTGTGGAAGCCTGTTTTTTACACTCGGTTTAACCCTTCCAGTGTGTAGTTTTACTTAAATTCAATTAGTACAACATTCCATCCGGAATCTTTCGTTTAATATACCCAGAAAACTGTGGGCTAAAGCAGAATATTGCAGCTTGATTCTTTCTTTTGCGCTGATTCAAACCCTCTTATTTTTAATGATTGTAATCTGCAGCCATTTCCTGTTCTGAAATCTTCAATGCAAGGCTTTCCCTTTTACCCGACAACTGTTTTTATTTGGGAAAATCTTGGTATCAGCATAAACGTACCAGTGCAGTGCTCCACATGTTTGTTTGCGCCTACCTTTTGGCAACAAGCCATTTGGAGTTTTGCTATTGTACCTTCACTGAAGGCCTGATCTCTAGGCTATACCGATAGCCTGATCTCGATCACTAAATCCTAGATCTTACATCAAGGGAAGAGACGTATACGCTATGGGATGAAGAACCTGTGTGTAATACTTGGTTTGCTATGACTGCCGGTTTTAGTTTCGGTCACAGAGGCAGCCATATTGCCATATAGTCACTTCAGCTGGCCCCCGGGCCATGCCAGCAGCCCCGTTCCCTCTATCTTTTGAATTTATATGCATTCAGTCCCGGTGTTTTGTCTTCTCCTGCCTTCAAGTGAGTCTCGGGACGCTACACTGTGAATATCTCTAGCAGAAGGACTAAAAATGGCAACTACTTTAGTCCCGTGTTCTTCAAGAAAGCTACCAACATTTGAAGCGACACAAGTCGTTAACCAAAAGAGCAAAACTTGTTGAGGAGCTGTATACCGTAAGGGCATAGAGATATTAATCTTGTGGCATTGAAGTGAGGGCTCATTGGCAGGGAGGAATGGACGCGAAACGCTTTTCGCACAGTTGTGTTAGTCCCCATCTTGAGTCATGTTACTGCGCCTTAAGGCCAGTGGTTATGCGACCGGCTAAAGACACGCGATATAACTAACTCGTCTTCCCCATTCACTTGCAATGATTCAATAGAATTGTCGAGAGCATTCAGTGAAGGTGAGGCCAAATATCTTCTCAGTGACACGCAAAGTCGTTCAGTGGTACTGCCAATTTATTATTACTTTTCTTACAGCACCAACACGGGCAAATGAGCGCCAAACACAATGACCCAAAGTGGAGAGGGGCTGTGTAACACTTTAATTACCTTTTTAAGCCTGGCCCTTTAGTAACGGTTCTTTTATAGCCCACTATTGTACCGCTGCCACTGGCCTGGCTTCTGAAGCATGTCGGTAAAAATACGCCTTATGACGGGGAAGTCTTCAGGAAAGCCTCAGAGCACTAGTACAAAAATTATTAAAGCTGAGAGCAATATTTTGTTATCCGGAACCGTAATGGTTTTATCAGAGCAGACTAAGAGTCTTTCAATAAAATTAAAGCATTAATTCAATTGGTTCCATGCTTAACTGAAATTAAAATTTTTGATTTTAACTAGCGATTCTTTCATCATCCACAGATAAAAGTGCAAAAACATACTAAACGAGAAGTTGTAATCTACTTTACTTGGCTCCTGACCACTGACATGACTTTTTTCAATCCTGTAATTGAAAAGTTGCAATTGAGCGTTCAAGAGGGAATTGGGGAATGGCCTTGCCCTCGGTTCAGGATGTCCGAAAGGGAGGACGAATGGGACCCTGGCGCCAATGGAAGGGGGAATGAGAGTCAACCCTAAGACAAGGGTTTGTGCTAAGCTGGGACACAATGGAGGAGGTAATTTATCTTAGCAATAAATAAATAGCACTCGAATGTTTACTTAATCAAATTGAAGATTTACAAGTAATCCAATCGACAAATAAATTTCCTTTCCATATATTTTTAGTTTAGAATTTAATTCCATCCGAACGGAGGCTTTCTCCAGTAACTGTATTCAAGACTAAAACTAAAAAGCACCAAAATCTAAAATCCTACAGAGGAAATCACGGGCTAAAGACGCAGCAAGAAATAGGAGTCTGGTGAATTAGTCGTTCGTTCTCGAGACTGCAATCCCACCCTGAAATCTGACCGACCAATGGACTTCATCAGCTTCCCAACATTTGTTCAAACGGAGACTCCAGAGTGAATAAAGACCTTAAAAGATCTTGGAAATAAAGAAGTTCCACTCTTCTTCCAAAATGCTCTTTAATTACTATCTAATCAATTTTTTATTCGCCTTTAGGTTGACATGTTGGTAGAAAAAGCAAAACGAACTCGTATAGCGGTCAATCAATTGCCGTTGGTTTGAAACCAGTGCCATGTGGAAATCATCACGAAATGTGACAAGTTGTTGTGAGTGTGTTGGCACTCAGATGGAGTCTTGTTGCCGTTAAAACGTCTTTCATCGCGAGTGGTGCGTTGTAAGACGGTTTGCATCCACACTTGTGCTTAACTGACACCAGAAATGTTTCCATTCACACCGAATGAAGTTGACAGTTGCATAATGAGGAACATAACGCACCAGCAAACATTTGATGAAAGCAATAATTATTCAACTAACCACTTGCAATTCTCAATATGTAAAATAGATGGACGATTTTCACAAAAGGGATGCAAGCCACAGGTGGAGTTTTTTGCCCAAGGTGGAGCAGATGAATGCGCCTTTGGGTAAGGGCTAAGGAAAGGAAAAAGGCAGAGGTGGAAGGAGATGACACACCATCGACGTCAGCACGCGCCGGTACGTGCACACGATCAATCCACCGCAAAAGCAGCTTCACCATTGGTGCGAGAGTAACAAGAAGCAGCGTGCACCTCGTGCAAACAAGCGTTAATCCTGGAGACTGGCTTTGTTAAACAAGCCTCCATATACGCAAAATAGGTCATCTGTAAACACACGCGTGCGGAGTGCATTTCATCACTAACAACGCTCCACCACGGTCGCCTTGTTCTCCGCTTGGAATAGACGCTGCTTGGTAGACTGGAGCACGGCCACCCGCCACACCGAGCATTGCAGTCAATCCGAATATGAAGCATCTTCACAGTGCGTTGCATCTGTTCCAAGCCCATGATCAGTTTTGCAAAAAAAAGTATCCAATCAAGACCCAATACTAAAACCATGCAGCACGGTTCCGATTTAACCAAAAGCTGTTGCTTTTGAGGACACGAAAAACAATCACGGCGCCTGCGCCCCCCCGCCCTGATGTTGTCACGCCCAAACAACACTGCTGATGTAGTAACAATGTCACATCTATGAATCGAATCGACAACGCCGGTTTCTCTACAAGGGGCAGAGCACCAAATTAGAATGCACGCATGCTCCACACTAAAAACATTATTCCAGAGCAGTTAAAAACCACGTTTACTTTCACCTTTAAACGTAATTTTGGGAATTGTGAAGTAGCAGCAGAAATATCAATAGAGAGAGAGGGAATAAGATGAGAATTGTCGCGTTGCCTCACTACACGGACGCACACAAAAAGGACGGTCAAAGCAACCGGTACCACGTCAATTCCGCGTTATTTACACAGAGCAGAGGGATTTTTTGAAAGGGGAACGCTTGAAAGAATGAGGGGTGGGAAGATAAATGGTGGGAAAAGGTTTACTTGTCGACTTCCTGGTCCAATCCACCGTTTTCCACAACTGACGGCGAGAAATTGAGTCCATTACTGTTATTGTCCCCATTTGTAACCATCTTAAAAATAGGAAAAAACACTCCTATTATGAGCTCAGAGAGTAATCCCAAAATCAAGCAGAAAAATCCAAATAGGAATCAAATGACCTTGCTGGTACAAAGGCAAATTCGATTGTTGGGCATTCATAACCAGCAAACTAGTTCTTGGCTCTGATAAAGTTAGCAAATATCTCATAAAACATAGTAGTAATTGCATGCATAGGCGAAACGGGATTGGAGATTACCTTCGGGAACACGATTTCACCGTCCAGATTCTTCACATTTCCAATAAAAGCCTGATCAGACAAAGAATGAAATAAGACACTGGATGATCGAAGGTAAAACAGTAAGACATTATTGGAACGAAGACCTAACCTTATTGTCCTCCGACTGCGGATCCAGTTGATCCAGTCTGGCCTTAAGCTAAGCGACAAAAACAAAGTATAGAATGTTAAACTAGAGCAGACTAAGTAGCGAAGAAGATAGACGAAGTCAGTTGCTCTGACTCACCAGCGTGTTCTCTTCGCAGCACTTCTGAAGAGCGAGTCGCCAACGCTCTTCTTCTTGTCCGACGGAGCGCTGAAGATGAGACAACGCATCCTCAGTTGAAGCGATGATCGCTTGATAGCGCACCACCTCGGCCGACAGATGCGCACACTCATCACAGACCTCCTCGGACATGGAAGACTTCAGTTCAGCGGAAGCTGGAGACTTCAAGGTTTCCTCATTCTTTGCAACGAGTTCCACCGCCTGCGCCTTCAAAGCAGACACCTCGTGAGCATGCTTTTCTGTCAGCTCAGTCACCGCCATCCTGGCAGCAACTAGCTCGTCTTGAGTGGAGACCAGCACTTCCTTGAGGTGTGTACACTGATCCAACGCATCTTTCAACTGGGTCTGTAGAGGGTAGTCGGCAAAAGAGACGAGGATGGAGACGATTGACGATGATAATCGAGAGTGAGAATAATAGTGAGTATACCTCTGTTGCGGCAGATACCTCATGGTCATACTTTGATGTTACCTCAGCCATCGCCGTCTCCGTGGCGGCGAGTTCGGACTTGGCAGAAGCAAGTTCTTCTTTGAGATGGGTGGACTGGTCCAGCGAAGCTTTTAAATGCGCCTACCAGGGGGAACCGATAAAATCATGAGTGGGAATCAAAGAGGAGAATAAACATAAAAGGGTAAAAGGGAGAACATGCCTCTTTTTCTTCCAAACGCTGACGAAGATCGTCAATCTCCGCCTCCAAAGACGATTTAACTAGCTTAAGGTTTTGATCCAAAAGAGTTTGTTCCTTCTTTACTTCATCCCTCTCCGCTTGCACGTTTTCTAACACCTTCATAGTGTCTGCCAGATGGAGCTCCTCAGCCTGAATTGGCGAAAATAAAACAAACCAAATGAATAACTGGATCCAATGCATGGCATGAGGTATGGGAATATGAAAGATCGACTTCGAACTCACGCGTTTGGCTTCCATAAGCTCGCTGTGCTCCGCTTGAAGGTTTTGTAAAATTTGAAGGGCTTCATCTTTTGTCTGATTTACTATCTGAAATCGACAAAAGCTAAGCATATTGAGCAGAGGAAGCGCTTCAAAAATTACATGTACTTTGCTAATAAAAATGCCGATTAACTACAGAACAATACTGAGAACGCGACTTGCCTCAAGTTGAGCGGTTTTAACGGACAGGAGTTCTTCCTTTTCAGTTACTGCCACTTGCAATTTTTTGACCATCTCATCCATTTGCTGGCGAACGACGGCTTCCGCCTCCTTGGATGCAGCGGAGACAGCCTTACGCATTTCGGATTGCAACTTTGAAGTGTGACGTTTGGCATTTTCAAGGCGACTTTCCAGATTCTAATCCAACGAAAAATGGAAATTATTACCCAGAGTAATTCGACCCAGATACGCATGTTACAAACAAATGGGTAGCTCTGTGTCATCGCCTAATCGTCATTGACGAAACATGTCAATGCATAAACAATACACAGAAAGGAAGAGAAGACAAGTTGTAAACAAAAGAATGCCATTCGAATGAACACAAATTTCAACTGTGTTAGTACTCGCGAAGCAGCCGCAATGGACCAAAGCCGCACGTAATGGACGGTATAAACCTATCTTTTCGCGTGACAAGAATTAAATTTTTGTCATTACACACACACGTGCGAGGGCTCTAGGTACGTACATGTTCAGACGTGCCTTGGACGAAGTCGCGTTGATTTTATGCGGTTCATCGGCGCGGCGACGGTTGCACAAGAGAATGTAAGGCACAGGCTCATCAGTCTTAGACGCCCTAATACACTAACCAGGAGATTGGCAACTGCACTGTAATGTTGATTCCCAGCATTTATCCCTCAGATGACTTGAAGTGAGCCCAAAGTAATAAATTAAAGTGGCATTCACACATTTAAAGACTCCAAAGTCGGATGACGAATGCTTTCTCCACCCGTGGCAACAAGGTAAGACGGAATATCGACCGAATTTGTTTTGGGACAAGGCCTCTCCGAGATTCGACCAAATAGCACACCTACAAATACGCACGCCAGCACATTAGAGGACACGCCTATGGCAGGCCCTTGGCTGAAGTATCTGGGTCAGCAAACGCAATTGTGTTTGTGCGCGGCATGTGTAGAAAGAAGGACTGGTCAGTCTGCCTTTCTCCCCTCACACACACACACACACACGCACGCGCGAAAACACCCGCCCCAGTTAACACGTAAAATTCGTACGGCAACTAAGCGAGAAGACGATGTGGTTGCAGTGACGATGACCCAGTTCGAGTTGGGTAAAACCAATATTGATATCAAAATGTAGGAGATGCATGCAAAAGTCCCTCTTGAGTCGCCTTAACTTGGGGAGGATTTCCAGGTTGCATGAGAAATCGGCGACAGGTAATCATGAACGCCCTTAGATGAAATAAAGTAGCATAAATAAATGCCAGTTGTATTAGTCTTTATGATCCGCGTAACCATTTTTGCATTATTAGTAATAGAGGAATAAATAACCGAGCACCGGAACAGGGAACGTCCTATTTTACCTTCATAGCATACTACCTCCACACAGAAGAAGTTTAAAGGCGGTAAAAATATACCAGCACTGAGGATACTCACGGCCTGGCGTTGAGTGAGGACAGTGTTCTCCTGGGCAAGACGAGCGATCTCACCCTGGAGAGATGAGATCACCTTGGCCTCCGTAGAATTGGATGATGACACGGGTTCTACCTCCGGAGGAGCCGGAGCTTCGACCTCACACTGCACGGCTTTCGAGGCAGTGGGTACGGACCACTTCTTCTGCTGCTGTTTGGACATTTCTGCGGACGGCCTGAATTACGCATGTAAGTAAGGATAGATGGAAAAAGGGAGATAGTACGAAGGCGACGGCCCATCGTCAGTCTTATCGCATTGTGTACTCACTTTTGCGGCAATCCAGTGGTTGTGGAGAGCGAATCTCGAGATTCGCCATTTACTAGCGGGTACAATCGGGTAACTTCTTCGCGCAAAATCTGCAAAAAGGTTATGCACAAAATGAAGGGGTGATGAAGCCGAAGTCCATTCATTATGATAAAAGCTTTGTTGAAAGTGAAATTATAATGGGTGTATAGATAGCGGAATTCGGCAATGAGAAGCAAAAGACGATTCCCTAAGTTCGTAGTTTATTATATATGATGCAAACAGTAAGTATTCCGCCTTGATTCCATGGCGCTGACCTTCCCAGTGAGGAATTGACTCCTCCATTTATAAGTAAAAGACGACTCACTCTTCCTTTTACCGTACGCAATGAAAACCAATGGCATCCGACATTCCAAAATAAGAAATGGCGCTGATGAATCCCACCAAATTGATACTATCAACTTTGTTTAATTCGGCTTAAAAAGTTGTGGACAAAGTATCGGTTTTGCATGGGTGTGGAAGCGTTGTACACGAAACGCTCAATATAATTGTCTTCCCTTTCGCTTCAAATCAAATGCTCGAGCGCCAACGCACGCTCAGGTGTGCATAATGAGAGTTGGAACGCCAAGTTCATTGCACCTTACATGAAAGTACTAACAAAATTTTCCATGAATTAAAGCGGTGCTTAAGTCCGATTGCCTTATGCACAAACACACCCCAAAACCACTAGTAAAGCGACATCTTTGACAGAAATCACTGAATGGGCACACAAAGGTTAACGGAAACTCACATTGCATTCGACTTCTTTTGCGCGGAGAGTAGCCTTCATCTGAATAAATTCTGGCCAACAGAAGTCCTAAGGAAACAAAAAACGGCAAGTAAATATTTCTTCTTCCCACCTTAGAGCATAAATTATTCTAAATAAATTTGATTTTTCCTACCACAAAAATGGACTGAAAAAGGGCCTTAAGACATTGCCAAACGAAATTTAGTGACTAAATAGGCATTGGAAGGACGAAAATGGTAATAGGACTTAAAAAAGTAAAAGCGCAGACTTGCATTTACTTGCATGAAAAATACGGAACAAAAAATTGCTAAAGAAAATGTAAATAAGGGTAATAAACGCATTCCAAAATAAGAAAATGAACGAGGAAAAAAGACACGAAGAGATCAATCAAGATGAAAATTGTGGTAATAAAGCAGAATAGGCAAGAGCTAAGCCTTGAGAAACAACTAATAAGCCGAAAAGAGCGAAATTAATTAGTTACCTCAAACCCTACAAGGGCAAACTTCATAAAGAATTTTGCGCAACCGCTTTTATTTTGGAAAATGAAATGATGTCACCGTCAAAGAAAAGTGCAAGAACTATTTGTGCCAGTTGTACTAATTACCCGTTAATGCTAAAATGGATGATGAAGACAAGGAACACGACTCCAATCCACGATAACAAAAGCAACCCAATTCAAACAGGTTTCAATGCCTAGCTATGAGATAGCAAAACTTAGAATAAAGGAAACACACCCTTTCGGGATCGCTGGGAGTAGTGACGGCGGGTGGTGGTTGCGAAAAGGTGATATTAGGGAAGGTAGCGCGAGCTTTGATGACAGCCTCCTGGCCTAGCGCTTCGGAGACAAGGTATTCCAATTTGTAAGCATAGGAGAAAGCATCAATTTTCTCACTATCCTTCTGAGTCGTGCTAGACGAGCACTGAGGCGACGCTGTTTCGGACAGTTGCGGCGTCTCCTGCGGAGAGTCCTTCGTCGTTGACGCCTGTGGCGTGGGTGATGCGACCGGACTTACTTCCGGTGCTTTAGCGGAAGATTCGGAGACTTTGTTTTTTTCTAAGAAGGCACAAAATCCCCTAAAGGAGAACTATGTCACTAATAGGATGAGCAAGAACAGAATCATCAAACTACCAGATTTTCGACGTTTCTTCTTAGCTGCCAAATTAGCAGACTCCGACAGCTGACTAGGCTGAGGAGGGGGTGGGATTGTGCTAATAGAGGTGACGGCTACGGCAGCAGGAGCGCCATTCTCGACATCTTTGGAAGAGGAGGTAACCTTGGACTTCTTGGACGCCACCGGTATCCATCCTTCATCACTGGGTTCAGAGAAGTCAACTGCCACACTATCCTCAGAAGTAGGGATAGCGACGGCCTTCGTCTTTTGAGAGCGTTTTTTGTTTCTTTTCTTTTTGGACTCAGAGGTTCTGGCACCGGCAACGACTATGTCGACTCCGAGGGTGTTGAGAGACCGCTCAAGCGTTGTAAATCGACAAGAATCCCCCATTAGTCTCAAGAACTATGGAGGAATGACGATGAAGGCTTATAAATAAAACCTTATTACTGCAAGAAGACAAATTGCCTGAATTCCACTCAAAATTAAAGCCACTACGAAAACAGATGCACAGACAAACCACACAGTCCCCATAAAACTGCCTACCTAGCACTCATGGTGAAATACGTAGTGGAATGCATGCAAAGATTAAGTTGAGTATATATTAAACAGATGTCATGCTTCAAAAAACCTAAAACTTTGCCTGGAGATACAGGTAGGCAAAAAATGGTACCCGCAATAATAAAATAGAAAATCTTCAGTTCAACACGACTGGCTGGATAATGTTCAAAGGCGAACAACTATTTGTCAAAGGAGTTAACAGAACCGGTTGCAATAAAAAATCCCCAGGGAAATTATGCACGATTACTTGTAAATAAACTGTTGATATGATGGAACTCAGTACCAACCAGCAGAAAATGACGTTAGGACTAAACGTCACAACATACCAAAGATGTATCACACTTTGATTGGATGCAATATGTGGGTGCAAGTCAAACAGTAAAGTTAAACACTGTAGGTGACCTAAATGAAAATAAGCAAGTTTTAAGCAGAATTTTGCCAAATAACAAAACTAAGTGTTTGAGATTTGCAATGACAAATATAATGGTAGCGAAATCGTGTGCACAAACGATTGCGAGTGCATATAAAGGCAGAAAATGAACATTTCAACATCTAGACTTTTGGAAATGCAAAGTCTCTGATATATAATTATTATTTTATTAGTTGAAATGGCAAGACTTCCATACTAAAATATATTCTTCGACCCTATATTAGTAACATCCCCTTCCATACCATATTGGATTACTACTGTAGCGCCCGGAGGTTCCTTCGAAGGCAAAAAAGGGGAATACTAAGGCATAATATATGTGTCCAACAAGCAGAAGGAATTAGGCCACTGGCATTGCCCAAGGGCTAGCCTACGCAGCTAAGACCAGATGGCCACCCTTGTGATCTTCACCGAAACCGGTGGTTCCAACAAACAAAGCACTACAACTACAACCACCAGGTACACTTTTTGTGGAAGATGAATCTCCTTCGGTGCTTATAGACTCTATGCGAACCCGAAGGAGACACTGTCGCAATGCCATGAAGCTTTAATATTTTTTTACCTGTGAGAATGATACAAAGGATGCAAAGCAGTGGCATAAAAATCACAACAGCCTTTAGCACATTGCGATTAAACTTGGTTTTTGCAAATGCATTTCTAAGCTATCATACTATTCTAGACTTTGATACACACTGCAATTCATGGCTGCCTTTAAGGCTTCTAAAATTTTGACCAACCATACAATAATTTTTGTCTCTAGTAAAATACTGTGTTTTAAGATTTATATTTACTGGTTCAGATAGTTTTAACTTTCTAGCATTAGTTATTGGACGCTCAACTGTACACGCCCGTATATATGAAACATCGAGGTTAACACGTACTATTCTTGGCATTTGACTTGCAAATATTCAGGTATTAATTTACATATTTGGTTTTGATATATATTTAATATGCAGCGTTAAAAGCGCTTTTGTTGGGTACATTCACAGGTCCATCTTGTGCACCAAATCTAAAGGCTGTATTTTGTAACAAGTTCTAACTGTCCATGTAATGCAATTTTTTCGTTGTCATTGATAGGTCTTAACTTACTTAGCCGTTACGTTTTAAGCAGTCAAAGCCTGGCCCTACAGATGATTTTGATCTTTTCAGAAGTTCATCTATATGCCCTCGATTTGAACAATGTCAGCTAGTGAGACGAGCAATGGTACACCACGTCAAACGCTAACTACAGAAGAGGAGTTAGGAGAGAATTTTACACTTAAGGGCCATGCAATTCAAGAAACCAAGGTTACTGATAATCGCACTATTTCTCCTCCGAACAACCCTGAGCCTTTGAGTCTGCTGGTGGAGTCTCAACGACTACAACGTGAGATGCTGCGCGTTGAAATGGTATGGACCACAAATTGACACTAATATTATTAATAACCATGCCAAAGAAAATCAAACAGCGGTAGCGGTCGATGCGTTGTCAGTTACGCACAATTTCCATTGTAACTAATCTAGTGAAATTATGGCCTTTTAATTCGATGAAACCACAGCTAATAGGAGATGGTGGTAATCTTTACCTCCACGTGGCATATACAAACTCATTTTGACGATTCACTGGCTCAAAATTCCGCTTGAAAATGGTTTATTGACACAGAGATGGAGGTTTTGAATTCCAATTAAGTTTCTAGTAGTCGATTGAATAGCACAAAATATCTAACTTTAGCTTGAATGGGTGTAAGATATACGTGTACTGTGCTAAAATGATGACTATGAGCTGTTGTAACAAGTTTCATGCAAATACAGAGTGTCCATATATCTAAACATTGGGAAGGTTACAAATTTGAAAAGCGAGTTCGGGCAACTTTTATTTAATGACTTAAAGGTTAGTCAAGAGGGAGTCATGATAGAGCCCTTCTGTGCAAAGTTAGTTAATTTGATAAATGCACATATGTATGGATAAACGGGTGTTTTGTGAGGATGCATATGTGAACGTATCAACTAATGACTAGGATCTGCTTTTAATAATACAAAGACATTAAAATAATTTATTTGTGATTTTTTAGCTTTAGCTGTTGGCCTTTAAAAGTGTGTTTAACTGCAGCAATCACCTATAACTCAACTGTTAAAAGTCTTATAGTTTATTTATATTGTGAGTCTTAATAACATCGGACCATTTTTAGTTCCATTCGCCTAGTTTTCATCAAACATATAATCCTTGCCTTTAAGTAAGACCACTTACTTCCTTCCCTATCAAAATGGAGGATAATGAGACCTCAAAATAAATGCTTGAAATTTACATGACACATCAATTCAAAACAATTTTTCACCGAAATGCTTTTACATTTACTTGATTATTTCTGAAATCAATGCATCCTGGCAGATTAAAAATTGCTGTCAAGTTTCTTGTGAGCCTTGAATCCAAAGGATCAGAGCAAATTGGTAAAGACCGTTTCCATAAAACAGTCGTTGATATCTTCAAAAGATAAAGAGCATTACAGTAGAAAGCAACCCAGATTTACTATGGTTGCAGACTTTTGTAAATGTGATTTTTGAACATACTACAAATGAGCAATTCCAGCGTGGGCCGCTGGATGAGGTGAGAGAAGAGTGAACTATGCGGAAGACGAAATCAAACTCACCACCGAGTGAGATTTTATTGGCACAAAATAAAACGGGCTTCTTTTCTTGCTTATAATAAAGGATTTACTATTAACAAGTGGAATAATGCAAGATTTTTAATTGACTCAGTCATGATCATCAGCCTTACCTTTTGAGAGGAAGCCAAAACACCTCAGGATCGACGGTTTATAATAGACCGAAGTGCTTCTTACTAATTGGATAGCAGTAAAGTGGTTGTGAAGGTCAGCAAAATAAACTTAACTTTGAATGAAAGATGAGGCTTTCCGGTTATTCTGATGGATTGCTGACACTTGATGTCGGCGTGAGGTAGAAAATGAAAGCTTGATTTTACCCTCCTGAGAGACGGTATGCTTTTGCACGCATTTGTGGAATTTTAAACACCGAAATCGCTGCAGCTTCCGGGGGAGAGCATGGTTCTCCTAAGAGGCGTGGTCGCATGGAGGACGTTTCCTGAATGATTGAGCATTTTCCATTCACTGTTGATGTAGAGTGTTTTGGCACCGAAGGTGTGATGAACGCATCTTATTGGCGCTGCCTGGTTAAACCGCCCCTCATGGGGAGCATAAGCCAAAGTAGCTGTAACAACCCACTAAAGAATTAATTCATTGTGACTATCAAACCATAAGCCTTCAATGGGCAGTCCAATTCTCAGGTACGAGTAAACCTTATTTGAGCTGTTTCGACGCTCACGAAAACTCGCCTTTGCTCTAGTCGGAGGGCGTGGATTTACCATCACCAAGTCAGAGATCGGAAGTGTCTCCGGTTCAAAGCATGACTTCTCCTACAAGGACTCGAATACAGCTTCTTGAGGCCGAGTTGTTGGATCACAAGCGCAAAGTTGCAAGTCTGCAGGAGAGCAATCAGCGTCATCAAAAAGTGATTCAAACTCTTCAGGGGCAGGTGAGTTGGCTCCTTTTGTTTATCCTTGGAACTTAAACCAAACAAGCCTTGAAGGCAGTCAAATAGTTTTATGCAAAGGGAGTAGCTTAGTAATTATTTGGTCAAAACCGTAGAACTATGTTACTTCATTGCCCTTAAGAATAATAATAAGTACCGGTTTCATCACCAAATTTTCACGAAAGTATGCGTTTTTCGTGAAGCAACAACCTTGGAGTCACCGCTCAAATCATAAATATTTCACAGTTCAACCTCTGGGCTATTTGTCCCTTGAATCGGTGTTTTTAGGTTATAAAAGGTTTTCAATGAATTACGATGGACTAACAAGGATCTGGACTACATTTTCCAAATTCGCGCAAGCACTCCACTCATTGCAACATGCTACAGCGACGTCAAAATTCATACTTCTGTTTGTGCCTCCCTTGGAATTGCACAAGGAGATGGCACAGATTATTTAGATGGGACACTCAACTGAATCGCTTCGTTGATTTTTATAAAACGAACTCTGGAGTGAAGGCCTTCGGACCATGCCAACACCTGTAAATATCTTCCAGCCCCTATAGTGTGACAATGCATGATGCCAAGCGTTGTCACTGTAGCTCATGTTCATTCATCACAAAATCCTGTTGAAATATTCAAGAAGGGGGCGTGAGAAGTTGCTGCAACGCCCAATTTCGCCCACCAGCCTTGGGCGTTTCCAGCGCCGCTGATTCACCAGATTTGATTGACTTTTTCCTTCTTTAAACTTATTGCTACTCTCTTCTCATAAGCGTCTGTCGACGGAAAAATTGAGTCCCCTTAGAATTAGGCGAATCTGCACTTTTGATTCCCATTTGCACTAAAATGGGAATGTACAATGGGAAACGCCATTGAACCCTTTGCATTTAGTTGACACAATGCAAGCGCAAGAATACCGACTTGGAGATGGAGGTGGAAGATCTTAAGCTGGAGGTTCAAAAGAATGCCAAAAAGGTAATATTTGCTTTGATTTAGAATTGATATGATCCCTACTGATTTAAAATGAGTAGTAAAATACTCATGTTGTAAAACGTCTTAGTTACAATCCAAGGAGATGGAGCATGACAGCCGCTTGGATGCACGTGAAAGCATGGCTAAGATGCGTGAGGAAAGTTTAATTGCAGAACTTGAAAATCTTACCAGCACACTCGAGGCGGAACGAAATAAGTAGGTAGTTTTCTAGCTACCAAGTGACACAACACGAACTGATTCCTACATTATCTGCAGATCAGCTGAATTTTCACGCGCGAATGAGGTTCTGCAGGACCAGCTAGAGGAGGCTGCAGCAGCAAATCAGGTATGACTTTCAGCTGGAAGTAAAAGTGTTCAGGGCTGGCAAACATGTTAAACATAGTTTATTTGCACCCAACAGTTCTCAGAGCAATTAAATATTCGAAGTTTTGAGAATTTTATTCTGCTCACTTACTTAATTTTCATAACACTTGTGGCTTAATGCTTGAAAGTAAAAGCAAGTAACATTGCTATAGGTGGCTATATGGACTTGAGTAAGTGCGTTGACACTAATCATCGGACCAGAGCCACATCTCACTTATTTTCCGCTCCCAAGTGAAAAGATTGGAAGCTTACATTCATGTACATTGCAGAAGTAAATTTGTGGCAAATATTTTGGAACAGTGTGTGTGTGTGCGTGCAGTAGTAGCGATGATATAAGAGATGTCTATTTACAAAGGGTTTGAGTAGGGACGTGGCGCAGTTGACTCAGGCTTGGCGACAGGCTACACAGCAGTTGGAGAAGCGTGAGATCGACTGGCAGAATGAGGAGACGGCGTTCAACGAGTATTTTGCAACAGAGCACAATCGCCTACTGGCGCTGTGGCGTGAGGTGGTTGGACTGCGACGTGCCTTCGCCGAGCTGCGTCACCAGACTGCCCGGGACTTCACACAGGTAAACTTCTCCTTCTCCACTCCCTCCTCGCACGCCTTTCCTCTTAATGCCCAAGTGTCACTCTTCATCGTCATTTCTTTTATTCACTTCTTTGCATGCGACCCGACTGTTTCAAGTCTAATTCTCTATCTTGAATTGCAATATCTGGATCACTAATCGTATTTGAAGATGTGTCAGAGCCTTGGATTTCTGTGCTTCCGAGATAGAGTTTATCTTTACTTTTATATATTCCTGCCTCAGCTCCTCAAGACTTTCTGCTCCCAATTTTCCAGCAGATTTACTTGCGATAAACTAAGAAAGGCCGATTTGTCAGAAAATGAAGCATCGTTATCGAAGTTAACCTACGGTAGCAAAGAAAGTTATTTTTAGTACACCACTTTACAATAATTGGAGCCTGTTTTCACAGACTCTTGGCGCTATGTTTGGACGGTGTGACTACAACGCAGTTAGTGGAGGCAGATCTTAAGCATGCATTTGGCTCAGTCATGCTAAGCATTCAGGTTGCACTGTTTAATTCGGATCGCACTGATGTGAAGTCCTTGTGCTATCAAATACCACCAGAAGCATAAATACCCTTCATATGTTGGAGTTTCTACTGCAATACTACAATTTCTCTATTCATTTCTGGGTTTATAACTTTATTTGAAGGATTTCCCGGGAAAACAAGCGAGTTAGAGGGTTCAGAAGGAAACATAAATGGTCTTCGACTCCTTGAATGGAAGTCTTGATTTATGGCAAATCAGGTAGTAATCAAACTGTGGGTAAAATACCGAAGGTTTGACCCTCGCTTTTTCACGTACTTCCCAGGTATACACTGATAAAGTTCAAAATTTGGACACGAATTGTCGCATTTCCACGACCATTTAATCGCCCTACTATCCGAGCCCTACCAGCTGGTTTAGATTTTTAGCCGCCGCTTATTGTCAAAACAAGAATTGGTGAAAAAGTTACGCAGCAGGATTTTCCTCTTATTCATTTGTATTCAAATGTATCAGCGTAGGCTCACACAGTCTATAATAATGCGAACAAATCCTTTACGGAATGTGGGATAATTGCCAATTCTAACCGAAATCAGACCTTTTTTAAGGATTTATACTGAGGTTGGTTATTGACATTTCCAATGATCTAAACTCGTAGAACATCAACGAACTTCAATATTAACTTTGATACGTAAGAAAGTTTTTTGCACCGAGTCTTAATGGGCGTCTATGCATTATAGATGAACAGCGAGATAATGCGAATGGGTCAGTCACTGCAATCGGCATGCTCTGCATTGGGCAATAACCTCAAAGCCGCTGAGCTGGAATCGGCTGATGCATTGGCCAAAAGCCGACGACAGCTATTGGCTGAGGAGGCGGACGCGAAAGCGCGTAGCCAATCGCTGGCCGAGTCTTTGGCACGCAGCCAAGCCCGGTTAGTGGAAGCCGAGGCTCAGATCATGCAGCTCAACAGACGGGTGCAAGAACTTTTGACGGAAGTGAGTACCCTTCCTCACTAGTACATCTAACACGTTTTTAAATTATCAATTGAAGTCTTTCTTAACCGCGTTTGGTCGGTTTAAACAGGTTGCAGACAGGGATCGTGTCTTGAACACACTGCAGAGACTTCGAGCATCGTTTCCTTCTCCAAAACATTCGGGTGGGGAAGAAGAGACGGCTGGGGATGATCCTGTGACGGTGACAAAACGCTTAATTGAGCAAACGCGCGCAATGCATCAGGCGCTCTCCCAAATTGCTCAGGCATAACTCCTTGACATATTTTCTTCCACTCAAGTCCTTTCCACGGCAAAACAATATCTTAGTTGATTGCTTTTACTTCCACGTTTCAGCCTTCTGACCTAGAGGCATTAAATTCTTCGGTACTCTTAGAATGCAATATCTGTAACAAATTTCATGCAGAATCCTCTTACAGATTCATCTTGGAATATACTAGAGGTGGCCTTACGTACCGGCTATAGCAGAAATGTCGTGGATAGGATACTTATGATTAAAGTGCATTTGTCGGAGAACATGCGTTCAAAGGTGAAAAGGCAATTCTTTTAGAGCTGCTAAACTTTCTAAAGTCTAGTAACAGAAATGAAACTATTACAACTTTAAGGCTTTGGACGTAGGTCTCAGACTTGGATCAATTTGAGTTAGCTTTAAAATGTAATGCGTTATTGCAATATCACCCTTTGTAAAATCATCAATTCTTAGTGAAGGGTGATAGTGTGCATACCAATGAAATAGATTAGGCCCAACAATATTTCATTTCAAAAACATATAAGCCTGCACATTTAACTTTCTTGAAGTCAGATACACTTCCCCTGGACCAGTACCACAACTAGCCGATACCGTTTACACAAAAAATACTTACCAGACATGCTCTCAACATTATGTGCTCTCTAGACCGTCCTTGCGGACACGGCGAATGCCGACGTGGATGAGTCACAGGAGCCTTTCATGGTGAGCTTCCAGCATCAAATGCAGACCGGTGATTGGGTAGAAGACGAGGCCGGTGTCCTCGTCACACCAGGCTCCAGGCGTCCAAGGTCCACCTCTCCATCAAGTGACCATCACTCACTTCCGCGTCTCTCCGCCTTCCCAAAGTCACTCTCCTCCACACCTCCACTTAAACTGGCGGAAACCACAGTGAGTGCAGTTCAGTCGGCCCTCAATCGTCGTGCAACACAAGTGAGTCGTGCCTTCTCTCCTCCTCCTCCTCCTCCTCCTCCTCCTCCTCCTCCTCCTCCTCCTCCTCCTCCTCCTCCTCCTCCTCCTCTCCTCCTCCTCCTCCTGCCTCCTCCTCCTCCTCCTCCTCCTCTCTCCTCCTCCTCCTCCTCCTCCTCCTCCTCCTCCTCCTCCTCCTCTCCTCCTCCTCCCCTCCTCCTCCTCCTCCTCCTCCTCCTCCTCCTCCTCCTCCTCCTCTCCTCCTCCTCCTCCTCCTCCTCCTCACTCCTCCTCCTCCTCCTCCTCCTCCTCTCCTCTCTCCTCTCCTCCTCCTCCTCCTCTCCTCCTCCTCCTCCTCCTCCTCTCCTCCTCCTCTCCTCCTCCTCCTCCTCACCTCCTCCTCCTCCTCCTCCTCCTCCTCCTCCTCCTCCTCCTCCTCCTCCTCCTCCTCTCCTCCTCCTCCTCCTCCTCCTCCTCCTCCTCCTCCTCCTCCTCCTCCCTCTCTTCCTCCTCATTCTCTCCCTCCTCCTCCGTTGGAATTGCTAGTCGATAGAGCAAATAGTTAATTTTGAAGTGGCATTCAGGTGCAGGCGTTGCGGCTGAAGCTCTCCAGTCTGCGAGGCCGATTTGAGGGGATGAACAAGCGGTTTGAGGAGAGTGAAGAGGAAAGAACGCGCCTTGTGGAGCATGTCAGCAACTTGCGGACTGACCTTGACCTCGTACGCAAAGAGGTTGACGCCCTGCGCGTAGAAAGGGACAAGATCAAACATGCTCTCAGGTGTGCGGAAGTGTGTGACTGATCCACACTGAGACCCTTATGGCTTGAAACAAAATCCACTTATAAATGTTTTGCAGGAACACGCAACCAAATAAGCAGAAACTTAGTCTTTCATGTATCAAAGCGCACTGAATGAACGCTAAAAACACTCTACTTGATTTTGAGGCAAATTTCCCTTACTAAACGAAAAGAACCCCAGTGAGTATAGTGGATCACTGTCAGTAATAGAGGTGACACAAATTCATCCTTTGAAACTACTTATAAGTAGTAATATACCCGCTTTATGCCATATAAACGGACTGAGTTCATTTTTAAACCAAAAGCGATATTAATATCACCGAATTTCAATTTTTAGAAGTTATTTTTTCCACGATTTAAGGCATTCATAAAGATTAGAATGTAGCTTGCGAACCCAGAAGTCTTTTGTTATAGTATTTCCATGGAGGAGAGGAACATATTGGAGAGAGCACGAGCCACTAACACGGAGCAAATTAACTCGCTTCAGACGGAGTTGGAACAGTTTCGACAACTCCTTCACGAAACTTCGAGGGAGCGCGATAGTCTCGTGGAACAACGCAACGCCAAGCAGCTTGAATATGAGAGGGAGGTGGGCTACTTTGTCGTTTTTCACACTTCGATATTCCGTGCGCACGCATCCTTAACCCCTGCAACTCCCCGTAGTTAGAGCTCACCGAGAAAGCTGTTATCATTGTCGTCCACTCGTAACACATTACTTGCAAATTCCCTCCATCAAATAGGGGGCACTCGTTTGTATCTGTGAAGGTGTCGAATTTATCATAAAACAAAGTTAAAATGAATGCCTCCAGAAGGATGAAAGCGTTTTTATTACCAGTAGTTTTCGAGATAAAACGACACCTTAATCGTGTGAATATCTATACACAAATTGTAAAGAGCCGATTCAAATGTATCTGGATGGTCGAGAAGTTCATGGAGAAGTTCATAAAGTCAACGTTGGTATCACTCATTAAACATCGTATTAGTTGAACTCTTAAAAACAAACAACTACTTATAATGGCCAAATGGTGAAGGGCCATTTTGCTAAAGATTATGTCGAAGTTGAACTTTTGTAAACCGCCCGTTAACTTGAGATGTTTTTGTTGATTGGAGCTAAGTCAACCCAGGAGAGGCAGTGGCATTTCTAAAGGAATTGGTCAAGGCATCAAACGAAGAAGGCAAGGAATAGGTTACCGAAAACAATCTCATGGCAAACTGGGTAGTCAATTCCATTTCATCATTGTGGCTATAGCGTGAATAAAAGTTGCCGATGGTCTGGTGTTTGCGTTCTTCAACAACTCCTTCTTATAGTATTCTTCCATTCAAACGGATCTACGATCTGGTTGCGAACGTGTGAGCCCTCAGAATAAAAGCTGCTGGTAATTTTCCAATCAAGCCTGTCCTTACTAAGTTGAATATCTTTGGCTGTCACTTACCCCGTTTTAAAAGAACGGGTTAAAATAAGTTTAACTGAGTGTATTTAGTCGGAATCACAAGCAAGAATAAGATGAAGCTGAGAGTTCAAACCGCAGAAGTTGGATTAGGCGAAAGTCATTTGAGACACGGGTGGAAACGACTGTTCCAAATAGGGTTTGGAACTAGCAAGACTCTCACGGATGACTTCATTTCAAAAGTCATACCAGCTCTCACTCCCAAACCGATCAGGCAATTGACGCACGTGTTCTACAGGTGCGCGAGACAGCCCGCCTCCAGCGCACGCTGGACCAGGCGGAGACGCGGATCTCGCAGCTGAGGGAGGAGCTGAGCGCTGCACGCGATGAGGAAGAGCAGCTGGAGAAGCGGAATTCGACCCTCTTCAATGACCACAGCGAAGTTACTGGCAAACTCGAACGTGCAGAACGTCAAATCTGCGAGCTCAATGAACAGCTTGACTCAGTGAGTCCCATCCCAACAGCTTTCTTGAAGGCCGGATGACCGTTATAATGCATCGCAATTTTCATTTAATGAATGATTGACATTTACTTCTTTTGTCAACAGGAATGTGAACTATAAGTTATTCAAATAAATTTCGTGTTTTCGTTAATAATAAACCCGAAATTACAGGAGCTTTGACGAATAACTTTGACGCTTCAAGGCTTAACTTTAGTTTTGGAATCAAATGCTTTCTTACTGCGATTACACGAAATATAGTGGACAGCCCCTCTTTTTGAGCCACGCATTAAGCGTTAAGCATCATGATCAGTAAGTTTGTAGCAGTTTTAGTCGGAATCTCCAGCCGTGTCTAGGATTATCAGGTGAAAACAACATTAAAGCCCACAAAATTATTAAATGTCCCAAATGTGTTCAACGGCGTTAATCAGTTCCACTCGACTTTGAGGAAAAGGTTTGATGTTCAGCAAAAAAACATTAAAGGAACTGGCGTGAAGTGTAGTACCAATCCTACCACTAAGGACTCCACTACAAGAATATTGCCATTTTAGGTTCAACAAGAGAAACAGATGGTACAGGATAAAGTGATCAGTCTTGAATCAGTAATCGAGGCGAGGGAACGCGAGCGATCGGATTTGGCACTCCAACTGAATCTTTCCACGTCCAATGAGACACGAGCTTTGGAAGAACGCAACCATATGCGTGCAGAAACGCAGCAGTTGCGCAACCAGTTATCACGCACCGACGCTGAGCTCCAACTGAGTTCAGCGGAGTTGGGGCGTCTACGGGAGACTCTGGCACGAGCAGAGCAGCAGCACGCGCAGACCGAAGCGGAGGCACTGCGAGCTAATCGGGAGAAGGAGGAGCTTGCTGAGGCCGTGACCGCAGCCAATAGGCAGGTGAACAACCTGACAGAAGAGACAGAGAAGCTGCGGAGGGAATTGGGACAACAGGCGGGCATCATCTCGCGGCTAAATGAAGAGCGCGAGGAAATGATACGAGATAAAGATGATCTCTCCTCACGAGTAGGCACGATACGCTGCTTTTGACTAAACTGTCCTTTCCACTTATGAAAATTTAAACAGATATGACGAGAGTATTCACTTTTCACGTGTTTTTCTGAATGATTATGTGCTGAAAACTCTGTTCTTCTCCAGGCTTTGAGGAATCATATAGCAACCGAGTTAATCCCCTTTACTTAACTTTTTGCAGAAAATCTGTCACGCAGTTTTAGGTCAATTCATAGTTAAGTAAGCTGTTATCCTTCTATCTTCATAAGTTAATACACTGCATAATGTTAAATTAACAAGTCATACATGCACGGCAGTTTATTAGTCCTTAGATTAGTTTGTAAAGGATTAACTTTGGAGTTATTTGTATGAAACCGTGCGATTAGGGAAATCAGTAACACCTCTAATCTTTTTGGAAACATTAATGCCGGTCGTTCGGTGATTTTTTAGCTTAATAAAGTTGATCTCCTGAAGCATTTTTCAACATATTTACTGGTTTTTTCGGTACTCGCCTATCACCACAACGTCTGTTAATTTTGTTTCACTAATTTTCGTTTCTGTAGTAGTTAAACCTTTTTCCAATAAAGCTATCACTGAATGAGAGAGAACGCAGACAGCTTTCGGATTTACTGTCTAAACTTCGGACGGACAGGGAGGTCTTGGACAACGAAGCCTTTTTGGCTCAACGTCAGATCACTGAGCTAAAGAATAAGGTTGAGAAGCAGGAAACAGATATAGCCAACCTCACTCTTCGTCGAAACACTCTTCAAGGCATGTCAGTTGATACTAACCAATTCTCGACTCTTCCACGGTATAATAATGAAGTCGACAACCTTTTCAGCTGAGGTGCAGCGCTTGCGAAGTGACTTTGAGACGGAGCTGAGCAAAATCCAGCGTCAGCGGGACCGTCTAGGAGCTAAATACACAGCTGAAGTGGAAGAACTGCGAGTTAATCTGGCTACAGCTGAACGACGACTGGCAGAAGCTGAAGGTAAGTCGGTGTTGCTACTCTCAGTTAAATCAGTAGTTGATGGTGAGAGGTTGATTTTCAATGGTATTGTCTTCCAGAGGCCGCGGTGCAGGCAGTTATGCGGGCGGATCGAGCTGCTGCGGAAGCAACAAAGGCCTCCATACGTGAGACAGACCGACTTGGGATGAGCGAGCGAGAGTCGCAACGATGGGTGGAGGAACAAGCGAGGCTGAATCATGAACTCAAGCTCGCACAGAGGCAAGTTCTCTTGATGTTGCGTACAAGTACTCAAATTAACTGTTCCTAATAAAGACCGCAATTATTATAAGTGGGTTTCAGACATGCTTAAGCAAAGAGTAACTCTGCTATGTGTTTGGTGTCCTTGAAAATACATTGCAACTAACTTTTGACTGGGAATCATCATCACTTGTACTCAAGCGTGAGCATTTGGTCCATAAATCTAGAACTGATTGAAGAACAACTTTACGTAATCATTTATAAGGGTTCTTTTAGCATCAGATTTGGAAAGTTCGGAAAACATAATGAGGCAACTTGATCCGTACTTTTAAAGCGATTTTTGAGTCATTTAGAACGAGTTTCACCAAAAGTTTGCTCTCATTTACGTAGGCAGACACGTTATTTCCAAAGCTACTGAATTTGCATATCACGTATACCTGAGTCACACTTTATTGGCAAACAGACTCGTAAGTCTAATCAGATCATACTCACCACATTCATCAGAATTTCAGTTGATCGTATGAAAAAAAGTCTTGGGCTTCCATCGAATTTCGTGATACACTTGCGTTCAAGGTCTTTAAATCAGTTTGAAGTTTGGCTACTTAACGCTGAAGATTATTTATTTTGGCTAAAAACCAGAAGGTGGATAGTTTCGAGTTTAATTTTATCATCCTTGAAGAGAACGAGACGACGCGTTAATGCGAGCCGAGCAGGAGCGCCAGAAGGTTTTGGCCCTTGCCGCCGAAGATCACGCAACTGTAAGGGAGCGAATTTTACTCCTACAGGAGACGGTGCGTCTGTTTCGGTCAACACTTTTGCTCATTTTGGATTATTCAACATCAATATGCCACATTGTGATAATAGAGGTGTCATTGCAGATCGCGGATTTGGAAAAGAATCTTGATCGAACTCGGCGAGAAGCAGCTTTAAGGGCGGAGAAGGACGACGCTGCATTGAAGACAACCACTGAAGATCTGCGCGCATGCAGGGAGCAGTTTGAGGAATTCAAGTGAGTTTGCTTTTTTACAAGCAATGCCAAGATCTGTTTGCCTCTGAACTGATTTCTGACCCTGGCTAATTCAAACCCGCACAATGAAGTGGACTGATGTCCGTCACAGTGCAGATAAAATTCAGTGTATGGTGACCTCCTTTATGACGAAGTGTAAAAAAATGCATGGAGCTGAAGAATTCCGCTTATTTTCTTAAAGTTCATCAAGACAGCCAATTTGTTTTCTGCACCAGACGAGCTTTGAATTATGAGGATTCCGCGCCTCAAGAATAACTCCATGTGGCTAAATAAAGCGCATTTGACCATGATGTATCGTAATTTTAAAAGTTGCACGAAGAGGCTCCTTGATGTGTGCAACGCTCCTTAATTACTCCTTCATCTAATTGACTGCATTCAAGAAGCTGTCTGCTGGTCAACTTTGGATTTGAAGCCCTATGCTGCCCATGGGAAAGGAGGCAGCACGTTTGGTGGTGAAATGGGGCTCTCACTCACTGGTTTATGGGAGATGATCTTTCACAACCCAAATTTTGCTTTTCGAATCACGTAGCAGTATGTCATCAAAGTGTGCAATCCCACTATCCTGGCAAATCTCTCACCAAAAGTAAAAGAAATTTACAATTTCGATGGGATTAAAATGTCTTCTTCATTTTACGATACGAAAAACAGCAATTGCGAATGCACACAAAAGTGTACTACAATCACAAAGGCAATTTTACAGGGCTCAGCCGCTTTCATTAATGTAAATATTTCCAACAATTGAGGTGGAGTCGTGAATGAATTAGTAGGATTCTGGCATTAATTTTTTCACTATAAAACAGAGCCACTTTTCCTCGAAGGGCCAGTCGCGAGAAGGAGGTTTTGGGATTGAAGACGGAGATAAAGGCGCTGGAATCAAGCCTTGAACGCACCGTGCACGAGTACAATGAGGTTCAACTCCAGCTTCGGTTGCATGAGGAATCACGTTACACCAATCGCTCCGATTACTCCGAAACTGCAAAACTTCTTCGGGAAAGTAGGCTGACGCCACTCTTTATTTTTTTTCACCCACTAAGGAGGAGTACATACAAGCCTTTGGAAATTATTAAAAAGGATGGTGGGCTTAGCTTATTTCCGATCATTTTATGATGTTTTCTTCTCTGTTATGCCTACTTTGGTGTCTTTGTGTTTCTTTTTACCCCGCACGTCAATCGGAGTAGGTGAATGGATCAACAGAGCACAGAATCCGATAAATGGAGAAATATATATTATCGGAATGGTTTAAACACTGAATGCAGAATGCCAGAACAATTACTGATATTTTGGCTAAAAAAATAAGTAACTTTTGGCCTGCTGGCCCACTTGAGTTAAAATTTGCTAAATAATGCTCGAATGAATGTGTCTGCTTAAATTTTCATTAATTTTAATGCCTGCTCAAGGCCACAAACATGGTTTTTTAGGCTCCACAAATCCATTTTGAATGGGTCTTCAAGCAGAATGATAACCTTTGTCACTTTGGGTTTGTTAGCCGTTGAATAGTGATTCCAGACTGAGCAATGAAAGGCCAGGCAATAGCATCTGCGGCACCCGGAGTGTAAAGTGATGGATGGATGGTATCGACTTCTTCCTCCCGTTTACCTTCATAATCATAGCTTTTCGTGGCAACCCTATTTCTACCTAAATGAGATTTTAACATAAAACGATTATAATTTCATTTAATTTTCTCAGCATTTCATGCTCGCTTTAGCCGAAGAAAGCCGTAACAATCTTCGCCGTGAAGTTGTGGATCTGCGTAAACAGCTGAACGAGATTGAATCCACTAAGTCCACGCTTGAAGTGACCATCCAGGAGATGCGTCATCGGATGCGTGAGCTTGAGGCGGAAAGAGGTGGACAGAGTCGCATTCTTAACGAGATGCGAGAACGCCTAGAGCGCAGTGAACGTGAGCCTCGTAGCCGAAATGAGAAATTGCTCACCCCAGAGATCTCCAGGCCACGTGAAAACCTCGCGATGGAAGAGCTGAGACAAAAGCTCTCCGAATGTGAGCTTGCGAATTCCAAACTTCAGCAGAACTGTGCAGAACTGAGAACCAATCTGGGTGAAGAAATAGCAAATCTGGAAGAAGTAAAACGGTAGGCTTCAGCTTTGTAAAATCTAATATAATATTTTGCACTATCTTAAATTTAGCGAATGTGTGATGCTGAGGAAACAATTAGCTGAGGAGGAGGCTGTAAGACGCAACTTGGAGGCCGAATTGAGCAGCCTTCAACGACGTCATGCTGGCGCTGAAGATCACCCTCGAGTTCATGAGTGGACGACCGGTTTGTCGACTGAAGAGACCAGCAGAGATTATAAACACCTCGAGGAAGTCAAGCGCATCCTACAGTCACGTGTAAGGTGGAACGCTTGTCACATGTCTTAGCCAGACTATATTTAAATAAGCTTTGCAAAAAAATATAAACTGGATACCTAGGTTGGGATGTCAGAATGCAAGCACACTGCCGAATTATGCTGGGTTAACACAGTGAGAGCAGAACGCATGATTGAAGGTAAATGGCAAATATTTTGCGGTGCAAATTAGCAGAAGTTTGGGTGGTGGTGGTGGTGGTGGTGATGGAAATATCATGGCTGTTGTGAAGTCATTTTTCCCACACAAAGTCTAAAAAACGCGCGAAGTGAAGATGCAGCATGCGGCCTGAAGCAGTCAATCCAGATGAAATGAAAATTTACGAAGGCCACGGTGACTAACTGAGCTTTTTCAATAATCTGCAGATTGCCACGCATTGGATAGCTAACACGAGAGAATCATTTCTTTCAATGATTTTGATAGCAACTGCGTATTATCTTGAAGTTGTACCTGAAAATGCACTTTCATTGCAGCGTTATGTGGCATACTAGAAGGAGGCGATCTCTTAAGTTCCATGAGGGCTACACCTGTTGCTTGAAACAATGAGGCAATGCATGCCCGGATAGCGTGTTGAATGCTTGAGGAGGATGCAAGTGGCATTTGTTATCTACTTTGAGACTAGAATGTGAATAGTTGAGATAATTTTAACAGAAAACCTGACTATCACATGAGTCTAGTTAGGCACTTTCGCCAGCATAAATGAAAAGTCTACTTTGGCCGCTTGATGATGGTGTCATCAAGTGAATAATCACAAATCACTTACAGTAGCATTGCTCCAGTGAAAAATAAACAAAAAGTACTCAAGAAAATAAGTTCAGATTGGGTACAACAATGCAATATAAATTGGTTATTTTACATTCATAAACTCCCTGCAGCTGGACACTTCTGAGCAGGTAAATGCTCGCCTTAACGCAGACCTGAATTCAGCACAACGACGGCTTCAAGCTCTTCAGTTGGAACTTACAGCTTCCACTGAGTCGAGGCTGGATGCCGAGTCCCGTCTGGCTTCCATTCACTCTCTACTGCGCCGATTCTTTGGTTTTCGACAGCGTCAGGGTTCCTCACCTGTGCTAATGTTAAACTCAAAGAAACGAATTAGCGACATTGACGAAAACGATATTGCTTTAGTTGGAGATAGCGGAGATGATCAAGCCAATCACAAGCATCACCTCGATCAACGATCCAGGTCTATATCACCTAGCAAAAGTGAGTCAACCTTTCATTCATTTTTCAACACCAGACTGTTAGTTTCAGTGATCGTTAGTTCCAAATTCAGGTAAAATGAAGGTTATATACGGCGTGTAAACATTCTGATTTCAACCACAGAATGCACTAAAAAGATCCCGATCTCATCGCATCATTACCCTTGCGTTTATGGCTTTTGTTTGTCTTGCAACACAGAGCAAAGTAACTCAGGCTCCGGATCTCTTTCAGCTGAAAGACGAGCTCACCTATCGACAGCGACGTGGTCAGAGGCACAGGCTGAAGGTGGAGCATTTCAAAAGGCCACCGTAGTCACTACCACCGCTACCACCACTAATACCACTGGGATAACAGCTATTCCCTCATCGTTGGACCCGCTAGGTCGACCACTCAATCGGCGCACGTCATCGACCTCTCCACACCACCATCCAGGCGCCGATCTGGATCCCGATGCAGTGAGCTGCATTCTGCGCGAGGTGCTGCGTCAGATGGCGCAACTAGAGAAGGAGAGGGATGATGCAATAATGGCAAAACGCATCAATGAGGAAAAGCTCAATGATGTCACCTCTCAGCTCAATGAGAAATCCGATGAAGCTCAACAACTGAGACAGATACTCCGCTCCATAGAAGAGGGTAGAGCGCTGACCAAGTTGGACAATGTGTATTTGAGGTTCCCTGATAAGCCAATTCAATCTCATTTTAGAACAAAAGTCTCTGTCGGAAAAACTGCAGCAATCGCATGACGAGTTGTTGAGCAAAGATGCAGAGGTGCGTCAACTGAAGAAAGAGCGCGACGTCGCCGTAGTGCGTGTGGAAGAACTACAACGCCGATCGCAATTGATGGAGGAAGAATGCAAGGTCATCCAGGTGAGTAAATCCCTCCCACATTATGCGAAACATGTCCAGGATCATTCCTACAAATATTAGATCTAATTTGACTCTACAGGATCGGCTGGATGCTTCAAAAGCCCAGGAAGTAAAGGCTGCCGAGGAGCACAGACGAGAGCTTCGAAAGTCTTTAGAGGAAGCCGAAGCACGTTTGGCGACCGCAGAATCTGCTAGACGAACTCTGCAAGCGGACTTGCATCGGCAGAAAGCGATCACTTCTGATAAATCCGCTGAAATTCAGGTTTGATTGAATTTTCAGAAAACTTGAATGCAACGAGTGTTCCAGAAGTTGTCCTGTTTCCGTACAGGCGTTTTTATAGTAAATAGCCATTTTTTAAATTTAGATGGCAAAATTAAGATCATAAGTGCTGTTTCTTTGATGAAATTAACTGTTAAAGACGCATTAGCTTTTTTGATGTTGAGTTTACCACTAGAACTGCTTGAGACATATAAGTGGCTCGCCTAAATAACAAATGAACTCGGGACAAAACATGAAATACCAAAAAAAGTTAAACTTTATCCGTGCGTTGTTGGAATTTAACTATTCAAAAAGCAATGCTGTATTTCTTCCTTAAATTCGTCTGAAGAATTTTCGTGTGGCGCAAAGCAAAAAACCTCCAACAAATTAAGTTTCGCTCCTCGCCTCCTTTGTCATTCAACGATGGTGCCATAAATAACAATTTCCAGCGTGATTTAATGCTCCATTGATGCATAGCTGTAAATATTTATCGACCAATGCCATACATCCATAGCAACGATAGTGAAGGGGCAAATAACTTGTAATGCATAAAATGGAGTAAAAAAACCTGTATAATGAAATCAAACTTCCATTTATTACATCATTTGAGAGCCTGTTCACAAATTGCAGTCTAAGGAATGCAGGTTGGACGATGAGCTAATGCTTGATCTAAAATAAAATCCGAAAAATTTGATGAAAAGTAACCGAAATGAAGTCCACTTAACCATTAAAGAACAAAAAGCCAAAGATTTGTGCTGCTAAAATAGGTTGCTACGCGTTAAGCCCCATCTGCAATGATGGCAAATGTGGAGGGAAATCGGGCCACTGGATGGTGGTGTAAGTGGGACGGTTTTCTTTAACTTTTGTGGAGCCTAAGGTTAGTTAATGGTTATCATTTTCCGGACCACTGCAGACGCTGAAGTCGAGACTGGAGAGCACGCAGAGCGAGGTGTCGGGCCTGCACGAGAAGCTGGCGGAGGCGAGCGCCGCTATCGATCGCCTGGGCCAGCAGTGCGAGCACACGGCTCAGATCGAGTCGGAGGCGCGCACCAAGGCTCAGCGCTTTGCCGAACGCGTCACAGAGTTGGAGCAGGAGAACGCACAGCTCCAAGAGCGTCTCAGCAGCGCCCAGCGCCTCATGACCAACATGGATCATGATAATCGCCTCATGCAGGTTTGTGCTCCCTTCCCTTCCTCCTCCTCCTTCTCACCCATCCATCTCGGTGTGTTCATCGTAGCCTTGGGGATAAGATTGACTAAATGAAGCCAATCAAATAAATCTTCCGTTGCATCTGCGTAAAATTAATTCATCGGATATGCATTGGGAGAAATTTAATGCTCACTAGCTGCGAAGTGAACGTTACTTTTATAGATAGGTGCTTACTCTCACTTTACCTTCTACAAACTTTAAGATACTGAAATTTTCCGACTTTCCACAAAGATAAAGATTGAATTTAGCAGAATCGTTCAAAACCTTAGCTCATAAACTTTGTCATTTATTTTATCGTCGAGCTATCATTACATTAATGTTAGCCATATCGAATTTAAATGAGATGTGGACTTACAGTTGTACCCGTGGCAAAATAATGCGCATTATACTTCTGCCGGGAGACCTGCCTGGTCAATGGTTGGATGTAAATCTTACTCCATAACTCATGTACTTTAAGCACGTAAAAGTTACATATGAATGAATAATTAATTAGCATTTTTAGCACTCCCAACCCATAGAATCCTCACAATTTAAGTCGCCGGCTAAACCCGCAAAAAATATTTACTGGATCAGACTAGCTCAATTAGCATCACTGAAATTCATACCTTCTTGCTATCTTTTATGACTAAACATCGACTACTCTGTTACTGTAAGTTGATGGGATGTGATTCTGCCCTAGGAGCGATTCGAAAATACGCAGGCGAGTTTATGCGACTGCAAGGAACAGTTGGAGCAGGTGAACGCCCGCATTCAGAAGTTACAAAGCGAGCTCGCAGAGGCAGATCTTGTTCGATGCGACCTCGAGGCCCAGAACCGTCAACTCACACGACAAAAAAGTGACCAGGAGATGCTACAAAAGGATCTGACACAGCAAATCATAAGCATCAAACGTAGGTTGTGATGTAATTGTGGGTTAAATGCTTACCCATTTCTTTACTCCTTGAAACAGTTGAAAAGGAAAATACCCAGACGAAGTTGGAGAATCTCCTGAAGAACCAAAAGGAGTGGGAAAAAATGAGGGGCGACCTTGAATTTGAAGTCAGCGACTTGAAGGAGAAACTGAAGGAATTGCACGTAAATTTTGATCACGTAAGATGGCAGTGAAATTGAAGCATTATTATCGACTACGCAATCCAAATAACTTCAGATTATTAACCAGTTTTGCGACCAATTTGTTGAAGTATGGCTACCATGTCCAAATGATAAAGTGGTATTGACGAGATTTTCCAGTTTCATATTTTTTTGTGGCAGATAGCTCGAACTTTAAGCCTCCAATGCTCGTCTTAAATAATATTCTGCGTTATATGATCTTAAAGCACTTTATGCCGCCCTTTTCGGTTTTAACTGTATAAGTTACGCTTAAAAATTGCTATGCAAAGTGCGCTGCATGGTGGATTGCCCTGTAGCCGACTGGAAGTCCATCTATTCTGGCGTATGTGTCTAATAGATAACGCGAGAAAGGCTTCGTGAGAAGGAGTTGAATTCGGTTCTTGTTTCAAGTCAGGAAGATGTGCGCAAACGGACTCAAAAATTGGAGGAAGAAAATCTTGACTACAGACGTCAAGTCCAACGACTAAGTGTAGGTCACACAATTTCTGTGAGATAATAGTTGAGTTTACACAGTGGTCGCAGATACAGGTGAAATTAGCAAGATTTTTTCATGTAGGCTCAACTAGCACTTCGGGAGGAGTCTCACGCTAGTCGCATGGACGAACTGCTTCGACAGCGAAACGCTCAAATGGAAACGGAACTGGAGAAGAAATGCGCTGCATTGCTGCAATGCGAAAAGACCCTTAAGGCTAAGGAAATGAGCCATAGTCAAAGAGTCAAGACACTGGAAGAGCAAGTAAGTCTACTTTTTGCTAATATGAACTGTCAAAACTCGGAGTTCAACTGGGAGAGCTCAGAATAAGGCTGGATTTGTCAACCCCTCAGTCAGCAGAATGGCTAAATGAAATGAACCAGTATGGGGGCAACCAGAAAAGTGATACATCAGTCTTTGCGTGTTTTGGATTGGCAGATACGAATGCTAAATGACCAGCTGTCGCACGAGGCGAACAGGCGACAGCTCTACATGTCAACCAGTCGGCTTCCCATTGCTTCGCCGTCAGTCGGGCACTATCCATCTGCAAGTCATCTTTCCCACACAATGACTCAGTCGCATGAAACCCTCGTCAATCCACAAGAATTCGTCAGTTCTCCGGTAAGTTGTGTAGTTCCATCTAAACGATTTTTTCTAAAGATCTGCAGAATTCAATGTAAAACTGGACTAATACAATGGAAAAAATGAAAAAGAAACTAAGGAATGTTTCTAGTTTTTTAAAACTTTTATGCAGTGCAGAATTACAGTTCTTGAATATAAAAGTGAGAAAATGAGAAGTAACGATTAAGTACATAAAATTTTATGGCTTAACACCGAACAGTTTCCTAAGCTTGAGCAGAGCAAACGCAAGACAATAAGGCGCAATTGGCCCGTCACCATGACGACCGCCTGAGGACACAACGATTTTTATCCTGCCGAACGAAATCCTGGCAGCGGACACTGCCTGACTCAACTGAATAAGTCCAGGCTTTTCACACTCTCTCGATTTGAGAATAAGTCGACTGAGTTCACTACAGCCGCATCTAAATTTTTTACGCACTGATCTGCCAAGCAATTT
Organism: Taenia hydatigena; assembly: GCA_036345935.2. Lineage (NCBI taxonomy): Eukaryota > Metazoa > Platyhelminthes > Cestoda > Cyclophyllidea > Taeniidae > Taenia > Taenia hydatigena. The sequence continues at coordinate 11,077,982 of JADWOT020000010.1, forward strand.
TGTCGAGTTGCCTTTGAAATAGGCCAGACGGTTGTCTGGACATGTTTTTTGTTTCCTGGGTGGTGAATTGCGTAAAATGTTTATAAAATTCATTCATTCTCGATTTATTGTGGGCAAATATTAGAGATAAGATGGAATTTAAAGACTTCAACCTCTATTCACTTCCCCAAGTTCTTCGGCGCCATTCGTGCGTTGTGCTATCGATAATGATTTGGCATACTGTTCACACCTGGAACGCATGAACTTTGACAGTCGTTCATTCAGTGACTGTCCCACAAAAAATTTAACCAAATCTTCAAATGCTACAGCTTCTCAATCGCTGTGATCCGAGACGATGTACCTTTAAAGTGACAGCCCAACAAGTAGTCGTGGCTTCGTTGCAATTTGTTTAATTGATCCCTTCAGAATTTCATGCTGTCGATCGTAGACCTGCATGGATGACATTATCGAGATTTTCTGTTGAAAAGAGCTTGAAAATGCCAATTCTTCTCACACATAACCACTGATAAATTCTTCTGGACATTGTGAAGGATAATGAGGTGGTATTATGCTAAAATATAATATTTTAAAGGCTTTTGGAACTTTTCTATGATAAAATCAAATCCTTCCTTCTGTTGTGCCAGTGTAACCACATAATTAAACGCCACCGGTCAGCTTATTTTCACCCAGAGTCACTAAAACTACGCTAAGCATTTGTACAATGAATGCACAGGATGACTTTTTTGTGATCTCGCTTTAGGAGGGTGTCAACATACCCCGACCGCTGCGTGCGTCGCAGCCACAGCCAACGGCGACAGTGACAACGACGGTGCTGGCAGGACGGGCACCCACTGTGGACGCGGCGCTGTCGGTGAGCGTGCAGACGGAGTCCCGCCCCGCCGCCAGTACTAGCGGAACCCAAACCCCCTCCACTAGAATTCCTTAGGTCGTTCCCCGTCCCCATCACCCTTCCACAACATACTTCACCAGATAACCAGGCACTTTCTTGTCGCTTCCTCTGTGCCACATTTTCTGGACTCTGTAACTTTGAGTCCACTTTCAATCTCCTACTGCCCTTCTTTCCATCCACCTCTTAGAACATGTTCAATTGTTCTACCAAGTAATTAAAATTTTTAGTTACCAGTGCATTTTTGGCCTCCTCTATTCATATGACAAAAAGCTGTCCTGGGACTTCAAATTTGCGCAAAAGGCTTTTTGTTTTCGGATGCGCACCCATCGATCTTGCCTTCTTCTTGCAGTGGTAAGCTGCCTAATCTCACATGACGTACAATACATTGAGCTATTCCGCTGTCTGTTTGTGTATGTGCCTTCACACCTAGGCAACGCATGGATGCAACCGTTGTATGACCCTGGAATAGTTGGATTAAATTTGTCCATCCGATTCAGAAGTAACTTTATGTATGCGAAGCACTGGATCAACCTCCTGTTTGCTTTCTGTAATCGAAACCAAACGCTTTTTTTGTGGATTGTAGCACGAAGCAATTGCCTTTCCATCCTATTTCATGTGCTTTTAGTTCCTAAAAAATCGCCTCATTGGCATGTCATAAACAGCAGAAAACTATATTGATGGGAAGAGACAATTATTCCGATTTCTGTTGCTGAATGTTAAACCTTCACGTGACGAGAGACAGTTGTATGCTGCTGCTGGCGGGGTCTATAAGAAGCTCTAACTGGAGGACTGAAAATGACATCCACCCTCGACGTCTATGCCAGTCGAGTGGCCTTCAGGAACGCTCTCAGTGATTGAGACGATGATATCGACGGCCTAGCTGGGATTGTTTGTTGCGGACCACTGTTTCCGAATGCCGATATGAATTATGCAAATGCCACGACATTCCTTCACTTCTCCACCAGTTGGATAGAATTCAGATATGGGTTGACAGCTCTGAAGCGAGAACGATATGACAAGAAGGAAGGGACGCGAAAACTCTATCCCAACGGAACTATATTAAGTTCCCTTTTTCGTTGTTCGACTCTACTTTCAGGCCAGTGGGCGGTACAGTTGGTTCGTTGGTATTTTTTTCCTTAAGATCGACGCGAAGGGTTGATCTAGAGGACCAGAGTGACCATGTAATGCATCAACTATTCCTTTTCTCCTTCGTCTTGATTCCACTTGGCGGCACGGCCTCTGCGCCATGTCAGCAGCCCCCAGCCCTTCTCTTTATCGGCACTACGTTCTGCCCAGTTACCAGACCTTCTTTCGCTTTCAGAAAAGTTTCCAACTTGCATCCTCACAACTTTAATTTAAGAAAAATTTTCCCGTTCACAGAAAAGGTCAACCTTAGTTTGTTAATAAAATAATGTGAAATTACAACTGACGGGATCCAATCCAACACTTTGAATGTAGTAGGATGAAATAACTAAAAGTTGTCACGTTTCATACTTTATTCCAACTATCTTCCTTGTTGAATTATTAATGTAAATAACCAGTTGATTCACTTCACAAGTACATCCACCTCTGGGGAAGTAAGAATGTAAGAAGTAAGTAAGTAACGAAGGTGATCCGTTATTGCGCCTGTCATCTGCACGATTTGGCGCATCGAAATTAGCTCCACTTTTTTCCTCTGGGCGTTGAATCGTCGCATTTGCCTCGAAAGGATTAAATGAACGATACAATCGGTCAGAAACTGATTCAATTTGAAACACCTGGAATTTAAACCAAAATTCCAAAAAAAATGTTCCTACATTTTGTCGAACAACGATTATGTTCTAATGCGAGTTAACTTAAGTGTCAGTTGATTATTAAATTTTGCCCTAAAAACAATTTGAGTTACTATTGCAATCCTTTAAAGTCCAGAGGTTTTAAAAATCTTAACTGCGCAAATCTGACCTAAAGCAGGATTTCCATGCTTGAACAGTTTTTACGCGTATCATTATTATTTGTGAATTGCAACTTGACTCCAAAAGCCATAGCATCGAATGCGGAGTTTCCCATCTTTGACGCTCTCCGCCTCAGCATCACTGCACTTCGGATGCAGCGTGTGGACTATGTCATCATAATTGATGACTTGATTACCAACAACATGCATTTGAACTTTGAGACATGCGAAATATTCATTTCATGTTCCGCTTCTAAACTCAATTTGGCACTGCTGCCACACACGCCAACAAGATGACCTTTCGAAACTAAAAAGCAACTTCCCTTCTCACAATTTGTATGACCGTCAACATTGCAGTAAGTCTCGGCCTCAAGTGAAACGCAGATTCATCGCTCAAGCTCCACCGACTGAGGTGAGGACGGACTTTTTGCGCCGGAATGTGTGCGCATGACGATGTCACGCAAAGTTAAGTCTCTCCAATTCGAAGAGAAGGAGATGCTCTGGCTCGGCAGTAAGGAACGGCCTCATATATCACACTCTCTACCAAGTTGGACATGTCAATTACGCGTTTACGTTCGCCATTACCATCGTCACGCATTCTGGGAAAACCTCGGTAAATTCGCGAGGTCTTTTCGATTTTTGACGTTAAGCTATCAGGAAATGTTGTTAAATCGGGTGCAAATTTTATGCGCACCCATTTAGAGAGTTATAAGTAAATTTTACTGCCTGGTTTATCTTTTCGCAAAAACGTGTGCTTCATGAAAAGAATCTTCCTAGGGCTGGCCCGTGCTCATATCTCGAATTACCGCTGCATCACTTCTTAAATTTCATTAGTCCGAAGTGCATTCAGCATATTGCCTAAAAGGCGGGAGTGAACAATACAAATTCCTACATATATATGCAGCGAAGTCTTAAAACACCTAAAATGCATATCTTGTAGGTCCTAGATAAAAGTTATTATAATGCTTTAGCGTTTAACAGCCTCGAGCCGGGAGTGATGTTTAAAAACTTTGATGTATGTTAAATAAAATTTTCATGTTGAATCCCCCAACCCATCAATCATAGAGCGAACGCTAACAATCAGTTGACTTTTCAAAAAGCAAGATTGCACATAAAATTTCATGTTATTTAGAGTTGATTTCCAGATTTGAGGTCAGATGGATGGTTGTTGTTAAAATTTTGACAGCTCAATGTCACTGAAGCGCTGTGAATGCTTTGTTTTGGTGTATTTGAGAGAAAAGTCTTTTGAACTATTTGGAAACAATGGGAAATGACAAAGAAGGGCATGAAATCCCAGAAAATTGAGAATGTGTCAACATATTGCTTGAATGTATGTAAATGAGCAAATCGAAACGAAAGAGGATGTAAATCAGGTGACATTCTTTAATACAGGAATATAAAATGAAATAGTTTTCATTTTTCCCTTCCAAACTCTCAATCAATGTTTAGGCACCCGGATTGTCACGACAGAGGAAGTTGAGTGTAAAAAGTCACAACAATAAGCCGCATTAGATTTAAAAACTTTCCTCATCGTTGCTCCAATATTTTCGACCTCGAGACCGATGCTTGTTGGCAGGATAGACCCAGTCTATTCCGCCCGACGATGCAGGACCCTGGGATGAGTGAGCGACACCATCGTTAGTGATTCGCATAGATCTACGACCACGGCGAGCCTCTTCATAGGCTATCAGTTGCCTCCAAAAACCAGTGTTTGGATGAATGCACGGCCTAATGGAGAGGACATATTCGTAGGCCGCAGAGAGGCTCATGCCGTGGTGCTTTACTAGGTAAGCCAGTACCATCGTCGCCGAACGCGAAATTCCAGCCATACAATGCACCACCGTTTTGCCTCCACGACGCGCCTCGCGGGCAATTCGATCCGCCACTTCGTCGAAATGCCTCCGCAGATTGGAATAGTCGATATCCTCCACGGGAATCTGCGTGTGCCTTTCAACTTGGGCTGTAATCTCACCAGGAATTGGGTCAGCCATGACGGAGATCAGCTGTGTCACTCCCAATTGACGCAGACGGTTCGGTGTGAGAGCCTGAAGGCTACTTAGGTAGAGGTGATCTGTGATTCTGGCGACTTGACCGAATATTTCCTGATCCATGCATGAACACGGCGCATGCGTACATTGAGCTAAAGCCTGGGGCCGCCTGGAGCCAGTCAACTCAGCCGTCGTTGGTATGTAGTAGCTTAAACCCGTCATCTTGTCTGATGTTTGGGTGCGCGAACCCACTCGTTTAAATTAGGCCTTGCATTCACACATGACCTTGAGCTGATTCAATTGGTTCCTACAAAATCCACCAATGGCTGGGTTCAGTGGATTTCGCCGCCACGTGTTGTGCACAGCCCGTATCCAAAACACCAACTTATGCTTTTTCCTCCAGCAGGATCAAAGCAGCTAAATTTGCATTAAATTCAGAACAAATTCAAATGTATTTTTGTCCCCAAAACGTGCAGATCTGCACTTGCGTTTCAATAACTTAACAAGCTTGTATTTTCTATATGCTAGTTTAGTATTTCTTGAACTTGTTAGAAATTATGATTATTAAAGGAAGGTAGACGCAACCTAATGTATTTGTATTAAACTAAATAGCACTTCCAATTTAGCGTTTATGGTTTACGACACTAGTCAAATGAATCTTCCAAGGGGTACCAGTTGATGTATGGAAACATTCGGATTTACCGCAAATCTCTAATGCTAAATGGGTTGGAAATGTTCAGAATGGGATTCCAATCGTAAGGATTAAAATAGACAGAGATCTATGGAATGGTAAAATACTGACAAAGTTAGCAAAGCAAGCACTTTTACCACTAATCAAGTTATAATGACTGTCTTTTCCTAGAGCATTCGCACCTTGGTGCTGTTTGAGGCTGCAAATGCGGGTAAGCAGACAAGGGAGGGCGTGCGTTTAAGCAGCTTAATGCTCGTGGCTCCAGCGTCAAATCCACCACACATAAATATTTTGATCTTGTCCACCTCACTAAGGGATATTTTTGCTTTCCATTTCGCAATAAAATTAAACAATAGGAAGCTTAATTTGCTGACGCATTCGTTAGTATTGCAATGACAATTTGCATTCTAAAACAAAACCCGGAGATCTCTTTATCATTTTTGTCTTTTGAAGTGAGTTTGCTGCCCTCCCTGAGCCAAGAAGGAATGTTTACCTCCTCGTCCTGTTAAGAGGTGCTTGAAGTGCCAACCGACTGGTGCACACTCGGAGGCGGCACCAGTCGTGCAGGCGTGATGAAACCTGTAGACGCGCACTTTTACCTAAGTAAGCGGTCAGGAAGACCACATCTCATGCTCTAAAAAGGAAGAACCAGGTGGTTGATGTACCGACACAAAGGAGAGACTGTGCAATTTCGCAGGAAACCAAAAAATTGCTTTGCAAAAGGAGTTTGTTCCCAAGGTCTACTAGCTAATGAATAAGACATAAAAGTTAGAGTCACTTTAGTCGAGATCAATGATGGGGCTGAATTAATGCCTTTGGGTAATTTCGACATTCTTTCATTTACAATGCATTTTGCAAGAACTGTTTGTTCAAAACAAGGTAATAAAAATCGCTCAAGCACTAAACATTTATCGAGAGCAATTTGAGCAACATTTGAAGTAATGAGACCATTTGTAGCGTTCAAATTTTTGCACGGCTTTTTGCTTTCTTGAATCATCTTGTGGCTTTCTTTTTTTCCAAGGACTCCACTACTCAAAGACCCGCTGCTGCTTCCACTGGGTCATCAAAATGGTGCCGCATTGACACCCACGACACACCCACTGACTGCGGTATCACCATTTAAACATTGATGGGGTGTGTTTCACAGAAGACTTCAGAAATATCAATGCGACCTCTTTTATGGGCTCGGTTAGCTTTAATTTAGCGACTGGAAGAGCGTCTAAAATCTACACTAGCGCGGGCTGTCAATCATATGAGCAAGTTGGCGCATGACTAGACCATTTCTAGGAGTCCATTCACCGGCGCATTTGGCATTTATCTTCCACAGATTAAAGTACCTCAATAACAAGTATTTCATGACATTTTAGTGGATTGATCCCAATGCTTTAAATTGACGGAGGAAAAGCAGATTATGAGTGGATCAAACTGGAATAAGCAAGAAAGCGGCACCATTTTCTGCCACAGATCCCTCGGATCCGGTGAGTATTTTAAGGTTTAGGTACAGCGAGATGTGCTAAGTTTTCTTCACATAATTGAAATTTAGGGTGCTATTTTAGATTCGCGTCACAGTACATAAGACTTACGCAAATCCATGGAAAACATCGTCACATGTATTTTAACAAAGGAGGAATGCTCTGCCTTTATTCCTTGAAATCAGCGAAGGCAAAGAAACTATAAGTATTATAAGGGGATTTTATTGTTGTATCCATAAATTTAAAGATGCAGGCAATAAATGCACGACCGCCTATCTGAAAAGTAGAAATCACGTTTGCATAGATTTAGGCGGAATTACGCAGATCGAGTGGGGTGATGCTGAAATGAAGGTGAATCAAACCAATCACGGGGTATAACGGCATATTGTGGGAAAGCATGAGGAATGTGCATAAAAACACAATCTTGTTTGAATTTGGAAATGCGGTTCTGAGGCCACAAACCTGCTCTCATGCTGGTGCGCCAGCTAACTCCACAGGTCCCAAGCCAAACGCCAATGTTTGCTGACGCACTTTTTGAATTGAGTAGGCGTCAAGCACATTTAAAATAAAAGCTCCCTCAACAGTATTTTAAGACCTAATCAACAGTTAACCTCTTCATCTCCAGTTTAGATGTGCATAGCATTATTAATACGAATAAAGAATTTCTATGCCAAAAATCTTCAGGTCTCCACATTTGTGTATCAATGTGATATTGGTTGTAGGGGTAATGCGCAGGTAACCATTCCCAAGTGGCTATAATCTTCGTGGGCATTTAGCTTCCTTTCAGAAACTGACAGTGATTATACGTGGAAACAAACCCTTGTAGGGTTCTTTTACTGATGATACCGTCCACCAAAAGGTTAAACTTATCTCAGGCTCTAATAAATATCTGTCATCAGGACTTGGATTCAATTGTAAGTGCAAGGTCAAGCGCCTCGTGTTTAAAAGGTTTGGAAGTGAACGAATTCATCTTGTATGGACTTATTTCTGTTTTGAATTGCAATTTCATAATTTCTACTTGTAAATTTCCAAGCAAGATGGAGAAGGATTTCTATCTGATGATCGCTTAATATAATGACGAAAAGGTCTTACGTAAGCACCTTATTCTAGATGTTAAAAGTAGCGAACTTCGTAGGCTACAAGTAGTGAAGTAGGCAGGCTGCGTACTTCTTGATATTTATAACCTCGTGACAGCATCATAGGTGATGCGAAAACTTTCGAGTCTCTAAATCAGATGGAAGGCATTGAGTGCCGACTCGCACAAGCGATTTGTGCCACGTTTAAACCAGACTTTGTGTCCGTTCTGAACCTCTTTTTACCCGATTCGTTTAAAGCTCAATATCACAATATAGGCGATTTAATTTATGGGATTTTAGGTAAGTACAAAATACGTGTTGAAGGGTGGCAGTACTCTAATTATTCAATCTCAGTTAGCTTAAAAGTGGTATATTTTATAGATCCTCATTTTATAACTGATAATGACCTTAAACTATTAGTGGATTGTAGTACTTTGTTTGTTGGAACTATCGGTTTCGGTCAAGGTCACAGAGGTGGCCTCCGGGCCATGCCAGCAGTGTATTTCCCTCTGTCCGTTGAATACATATATATTCTACCCTAGCATTCTGCCTTCTTTTGCCTTCGAAGGAGCCTCGGGGCGCTACAGGATTATCCAATTTATGACTCCAAATAACCCCCAGATAACATCCAGCTCTATGGTGGCATACTTCCTAAAAAAAGCGACTCATATTTGGAGTTTGAAAAGTTACTGAGACACGTGAGTCTGCTAACGTTTAATTTTTTAGGTAAATATATTAGTTAGTAGGCCGTGGGTTCTAAAATCACACCACACTAGCGTTCTAAAATTTTATTATGGTCTTTCAAATTATGAATGTAAGTGTACCGTCCCGAGGCTCCCTCGAAGGCAAAAGAAGGCAGAATGTCAGGGTAGAATATACATATTCAACGGAAAGAGGGAAATGGGCCGCTGGCATGGCCCGCAGGCCAGCCCACGCAGCTAGGGCAGTACGGCCACCTCTGTGACCCTGACCGAATCCGGTAGTTCCAACAAACAATGCACTACAGTAAGTGTATGAGCGATTCGCCCACTGATTAGTAAAGTTCCATGATCTGATTATTTTCAATTTTATGATGGAAATGGCCGACTATTAAGTTTTGCAAGAAAACGATTCGTAGAATTTGTTGGAGTACATTCATAGGATATTGATTTTACATCGGGGTGATATTTTATTTGACTGCATTGTAAAACCGCGTGGCGAATATGATCCCTTGGATTATAACAAGGTCTGCGTATCATAAGCAATGATTACAGCCTCCCGTCCCTTCCGTATGCTATTTGTTGCGTTATAAAATAAAGATATAATCAGGCCTTTGCCAGGTGCCTTAACACTTCTAAGCAAAAAGTCTGGGCTGATCTGACACCTATGCAGTCCGAATGTTCAGCCCAGTATATTATTTTAGTTGTCTAAAGTGCTGTGCAGCAAAAAATAACTTTGTCAGCTTTGTTTAAAGATAATTTTGCAAAAATGTCTGTTACGAAATTAATTATCATTCGTTGCTATTATTCCTACTAAATATTTAAACGTTAAATATACTTTGCACGGAAACGCCGCCGTGCACCCTCTGCCTTTTGCAAAAGTAATATACAATTTAAATTATTGAATGATTTATTTTAGTTTTTTTCCCAAGTGATTTCACTTTGAACACGCTGATGTGTGGTGTTGTTTTACTTATTAAAAGAGTTCCCAAGCAGTTGACTTGCGTCGGCTTTTTCGCTGATCCGTTTGGAGATGGCTGAGAAACCCCCAAAACCCATCCCTAAGTATATGAAATTCGTCCTTGGCGGCTCTGCTGGGTATCTAACTCTTGGTTTCTTCGTTTTGATTGAAATATTAGCCAACTATAAATATCGTGATTTGTGGTTACTGATATCATTATTGTTTGCAGCCTAATTTAGTTCTTCCTGCCTTAACGCGTCCTGCACTTGTTCTAGTGCCATAAATTATTTATTCATTCTGCAGAAACCATTTTGCAGTTTGCCATTATTCGTTTTTAACTGATTGAAAAGGGTGGTTCTTATGGACATGCGCTTACGCATTACGGGGTTTAATTTAATTACTCTCAAAATGCTAATGATTGCAAATTACTTACTACCCAAACTTGTGGGCTAAGGTACGCTTATGGTGTTGCGAACCACGCTAAAGATTGGGAGCGACTGGTTTGAGATGTGTTATCGTTAAAATTGTTGACGATTTCAGCATGATGGCAACATGTGTCGTTCAGCCGCTCGATCTAGTAAAGACGCGCCTCCAAGTAAGCGGTACGTCGCCTAATACGTTATACTAATTGGTGATTGTTATTCCTGGTAAAGCAAAGCTGTTTTTCTTGAGCTGTTAAAAATCAGCTTTGAGTCATTAATGTTTCAAATAAATGAAATATTACATGGTTCAAACTATGGTGTCTGGTTGTTATTGCCTAGTTCCTTATTGTCTCTCACTCACATCACAGCTTTTCTATCGATGTCTCATAGTATGTGCCGAGGGACATGAAGATCAAGGTTTTTCCTCATTGTATTTTGTTAAGACGCCATTCTCGCCTATAATAAAACTGATCTTCTACCCCTACTTACCACATTACATGTTTGTCGTATGTGCGCCTTACTGTTCGCGGTCTTAATTCCATTGTGATGTTTTCTCATTTCGTGTTGATCATGCTTGCCTCCTTTATTGCACAGTGGGGTATTTTAAGAAAAGCAAAACAGAAAGGACGATGACAGCGGTGAAAATCTCTATTACCTTTGTAGGTGAGGGTGGTGCTGCGAAGATCTACAACAGCACCTTCCATGCTATCCGCACCATCGTTAGACAGGAGGGCGCCCTCAAACTCTACACTGGGTTGGTTTGCCTCTTCATGCTTAACAGCCTGTAGCCACCGCCTTCCAGCGCATCTGTGTGCGCTGCTATTTCACCATTCCGCTGATAAATCACTTAGCCTTGGGGCATACGTGAATGTGAACAACCCGCCAAGTTTGTTAGTTGGGATTTGGTGCGATTGTGGCCCGGTGGGTTAGTAACATTTGTCCTTTCATATGCTGGTTGGACCGACACACGGCTAGATACACTTGTGAATTTTGAAGTGGGACGCCGTAGTTCGCTTAATTAAAAATCGGTCACCTCTCTGTTTATTTTCGCAAGTGTCCGTCATAATGCTACTGGCGTGTCTTAAAGGTTGGTAGAAACTGTTAATTTTGCCAACCAAAACGTCACTGATCTCTTTTTGCTTTTCTTTCCTTGTGCATATGGAAACCGTATTAGTGATTACAGATTCATATGTTCTACGATAGTTTTAAGAATGAGCATATAGTCCAATACTCGCCCAATTTTTTCATAGTTTCGTTAAGCATAAAATAAAGCGAAATTATGATCTTTGCCACTGATGATCTTTGATGCGGGCGATTTGTGATATTTTTTGCGGAAGTTTTCAGCAATCTTTAATGACTTCCAATCTCGCGTTTGTGTCTTATTTGTTTGAATTCCCAAGTCTGCGCATCTCTTTTCCTGTATCATGTAGTTTTGCCCCTCAGAAACCAACTAATTGCATTTTGTGGTTCGGTCTACTGCTCTACGCAGCTTTCTAATCAGTTCTCTTCCGCAGGTTGTCTGCGGCGCTAATGAGACAGGCAACATACACGACGGCTCGACTGGGCATCTACACGAGTCTCTTTGAATACATCAGCTCACGCTCGCAGTCGGGCAGTCCACCCTCTTTTCTGGCCAAGATGAGCATTGGCCTTACTGCTGGTGTCCTCGGTTCTTTCGTCGGCACCCCAACTGAGGTCTGCCTCATCCGCATGACTGCTGACGGCAAGTGCGTCTTTCTCTTTTGCATGTCTTTGAAAACGTAAAAAATCTTCCCTTCAGCAAGATGCAGTAACTTGCTTTTCAATGTAGTTTATTTACTCATTTCTGCCTCTGCTAAAAGAATATTTCAACTGTTATTTTTATTGCATACTTCTATGCTCATCCCTGCCATTAGTTCTCACTTTCTCCCAATAGTTGCGTACTTTTTTCTGTTTTCTGGCTTGCTCAAATGACGCATTATTTGGGATGGATGGCTTGTAGAATGGTATTCAAGTAACTATGGTCTCACTGTCTGTTAGGCGGGTCACCTTGTCCTAAATGTCTTATGATAACGCAACGTGTAGGCCAAAAAGCTGCCACTCCGCGTCGTCAAACCCTTCAGAAATGGCGCATTTGACTAAGTAAATCATTTTGCCAAACTAGCATAATTTTAACGGTTTGCAGGAAAAGCTTGATCGCTTGGGACTAGTTTTAAAGCTGTCTATAAACTTTTTTCCATTTTGACCATGTTTTCCGTAGTGTTGTCCATTTCTTGACACGATCCGCTTAACTTTTATTATTGGTTGTGAGAACGTTTCCCATGAAGATTTCGCATTTTCGCCTTTCGTTCAAGTTAATTACAAACCAGAATAGGTTAATGCTCCCACATTGGTAATTTTTTGAGTCCAGAAATGAGCGATTTTCCTTCTTTGAAGCCCGTTGTGGTGGCAGACATTCTAAACTTTTGTAATTTCTACTTGGTCATCTTCGTATCCACCACCAGTTTGCAGGTAGATCGCTGTTTATATTAGGCTAGCCATTTGCGACACCACGTTGACGGTGCAGTAAGCCTAACACCACTCCATTGTCCATATGTTTATTTAAACCTATGGGTGTGTTGAGACTTGTACGGGTTTACTCCACCTTCGTCTGTTTAATTACCATACCACATCCATCTCACCTGAACTAAATGCCGGGTTCTTCGCTAGCTTGTCCTGAGGACGTACTTTTCCATCGCTGGCACAGTTTAGCCATTGGCGGGTGCTTAAGTGTTTGTGCCGGTCCCCAACTCGCGTTAGTTTGGCGAACTCATGCGTTTCTTTCCCACTTTTGTTCATCTGAAATCTTATAGAAAGGGCTTTTAAGAGGATTTTTTTTGATCTGTTCTCTGTGAATATCAAACCGTTGAATGGATGACTCACGAATTCTGAAGTGAATGCGCATTTATCAAACTAATGGTGTGGGTCTCATCTAAATTACTTTGTCCCGATCTGGATTGCCATTTCCACAGTCATGGTTGAACAATCTACTGACGTGTCCAGTAATCACATGCGCTTAACGCTTGCCAGCATACAGGGTTTTAATAGCCTTCTTAAAAAGTGCGCCGGATAGGTTCTACTAGTGATGAATGGCTATTATCATTGCTATATAATTTTTTTAGTTTGCGAATTCGTAGTTTCACTTTGCTCAACAGCCAGTTTAGGAATATCGAGGTTAAAATTGACTTTCATTGCCTTCATTGTTTTCCTGCTCAGACTTCCAGTTGCTGAACGAAGGAACTACACTAATGTTTTCAACGCCCTTTACCGAATCTACAAAGAGGAGGGTCTCGTCGCTCTTTGGAGGGTGCGTCTTCTCCATCGTCTTCATTCGCGAATGCTAAACTCCTAAACATGCTGTTTTGGCTAATTGGAGTGCCGTCCCTTTTCTTACTTCATCGATAAAAATTAAGAGAATCTCCTGCGCTTATCCTATTATTTTATTTATCTGTGACTTTCTGAACCATGTTCGTAATCCTCGTTGTCCGTTTAAAAAATTAACGAACCAGTAACCTCAGATGCGGTGTTAGTATTACAGTGGCGACTGTTTCCCTTTCGCCTTCCTTGTATAATTGTTCATCGTTTCGGAAAAAAATAATAGATTTTTATTTGGACCAGCAAGTGCTATCGAGTCCTCCTCGCTTATTGGTGAGGCCATTAATATGCTTTTTCTTGCCTTTAGGCGTTTAAATAGATATTTTAGATTACATAATTACACAACACTTATTGTTCCCGAATGTTCTTTATGTAAGCCGTGGTGCGGCAAAGTGCCATGACCTATTCTATGTAAGGCATTGCTATTTTAACACTCTTAATATTAATAAGCACCAAGTCGATGTTCTCCGCTGTACCTTTTTGCTTCATTGTTGTGATCCACCTCTTTCATATTTTATAGGGAGAAGTCGTTAACCTGCTGCGTATATTAATTGCCCATGAAACTTCTTTTTGTTCGGTGCTTTGATGTTGATTATTCATCTAACCCGCGGAAGATCAAACAATTTCAGTTTATCTTACTAAAATCTTTCACCACCATCACGTGCCCATGACACACAACATTTGATATGGGAAAATTTGTAGCTATGGCGAGCGATTGTTAAGGACGTAGATGAAAGGATAAACGGCAAATTCAAGCGACACCTTCATTTTCCCATCGGAATTGGTTATTGCTATTAGTCGATGGATAATTTTGCTGAAAGCTTTCTCACCTACTACTCAGCCCTCTCTATACAATCCCGTTTAAGTAATTCATCTAAATTCCTCGTTGCTTTACCTTCTTGAAATTTTGCATTGAATGTAATTTGACCAAAAATTTATCGACTAGCGCACTAACAATTTTGAGTCGCATGCTTTGTGCTTCGAAACTGTTTTTTACTCTTCGCCGATCTCCGTGCTTTTCAGCTCAAATAACACATTTGAAGGCCAACTTTTATTATTTTGGTCAGAGAAAATCTCCAACCGAACTATTATTGGTATTTTGTAAAAATAAAATCAAATTTAGTGATGCGTCAGTAAAAGGAGTCTCAAGTTCAGCGGTCTAACTCGTTTCAAGGTTAGAAAAGGTCGTGAAGGGAAACTGACGCAAGCGAAAAGGGATTGTGCGAAAATCCTAGGGGAAAAAGTGAAATAATGTCATGTTTTTGACCCTAATGCTGAAGAGATTTTGATAGAATTATTTTGCTTGAAAGAGTTCCTCAAAGGCTTGATTCTGCTATTTAGGGCGCTATACCGACGATGGGTCGAGCAGCGGTGGTAAATGTGGCCCAACTGGTCTCCTACTCCCAATTCAAACAGATCATTCTGGAAAATAGTAAGTTATGCAGTCCAAGCTCCTACATTTCCCCCACATTTTCCACTTTTTTCACACTTCTAGTAGCATTTTCCTTCGACCTCGGTAGAGCTAATGCATGACGGCTTTGGAGTGCACCTGACAGCGAGCATGTGCTCTGCCGTCATAACCACCATTGCCTCCCTACCCGTGGACATCGCCAAGACACGCATCCAAAATATGCGCACCATTAATGGCCGCCCTGAGTACTCCGGTATCATTGTAAGTTATCCGTCTACTCAAGATGCGGAAGCAAATTTGAGGATTTCATGCTTCCGAATAAGTGTCCAATTTGAGAAATAAAATTGTTCTGCATTTCAAGGACATCAATATGCATTTTGTCCTATTTTCAATGCTTCGATTTTTGTGACTCCGTGTTGCCTGTTTTTATTTTTAAAATTTTGCTTTTACATT